>CAWUFW010002014.1:127500-1327500 GCA_963921515.1 Calotriton arnoldi
TCACCCCCTGTGTGCGTAATTGGAGTGGACTGTCCTGGCGTATGCCAGTCCAGCGTAAGGGTGTGAACAATGACCCCGGGGCTCTGGGCGTGGTTCCGTCCTGGGCTGGACAAGGAAGTGACTAATGGATGTCTCTCTGTTGTAGTGTCAGAGCCACCCGGACCGCAATTGGCAATGTGTCACCCTGTGACAAAAGTCCCACAACATGGGCAACATGGACATAAGGGGGAATCACTGACCCTACATTCATCCATACTTCCACACTTGAAAGATCATAGACATGACACATCTGTGTGAATATGAATGTTTATTGCACATTCAAGGGAATGTTGCAGCTGGAGCAGTACAGGGCCATGCCAACCCCACTTCACATTGTCGGCCCGTGGAGGGCCAGCCAGAGTCCTTCAGGGGACTCATCAGGAGAGGAGGACTTCAGTCCGCAGTCTGATAGCTGTGTCATTGGTGACCAAACAGAATATGGCAGACCATGTCGAGGTCCAAGGTGAGTGTCGCAGAGTGCATAGGGGGACAGTGGAAGGGGATGATGCAGAGGGCAGAACCAAGCAGAAACAGGCCACATGGCGGAGATGAATGCTACTGCGTCCTCCTGACCACGATGGCAGATTCATCCGCATCTTCGTCCTCTGCTGTTGCATGTGCCTCACATGTGGGTGGTGGTGTTCTGTCTCCAGCACTGTGTGGCACTGACACATCAGGGGCCGGAGATGTGGATGGGGTGGTAGCAGCAGCATGCATCAGCGCCAGGCCTTGTGGCAGCAATGCCATGAGGAGGGTCTTCAGGGCATTGAGGGACCCAGCTACCTCTCGCTGGTGTGCAGCCGTGGCAGCCGCTCTTTCCGGCTGCGTCCGCTCCATGTTCTCCATGATCCTCCGCATGTGTCCTACCTCACGGGCGAGATCGCTAGAGGCACTCTGACTAGACAGTCGTTCTTGTCACAGAGTCAGGACTCTAGCGATGTCAGCCATGGTCCGTTGGAGAGCATGGAGCAGACTGTGGGTGTCCGTTAGGGACTGTGAGTGGTCCCTGATGGGACTTAGACACCCACGTATGGCGTCTAGTTTGGCTGCCATGCGGTCGAACCCCACCTGCACCTATTCAGCCAGCTTCTCCTGGCACCCCAAAACACGGCGTTGGAAGGCCATGTGTTTGTCGTGGGGGTCCTGGGAGGCAGCCGTGGTGGTGGGTGCTGCCTGCTGTGTGTGCTGTGCAGGGGGTGGGTTCTCCTCGTGGCAGCTGGGCTGCCCTGATCCTGGAAGTGGGCTGCGGAGGCTCTCCACGAGCTGTTGGAGGGTGTCGGAGTTGAAGGTGTGGTGGTCCTCTTCGTCATCAGAGAAGAGAGGTTCGGACTGCTCTGCAGGAGGTGTTGGATTTTCACCTGCAATGTGAAGGGGAGATGCAGTTTAACATCGTGTTCACATGTATGTTGACGCATTGTACATGTTTACATTCAGACTGCATGACAGTGTACATTGTGACTGTTTGGGGGGAGCTGCCTATTTGATGCGGGACAGTGGACATTCCGACTACATCACGGATGTGTGTTTGTACTTGTACATTGTCAACTCACATTTCCTGCAGTGCCAAATGTGATTGGCCAGTTTCTACGCACATGCGGCACTAGTTGTGTCCTCTGTTCTGTTGTGGTCGTGTTGCGGTTTGTACCACATCGTTGTCAATGTTGATGTGCTCTGCATGTAATGTGTGTGTGCCGCATTTTGGGGGAGTCGCCCCTGCAGCTCTGATTTAGCTGCCCATATCCCTTTCATGGGGTGTGCCTCTGGGTTCTGTGCTTATGCAGTGCTGAGATGTTGCATACCTGTGTGCATTGGTCTCTTGGTGGGAGTTGTGGGTCTGGGGCATGGTTTGTTCGCAGATGTGCTATGCTTCATTGTGCATGTGTGCCATTGTGCCCATCTCCCCCTGTCCCCCTAGTCCCTGGTGGTTACTCACCCTTTTGCTGTTGTGTCCGGTCATGTTGAGCAGTGTCCGGTCCCCCAACTCCTGCCACCATCTCCCCACTGATGACTGTGGACACCATTTCCTCCATCTCGTCCAGCTCCTCCTGTGGCGCTGGACTCCCACCTCCAGTCTGCATTGCTGCTTTGGGTTGTTTGCGAGTTTCAGCTTGGTTTTGCGCTTCACGTCATTCCAGCGCCTCTTGACCTCGTCCATTGTCCTCTTCAGCACTCCGACTGCATTCACCTTGTCCACGATGGTCTGCCATATTCCATTTTTAGTTGCCAGTGACACAGTGGAGGTGACGAACAGTGGTTGATGGTGTTCTGTCACCTCCGTTATCAGGATCCTGTTTTCCTGCGGACTGAATCGCTTCTTCCTACTCTTCTTGTCCTTGCCCTTCCCTGACCCCGAGGTCCCTGGCACAGCTCCTCCGGAGGGCTTGTGGGGTTCTGGTTGTCCTCTGTGCTTGCTCCGGATGCCTCCATTGTGCTTCGCTGTTGTTTGGCTTTTGTTGGTATGTTTTTTTTCTACTTTTATAGTGCATTTTCCCGCATGACGCGTGGGAATTGCAGGCTTGTGGCTGGTTTTTGTAGATTTTTGTATCGCGATTGGCGTCATCGCTACTATTTTCGCGTTGGGGTTTCGCGTTTTTGCAGGGTCACGTTGTTTTTAATGCGTTCATTTGACGCGTTGTCGTGTGACTATCACATGGTACCGCCGTGTTGTGAATACCACGTTGACACGGAGTTGTTTTCCCGCGATAGACTGCGATGTGAAGGGTTGCGTTAAGCTACACTTGCGGTGGTTATCACACGTCCCCTCTGTGTCAAGAAGAGAATTAAGTTGGATTAAGCAGCACTTTTGTAAATTTGAATAACCCTGCAGGTTCAATCCTTCATAGTATGTAGACTTAAAATTGCTTTTTTCCAATATGGTATGGTTTTGTAACCCCTTTTGCTGTGGCCAGTTGGGAATCAGACAGTTTTTTGTGTATTCACACCTTGTCTCATTTAGCTTAACAATTCTTTATAAATTGAATATGTGATGGGTTCTACCCATCTAATCTGCAAAGATTTTTCGCTTTTTGATCACCTGGTTTTTGACTTTTTACTGTGGGAGAGGCCCATAACCTGTGACTCACCCACGGTAAATAGACTGCTCCTTTTAAGATAAGGCCACTGCGATGCAGCAGGGGTAAGAGGCACTTGGGTGGTTACACGTGAACATGTGTGTGCTCACGTGTGCACATGTGAGAGGGCTGCTTGTGGGAGACTCCTCTCATGTGCAGCCCGGTAACTGCACCCAGGTAATGCTGGCGCAGAAGGAACTCTGTAGGATTGGATATTGACCTGGGGTGAGTCTCATAATGTTATTGCACACTCCTAAGGAAAGTCAGTGTGGTTTACTGTCTTGTTGCAGTGACACTCTATTATAATCCTATGGGAGAGCTGCCGTAGAGTGCAGCTTTGCTTCCCTTTGTCCTACAGAGACCGGTGACCCCTCAAATTGGGGAGTAAACGGTGTGGGAAAATCCATTCTGCAAGTTCCAAAAAGATATCTGTACAGCTTATGGGTCATACAGTAATGTCATATTTCTCTGACTCAGCACAGGATCATAGCCCAGGCCCTTTGTCGCCCTGCTGTGCTAAGTTAACTTCATTTCTCTCCAATGGCAGGAACAAAGGCCTCCCCACACAAAGGGAGCAATTAACATTACTTGACTCAGCTCCTGAGGAGGAGAGGGGTGGTGTCAGGAATGGCTCAGTGATGGCCACCGTCCAAGGGCTTAGGCTCAGCAATTGGTGCAAGGTCAGGAATTATACACGCTGGAGAAGGCAGTTACCCTTTTCGCGACTTCTCCTGAAACTTCTCTTAGGGATCCTTGATCGCCGAGAGGTCGCGGAATTCCAACATGGCTGCTGACCCAACTCTAACGCGGTTAGCGTTCTATGCCACAACAATCTACAGGTTCCTCAAGGCTTGACAGCTTCAGCGCGAGCCTCGCTCTGCGCACTTCAACTGTAGCAGCTCCGAGGAAAGCAGCATCTCGTCAGCGCGCCGGTTTCCTGACAGGGATTTTTCAGAGGAAGCTAACTCCTCCTTTTTGGTAACGCCTATTTTTAGTAGGCTGGTGTGCACACCGAGGAGCTCGTTCTCCTCTTTTGCGAATCTGTTTGTTTTGAGTTTGCCTTGGAAATTCTGTGAAGAGAACCCAGCGCATAAATTCTGAAGAACCAGTTAGTCAGTTATCAAGACTCTGATCCTTGGCATTTCCAAGTAAGGTTTTCTCTCTAATATTTTCCTCAGAGTTCTACACATTTAGGAAACGTCAAGTAAGGAAAAAAGGACATTAAGACTTAATTTCCTAGTGATGTCAGGAAAGAGACTTTGGAGATAATTCTTCTACTATTCTCCTTTTGGATTCATTCTTCGCTGAACAATTCCCATTCAGTGTATTTCTACATCACTAAAGAGAGAGGCTAGTGCCTCATAGGCTCTAGGTATTGAAAGTAGATGTTTAAATCTTGAATTGTATTTAATTGTAAAGTTGGCATGTTGTTTATGTTTAATGTTTTTTTTCTAGATGCCAGTCTTCAGCACAGCGTCCTGAAAGAACGAAGAACTAAAGGGCGTTGTTAGATTTGGGGGTCTCTAGTTGGCAGAGGTAGGTACCTTTGTCCAAATAGGGACCCTTGCGTCTAGTCAGGGAAAGTAGGTACACTCCCGAAATAACCCCTGCTCACCCTCTTGGTAGCTTGGCATGAGCAGACAGGCTTAGTTCAGAGGCAGTGTGTAAAGCATTTGTGAACACATACAGTAATCAAGTGACAACACTACAAATGGACACCACACAGGTTATATATTTATAAAAATAGCTATACTTTATATAGATTTATCACAAGACCATAAACGACAAAAATAATCCACAATACTGTTAAGAATACTTAGTTCTGATCAAAAAGGCTTAATTCAAGGTTCTGTGCGAGTCGGTAGCCTCCTCCGGCTACGGCGATGTCGAGAACAAACAGAGTCTAACAAATCCAGCTGACCGCGTCGAGACGGGCCAACACAGCGTAGACAGACTCGGTCACAGTACCTTTTACTTGAAGCGGCAGGCACGGGCGTGCGAGCCGGATGGCTGTTCGTCGCGGTCGCGATGCAAAAATGGAAGCGTTGCAGGACGCGTTGTCCCTCGATGCGGTGCAGGCAGCGGCTCGTTGACGTCGTCGAGACGGAGTCGGTGAGACCAGGGCCGTGCGTTGCAGGGCGAGACGGTGCTTCGATGCGGTGCTGGCAGGTTGCGGTGCGGCGACGGAGCCGGATTCAGGAGCTGGCGTCGATCAGTCCGGACAGCGGTGCGAGTCGGGCGGTGCGTCGCAAAGCGTGCGAGCGGTGCCCAACTCCGGTGCGGTCACAGGACTCGAACTCAGCAGCAGTGACCGTGTCGGTCGGACCAGTTCGATTCGGTGTAGCGAAGCGTTGCAGGACGCGTTGTCCCTCGATGCGGTGCAGGCAGCGGCTCGTTGACGGAGTCGGTGAGACCAGGGCCGTGCGTTGCAGGGCGAGACGGTGCTTCGATGCGGTGCTTACAGGACACCGAGTCGGTCGTGAGAGTCGGTCACAGCTCCCTACCTCTGCAGCCACTGAAACAGAGTTTCCAGCAGCAATTCACAAAGGGGTGAAGTCCAATGGTCCTGGGACTTCGGTCAGGGGGCAAGCTCTCTTCCAAGCCCTTGGAGATCCTTCACAAGTTGATGAAAGTCACAGCAAAGCAAAAGTTCCTTTCTCCTTTCTTTGGCAGTCAGGCAAACCACTGCAGGCCAATCCCCCAAGCAGCACTTCAGCTTAGGGATAGTCTCTCCTCAGTTTCGTCTTGGTTCCGCTCCTCAGCAAAGGTTTCTTCTTGTTCCCAAAAGTGATCTAATTTTCCTGGGGCCTGGGTGCCCCTCTTATACCCTGATTCTCTTTGTTCTCCAAAACCAGTTCTGGTCAGTCCTGGAGCACTTTGTTTTTCTGACTCCTTCTTTCCTTTCAGAATGTGGGGCAGAGTGCTCAGCCGCACGGCAGGAGGTGGAGCCAGCATTGTGGAAGGCAGGCACAGCCCTATTCAGACCCAGGTGCAACTCCTCCCTCCACTCTGGATGCAGATCTTTCTATTCAGCCCTGGGCTGACTCACCCTGTCTCCTGTAGCCACCCCCAGCCCCTGTCACTCAATCTCCAGACAAGGAATACACAACCTAGCAGAGGCAGGCTTGGATAGTTAGGCAAGAAAATACCCACTTTCTAAAAGTGGTATTTTCAAACACAGAATGTTAAAACCAACTTCACTAAAAGATGCATTTTATCATCCTGAGTTCAGGCATACTAAATTCGTTTTTCTACCATGTTCCCTGGGTCAGTTCTGACTATAAGGTGTAATAGTCAGTCTGCCCATTCTGGCCTATGGGGAGCAGGTAGCCTTGCAATAGTGAAAAACGAAAATGGCTGTAATTCACTATTAGGACATGCCACACACACCAGGGCATGTCCTACCTTATACTTACAATGCACCCTGCCCTAGGGCCTACTTTAGGGGTGACCAACATGCAGTAAAGGGAAGGTTTAGGGACTGGTAAGTGGGTGTACTCACCAAGTCGACATGGCAGCCCTGGGCTGCACACAGGCTCTGCGATGGCAGGCCTGAGACACATTTTACAGGCCGCTTCTGTGGGTGGCACAACCAGTGCTGCAAGCCCACCAGCGGCATTGGATTTACAAGCCCTGGGCACACTGAGTGCACTGTACTAGGGACTGACAAGTAAACCAATCATCCAATCATGGAGTCACTAATACATATATCAATTAACGATAGGGAGCACTTGCACTTTGGCACTGATTAGCAGCGGCAAAGTGCCCATGAGCATCTAGTCCAGCAAAAACATATCGGCAACAGTGGAGGCATTACGAAAAAATGGAAGGGAGACCCACGCCAAGGATGCCAGGTCTAACACGTGTCCCCTCCAGCTGAAATGTGGGGAGAACTATCCTACCCCTAGGGAGTTCTCATCGCTAAGGCGGAAAAATCTGGACAGACCATCAGCATTGGCGTGTTCTGTACCAGGGCGGTGTTCCACCGTAAAGTCCATCCCCTGTAGGGAAATGGACCACCTCAACAGCTTTGGATTCTCACCCCTCATCTGCATCAACCATCTGAGGGGCCTGTGGTCTGTCTGAACCCGGAAGTGAGTCCCAAACAGGTATGGTCTCAGCTTCTTCAGTGCCCAGACCACAGCAAATGCCTCCCGCTCAATAGCACTCCATCTCTGTTCCCGGGGAAGTAACCTCCTACTGATGAAGGCTACAGGTTGGTCTAGGCCCTCCTCATTGATCTGTGATAGAACAGCCCCTACACCATGCTCTGAAGCGTCGGTCTGAACAATGAACTCATTGGAGAAGTTGGGTGCCTGGAGCACAGGCGCCGTGCACATGGCAGTCTTCAAGGTGTCAAAAGCTTTTTGACAGGCGTCAGTCCAAATCACTTTCCTGGGCTGCTTCTTGGAAGTCAGCTCTGTCAAGGGGGCAACAATGCTGCCATACCCCTTGACGAATCTCCGGTAATACCCGGTGAGTCCTAGGAAGGCTCTCACCTCTGTCTGGGTCTTGGGGGCTCCCAAGCCAGAATGGTATCAATTTTCGGTTGGAGGGGCGCCACCTGGCCGCTCCCAACCTGGTGTCCCAAGTACACCACAGAACCCTGCCCAATCTGGCACTTACTCGCCTTGATTGTGAGGCCTGCCCTCCGCAGCGCCATCAACACTTCCCAGAGGTGGCGCAGATGTTCTTCCCAACTGGCACTGAACACTGCGATGTCATCCAGGTAGGCGGCACTGAAATCCTCCAGTCCAACCAACACCTGGTTGACCAACCTCTGAAAGGTGGCAGGGGCATTCTTCATCCCAAAGGGCATCACCCGGAACTGGTAGTGCCCATCTGGTGTGGAGAATGCTGACCTCTCTTTGCCCCATCAGTCAAGGCGATCTGCCAGTACCCAGACGTTAAGTCAAACGTGCTGAGGTACCGCGCAGCCCCTAACCGATCTATGAGCTCATCAGCTCTGGGGATGGGGTGGGCGTCAGTCCTGGTGATGGAATTGAGTCCCCTGTAGTCCACACAGAACCGGAGTTCTGGTGTGGCACCAGGCGCGGCAGCCTTTGGAACCAAGACCACTGGGCTGGCCCAAGGGCTGTTAGAGGACTCAATGACCCCTAGCGCAAACATCTTGGAGACCTCCTCCTTGATGCAGGCTCTGACCCTGTCAGTCACCCTGTAAGCCTTGTGCTTCACAGGAAGACTGTCCCCAGTGTCCACATCATGGACGCACCAATGAGTGACACTGGGAACCAGGGAGAACAGGTCAGGGAACTGTCCCAACAGTTGGCGACAGTCACCCTGCTGCTCAGGTGTCAGGGAGGTAGAGAGGTTTACTCCCTCCACTGATCCATCTTGCTCTCGGGCTGACAGGAGGTCAGGAAGAGGCTCGGTCTCCTCCTCCATTCCATCATCTGTAGCTAAGAGCATGCCCACTTGGGACCTCTCCAAGTGGGGCTTCAGGCGGTTCACATGCAGGACCCGCAAGGGGTTCCTGGGAGACTGCAAGTCCACCAAATAGGTAACTGGACTCTTGCGCTCCACCACCGTAAAAGGGCCGGTCCACCTGTCCTGGAGCGCACAAGGCTCCACAGGGGCCATGACCCACACTTTCTGACCAGGCTGAAGCTCTACCAGAGTGGCATTCTGGTCGTACCACCGCTTCATCTCCTCCTGGCTGGCTTCCAGATTTGCCTCAGCAAGTTCTCTGAAACGCCTAGTCTGGTTCCTGAAGGCCAGCATGTAACTGTATACATCCTGGGGAGGTTTCCTGGGAGATTGCTCCCAGCCTTCCTTGACCAAACTCAGAGGTCCTCGCACCGGGTGTCCATAGAGGAGCTCAAAGGGACTGAACCCTAGAGACTTCTGTGGCACCTCCCGGTATGCAAACAACAGGCATGGTAAGAGGACGTCCCATTTACGCCTCATGGGTTCTTCCAGACCCATAATCATGCCCTTGAGGGTCCGGTTGAATCTCTCAACCAGCCCATTTCCTTGAGGGTGGTAAGGAGTGGTGAACTTGTAAGTTACACCGCACTCCTGCCACAGGGACTTCATGTACTTGGACACGAAGTTGGTACCTCTGTCAGACACCACCTCTTGAGGGAATCCCACACGTGAGAAAATTCCCATCAGTGCCCGTCCCACCACGGGGGCCGTCACTGTCCTCAGAGGGATGGCTTCAGGGTACCGGGTGGCATGGTCCACCAAGACCAGGATAAACCTGTTGCCCATGGCTGTCTTGGGGTCCAGTGGCCCCACAATGTCAATACCCACCCGTTCAAAGGGGGTGCTGACCACAGGGAATGGCTGGAGAGGAGCCTTGTGCTTCCTCCCACTCTTTCCACTTGCCTGGCAAGTCTGGCATGTCCTGCAGTGAGTGGCGGCACTCCTGCGCATCTGGGGCCAATAGAAATGGGTAACAAGCCTGTCAAAGGTCTTGTCCTGCCCCAGATGTCCCGCTAACGGTACATCATGAGCCAACCCCAGTAGGAAGGCTCTGAAGCGCTGGGGTACCACCAGCACACGGGCTGACCCAGGCTCAGCAACCTTAGGCTCTGAATACAGGAGACCATTCTCCCAGTAAACCCAATGTGATCCAGACTGATCACCTGCTGCCTGGTCTGTGGCCTGTTGCCTCAGACCCACGAGAGAAGGGCATGTGTTCTGCTCCTTGCAGAACTCTTCCCTGGAGGGTCCTCCTTCTTGCTGCCAATGGGTCAGCTCAGGTAGGTCCCCCAGTTCAGCTACCTGTTCCCCTGTAGGCTCCAGGGCATCCCCCTCAGGGTCTGCCTCCTCCTGGACCGTGGGAACTTCGGGGCCGGTTTCCCGCGCCCCCTGCCTCCTCTCTCTCCGGCAGGCACCTGGGCCTCCCTCTCAGGCTCCAGGTCCTCTTGAACACCTTTAGCTGCCACTGACCGGGTGGTCACACATGCCCAATCAGGCAAGCCCAACATTTCTAAATGCGCACTCCGCTCCACCTTAGCCCAAGGTGAGCTCTCCAAATCGTTCCCTAACAAACAGTCAACAGGCATGGCTGGCCTCACAGCTACTTGAAGAGTACCCGAGACCCCCCCACTCAAAGGGAACCTGAGCCACCTTGCAGTGACTCTCTGTGTTGTCAGCGGCAACAACCGGATAGAATGCATCAGGGATAACCTGCTCTTTAGACACCAGGTGACACTTGACAGCTGTCACACTGGCTCCTGTGTCTCTCAGAGCCTCCACCCTATGGCCATTGATGGTCACCCACTGCCTGTATTTCTTAGTGTTCTCAGGCAGCGGGGTCCTAGGGACCATCTCAGAGTCTCCTAATGAGACAAGGGAAAACACTGTGGGATCCCCCACCTTGGGCACCCAACTCCTCCCCCAGGGCTACACTAGCCAACTGCCGGGGGACTGCACTGGTGGGTGCTGGTTTTCCATGCAAAGGGCAACGAGGATCGTTTGCCTTGTGGCCAGGGGCGCCACACTTGTAACATACCAGTGGTCCCTGGTGAACAGGGGGCCTGTCAGGGCCACTGGCTTCTTCTCAGGGGAGGCTGGGAACCTTTCCCTTGGTTCCCTTGGGGTCTACTTTGGGGCCCTTTATGGAACTCCTTCTGTTTACCCTTGTCCCCCCCACTCTTCTGCTGGGGACCCTGCCCACCCTTGGCGGAGTCTCCCACGTGACCCTTGTGGACCCGGGTACTCACCCAGCGGTCCGCCTCCTCAGCAAGCTGCCTAGGGTTAGTCAGCTTACTATCAATCAGGTGCTGGCGTAGCTCAGGAAAACAATTACCGGACAAGTGCTCCCAGGCAATTAAATCAAAGAGCGCCTGAAAATCAGTCGCTTTGCTACCCTTTACCCAACCATCCAAGGTTCTGCAAAAGAAGGTCACATATTCAACCCAGGTACTGCTTTCAATCTTACTACAGTTCCTGAACCTTTGCCTATAAAGCTCAGGGGTCAAACCATACCTAGTCATTAAGGCATCCTTCATGTGGCTGTACGAATTATAGACTTCAGAGGGCAAATCCAACAAGGTATCCCGCCCTTCACTGAGGAACCGTCCCCACAACCCCGCTCCCCAATCCTTCTCAGGGACCCGGTGGGAAGACATGGCTACCTCATAGGCTTTGAACCACTGCCCTATGTCATCATTTTTAAAAACTCCTTCACCACATCTTTGGGAATATACACCCTAGCTTCAACAGGCACAGGCGGTACACTGCCACCAGAGGGAGTAATCTCTAAGCTCTTGGCCTTCAATTCCAACTCCCTCAAAACTTTCTCATGTTCAAACTGCATTTTCTTTTCCTCTAGGGCCAATTTCCTAGTTTGCATTTCGAATTCTAACTGCCCATTCAGCTTGAGCTTGGTCATCTGCATTTCGTGCATCCTACTCTCCTTCCTGTCCTCCAACTCCTCTGGAGACAGTCCTCTGGCAGAAACACTGCTACCTACTGGGGAAGGTGGTCTTCTAGCCCCTAGACCCAATAGCCCCTCCAGCTGCCCTTCTGCATTCTCAGCCCCCTCCACAGGGGCACTCCTTGATTCGACCCAGGCCCTCAGCGCCTTTTGAAGGTCCTCCTTCCTGGAGAGTCCGGTCATGGACACTTTAAATTTTTGCAGAATTGCTTGAGCTGTTTGAGGGTGTAGCACTCCAGCCTCTCTTCTTCCCAATCACACTCGACAGAGGCTACTGATGCTGGTTTCTCCATAGTGACTGAACTTGGCATTAGCAAAAATAGGAAATCCCAGAAAAAATGCTATAAAAGTATGTGGTTGCGTTTTGGTCTGCACTCACTAAGTAGTGTTCACCAATCACTGTACATGAGTCACAATTGCAAGTCCAGAATCCTCACCGCTGACCACCAATGTTAGATTTGGGGGTCTCTAGTTGGCAGAGGTAGGTACCTTTGTCCAAATAGGGACCCTTGCGTCTAGTCAGGGAAAGTAGGTACACTCCCGAAATAACCCCTGCTCACCCTCTTGGTAGCTTGGCACGAGCAGACAGGCTTAGTTCAGAGGCAGTGTGTAAAGCATTTGTGAACACATACAGTAATCAAGTGACAACACTACAAATGGACACCACACAGGTTATATATTTATAAAAATAGGTATACTTTATATAGATTTATCACAAGACCATAAACGACAAAAATAATCCACAATACTGTTAAGAATACTTAGTTCTGATCAAAAAGGCTTAATTCAAGGTTCTGTGCGAGTCGGTAGCCTCCTCCGGCTACGGCGATGTCGAGAACAAACAGAGTCTAACAAATCCAGCTGACCGCGTCGAGACGGGCCAACACAGCGTAGACAGACTCGGTCACAGAACCTTTTACTTGAAGCGGCAGGCACGGGCGTGCGAGCCGGATGGCTGTTCGTCGCGGTCGCGATGCAAAAATGGAAGCGTTGCAGGACGCGTTGTCCCTCGATGCGGTGCAGGCAGCGGCTCGTTGACGTCGTCGAGACGGAGTCGGTGAGACCAGGGCCGTGCGTTGCAGGGCGAGACGGTGCTTCGATGCGGTGCTGGCAGGTTGCGGTGCGGCGACGGAGCCGGATTCAGGAGCTGGCGTCGATCAGTCCGGACAGCGGTGCGAGTCGGGCGGTGCGTCGCAAAGCGTGCGAGCGGTGCCCAACTCCGGTGCGGTCACAGGACTCGAACTCAGCAGCAGTGACCGTGTCGGTCGGACCAGTTCGATTCGGCGTAGCGAGCGTTGCAGGACGCGTTGTCCCTCGATGCGGTGCAGGCAGCGGCTCGTTGACGGAGTCGGTGAGACCAGGGCCGTGCGTTGCAGGGCGAGACGGTGCTTCGATGCGGTGCTTACAGGACACCGAGTCGGTCGTGAGAGTCGGTCACAGCTCCCTACCTCTGCAGCCACTGAAACAGAGTTTCCAGCAGCAATTCACAAAGGGGGTGAAGTCCAATGGTCCTGGGACTTCGGTCAGGGGGCAAGCTCTCTTCCAAGCCCTTGGAGATCCTTCACAAGTTGATGAAAGTCACAGCAAAGCAAAAGTTCCTTTCTCCTTTCTTTGGCAGTCAGGCAAACCACTGCAGGCCAATCCCCCAAGCAGCACTTCAGCTTAGGGATAGTCTCTCCTCAGTTTCGTCTTGGTTCCGCTCCTCAGCAAAGGTTTCTTCTTGTTCCCAAAAGTGATCTAATTTTCCTGGGGTCTGGGTGCCCCTCTTATACCCTGATTCTCTTTGTTCTCCAAAACCAGTTCTGGTCTGTCCTGGAGCACTTTGTTTTTCTGACTCCTTCTTTCCTTTCAGAATGTGGGGCAGAGTGCTCAGCCGCCCGGCAGGAGGTGGAGCCAGCATTGTGGAAGGCAGGCACAGCCCTATTCAGACCCAGGTGCAACTCCTCCCTCCACTCTGGATGCAGATCTTTCTATTCAGCCCTGGGCTGACTCACCCTGTCTCCTGTAGCCACCCCCAGCCCCTGTCACTCAATCTCCAGACAAGGAATACACAACCTAGCAGAGGCAGGCTTGGATAGTTAGGCAAGAAAATACCCACTTTCTAAAAGTGGTATTTTCAAACACAGAATGTTAAAACCAACTTCACTAAAAGATGCATTTTATCATCCTGAGTTCAGGCATACTAAATTCGTTTTTCTACCATGTTCCCTGGGTCAGTTCTGACTATAAGGTGTAATAGTCAGTCTGCCCATTCTGGCCTATGGGGAGCAGGTAGCCTTGCAATAGTGAAAAACGAAAATGGCTGTAATTCACTATTAGGACATGCCACACACACCAGGGCATGTCCTACCTTATACTTACAATGCACCCTGCCCTAGGGCCTACTTTAGGGGTGACCAACATGCAGTAAAGGGAAGGTTTAGGGACTGGTAAGTGGGTGTACTCACCAAGTCGACATGGCAGCCCTGGGCTGCACACAGGCTCTGCGATGGCAGGCCTGAGACACATTTTACAGGCCGCTTCTGTGGGTGGCACAACCAGTGCTGCAAGCCCACCAGCGGCATTGGATTTACAAGCCCTGGGCACACTGAGTGCACTGTACTAGGGACTGACAAGTAAACCAATCATCTAATCATGGAGTCACTAATACATATATCAATTAACGATAGGGAGCACTTGCACTATGGCACTGATTAGCAGCGGCAAAGTGCCCATGAGCATCTAGTCCAGCAAAAACATATCGGCAACAGTGGAGGCATTACGAAAAAATGGAAGGGAGACCCACGCCAAGGATGCCAGGTCTAACAGGCGTAGTGAAGGTAGAGCAAGGAACCTGGGCAGTCTCTCTTTCTCATCTCATCTCCCCTTCTCCCCTTCCCCCTGTTGTGTGCTGGCAGGTGTTAAATCTTCCTGTTGGTAGACATCGGTGGGCATAGGAGAAATACTCTTCTGCTTCTGTGGAATCCGTTGGCACAAGGTTAGCATTCTGACAGGTGGGTTTGAAGGCCTGCATCACTCAATCAGCTGTCACACTGTGCCAGGTATAGACCTGCACAAGCCCCATAAACAAAAGAAGGAGCCCAGACCTCTGGAGCCAACCCAGGAGGGGGCTCCTTTTGAAGATTAGCTGGGAACGGGCCTGCCAGTGATGTCAGCGAGAGGTGGAGCTGAAGCCCCCAGAGCAGACGTGGCAAGTGACTCCTGGGTAATGCCATTTTGAAATGTCCTCGCAGGCTGTGCAGAAAGATTGGGGCAGGGGCGGAGAGGTTATGTTGCACCCCAGGATAGGCCAGAGGTGCCTTCTGGAAAGGTCTTGCGCAAGGGGGAGAGCTCGCCTGGTTTTGTGTTTTTCTGCTGGACACTGGGACTGGAGGCAGCAGCCATGGACTATTGGAAGGAAGAACCCATTGATGCCATCTGGACTAAGGACTCTAACTTCAGCTGATCCCAGGACCAGTAGGGCTCTCCCCAGTACCAGGGAAGCTGGTCCCCTTATGCCCCCTGAGGACTAGTTGGGGGGAAAGACAGGGCTTCTGAGCCAGGGAGGAGAGATGCCCAGAGGAAACTAAGGAGAAAGGGTGGCGCAGGGACTCAGTGAACTAGCTCCCTGCAAAGCCAGGAGGCCAACGAAAAGTACTCCAGGTGGCTAGGGCTCGCCACCAGGAGTAACATGAGCCCAAATGCATGTAAAATGGCCTAACATGGCCCAAGATATCAACATGCAAAGGATTCTGACCTTTGACCCCCAACGTGATCACTGAGCACGTACAGATCCGCTGCCTGGCTGTTCTAAACCGTCGGGGTGGGCCAGGGCTCAGGGGTTGCCAATGGAGAAGTCTTCCAGTTGATATGCTGGAAATGGGGCATGTGTGGGGGCCCCTCCCCAGCATTCCCTGGGCCTGGGGACTCCATCCCCAGGTCATTTTCATGATTGGGTAGCCCAGAACCCATCTCTGGGCCACGATGGTGGCAAAGGCAGAGAAGCACTGTTGCCCTTCCCCCACAAGAGGAGAGTGAAGGAGGGGCCCAGGACCCCATCCTTGGGCCCCGGGACAAAGAAGATGTAGGGGGAGCACCACCGCTCTCCCCCCACTAGTGGCTGGCCCACCCCGCTCCCCGTGCCCATGCCCAGGGGAAGTGGGAACCCACCACAAGCACCAGCGCTTTGCCTGCCGGAGCGGGTAGGGCAGAAGAAACCTGCCGGCTCCTGCTGCAGCACGAAGGAGTGCTGCACACGAAGCGAGCTGGCGGGGGCAGTCATGGGTGGGCTCCCTGGGCTCCCCCCATCAGGGCAGTGTGCGGGGTGCTCAGGTGAGAAAAAAAATAAAAGGCCACGCTGCAGAAACTAAAAGGAGAAAAAGAAAGGCAGCAGCTCCTCTCTTCACAACGGGAGAGCAGCTCATCGCTTATTCATTGCTCCCGGAGGAGCGCCCTATAATACTTTGTGGGGGTTGTCCATTTGGCACCGTTATTCCCTTGTGGTGGCTCCAGGATGGCTGGGCCACTACCAACATGCCCAAAAAGAGGGGGAGCTGCAGGAGCAGTGCATCTTCCTCCCAAAGGATTTAATGAACACTGACCCTAGGTTGAAAGAATGACCAAAATACAGATCATCCCAGGCGTCCTTGCTATTTCCAAGCACTCCCAAAGGTGGAGCATGTGCTCTTCAGCTGAGTGGGCTGTGCCCTCTAGGGGCGAAGTCTATGGCTGCAATTACTGTGGCTTAAAGGTGTTTAAAATTATTACGTGTTGTACAGTGCCATCTAGGGGTGAAGGCTATGGTTACATGTGTTGTAATCAAAATGTGATGCCCTCTAGGGGTTAGCTTTATGATTGGGTTTTCAATGCTAAAATACAGGCACAGACCCATGAAAAATGCATATTTTTCTTGTAAATGCTTTATTGAAATAATGATGTTGACAGCCACTCATGATCAAAGTATATATCCTTTAGTACCAGTAATAAGTGCATTTATTCATAGTTATATTTGATTATTGCATTTACTTGACTTTTGACTTGGTTTGTTGAACTTGACCCCTTTCCCTTTATGGGGTCGAAGGTGATTAATCAGTCATCAAAGGGATTTCCATCAGCCTTATGTATATTTGTGAATTACTGCATAGTAATGAGTAGTGTTGTGTACTAAATGTACTTTTCCTTTTTCAAAAGAAAAATCACAGAGTGGGCAATCATTTATTGAGTGTTATTATTGCATGCCAGCAGGTGATTAATAACCCACACCACCTCCTATGAGTAGGCCTTGGACTGCTCTGCTCCACTATCCTGAGAGAGGCAGGCGATACATTGAGGTGTTTGGTTCTCAGTGGAGGGCAAATGTGAACCCATTACTTGTGAAGGCCACATAACTAATGACCCATTTCCTTACAGAATAAATAACCTGAATGGCATATGTTTGCAAGTGGAGAAAAGTTGGATTTGCTTTCTCCATTAAGGTGGAAGTCAAAATTTGCAAACCTGGTTGTCTTAGCTGATCTAGTGATGACATTGTTATGATGTGATTTGAAGGTAATGTATGATGTATTTCACAATTGTTTGTGCTACTACCTAGCCATTCACCTTGCATAAGATTTGGAAGCTCTGGCGCATAGATCTGGAATGAAAAGTTATGAATTCAGACTGTGATTTCAGTAGTACTGTTTCTATGGTTTTGTATATTGCAATGGGTCTGGAAATAGGAGTTACCAATGGACCAATGTACAATAGGAGTTAAAGGGCTCATTGAAATTACAATTTTTACTTTTCAAAAGTAGCTGAAATCTCTCTTGAGAGACTGTGTGAAAACATGTGGGAATCAGCATAGAAACACAGATTCTTGCATGGTATTCTGAAAAAAACTTGTAAACCTGGTTATTTCCTCACACCCTGGAATTACCTGCTCCGAATGTAACAGCAATTCCTTTAATGATAATTCCAGTGAAGCCAATAATAGGGATTAATCTAAAGCACTCAAGATTTAGGCTTTGCCAGGTGGGTTATTTGTTGTGGCATGCTTGCCCCAGGCCATCTTTTTGCCACTCACTTGAAGCTTTAATTTTTTTAGGTTTGGCTTAATGGGTGGAGTCATAGCACGATTCATGGAAAATGTATTGTAATCTATAGAGAAAATGGACTAAAGGGTTGTTATGCAGTTTTCAAGCTGTGTCAGTGAGTTTGTTTACAGGAGTGAAAACCAAATTCTAGACACTGGAAGTTTTATTATTGTATCTTTCGGATAGTAAATCCTTTATCTTCTGTGTTGCTGTTGTTTAAAGACATGCTTGTCCTCATAGTGGCCATGCTTAAGTTTGTCCTTGCTGCAATGTCTCCTGAGCTGAAAATGATTTTCTGACAGAAAGAAGTGTTTTTGTGCAGTTTTCTTCTCCTAAAGGGAATCACTTATTTCCTTGTCTAAGGCATTGCTGTGTTACAAATCACAATTATGTTTTCACTTGCTTCTGTGTCACATAGTTACGTGCAATGTTTTTGATGCTGGAAGTTCTCATTAGAAACTTATAGGAAAGCGTTAAGAACTCAAATCAGTTCCATAGCTACCATTGCAACACAAACTAGTTTAAAATGTCAACAAGGGAAACAATACAGCCCATGGAAGAAATAAAGTTTAAGCCAACTTATCAATATAATAAAGCCTAAATGTATTTTTATCATCCAACAATGCCTGTGTGCATTTGACTGAGTACAGTGTGCCTACCTCTAAGAATGTTGGGTGTCTGATTATTTGGTGCGCCTCGCAAGAAAAATAGGGGAATACATTACTGTTACATGCGTCTCTCCCCTTGGCATCCATTTATGGTAAAATATTTGCCAGAAACTGATATCTTTTCATATTTATATTTTTAGGACTGAGACTCAAAGGCCATATTACAGTTGTGATTATTGAAGTCAGGGCCGGCTTTGGCGCTGGTGGAGCCCAGTGTGACAATGTTTGTTGGTGCCCCCCCCCCAATTACCACCTCTGCCACGGATTCCTTCACTACCACCCTTTAGCAGTGCCCCTCAAGTCTCCATACCCACTCTCAGATGCATTTAAATAGTTTTATAGCGCCACTCATACTAGTGTCGGGTGTCAGAGCACTTTACAGCACACACACATTACACAGAGACAATCCATCATACATGTATATATCAGTGTATAGGAAATGTTACATAAGACAGAGAACTACCAGGTGTAGGAGTCATCCATACTGGTAGGCAGTATAGTTTAACAGTGCTTGGTCTGGAGAAGCACAAACTCAGAATTTAAAACGTACTTGTTGGTAAGTGGATTACTATAGTGCTAAATATGCATCTACCACTGGCAATAAGACCACTAAAACAGTCTAGGGCTCAGAATAGGTCTCAGAAAATTATTCCCATGCTCAACCCTTGGTAGCTTTGCTGTGAGCAGGCAGGCTTAACTTCAGAAACAGGTATGTAAAGCATTTAAAAACACCAATTCTTTAAATAATTAAGACACAACACACAATACAAATTCAACACCAATTTATAAAAATAGGCAATATTTTTATCTTTAACATGACACCAAAATGAAAAACATCCAATGTAGGGAACCGGAGGTATTGATGTTTGAAGATTTAGCACTATATATCACATAGAAACCTATAGCGCCTATTGTGACATCTGGTCGTGCTAGACTGGGACAAATTCAAAGTTTCAGACCAACCGCGATGGAGCCCTGTGTGACTACCCCTCGCGGTAGGCCTCGGTCAAAGTTTTACCTTCGGACTTAGAAACTTTTCTGGAGCTTTTTCTACCAGGTTCTCGCGATGCTCTTCACTAGTCTGGGTTTGGTGAGGGTTCTCCAGTTTGCTTTCAAGGGAGCTCCAAGTCAAACTCTGGAAGTCGGAATCTCCAGAGCTTTTCAGCGGGATGAACCAGCAGGGCAGGCCGGCTTGCGGTTGAAGGTTGCTAGCTAGGCTCTCGTGGTTAAGTCGGTCCCCCTCTGGAGCATTTTTCTAAAGTTGCTCCAAAGTTTTCCAAAATTCTGGAACTTCTTCCTGAAGTTCCTCTTAGGGTCCCAAAGTGTCCCAAACACAATCCAAGGGTCTGGAATTTCCGATATAGTCCTTGAAAGTTTGAGACTTCAGTTCCCACAATCCACTTGGACAAATCCCTTGCAAATCCAGTGGACACACTACAGGCTGGGGATTCTTGGTGGTGATGGTCCAGGTGAGCTCTGTTAACCTGTAGCTTGCAGGGAGTCCACTCTTTATTCCTCTTCAAGCAAGTTAAGTGCACAGGGCTGTAATTCCAGATTGTGCAGCAGGCGCAGTCAGTCAGAGTGCAGGGCCTGGTTGGTGCAAATCAAACTTTCAGCATGGACCCTTCTTCTTCTGTTAGTTTCAGGCAGAAGATCTGAGAGGCTCTGTCCCTCTCAGATAATTATTCAGTGTTCTCTTTAGTCAAGCAGGAGGGCACTCCTGTCCAATGAGGTGCAGTGCAACACACCAGAGCATGATCACTTCCTCCAAAGTGTGGCACAATGGTCTCCTAGAAAGCAATATTCCTTCAAAATTCAATATGGTTGAAGTCTCAACAGAGAAGCAAGAGCTAGTTAAACTAACCTGGCATTCCTGTGTAGCAGAGCCATCTCCTACCAGATAGCCTCTCTACATGGGTGCCACTAATCACTTCATCGAAGCAGCCTGGCTAATCCTGTTGACTCTGACCAATCAGGGGAGACCGCAGGAAGACTGAATTTTGGCTCACAGGCAATAAAGTCTTATAACTTCTCTTCTGTACATTTCAGGATAAATTTAACAATAGCATATTGTTGGATTTATCAATGCCATTCTCCTAAGTCCTTGAATGATATTTTTTGGTAATCCCTAGCAATTGTTATGAGTTCACAAACGATTGCAATGTTAACCTATGTGGCTGGGGATCTACAACGGGGAAAATGAAATGTCCAATTTCTCCAACACCAGGGCCTATAAAGCATATTTTATAAGGACCCTGCTATAACTACATGACCACACCCCTGGGATACCTGGGGAGACTTCAGGGGTCCCGAATATGCAAAAATAATGAAGATCCTCACTCCACAGTGCTCCAAGCACCAAAGTCGATTTTGGGAAGCACTTTACTACAATGGGGGAAGTGTAATGTGCAATTTCTCTATCCCAAGGGCATATAAAATATCTTTTATAAAGGTTCTCCTTATAAGTACCTGACCCCCACCCCTGGGACACCTAGGGGAGACCGTGGGAGTACTTAATATCCCAAAATATTGTTGTTTATCACTTTTTAAGTGCCCCTTCCACCAAAGTCGAGTTTGGGCACAATTTATATTTAAGAGCAGTGCTGCAACACTGGGCTACAGGCTCTCAGCAGTGCACACATGCAAGTGCAGAAAGGGCTGCTGGCCTCTAAACTGCCATGCCCTATTATATACCAGGAACTTAAAGGTAGTTTTAACCCCCTGCCCTATTATTTATTAGGAACGTGTAGGGTAGGTCATGCCAATCATAGGGGTACCCTAACACATAGTGTACCCTAATGTGTGTATGTGTTTTCACTGTGTTTTTACTGTTTTCACCATAGCACTGGCCCTGACCCTGGTTAGACAGAGCCCAGGGACAGTCAGAGTCAGTTACCACCAGTACCAGTCAGCAAAATTGGAGGTTCCCAGGACACAGGATGACTTTGCAACAGTACCACCAAGGTTGGGATTTCTCTTTAATAATAAGAATTGATTTCTACCTAAAGGAACCCTTTATGCAACATTAGGATAATGAAAGACTTGGAAAAGTTTCTAGCACTCTAATCTATACCTTGCAGTAATCATGCAGCTCTGTGATGATAGCTCACTGGTCTATATGTGGATTTTAACTTATAAACTGCAAGTAACAGAAGGATCTCTCTGACAAAAGCAGTAACCCACTGACCTATTTACATTATGTACACTTTGTGAGGTGCATAGTACATGCTCTTTGCAGCAGGCATATTAACCTTCTGCGCTACCTTAGAACGAGCCAAATCTTTCACTAGACAAAACTCTGATCTCTCTCCAGGAAGAACATTAATCACTGGAGTTATCTTGACATTTTTATTGTTGCCTGCGAATTGCTGGAGGCCAGGAACGGGGCAGCAGTGGCTTTAAAACCATAATAGGCTGGAAAAAAAGTGCCCCAACTTGAAGTTACAGCCCAGTGCGTTGGCACCGGTTGCACCACCCTAGAACCAGTCCTGATTGAAGTAGCAAACATCGGGAGCAGAGGGTCATAGTCTGAATTGTGCGAAACTCCCATGGTGGGGATAACGGTTTGGGGGGTGGGAGAAGTATCTACTGAGTCTCATAAATACCTCCTATGATAACGTTCTCCCCTTAGAACAAGATAGTGTACGTGGGTGAGGGACTTTGCGTGGCTTTGAGTGGCTCCAAAAATTTGGAGTAACGCAGCACAAACCACTGCGTTGTGTTACTCTGCCCTGGATAGGCATTCCATGGGAGTTGCATGGGTGTTTCAAGAAAATATGACCCGCGTTGTGCGAGTCATGAAAGAGTTGCACAGCCTTTTGCACATTCGTGATATGAGTAATCCACATAATCAGTATTGTTTCCAATCATCCAATTTATTGCCAAAGTTTAACACTCTTTTTTCCATCACGTCAAAGAGAAAGTTTCATTCTATTTGCGTGTTTGATTGCTCTAGAATTGCCCATCCGGGCCTATTCACAGGCATATGTTGAAACTTAAATCCTCCATCACTTAAAACTTCACCCAATGCATTTCGGTTCTCCTCAACCTTCATCAGGGGTATCTACAATATTTAAAAATATGCATCAGCTACACACGAAAAATTTTAACAAACCTATATTACAAACCTTTCGTACCCACTCCAAAATCAAAAGTATCTACACCCCCTAAAATGTACCGCATTATTTACAACCTCTACCTAAAGAAAATTACAACGCTCTAATGTGAAAACGTATATGTAAAACGAAAAAACAACCCCTCTTTATTATCCCACTACCCAGACTCCGTTTTAACCTTTGTCAACCCCGATGCATACCTGTAATTTAAATACTCCGAATCTTAAACAGCACGACCGCCTCACTTCTCCTCAAAGGTCAGTCTGATCTCAATCACCCCACTCCCCCGCTTTAAACCAAACATCTCCTTCCCCACCTGTGAACCATTTCTAACACGTGATAATTTACCCCGCCCTTCAACCTCCTAGTGCACCTCCCATAACATAACCTCCCCGTCCAACAATACACGAAGCACAAATCTCATCATCCCAGTGCTTAGTAAACATTAATGTATTTCATTCATACCAAAACAACTACTGTACAAACACAATCCAAATTAATGCGAAAAAAATCCTCTTTTTTTACGTGTAATCAATCCATATTTTACAAGTGACTGTTCTTAAAGAGCCTTTGACGTGATTACGTAAGTCTTATAATTCCTGTGTCCATGTTCCTGCGGGGTGCTAACCGGGTTTGGAACGGCAGTTGCATGGGTGTTGCCACACAACTCCTATAGTTTGTGATGCATTCCCAGATTTGCAAGACCTTGTAAACCTGGGAATGTGCCAAAAAGATATGCGTCCCCAGGGGAGACATAACAAGGAAAAATATGCTTATTTCACCTCGTTTTTTCCTCTTTTTATACGTGCTGAATTCTGCAGCACATATAGAAAGAGGAAAATGCCTTTCATGATTGTTTTTGTACAGGAAGGTGCACATTCCGGCAATAAACAATCCTGCCTACAACACAGGCATCCTTGCACTATGGTGCAAGGTTTCCTGCGTTAGGGCTAGGCTGCCAAAATGGTGCCAGCGCAGGGGGAAAGGACAGCCCTGCCTGCAGCACTAAACTCGTAAATATGGCCCAAAGTTTTTACTTGTTCCATGCATTTTCTCCTACATAGTGCTTCAGGTTTTTTCCTGCTGAAATATGCGAGGGGGGTGGGGAAAATGTGAGAGTTTGATAATTATTGCATAACTCCTAATTCCGTAGGAAGGAAATTAGAGCCTGAATTGTGATCAGGCCCTAAGCACGACGGACGCCTTATTCTTCGGGATTTAAGAAAGCAGTCTAGAGACAACACGTTCTTTGAACTTTGAACTGTTTGACGCAAGCGAGGTTAAAAACGTGTATTTAATGGAGAGTGAGACGTGCCTTACCTGTGGCCAGTGCTGCAAAAGCTGTCGTTAGTGTACCCCTGGAACAGCAAGTTTACAGTAGTTTAGAGCCGGTGGTTAGCAGACTGCTGACATCCCTGAGAAATTGGGTTAATTAGAGGTGTGCTATGCAGAGATGTCCCCTGGGGACGATAATACGTGCCTCTTTTTTAATAGCTATAATCTTGCTTTTCAATTAGATATCAGGTACCCAGAGCATTACCTACGTCTCCTGTGATTATTTCCGAAACCTTCCCCACATAAAGCAACACTTGCAGCAGACAGACTGTGGATATATGTTCAACAAATATTCATTTAGGACCACGAGAAAGAGTAGCGGAAAACTCAATTGACGAAACACGGTCGACCTAAATGTAGATATAATTAGAAATTGAGTTACCAGTGCATGTTAAATGAAATTATACTCACACTGAATACAACTTCTCCTAATTTAAACGGGACATTTAAAGTAATGTATTTTTTAGGAATTGCACTTCCCTAATACAATTAAGCCATCGAGGAGATGTATGAAATATATATATGCTTGTGCCTTTATTATTATTGTAATGAGTTTTGCGAAAGTCTGAAGGGTGCATTCAACAATGTGCAAATAACCATTAGAAAAACATTGTAGCGTGTAAACAATATTAAAGAACGTTTTAGAAATAGCACAATACTTGGTTTTATTCCAAGTAAAACTAATTTTTGTTTTACAGACCCTAAGTCAGGAGAAAATAAACCAAAGCCTAGAAGGAGGTAGCAGTGTAAACATGATAGTTGAGAAACCACGCTTGCTTAGTGAATTAAGTGCTAGCTGTTCTCATCGGTGGATGGCTTTCAGGTCAAAGTTCGAGTCTTGACAGTGCAATTTAGCTTTTTACTCTTTCCAGGATGACAAATTAAACACTATGGGGCATATTATCAAGGCGGCGTTAATGAATTATCGCCGCTTTAGCGTCCGTTTTCGGACGAAAAGCGGCGATAATTCTATCGCCTAATTAACAAGGACACGCTAGCGCGTGATTCCTGCATTAGCGTCCGTTTTCTGCACGCCTCCCATCGCATCGCTAATGAGATGCAAAGGGGCGTGCCTGTGAAAACAACATGGGGAAATATCGCTAACCCAGGTATCGCCATATCAACAACGTGGGTTAGCGATATTTTCAATCGCGTTAAGTATGCCTTAACGCAGGAATTTAACGTCTGCTAAATTCCTGACTAAGGCATACCTAACATGGGGGTGGATTGTGTGGCTAAGACCACAGGCCCTATCCCCAAGGATATCGCCGTTTTCCATGGGACATCGCTGGAAAACCAGCAATGTTCCCTGGAAAACATCGCTATCACTGGAAAATTATCGCCTTTGCGCTAAGCGTTGTTAATACAGCGCTAGCATGGCGATAATTTCCAGCGATAGCCGGCGATAGGATTCCTCGCGCTAACAGCAGCCAGCGATTATTATCGCTGCCGCTTGATAATATGCCCCTATTATATTAGCAACTAGTATCTCTTGCTCTTCAAAGCGTTCAGAGATGGCAATGGGTCTGCCTAAAGTGGCTGAATGAGAGCACAAACTATGTGGGCTAGGCTTCAAACATAGTTGTAGTTACCCTTGGCAGGTGTCAACGCAACCTTAACTAAAATGAAACAACCTTTAATACTGCTAAACAGTGGCATTACGCCACTAAATTAAAGTATCTCAAATTGCTCCTTTTTCAAAGCTGATGGCATTCAGGTCAGCATGCTTCATCATTAAGGTACTGACACTAAACACACCCCAATACCTGAAACCTATAATCTCAGTCAGAAGAAAACCTCTGTGTAGCACTAATAATATTGGCCTGGAAACTCAGCACTGCATCAAGGATCCCCTTTCCTCATTCATTCTCATTGATTACTCCTCGTCTTACATATGACAATGATCCCTTCCGTATTGAATATTCCAACACCCTGCAAGTGCCCTCCTCAAGTAATAATAACACTAACTTGTCAGTGTGAGCCCCAGAGTCAGTAAATCAACCTGAACCCAACCCCCTGATACCAGAGGCACAAAGCTGACAGGCTTAATTTTGGGTAATGTCTTGAGTATTTATGCTCTACCAAAAGAGGAATAAAGTCAAAACAACAAGCAAAAGAAATCCCAAACCAACATAGAAAAATAGAAATAAAATTAACCCCTTCCATGCGTCGGACGGCCCCCGGCCGTCCGACGTCACGGTGGGCGTGTGCGCCGGACGGCCGGGAGCCGTCCGATCTGCGCACGCGTGGAATTTTCCCGCACCGCGGGGAAATTCCGGCCGCGCCCAAAGGGTTAAATAAGCAAAATGACATAAAAATGACATAATTCCAATAAGGGGAACTGGAGTTATGATTTTTAAAAAATGTTTAAGATAAAATAGCGCCAAAAAGGACTAAGCACCAATGATAGTCTTTGGAAGTGATAGACCGGTACCTAGGTATGACTTCAGGCTGACTGAGATGGAGCCCAGGTTGGAAACACCAAGTTGAGTGGTCCCGGTCAAAGTCTGGAAGTGAAAACAATTCAAAAAGGTTTATAAGTTCCACTTTAAAAATGGACTTTGTCACTTTTTTGAAGACATTTTTTAAAAATGTCTTCCATGTCCCAGTTGAGAATGGAACTTTTGTCACTTTTTTTAGAAAAAAACTCCCACCCAAGTGGAGCGTTACTGAAGTTGTAGCTGTTGCCATGGAATAGAAGGCCAGATGCCTGAAGCAGATTGGTCGCACTGACACTCTAAAGGTTGGGAGATGTCTTGCTGAAAATGTTCAAAGTTACAATGCAGAATGGGACTTTGTCACTTTTTCTCTGAGGGGCAGGGATCTTTGAATGGGACAAAGCTGAAATCCAATCAAACAGGTCCTATCAAAGCGCTGGAGGAAAAGTTTTCAAACATTTCCAAATTTTCTTCTGGTGCCCAAACAACCACTAGAATACACTTCTAAGGCCCACAGGACCTTAGGGGAGGCACTTGGAGACACCAATGGCACTGGACACCAGACCAGCTCTGCAGGGCACTCATGGCGGCAGACTCAAGTGCTGGAGGTGTGATGAACCAGACTGTGACATTGTGCATGTCCTGTGGGACTGCACGGTGCTTTCCCACTACTGCTGCGAGGTTTGGGACACAATGACAACCAACCTCAGCGTGACGCCGCAACTGATGGCATGACTGGCCTTGCTCCATGACATGTCCGTACTCCTGATATAATGCACCGCGATAAGTGCTGTCTGGCTACGGCCTTTGCAGAAACATAGGTGGAAATACTGCACCATTGGAGGTCAGCCACTCCGCTGTCTCACAATATGTGGCTGTCCGATATGCACAACATGGCCACTTATGAAAAAGTCATTTATGAGGTCAATGCTGGAGTTCGAGGAGGTCTGCCCTTTGTGCGTAGCTGCTGCCCCTGGCATCTACCAGTCCTGCACTCTCTACTGTTTCTGGGAACATGAATGTGTCTGGCCTATGGGATTAGCTAAATGGGGGATGGGTGGGGGGTCTGGCTCCATGCAAATTCTGCCCCTATGCATTGCCCCCTTTCCCTCTGTCTTCCCTTGTTCTTCACCCCTGCTCCCCTAGGGCATCTTCCTTGTAGTTTCCTCCGTATCTCGAGGGGTTCGTTGGTGATTTTCCTTGTATCTCTTTCTTCACAGTTGTTGTTGTTTCTGCTGGATCATGGATACTGCAGTTTGATTACTTTCTGTATCTGTTACATGCTTTTTGTATGTGGACAACCCCAAAAAGGAATTGAGATGGAAAAAAAGTTACATTCCAGTATATTTATTAAAACAGGTCAAAGGTTTGAGATTGAAGTGGATACTCAATACCTTGCTTTTTCCTGTGTACCACAGCATGCTATTTCTAATGCCACACATATTCCACTCTCAAATATTATGCACCCTATCTAATGGGCAGCAAGCTGTGCTTAGGGATAACGTATTTAATTTTTGAAATCACATTTTCCTACTTGTCAAAAGGGTGATTATGATCTGTGCAGCAGGGAGTTCCATCTGCAACTGTCAGACTACACAGGGTAGGCCAAAGCAGCGTTTTTACTGCCACTGTAATGGATGGCACAATAGGTGCTACAGTCTACAGGTGCATTTAACTTTCCAAGCCAGGAGTGTATTTCTGCATCACATTCTACGGCCTTATGGTAAAGGTATTTGCACCAATCAGGTTTTATAGAAATTTCAACATGTTTACATGGGGAGCACAGGTACTTTACTTTACTCCTGCTTAGCAGGGGTAAAGTGCACAGTAGTACACCTATTCCTGCACTCTTAGTAAAGGGGTCCAACATCCTCTAGGATCATGTCTGTTCTCACAAAAATGGAAAAGTAAATAAATAAACAACATTTTATGGAAACACCCGCAGGATATTGTTAGAGGGGAAGTGAGATTCCTGCTTTGTAAATTCCAAACCATAGATGTAACACTCACGATAAAAGTATACCCTCCAAGATTTTAGATCAGAAAGGAGTTTCCATTAAATAATTTATGTATCAGTAATCTTGTCCATTAATAATGCTATTAAGGCCATTTAACAGATTTGAGGTGTTCTGTCAAATCCCCCCACAATTAGGGAAATCTGGGAAATGGAAAGGGAAACAATGCATTTTAAAGTGCATTAGTCCTTTAAGATGATTTAGTATCTTAAGCTTGAAATTATTTAATTATTACAGTACATTGTTTTTTTATGTTTTAGAGAAATGGCTTATTTAGTACTTGTGCATAATAGTTCATTTTGAACTCTATGAACGCCTTAATCTTCATGATAAGATTTAAAGATAACTTTGTAACAGTGATTTGGTGGTTCTTCTCATTGCTCAATGAAGCAAGTATCATAAATGTCACCACTGGCTAATATTGGCACTCCCAACTGCAGATACCCAGAAACTGGCATGACCCAGCTCAACATTTACTGTGACAGTTCCCTCCCATTTTTTTCTCACATAAAGTGACTGTAATGCATCCTGTCTCAAATGGCCACACTACTGCAAACTGTCACCCACTGCATATTTGCACTTACAAATGCAGGGCTTGATTCACAAAGGCATTTGCAAGTATGTATTTAAGTATTCTTGTAGTATTACTTACAAACGCATGGGTATAGATATACTCCTACTCTAGTCCTATCTCCTATGCACAGAATTCACTGCAAAGAGTGTGTAGAACTCTATACACTAAGGTCTTACTGAAAGAAATGTGGGTCTCTAGTTGGCAATGGTTTGCACCTTTGTCCAAGTAGGGACCCTTCCTTCTAGTCAGGATAAGGGAGTTACACTCCTAAAATAACCCCTGCTCACACCCTTGGTAGCTTGGAATGAGCAGTCAGGCTTACCTCAGAGGCACTGTGTAAAGCATTTTCACATAACCAACAGTAATACAGTCAAAACAATACAAAAGGACACCACACCAGTTTAGAAAAATATCCAGTATTTTGATATATCCAAAAGAAGACCAAAACGATAAGAATCCGACACACAGTAGTTAAAAATATATACTTTGCAAGATGTCCTTAAAATTGCAGCTATATCTCAAAAACCCAGTTCTTCCAAGTTGGTAGCTCCGTCCGGGGATACCGCGATGCTGAAAACAACAGAGTCTAACAGTTCCAGCCGACCGCGTCGGTACGGGCCAGCTAAAGCACGGACAGACTCGTGAACAGTACATTTTTCTTTGTGGGTGGCACGTTGGTGCATGCTGGTCATGGCATCCGACACGGTTGTGTTGCAAAATGGAAACGGTGCAGGGTGCGGTGCCCTCATGATGCGGTGCAGGCAGTGGCTCGGTGACGATCGTCCAGACGGCATAGATGAGACCAAGGCTTACGGTGCAGGGCGAGGCGGTGCTCGATGCGGTGCTGGCAGGTTGCGGCACAAGCAACAGATCCGGTTAGCGGGAGCTGGCGTCGGTCAGCCCAGACTGCTGTGTGGGACAAGGTGGTGCGTCCTGAAACTTACGAGTGGTGCCCCCAGCCAGAATGCGGTCACGGGTGTTGAAGTCAGCAGGCAGCGACTGCATCGGTGAGACCAGGGTGGCGAAGTGAAGCGAGGCGGTGCGGGATGCAGTGTCCACAGGTCACGGTGCAAGCAGCGGCTTGGTGGCGGTGGCATTGGTGGTGGTCAGCGGTGAGACCAGGGTTGTGGTGCGAGATGCGGCGGTGCCTTCTGCGGTGCCTTCAGGACACGGAGCCAGCGACGGAGTCGGTGACGGAGTCGGTTGCTTTTCCCTTCTCTGTGGTAACTGAAACAGCGGTTCCAGAAGCGGTACCCAGAGGTTGGTGAAGTCTTTGCAGTCCCTGAGACTTCAGAACAGGAGGCAATCTTTACTTCAAGCCCTTGAAGATACTCAGCACAAGTAAAGAAAGTTCAGTCCAGTCCTTTCACTGCCCAAGGCAGAAGCAGCAACTGCAGGCCAACCCAACAAAGCAACAACACAGCAAAGGGGCAGTACTCCTCCTGGCAGCTCTTCCAGCTCTTCTTCTTGGAAGGTTCCTTGCGAGTTCTAAAATGTTGGGGTCTGGGCCCCAGTATTTGTACTCAAAATTCCTTTGTTCTCTCAGGCAGAGAGGGTCTGTGCTTCGTCCAAACCAGTTCTGTCCTCTCTGGCCCAGCTTCCTGGCAGGAGGTGGAGACAGCATAGTTCAAGGCAGACAGGGCCTATTCACGTGCAAGGGAAATCTCCTCCCCCACTGTAAATGCAGACCAGGCCTATTCATGTGCTAGTGAAAACTCCTCCCACTACTCTGAATGCAGACCAGGCCTATTCAGGTGCTAGTAAAAACTCCTCCCACTACTCTGAATGCAGCCCAGGTCTATTCAGCCCAGCCCTGACTCATTCAGGAAAGGCAGGACACACATCAACCCCCCCCAGTGGCTGTCTGAAAGAATGCGCATCCCCAGCCCCTGTCACTCCAAAGCCAGACAGTCAATCAACAAACCAGCAGAGGAAAACAGGATGGCTAAGCAAGAAAACACCCACTTTCTAAAAGTGGTATTTTCAAACACACGATATAAAAATCATCTTTGCTAAAAGATGGATTTTTATATTCTGAGTTCAGGCATACTAAACTCCATTTCCCTATCTTGTCCAGATGGGAAGTTATGCTTATAGGATGTTATAAATAAAACTCCCATTCTTTCCCATGGGACAGATAGCCTTTCAATAGTGAAAAAGAAAATACACTGTCTTTCACTATCAGGACATGTCACACACCTCAGTACATGTCCTCCCTTTCACATACACTGCACCCTGCCCATGGGGCGACCTCGGGCCTACCTTAGTGGTGTCTTACATGTAGGAAAAGGGAAGGTTAGGGCCTCGCAAGTGGGTGCACTTGCCAAGTCGACATGGCAGTCACAACTGCACGTAGACACTGCAGTGGCAGGTCTGAGAACCCTTTGAAGGGCTGCTTGTGTGGGTGACACAACCAGTACTGCAGGCCCACTAGCAGCATTTGATTTACAGTCCCTGGGCACACACAGTGCACTTTACTAGGGACTTACCAGTAAATCAAATATGCCAATCATGGAAACACCGATCCATAATACAATGTTCACAGAGAGCATATGCACTTTAGCACTGAATAGCAGTGGTAAAGTGCCCAGCGTCCTAAAACCAACAAAAACAGTTCAGGAACAATGAGGAGGAAGAAGCAAAAGGTTTGGGGATAACCCTTCAAAAAGGGCCATTTCCAACACTTACTTTTGAGGTGTAAATGTACGATACATAAGGAGGGGTGACTGGAAAATGGGGAATATCTACTACAAAGTGGGAAGAGGAGAGAAAAAATTAAAGAGGGGTACAGGGAGTGTGATGCAAATTCAGAAAAAAATCTATAAAATGCTAAAACCATTGCAACTTACAAAAGTTAGACCCACGTGCAATAAAAAAGAAATAAGAACGTAAGAACATTAATGAAAAATACACATTGCAGCTTCTTACACAAATCACATTATAAAAATATTAATGATCAGATGCACATACTTAGAGAATTACAAATATGTCAATTGTTAATGATTATGCATGAAAAAATGAAATCATCTCACATCTAATACTTCTCTATGCACACTGAAAAATACATCAGTTTTGGGTCCACACACATGCACACACTGACATTTGTAGCTGGTGTCTAGTTCCACAACATCCAGAAGTACAATGGGAACAGGACAGAGCCATGGGTGTGATCTGAATGTGCTTCCAGTATAATGTTTGTCAGGTGTATTTTATATATTTTTAGATAATACCTGTTTTCCTATTCTTGTCAAGTCATATTTCTATGTAGCAGTGACAAGATCTTCACTCAAGCTATTTAAAAATACATTAAGGATATTTACACCTAGGATGCACTTGTAAAGTTACTAGTAGTCTCTATGCAGTTATCTTTTCAGTTGTATATATGCTCATCTGCTCTTGTAAGGGAATGCAGACACATAATTCTACTACTTTGTGTAAATCTCCTTCTGGAGATGCTGGCCAGCATTTAGGAATACATTTTCACCTACAGATTTATATTAGTAAATTGGGCCCACTGTGCCAAACTATCATACACTGAGGTACCGATTCACAAATGTAAATCTACAGGCAAAGATATCTGCACAGTTTTATTAACAACCACACCTGGGCATCATAAATACCTGCCTAAATACAAATATGAAACTGATTGTGTATATTTGTTTCGGACATGTGATATGTTTTGTGTCTCTCCATGTCTTTGACCACTATCCATCTCCTGCATGAGCAACATTATTGCTTCAGAATACAATGCAGCATAGAGACCACTGCCTTTGACATCTGAGACTTCACCTCATGACTACAGATGTCCCTGAATCCCTATATTGCTGTGCCACTCAGATGCATTTGACATAATCGACTATTCCACCCTCATCCACACCCTTGAGTCTTGAATGGAATTTATTGACAATGTTATTCATTGCTTCTCCTCCTCCCTTTCCAACCAGTTTTTTCACATAGACACCTCCATATTCGAAAAGATCCCTATCACCTACAGAGTTCCCCAGGGTTCCATACTGTCCAATGTCATCTTCAACCACTACATGGAGCCCCATAGTGCTCCTTCCAGATAACAGCATTGAAATTCATCAATAATACAATGATACCAAACTCTACTAGAAACTCTCCTCTGCTCCAGATATCTAGCATCATAAACACTCCCCACACTCCAACCAGACTAGGATGTCAGTGTCTACTTGAATGTCAACTCCACCAAGACAGAATTCATCGTATTTGCCAAGAAATAGTACAAGCCTGGACCAGTGATATAAACCTTGGCTGGTTCGATCCCCAACTTTCACCAAAAGTAATTTCATTAGGATTCATCCTGGATAACAACCATACGCTCAAGGAATATATTGCCAAAAACACAAAGATGGCTTGATGACAGCTCTATTTTCTAAGGAAAGTGAAACAGTTTCTTCCAGAAAGCAGCTATAGCACTGATGTCCAAGCACTCATACTCTTATATCTGGGTGGTGGTAGCAATCCTGCTCCCTTTCCACCTAGACTCCACTTTGACCCCCTTAAGGGCATCCTACATGCAGCACATCTTATCCATAGCCTGAAGAAATATGATCACATTGCATTCATCTTGATGGTACTCCACTGGCTTCCTTTGCCAGTTGCAACATCTTGAAAAACAGCTTTATTATTTACAGAACCAGCGCGACCAGCACCACCTCTTTTCTTGCACATAAGCTCACTAACTGTGGTGGCTCTCTACACACCCTCAGCCATGACACCATCAAACTGGATACTAAGGTGTTTAAAAGAGAAAGAACAAGGCAGCAGGCCTTTTTTATCTATGTACCTAGGATCTGGAACAACAACCCAGTATCCACCAGGAGTGCTCCAAGGATTCCCCAATTTAGGAAAGAGTTGAAGACACACCTCTTTAAAAACTGTATATCACAGTGGCATAACAGTACACTTCTGATCCCAGAAATCAGCTACCTCTCCTATCACTTGTTGACAGCATGCTTGCCTTTGATCTCATACAATGCTCAGCTGCATTTTGGCTATGTGTGAGCTATACAAACACTACAATTATACATACACACATGACCAATCTCAGACATTCAATGAGCCATTTTTTAAATAAATGTACAATTTAAATATTTGTAAATATCTAAATAAATAAATAAGCTATGTTTACATTTTTAAATGTGATTTTATGGCTCCATGCAGTGGCTTATGTTATCTAAAAGTTTTTTTGTTTATTTATTTACTTTTACTTTTTAGGATTTGGTCTTTTTGCCTGTAGTGTTATTAACTGCCTCTTTTTCCTTTTATGAGATTGCTTGCAGTACCCGTGAGTTGCCATTTGTGGTGTGCAATGCTTGACTGAACCAGATTTGTGATGGTGAAAATTTGTTTATTTCAGTTTAAGCAACTTAAAACACATACTTTAACATGTAAATTATTCTGGTAATTGTCTTGGGTGCTCTTCCATTTAAAAAAATAAAAACTACACTAAGGTAGCCTTTCTTAGCTTTTCGGCCATTATTAAACAGCAACTGACCACAAAGCAATCAAAAGAGGAAGGCAATAATTTGAAATACAAAAAAGCCACCCTACAACCTTTAAAATCCTCCCTTTTCAATAAGGGAACAGGATACACCTTGTGAGGTAGATCATTACATTTTGAAAAAAAGACAACATAAAGAGTAGCATAGTTTGTATTTAGGAAGGATTAAAATGATACAGATTTAGATTAACAGAGGTAGGCTATCTAAAGAAAATAATAAAAATTGATGAGTGATGAAAATCCTAAATCAAAAGATTGCTTTCATAAACATTATTGGGCCTATTACGACCACGGTCGGAAAACCTCCCCGACTGCCATGGTAGCGGGAAAAGACCGCACGCATGGACCGCGACATCACCGCCGGTCGAATTACGATGACCCGCGGTCGGTCGTATTGCGGGCCTTAACATTGAGGCAGTTGCTACTGCCCGCAGCACCGCCGCAATGCCGAAAGGAGCATGTCCTGCATTTCCCTGCACTGCGTGGCAGGCACTGCACAGTGCCTGCTACCTGGTACAGGGAAATGTAGGGGGGGACCATGGGTATCCCCCCAAGTGCACCTCCCCAACACATTGGGGGCCCGCGACGGGCCCCCGGAAGACCATCTCCGCATGCCTTTCCATGGCGGTTTGACCGCTGAGGAAAGGCTGGCTACCGCCGGCATCATAATCCTGCCGGCGGAGCCTGCTCTGCACCACCACCATTATCCCGGTCCTGCTCCATCCGCCAGGCAGGAGTGCGGATGGCAACCGGTGGTAAAGCGGCGGTCGTAATTTCCTACCGCCGCGGTCACCACCGCCATCCTAATTTGACTGGTGGTTTTCTTGGTTGCGATCGCGGGCAGATGTCCACCACCGGCCCGGCGGTGGACATCCGACCGCCATCGTAATAGACCCCTATGTTCCAATTTTAAGTAGGTTTCAATTACCAGAGAAGATTTAACAGCAATAAATCATTTGGCAATCATCCTTCTTACTTCACTTGTTCTCCCACAGGTCCAGTGTCTCTTACAGAATCATTTTTTACCCAGGATGTTTCAGATTTACAACTTTTCCATTCACTGTTAAGCTGTTCAGGATGACCAATTACTGTATAGACATTACTTTGCAAAGCATAACCATGGAATCTTATCATGAGCATTGAGCTTTATACAGTTCTGAATGATTTCTCGAATGAGTTCAAACTTACAACAAGGTTTGAAGGCGCTGAGATTTAAAGGAGGTATGGGCTTCTTTGATTTAAGCCTCCAAAAATCCAAGGTCTAGACCCTTGTGGCAAATAAAGTATGAAGCACTGCAAGGCAGACTTGCATCTGCAAAACCACTTTATTCCACCTGTATACAGTTGGTGTCTGTAGGGCCCCAACCAACAGGGCTAAATGTGGAAACAGAAAAGCACTTACTGTTATATATGGTCCTCCTATGCTGCACATCTTCTATGAGCTCCGCAAGAAGCAAAATGAAAAACTGCACCCTGAGAATCGATGAGCTTAAGTAAGTCTTGTAGACTGCAAAAGGGAGGGTAAGCTATTGGAGTTATCACATGGAGTATCTGCATGGAAAAATGAAATGTTTTGTAAAACTTGGCTCCTTGTGGATATTGGTGTACTCTTGGAAGATGTAAGGCCCATAGTAAAAAATATGTTTTTAACTCAGTAGTGGCTAAATCTAAATTATGCATAAATGTTGAATAACTATCAATGAGAATGTTCAGTCTATTAGTAGTTCTAGAAATGATGACTTTATCATTGGCATATAGTAACACAGGGAATGTTTTCCTACTCATCCTAGGAGAGTCCTATCACTATCTATGCAAACAGTTTTCCAGCTGGTTTGTATACAGAATTAATTAACTGATAGCCTGCACGCAACCTTTTTGTATGTGTCCTGCTGTTTTACAGCTTTCTGTATCGCACTTCCTAGTCTGTATCTAACTTCAGTAGAAAGATCTCTAAGTGATCACTGTAAAATATTGATGATGGCAATGTCTAACTGTGAGAAAATGCCTCTTTCTGCATGGTCACCTCCAGTTTTTGTTGAAGTTTATTGCTGCTTTTTAGACTCTCCAAACTGGTGAGCTGTGGCAAATGTATTTAATCTTACTATGTCCTTGCTGTGACAGGCCACCAAAAGCTCGTTTCACCGTGGAAGGCTCTGGCTGTCTTGTGTGGATTACAAATTAAAATATGAATTCTGCTATCTTGGGCTTGGGACAAACTATAAAAACAGTTCATCTACAATTTTTAATGCTTATTAAAAATCAAATTTATTGGTGGTTGATTTGTAATTAATTTTTAGGGAAAGTAACTTTTAGAAAGTCACCTTTTCCCTGCCTGAAGCTCTTGGAGACTAATTTACATTAGCCTGCCAGCAGCTGCCTTGTCAGTGTCAGTGAGAGCGAAAACTGCTCTCAGAGTAGTTGGCTTAGGCCTGGTGACAGGGTGGGCTGGATGTAGGCCATGTGATCTATATCATCTCAGGAAGAACAGTTGGGGTAGTTTCAAGAACTTCATTAAATTGAATGGGACCGGGGTGAATCCTGCTCATTTATTGTTTAGTGTAAGGGGAGACCTGATGACGGGGACACCGTTGCCCTTTAGGCTCAGGGTAGCCAATTGGGCACCAGCCAAGTGGGAGGGGTAGCTGGTCTCAGAAAGAGTTTGGGATAGCTTAGGAGGAAGTAACTGCTTATTTCCCTAAATATACCCCTGCCTAGCAAATAAGCTCACCCTAAACACAAAAGGTTTGTACCATCTTGGATTCCCCCTTGGATAGTGCTATCTGGGTCAATTTACAGTAAAACAAACATTTTTGGTGGGTAGGGTTGCCCATGAGAAGAATGCGAGGGGTAGGTCATGGGGTAGTTTTGTTGTATATCAATCAGTCGGGGTAAGGATATCATTTCGAATAGTGCTCCCCTGCCTGCTATAGTAAGAAGAAGGCTTTCCCAGTTATCCATTTCTCACCGCACATGAGATACCAGCAGCGCTACGTTCATTTTCCACACTCAGTCTCTGGTGTGCGTTATATATATGTTGAGGAATTTTAAGTGGCTGTCTGCCAATTGCAGGTTAGTTCCGTACATAGATATCATCTTTCACACCGATTAGGGGAATGTATGTAGATTTAGTCCAGGTTACCTTCAAACCTGACCCCTCCATGTACACCTGCAGCATTTGCATTAGATGGGGCAAAGTGGACTCAAGGTCGCTGACAAAAACTAGGATGTTGGCATTTTGTGAGATCCTGTTCTTGATGTCCGCCTGCTACTTGATGTCAATGATCCATCAGACATTCTATTACTAGGGCAAAAAGGAGGGGCGACAGGAGGCTTCCTTGCTGCATACCCCACTCAATGGTGAATTCTGGGGACAATTCCCCATTCTCTTTGACTCTTGCCCATCATCTAGTGTATAATACCGAGACATATCGCCTGAAGCGTTGGCCAAAGTTCATGTGTTCTAGCAAATGGAACGTTAAGTCCCATCATACAGAGCTCAAAGCTTTTTCAAAGTCTATAGTGACCAAAGCCCTGCGTTCCCTCGATCCTGCAGATAGGGCCATTGTAGTGGGCTGGGACCTAAGGCAATGTAGAGGGCTGTGTTCTTGCTTAAACCCATTTTGATCTGGGTGTACCACAGACTGAATAACCTTAAGTACTTTATTTCCCAATATTTTTGGTAAGAGCTTTGCCTACAGGGTAATTAAAGAGATGGGCCGATAGGATGCACATTCATCTGGTGGTTTCACAGGCTTTAAAATTACTGAACTAATGGACCCACGCTGGTCATAGTGTAGTTTCCCACATTCCGAGAGCCTCAGAGTATGTTCCATTTAATAGAGGGGTCAGCTGAGAGCTATATTTCTAAGGCATATCCATTGGGAACTAAGGTTTTTTACTGAGGGGAGTGATTGGAGGGTTCTGTCTGTACCCGTCCATTTAAAACGAGAAAGGGGGTGTTACAGAGGTGTTTCCTTGCCCCTTTTTTTACCCTATTTATATATAAATGAGCTGGAGAAAGCCCTATTGACCGTTGAGGCTGATTGTCCAAAGGTAGGGACGAGATTGTGTCCGTTCCTGCTATATGGAGACAATGCCGTCCTGAATGTGCTGGGCCTCAAAGTGCTATTGAATACATTTATAGTATTCATGGATAGCCTGGATCTTTCTGTTAACTTTAGTAAGTTGTAGGTCATGGTGGTGGGCCTGTGCTCAACTAGAACAAAAACAACACCCTGTCTACTGTTTCAGCTTTCTACTATCTTGTGGTGTTATTCAACTCCAGCATGACCTTGAAACCCCTGATTGCCAGCAAGAGGGGGAGTTTGTAAAGGCTAACCCAGCTGTAACTAGCTTTGCCCCTAGTTTGGGGAGTAGGCCGCGACTAGCTTTAACAAAGGTCTATCAGGCTAAGTGTATCTCCAAGGTAGCTTATGGCAGCAACATTTGGGGATACACAAAGGTAGCACACTGACAGATGATTGAAAATGTGTTCTTAAGGCATTTGCTGGGTGTACCTCAAAGTACCCCATCAGTATGTGCTCACGAGGAGTTAGGTGTAAAGTACATTGGGGACAACATTGCCTTGAGGCCTCTTTTGTGATGGATTAAGGTATGGACAAGGTTAATCTCAACTAACCAGTATGACCCTTAAGGAATGTTTGTCTTTCGACCATACAGCTAAGATCCCTTGGATTGCATATATCAAGAAGTCTTTTAAAGGCCTGGGGAGGGACGACTTATTTCTCAGCCCAGAAACCATGGTTAGAGAGGAATTGAGCTGAGTGAGGCACCATTTCCTTGCAAGAAGAATGTCTCATAGAGAGCAGGTGGAAATGTTGATACCCTCAGTACGTGGTTATGTACTGCTAAAAACGGTTCAGTCTATGGAACCTTACTTACCGATTGTAAGAAGCGACAGGGACAGTTTTTGCTCACTAGATTTAGCTTCAACATGTTTCACTGTACCACCTACTCGCCTTTCCCAGTGGATGGAATGTCCCCGGCTATCTGTGCGATTTCGGCTGTGACAGTACGTCTCTGCAGGATACCCTACACTTTATCATGTTTTGTGGATATTTTAAGTTGCCTAGGAGACTGTTTGTCATCCCTTTTCTGAAATCCCTGAATGTTGTGCAGGTTTGACCGGCCCCTATATTTTTACAGCTTTTATCTGATGAGCATATTATTTTTAAAGTGACTTGCTTTCTAAGAACGGCAATGACGGCAATGTTACTGTGGTATTCAAGGATTTATTAATTGTAATCTATTTGATTGTTGATTATGTCTTTAGTCATTTTTACCCTCACATTTTGGGGTAAATATGATGGGCATATTATTTTATTGCCACTTGTATTTTATTCTTCATGTTTTCATCGATCACCTTTGCTGATATATTATATACGCGGCTTGTATTGCTTTTGTTTTGCACTTTTATGGTTATGATTATAACTGATTATTTTTGCTAGGAGCTTTGTCTCCAGGATAATTAAAGAGATGGGCCAATACGATGCGCATTCATCCGGTGGTTTCACAGGCTATAAAATTACTGACATAATGGCCCCACACTGGACATAGGGTAGCTTCCCACACTCTACAGTATCTGACTTTGTTCCATTTAATAGTGGGGTCATTTGAGAGCTATATTTCTGAAATATTTTGAGAGGTATCCATTGGGAACTAGGGTTTATTGCTGTGGGGATTGGTTGGATGGCTATCTGGAGTTCCTCCTCGGTAAGCAGTTCATCCAGTGTCTGCCTATCTAAGTCAGAGACTCTGTGTACAATTAATTTATCCACTACTGGGTGTTCGAGTTCAACTGGGGTTGTAGGTTGCTTTGTGTACAGCTGAGCATAGTAGGCCATAAATTCTTGAACAAACATTTTGGGGTCTGTTATCTCTTCTGTTACTGTCAATTCAATACTCAGGACTATTTCGAGATACAGATCTCTCTTGCAAGCAACTATAGCAGCTTGCCTGTTTTGTCCCCCATCTCGTATATTTTAGATTGAGGAGCTGCTTTTGAGAGGGGTACCGAGTCTAAGAGTCATTGTCTAAGCATTAGTTGCATTTGCTCCAACTTGTAGTGTGTATGGTCGTCCATCTGTCCCATTCCCTCCCCCTCTGCCCTGAGGATGGCCTGTTCAAGCTCTATAAGCCTGCTTTATTTTTTGTTGTTCTGATGCTGTTTAGTATGATATGACCTGTCCTCTCATGACTGCCTTTAACGCATCCCAGAGCAAAGTGTGGGATTGTATTGAGCCCTTATTAGTCTCAACATATTCATAAATCTGCTGTCCCAAGAAGTCAGTATAAACAACACTTGGTCCTGACGTATCTTGCCAGCCCTCATCAGGTACACAGGACTGGAGAAATCAATTCAACGGTCATACAAAGAACATAAATTCTTTTTCCAGAGAGAAGGTCCAAAGGAAACAATGTTTCTAAGAAAAAATCTTTCTTTATATAGTCTTCACGAACAAGCAATATTTAATCAATCATTATGACAAATAGACGGTTGTCAGAAAGAAAGTGAAAAGGAAGCGATCATGTGCAATGTGAACATGAAAGGGAAAGGAGCAATCAGGAAGAATGAGAAACCAAAATACCCTATTTTATATACACAACACTGGTCCAGTGGAAAGTTATGCTTGTAAGATGTTACAAAGCAACTCCCATGTTAGCCTATGGGACAGATAACCTTGCAATAGTGAAAAACGAAATGGACAGTATTGCACTATCAGGACATGTAATAAACACCAGTACATGTCCTACCTTTCACATACACTGTACCCTGCCCATGGGGTACCTTGGGCCTACCTTAGGGTGCCTTACATGTAAGAAAATGGAAGGTTTGGGCTCGGCAAGGGGGTGCACTTGCCAGATCAACATGGCAGCAAAAACTGCACGCAGACACTGCAGTGACATGTCTGAGACACCTTTGAAAGGCTACTTGTGTGGGTGGCACAACCAGTGCTGTAAGCCCACTAGGAGCATTTGATTTACAGACCCTGGGCACACACAGTGCACTGTACTGGGGACTTACTAGTAAATCAAATATCCCATGATGGAAATCCAAACATAACACAATTTACATGGAGAGCATATGCACTTTAGCACTGAATAGCAGTGGTAAAGTGCCCAGAGTCCTAAAACAAAGAAAAATAGGTCACAAACAGGAGGCCAAAAAGTCTGGGGGTAAACCCGCTGAAAAAGCCAGGTCTAACAATGGCTTTCAGAGTAAATGCCTGGGTTCATAGATTTCATAGGTATATATCTAAATTGCTATGGTAAAACAAGTATACAGAATGCTCAAATGTCACAAAGAAATATACAATTGTTTTTAGGGTGTGTGTGTGGATTGAAAGCTTTATATCTCATCCCTTGTTAGTTCAAAGCCATCTCCATGTCCCAAGTTTTGTTCCTGAGGGATGTTTTTTTTGTTTAGAACACAAATCTTTTCACAGACAAAAAAAACTATTTTGTATTTGTCTTGCACCTTTCATCATCTCAAATGGGGAGGGAAAGAAATTGTAAAACCAGCAGCACGAAAATAAGTGAACCCATCTTTAAGGTTATTAGTTCACAGTATCAAATATACAAAAAGATTATTGCAGTGATGCCCAAAAAAAGTTTGTTTAATGATTGTGTCAGGTTGCGAGGAGGAAGGGAGCGGACATGTCCGCGATCACACTTCACATGAGAAATAGACCAAGACCGGAACATTATATAACCTGAAAAAAATATTCACAGCTATTTGTTTTTCCATCAAATATATTTTTACAAGAGTCAAGTTAACAACTTGCAGCACAATGTGTGGGAGGATGCTATACTATAATTATCTATGGGCGATATTTGCCTCCTCGTTCCTCTCTGTACACTTCCTTGTACATTTAAAGCTCAACACAGCCAGCAATTAATGAAATATTAATACGTTTATTCAGTGAATGTGTTGCTCTAATGGCTTCATGATTTATTGGGTAGAAGTTGCCAGCATGAGACAGTGCTTTTTTATATCTGGCTTTAGAGTTGGATGACACTAGCTCAAAATACAAACTTAAGAACAGCCAATTGTCCAGATTCACACTACTGGCTCCTCCTACTCCCTCTGTAAGGCCTAGGTCCAACCATCCTAGTTCACATCCATGTCTCAGCTAAGTCAGTGCAGACATTTTCAAATTTTGTTAAACTTGCAACCAGGCCGGTCAATTCAATTTGTGGGGTTTGGGTCTATAAGTCTATGTAGTGTGCTCCACTGTTGGCTTCCATGCAAGAACAGTCAATCTATGGAGAAAAAATATTTTCTAGGAGAAGAGTTTAACTTTATCAGGCAACTCTACCAATTAGCACCACCTAGTGGTCGGGTCGCTCTGATACATAATCATGAATATAGAGGGCTGGCCTTTTTTTTGTTCTCTAAATACATTTTGTAGCGAGAGCATGAGGCACAGAAAAGCAAAGGCCCTGTTTAAAGAGCTCTTTCTGCCGCTCATTTATGGGAGCCCTTCATTTAGCAGGCAGCAGCTAGCCTTAGATCTAAAGCGGTCCCTCTGATGGATATGGTGTGGTGTACTACAGGCAAATATGTTATGCCCCTGATAAAGAAAACTTGCACATGTGTACATAGAACTAAAAGTAATGAATCACTGCAAAAGAAAATAGCCAAGAAAACACCAGGGCACAAATTAGCACCACCCTGCCCTACTAGAAAGAGCACCCAATTTCCCTTCATCTCTTTACTGTGCAGTTAGAGAGGGCCAATTTAAGCTCTATCATGCATTTACGTTTGTTCATTTTTACCAGCACAGTGGAGAGTCCACCAATAATTTGCAAAGTTAAATGGAGCATTCCCCTTTAGTGCTACTAATTGCAAATTAATATCTGACATTAATTTTAGTAATAAATAACATTCATGACAAATAATCATGGCAAAAAACTGATGCTTTTCTTAAAATGATTTATTACATAGCTAATGTCTGTAATGCAGTTCTGTTGAGGGTATCATTGAAGAAATATTTGATAATAAATGTGACATGGTAGTAGGATGCATTGAATGAATGTTTTTTTCTCCTGCTGTGTAGCGCTCCATGAAGCTTGCCGAAGTAACTTCAAATGAAAATTTGGGCCTGGTTTAAAACATAATTTCCCTGGTTTAAGTCAGAATTATGCTTTTAAAAGGTTTATGTTTATGTTTATGTTTATGTTTGAATAATATACTACAGGCAAATATGTTACGCCCCTGATAAAGAACACTTACACGTGTACATAGAACTAAAAGTAATTACTTTATCTACATAGGTGAAATTAACAACGTATTTTGGAGAAATACTAAAGTATCACATAGTTAAGTTACTTCACTGTACACTGTAAAATATTATCAACTAGTACACGTGTGGGCCTTGCAAAGGATCTTTCAGGAGAGTCATCAGGTAAAACTTGTGATGATCACACACTCAGGTGTAACTTATTGGAAGTCTCATAAAACTAGAGTAAATTGGGATTAAATATTCAGGACAGGCAAAAGTGAGAAACATAAAATTTGAATCGTGATACAGTCTTTGCATGTGGATATTTGTTTGAAAGATAAGGGGCAAATTTATCAAAGGGTTGCCTCACTCTAGCGCCATGCAAAGGGACTCAAGAGCGACAAAACTGTTAAGTGTGATTTATCAAGCCACGCAAGGCTATCTTGCATGGCCTTGAGTGGTTTGATAAATCGTTACACTGCCCCAGGTAGGCGTTCCATGAGTGGAGCAAGGGTGTTCCAATGCAACCACCCATGGATTCTGGCGCATTCCCAGATTTACCATTACTGGTAAACCTTGGAATACGTCAAAATGCTACGCATTCCCAGGAGAGGCGTAACGCTGACAAATGTCTTTCTTTCTCCTCGTTACTTCCTCGTTCTATGTGTGCCGCATTCTGCAGCGCACATAGAAAGAGTAATATGCCTCAGGGTATTTTTTTGTGCAGGAAGGTGTCCCTTCCTACACAAAAACAGTTCTGCTTACAACAAAGGCACCCTTGCACCAAACTGCAAGGGTACCTGCGTTGGCACTAGGCAGCACATTGTGCACTAGCACTGGGAAATAATAGGAATGCACTGTAAATTGTTAAGTACAGCACATTCCTGCCCTTTCTCTATCACACAGCACAGCACAGCGCGGTGATTTGCTGCATTGCACAGCATGATTATTTGATAAATATGCCTCCAAAAGTATTAATTTCTAATAAATTTCATTATTGGAAATGACCATCTGTTGTGTGTTGTACTGACAGATTTTTCCCTTGACTGTTTTTGCTTGCTGAAGAACTCTCTGCATTTTACCCCTGCTAACTAGTGCTCCCCCTTTCAAGCTTATGAAATTGGCATCCACCTCAGTGGCGGCTGGTACTGAACGGGTGTGGCGAGGTAGGGTGTTTAAAAAAATAAAGAACACTTACCTTTGTAAGGCCGCTGACTCTCCTCCGTTATCATCTCTCGTCTGCTTTTTTCCAGAGTCAGGAAGCACACAGGCTCCCCAAGCCAATCACAACGCTGCTGTCGCCATGACAGCAACGTCGTGATTGGTCTGAGTGCTGTGGTTCAGCACTCAAACAGGATGTTTTTTTTTCACCTCTGACTTTTTCCTCTTCAGAATTTTGAAGCTTCTTAAGGGCACTTGCCTACCAGATGTTCCAGATATTCCAGTGTGTGGTGGCAATGTGACTTCTAGAATCAGTGACCCATACATCAGCCAGCAGAAGACCCATACCGGACCCCGGGTAAGCATCCATATCTAAACAACTCTGTACTCTAAGCCAATAACACCAAAAATCTTAACTTGTACATCACAAAACCTTAAATCTAGACCATATACTCCAAACCCTTAAAACCTCAACCCAATACATCAAACCATTATCCCTTAATCCTATACATCAAACAATCAACCCTAAATCCTTAACCTAGTACCCTTAACCCAATATCCTTGACATCTTTACCCTTAACCCATCCCTTTAACCCTTAACCGCTATACCCTTTAGAATATAACCTTAGCTCCTAACCCTTGAGAACTAACCTGCAATCCCAGTCCCTTCACCCCTATAAAAAAAACCTAACCCACTAGCCCTTAATTTCTATACACTAAGGGGCCGATTCCGATTCGGGCCGGAAATCTCTCCGACCGAGCCGGACTCGGAGAGATTTCCGACCGAATCGGACTCTGGCAGCCCGACCGAACGAGTACGATGCGCACGTATGCCATCGGACTCGAGTCGGTCGGACTCCCATTGAAGTCAATGGGAGCCCGTCGTACAACGCGTACGCGGGCTCCCATTGACTCAATGGGTGCGAGGCGGTCAAGGGCGCCCCTACAGCGTGTACGCGGCGAGCGACTCGCGCCGTACACGCAAAGGTAGGGGGACCCATGGGTCCCCCCTGTGTGCGACTCGCGCGGCTACGCATACAGGGGGGTTCGACACGGACCCCCAAAGTACGTCTCCGACTGCTCTTTGGAGCCAGAGTGCGCGGCTCGGTCGGACTGCTCGCGGCGCGCATCGTACTCACCCGGCCGGGGAACGTCTCCATTGCGCGGTGCGAGTCGAGTCCGAGCGAGTCGGTCGGTGTGGTTCGACCCGGGAACGAGTCGGTCGGAGCGGTCGGGACGCCCGGACGAGTCGGTCGGCGAAATCGCATCGTACTCGCTCGCCCGGACGCGCGTACGACTCGGTCGGGAAATAGGGCTCCGAATCGGATCCGGTTAAGCCGAATCCGATTCGGAGCCCTACCGGCCGAGATCAGAATCGGCCCCTAACTCTTAACCCCTTTAAACCTGTTCTTAGTTTATTATATTCTGAAAATATACATGTTAGTAAGTGTTCTCTCTTTGCAGTATTTATTTTTAGAAATAATAATTGAGACAAATTTTTTAAAAGTGCACTTGCTAAGTTTTGAGGCAGAAAACATTTTCAATAAATACCTCTGGAAAGTTGTGTCAGTGATCACGCATATTCGTCAAGGCTCTGTTGTGGTCTTGATCAAAGCAAAGTTATGTCACTTATATCATCATGTTGGTGTTATACATAAACCTCAGTTCAAAAGCATATATGTAATCATCTTCTTGCTCTTTTACTTTACAAACATGCAGAACATGTAGACATAACTATAGTCAGTTCTACATATTAAGAAATGTCATTTAATGGGTTACTTTCTATGAATGGGTGATTGTTGTAACTGGTTGTAGTTCAGAATACTTCAGACAATGAAGTGCAAGAGTCGTGTTAACATTTAAATCAAAGCAACTTGTGAGTTCTACCTGATAAATCTTCTTTGTGGACGGAAAGCAGGTTCCAAATGTGGCAGTTATTCAGGACAATGTTTCAGTTAATCAATGACTGGTTGAGAAGGGTGTTGCTTCAGGGGAGTGGTTTGGGGTGTGACACCCCCCAAATAAATGCAGTTTTGACTTGGTAGTTTGATATTGGGGCCCTGAGGTGGGTCTGCTATCTCTATGTCTGTTTTCCTCCTCATGCACAAAGAATGAAAGACAAAGCAGTGACCTTGTATGTAGACGAGAGAGAGAGAGAAATACCCATGTCGTGACTGAATTTCAAAATCTGAAACCAGATAACCTGGGATCTATACCGGCTTTCCTGCCTGTCCTATTTTTGTGATCCGAGACAAACAGAGCCTCCTTTATCTTAATTAATAGATATGAATACACTTTCAAATAGTTGAGTTCAGGACGTGCGCTGTACAAGCACCTCTTATATATGATTTAGTAGACTATAACGTTGCTCCTTCTGCAATAAGAATCTAAGGTACATTTATGGTTTACATGACTACTGGCTTGCCTTTTAGTTCACTAAGGGCACTGACCTGAGGGGCAAGCCATTAATGTTTCTAAAAACAATCACTATTAATAAATGTCTAGTTATGTAATGATATATTCTGATATATTAAGGTGAAACGCTTCTGCATGTTGAAGGAATACACTTTTTTGAAGTTTTGAAGCAATTGTATCATATTATTTTTGTGTTCTTTTTATTACATAATATACATGCCAAATGTTTCATGGCTTGGCTCGTGCAAGGACTCTTGGGCCAAGCCAAATCCATGGCTCAACTCTGGCTTGGCCTGCCCTATTTATTTGCCTGCATGCCCTCCTCTATTTATGACTTAGGCTTACTACATGGGGCGATCAGTCACTTGTTAAAATAATTTGGAAAAGGTGAGGACCAGAAGCATGGAGCCCTGTCCACATACATTGATTTCACAACTCTACGAAAATACATTTAAAATAAGTGATTCTAGAGTAGGCACTCCTAGCTGCATACATTTCCAGAGACACCTACCAGTCCCATGTGGGACAAGCAGTTGCGTAATGTTAGCGTGGGTGTTGGGGGGTGTGAAACCCTTGAAATGCATTGTATATTTGGTAGATGGGTCTGGGGTCCCTCATTCGCGTGTGCAGTGTCTTTTACTCTGCATTCTTATTTCTCTAAGAGGTTTTAATATGTTCATCAGGGGCGGCTCCTCCATTAGGGCGGAGGAGCGCCGCCCCACTGCTTTCTCGCAGTGCGAGAAGCAGAAAATAAAATGGTATTTTAAATACCATTTTATTTTCTGCTTCTCGCGCTGCGAGAAAGCAGAAGGCAGGGGTATGCCTGATTGGAGAGGGGCGGGAGGATATGCCTGGTTGGGGGTGGGCGGGTCGGGGAGGAGTGGCTTGCACAACTCTGAGTACCCTGACTGTTTGGTCGGCCCTGGGGCCGACCAAAGCAGTCATGCGCACTCTACATTTTCTCTATGTAGGCTGCATGCAGCCTACATAGAGAAAATGGCCTCCCTACAGGTGCCCGGCTGGGCGCTGTCCGGGACTCCGCACCAATTACAACGCTGCCATTGCAGTGTTGTCATTAACTTACAGGAGGGGAGGGAGCATGCCTGTTCCTGTTCAGGAGCAGGAAAACGCGGACCCGCCAAGGATCAGAGGCGGCGCGGGACCGGTCAGGTAAGTTTTATTTTTATTTTACCCCCCCTCGCGGTAACCCCTGCGCGATAACCCCCGCGTGTCCCCTCCCGCCCCCACCCACGAGAATTGCGAGCCGCGACTGTTGTTCATATTTGTTCATATTTGCATCAGGATCTTAAATATATAGGGCTCTGTTAATGGGGAAGTCACGCAGTGCAACAAGTCTCCTTGCTGTGCTGCACTGCGTGACAGGGAAAGGGCAGGAATATGCTGTATTTAAGGTAATATGGCGCACTCCTGTTCTTTCCCCTACACTGGTGCCCTTTTGGCTGCCTAGCGCCAATGCAGGTATCCTTGCACTATGGAGCAAGGGTGTCTGGGTTGCATGCAGGATTGTTTTTGTGTAGGAAGGGGCACCTTCCTGCACAAAAACAATTATGTTAGGAATATTCCTGTTCCTATGTGTGCTGCAGAATCCATCGCACATAGAAAGAGGAAGAAATAAAGAGAAATAGAGATATTTCTCCTTGTTTTGCCGCCCCTGGAAAGGTGTAAGATTTTGGCGCATTCCCAGGTATACAAGTTCTTGTAAATCTGGGAATGCTTCAAATACCATGGGAGTTGCGTGGGTCCACCCATGCAACTCCAACGGAATGCCTTCCCAGGGCAAAGCAATCACTGCGTTGTGTTACTCCAGATTTTTGGAGCCACTCAGAGACACGCAAAGTGGCTTTGCGTGGCTTCAAACATCTGTCTTGAAGTTTGGTCACTCTTGCACCATGTTACATGGTGCAAGAGCGACGCAAACAGCCTCATACATTGGCCCCATAGTGACTGTTTTACCAAAAAAGTAGTACATCTGCTCCTATAGAAGTACTCTTTGAATAAATGAAAATTTACTACTTTTTGGAATTCACAAACATTGGTGGAAGTAGACTTGAAAAGTTGTGCCAGTCTCAACTTTCCAGAAATACTACTGGCAATCAAACATCCATAAGGTGACTGAATGAATGCTTGCAAATAGTCTCCCAGCGGCAATAGCTCGGAGTAGCATTCCAACTCAATGTATCTCACTCACTGTACCACTTGAAACTTGCCCATCTAAAGTAAATCAGTCCTAAACCTGTTCTTCATGTAAAAGTCTATCCAAACTTTGGTCAGCTAATCCCCTCCACCCTCCAGCCCACTTCATTTTTAGTTGGGAATTTTGAGATTCAGACTTCCTGAATCTCACTGACTAAGCTACGCTCCTGCTGATTGATTTACTTGAGATTTTATAAAGCGCACTGGTACCTCAAGTGGTTTCCTGGTGCTAACATCATTGCTTCAACGCATTGCTCTTAAACAACTTCATTTTTATTTCATGCACACCTCTCATTTTTAATCATATTTTTTGCCACCCAGTATCACATATACATTTTAAAAAACATGGCATTCTGTAATCACTGTTAAATGCAAGTCTCTAATTTCTTTATAATCTGGGCCTAGTTTTGCACTCAGTTGCTGATTATAAAGAAAAGATGCCAGAACTCAACTATTATAAGTCACAATGTCTGCTGCCAGCAGCCGAGGTGAAAGGCAGGTCAGGTCACAGAGCATAATTGGAGCAGCTGATTAAAGCACAGAAAATGGAAGGCTTCTTTTCTTTCTCCTGCTCTATTTTAATATCTTACAATGTCAAGCAGAGAGAATATGTTTATGTTTTGCACTACTTAGATAGAGAAAAGCTAGAATCTTTCCACATCTATCTACACATTATGGACTACTGCAGCGTTTAAAAATAAAAAAAACGCTGCAGGCCAGCAGTCCTGCGGCTTCCCTTGACCATTAGTTGCAGGCACCACAGTTACCATTATACACCGATGGCTTTAGACAGGACAAGTATAGTCGGCGTATGCTGTCCCTAAGCACCTCCCTAGCGAGGAACCGCAATATACCCGGGTTCCCAGACCTACACGCAACTTGAGCGGCCCCAACGGGAACAATCAGTGGCGCCCCGCAGGATACCTTGCCACACCTAACACGCTCGCCTCTTTGGGGCCTCTTGAGTAATATATACTTGTTCCCACCCTGCATACCTTGCTATACGAGACTTCGTTAGCTATGAAATGAAGTCAGCCCGGCTAGTCCAGCCGCAGACATCTACACGATGCATTCTGCCTGATCCTTACTGCTGTTATGGCACTGACTAATCACTTCCAGCCCAACTTCTGTTATGATATATACGCCTGATCTCCTGCAATACATCCCGTTGCCTGGCCCTGTATAATGACCTTTGTAGCCTGCCTTTTCTGAACCTTCGAAGTACATGATATACTCTGCTCGCTCTGTAACACCTTATAATGCCTACTGCCTGGTAACTGCTGTGTTTAATTTTCTTGTTGTGTATAAATTCAATAAAAGAGATTTAAACAAAAATAAAAAAACGGACTTGTATTAAACTGTTTCTAATATCTGTTTGCAACAAATATCGAACAGGTTTTTGATGTGTTAATGTTGCACTAGAGGTTTTATTTTTATTCTTCATGTTTGCAAACATGCTTGCCCTTTCATATGAGAGAGCTATGCACCAAGGTTTTAAGTGGTTTGTTTGAAAGGTGAGACCATATATTATATGGGATAAAGTGCCCCCTGGAGTACATAATAAAGATATTGCAAGCCACCTTGGAGCTACATATCCTTATAAAGGAACTCGGCTTTCAGCCATTGTTCCTCTATATGGTTATGGAAATCCTCTGTAACTTGCAACATCCTTATAATGTACAGCAGGGGGTAATTTATCCCTTATTTATTTGTTTCTTTAATTATTAGCGAACAATTATACAGATTAGAATCTTAACTGGACTCTTAACAGATATCCCCTGAAGCACATCTCACAAAATGTCATGCAATCTCTAGAAAGGAGGAAATCAAGAAACTCGTTTACTGTGTCAAAGTTCTACAAATATCTTTTTGAAAGCCAATTCTTTGATAATCTGTAAAACTCAATCTTTACCATTGCTGTTATAATTACAGTATATATTAATTCCCAATCTGTGAGTGCATTTTGCATTTTTTGAAACCATATTCTGATTATTAAATTCAACTTCCATCTATTTCCTCTCCAATTACTTACCAGAGATTCAATATTTTTATCTGCGATCTAAAAATTTGTGCTCCAGAAACAAGAACATCACAATATGGATGTACCTGGGGGGGAGGGGTGGTGGTAGATTTACTAATATTTGATGCAACGAAGCACAGTAACCAAAGGTACTGCACTGTGTGGTGTGAGAAGGAGAGAGCATAATAGCGCCACCTCTTCAAAGATATGGCACTACTGTTTTCTTCCCAAGGTCTGGTGTACAATTAGGTTACCTAGCCCCACACACACATCTTTGCATCACAGTGCCAAGGTGTGTATGTGATTTCTAGCACACGTTTTGTCCTGTAAGGGTACCCTCCCAGCACTAACTTTTATGCTCACACATACTTTTAAACATTTCCTGTTTTATGTGTGTGTTGTCCAGTTCAGCATACATACAAAGTTTGAAAACGTTGGAGAAAAAAGCTTTTCTTCTACTTTGTGCCTGCCTCAAGGAGGCAAATTTTTACCTGCCAAACACTTTCTACCTGTCAACAAATGTTAGCAGATTGGGCTTTGCATGTAAAACTATGGATGGTAATGACCACGTACAGGGCCGGACTGGCTACCGGGTGTTTTGGAATGCTGCCGAGCTGGGGGCTGATGTCACTGCGGTGGGGGCTAATTTCGTTGATGGAGGACGCAGGTCCCCATCAACGAAATCAGCCCCCAGCTCGGCAGCATTCCAAAACGCCCGGTAGCCAGTACGGCCCTGCCCACGTACCACCCGTGGGACACCACTTGACTGAAAGTATTACTAGTTTATATAAAAAAGGGGGGGAGTTAGAGGATATCCAGGCTGGGGCCTGGATTGAATGATAATATACCATGGGTTAATTTTGTAAAATAGCAGAGAGGCTTCAAACACCGCATCAGAAAGGTACCAATATCACCTCATCCCTTATGGGTTTTTCTATTATCAAGATTACAACCGCCTTGCTAACCTGTCTATTTTGGTTATCATGGTATTTTAAATTCCCAGCAATGAAAAGCCACTGGGCAAGACGAACACCGCCGCAAAAGTCTCTTACCTTGCCATTTTGCAGGCAGACCATCCCCAATGCGGTCTCCAAGATCTGCAGTTATCATTGTTAGTCCATTTTGGGAGCTGACAGTCTCTTTCACGACCCATTCATACTTGTGACCAAGTCCCTAGGCAGGGAACAGGTATCTACACCGCCAATATTAACCAGTAATTACCAATATCCACTCTCTGGTTATATATGGCTATATTTCCTTAATTTGGACAAGCTCTGGCTTTTTAGTACTTGCACAAACGTAAAGAACTATTCACGATCGCAATTGTTAAATATTACGGGCTTAGGAGGAAATAGGAAATCCCTCACTTCCTGATTGTGCCAGAACAGGCGGCCATCTTGGGTTCTTCACGCTCTAGTCTCCCGGATTGCACACGCAATGCGTAGCCACGCATACGTGCGCTCGGTGCCTTCAAAATCAGAATCCACATTGGGACCGGCAAGATGCGGTTCCCGAGCGGATCATCTTTAGGTAATCACACGAAATTCTTGCTTTGACGAGGTGAGTCTCCAGCCCCCTGGTGCGGCTCTGAAAGCCTATTATTGCCTAAAGACCCTTCTTAATCAGGGTTTCCCAAACATATTTAAAGCTCTCCCATGATACGTTTTTTTGCCAACAGTGTGTGACTAAAAGCGGAACTTCCCGCCGGATGAACCATGAAGCCTAACCTTTGACCAGGAAAAGTACGTTTTTTATATATATGTGTGTTTGTCTGTTACATGGTGTATGTCCTTTATGCTTAAGTTTACGAGTGTCTGAAACCACGGTAAAGACACCGGCAGCCACAACAGTGAATGTAAGCGACATTTCACGGATGACAATGTTTCGAGTATGTATATAAACCACCGTTATTACAAAATCACCACTCTAGATGTGTCACAGGGAAATCACGAGAGAACTAGGATAATAAATCACGATTGTTTCACAGAAGTGGTGCTCACCTACTAAGGAGGGGCTAATTTGGCATCCCCTTACAGCACAACTAAGACCATAGTGGAGATATCATAACTATTGTTCTTTTACTTTTTTGCATTTCAGATTATTCTCAGTAGGATTACCAGGTGGTATTAATTCAGTACTGCACCTGTATATTAATGTATTAATGTGCGAATGAGGCACTATTTTTGAGTTGGGTTTAGCAAACCAACAGTAGGAGTAAAACTAGGTATACTAATAGCAGATACTAGGTCCTGAGGAATAGCCATAGGGGTAGGCAAGAAACATGTCGACCGTTAGGATTTGGGCACATTAAACCCCATGAGTCCTAAGTTGTTCCCCTGTTTTTAACCATACCGACTGGGGGTCAGAATAAAGGTATCATCACCCACCATCCAGGTATTTTTAAGCACACACCTTCCTTTACCACACTCCTCCCGAGCAGAAACACCTGCCTCACATAGTCATCACACTCAGTGCTCCCGCGTAATTTGTCTGGTCACAGCACGACAGCCCATTCGCGATGAGGAAAGCAGCGATAAGCAGCACCAGGCCTGCGACACACACACACGGCAGGCGGGAATAAGCACAACAAAAGCAGGAAAAAGGAAGACAACAGCGAAGCACAATGGAGGCAGCCGGAGCTAGTACACAACCCCACAAGCCCCATTGGCAACAAAACATTGTACATGGCAGTCCATCTTGGACAAGGTGAATGCAGCCGGAGAGCGGAGGAGGACAATGGAAGAAAACCAGAACAGCTGGAATGATGCGAAACGCACAAACAAGCAGAAACACCCCAATAACCAGAAGGCAGCAATGCACACCGGAGGTGGGAGTCCAGCGCCACACCAGGAGCTGGATGACATGGAGGAAATGGTGTCCACCACATCAGTCTGGAGATGGTGACAGGAGTCGGGGACCGGAAACTGCTCAAAATCAACAGACACAACAGCAACAGGGAGAGGAAGGACCAGGGACTGGGGGGACGGGGGGGAGATGGGCACAATGGCACACATGAACAATTAAGCACAGCACAACTGCAGACAAACCATGCCCAAGAGTAACAACACCAACCAAGAGCACAAGTCACACAACTCGGCAATATCACACCACTGAACAAGCACAGAAGTGAAAACCACACTGCCTGAAAGGGAGAAGGGTGAGCCAAATCAGAGCTGAAGGGACATCTCACACACAATGCAGCACACACACATAGGAAGCAGAGCACCCCAACATCCAACACAATGTGGCACAAACAGCAACATTTGCACAACCGATCACAGGACACAAGTGCACCCGCTTGTGGCCGGTAAATGGCCATACGCATCTCGCAAAGCACGAAACAGGGACATGATAATGCACAAGTACAAACCCACAGCCCTGATGGGGTAGCAATGCATGTGTGGCAGGGACCCAGATAGGCCGTAACACACACATTGGCATACAAATCAACACTCATCACACTTGGAGACAAGTGAAGGTGCGGAAACTTTATCAACTATTGCATGTCAGTACGGCCAAGAGAAGTGCCACGACATGCAGACCAATGCAGCAGCATGTCTGAATGAGGAACATTGGAAAGCGCCCATGTCCACCCCGGGGGAGTCCATCACCCACACAAGTCAGTGCCAACCCGCGTTGGTTGTCCGCGCATGGATCCCGAGTCCAGGCCAATGCAGCCATGTCCACTGTCGTCTTGGGACATGTGACCAGATCCCCAACATGCAACCAGGCTTCGGGGCACGTGCAATGGGTCACATTCAGTTGTGGCTGCAGGTACGTTGTCACTCGTCCATGAACGCGAGTGCAGCAGCGTAGGCCAACATTTCCAATGAGAGCTTGTTGTCCACCACATCTAACATGTCGGTGACGTAACCCATCAGCTGTCCCGGACAGATGTGCTGACTCCAACCCCTGGTCCCAATTGGCACTAAAGCCCAATAGGGGAGCGGCTCAATGTGGTCACTGCACACGACGACTCGTGCAATCTCCCAGGTCCAGTTGCCAGCATGCATGCCAATCATCCAGGCACGCCATGAACGGGCATCACGGTGACACTCCTGGTCATGGGCCAACAGGGGGCGCACACACACGTCGAAATCCAGGTCAGCTACCGTTACATTGGAGAGGCAGACATCCATGGTCCACTCGAATATGCACGAGCGACAATGCAACACAGGCTGAACGCAGGTGACGTTGGCAAGGCGGAAGCTTAGCCGGTAACTGATCCGCAGCACTGCCAATGGCAGTGACCGCAGTACATGCAGCAGACGTGCACAGTACAGGTCCACGTGACTGGAGTTGTGCATGTGTCCGGGATGGTCTGCCATTGCGTCAGTGGCTCTGCTTGAAGCGGCACTGTGCTGACCCGCGCCAGTCCTGTGGATGAAATGGCACAGCTCGGAGCAGTGTCTGTGTGCAATGGGTGCAGGCCTGGGGTGGGGTGGGAGTACGTGTGAAGGCCATTTCACGCACGTTAACTACGACCAAGGACTACTGCATGTGGGATGTGTACAAGTTGGTCTCACGTCGGGCAGTGCGTAGTGTGGGAGTCGCCAGCAAATGCTATCGTATCTGTCAGGGGGTGCTGGGCACATGCAAGTCCCAGCTCGGAGCTGCAGATGTGCTTCCGCCTGATAGTTCAGACAAAGGACCTTTCATCCCTACAGTAACTTCACCATCTGCTTGCATACAGGAGATGTACAGAGGCCTGTCGTGGGTGGGGTGGGATGTCTGTGACCCAGGGAATCATGGATGATATGCCGAGCACGTGGCACATGAGCGGCCTCACTGTGTGTTACGTTGCCTCACAGCTGCTCCCCCCTCTCACGAGCCCCCACACTTGTGTACGCTGCACGGTTGTATCACGTGCACTCCTACGGCACAACATTGTCATGCCTGTCTGCGCATGTCCAGCGGCATGCCAACAACACCGTGAAGCTGGCCGTTGAGGGTGTGCGGCCACGTGAGTGTAGGCCAATGGTCCGGACAGGGCAGACACAGGTGTACAGTCCATGGCTGGCTGTGATCGCGCTGCGATTGAGGCTAGGCATCTGACTTATGCAGCCGCAGGACTGATACACATAACACTTGGCATGCATGAGCCAAGACCCCGAGCGGTCTTGCGCTCCTACATTTCCCCGTACATGCGGGCCCGCCCTCCGGGTGCGTGCTACACTGCTACATCAACTACTGTGGCCCTGGTGGTGACAACAATCCAACACAGAGACATGCTTACCGCACTTCCTGCTCAAGGCCAGACCAGAGCCACGCCCTGAACCCCCTTGCCGAATCAGCACACCCCGGCACTGACCTGACGTACGCCGGACCAGCACACGCCGCTTGTGCATGCAGGGGGGGGGCGGGCAAAGCTACATGTCCAAGATCTTGGCCACTGCTGAGGTGACATGGTATCGTCCGCAGAAGACAGCACACTGTGATGTTGCAGGGCTCGGGCCCATCATGCTGACATAATGACAACACGGACACACTTGCTTAGATGGTGTGAATGGCTATGGGCACGTGCGCCCGGCCACGTTTATTAGCAGGCTCACATGTCGAGTGACACCTGTGTTGGATGTGTGTGAGGTGTGTGTACACCAGCCGTCATGGAGTGCTTGGTGCAGTCAAAACAACGACAACAGTGTACATCGTTAAGGACACAACCATTCAACCATAAAGGCTCCATGACTTGAGCTGCACAGAGTTAGTGGCCCCGGATGCACAGCGTCCTGCGCGGGCCTACCGCCATGGGCCGCTGACTTGTGGTGCACTGGGGCAGGGTCACGTGAGCAGAGCAGGTTCTCGTAGATGACAAAGGGGGTTGTCGCGGAGTGTCTCGGTGGACAGTGGAAGGTGTACCCCCAGGGCATGATGCAGAGGGCAGAACCACGCAGAAACAGTCACCATGGTGGTGATGAATGGAACAGACACATGTTGAACACCAAGTCCGTCCCAGCCAGATGATGATGCAGACAACCTCCAGGCCTGGACTCAGACGCCACCAAAGTCCAACCAGAAAGTGCCCATGACTCATTGCGCACAGAGTTAGTGGCACCAGGTCAGTTGTTGCTAGTGTTCGGTCACCTCCGTGACGAGGATCCGGCTTTCATCCGGACTGAACCGCATCTTCCTCTTACTCCTCTCCATGCGTTCATTGGTATGGACTCTGCCATTCATGAATCACGACTAAGTGCTGGATGTGGGACCTACTGGACCGCAGTGTAGGCCGGGGGCAGCGGTCAGCACGGGCCCACAGACACGTGTCGTGTGCTTGCGATGCAGACATTCACCTCACTGATCGGAGGGAGTTTAGTGATGTGGACGCTGCCACGGACTTGGGGTCACTGCCATTCAAGACTCAGGACACAGTTCCACTTGTGGGACCTACTGGGCCGCAGTGTAGGCCTGAGCCCTCATCCAAGTGTCGCCAGCTTGCGTTGAACAGGGTTAGTGGCACCACGTGTCGCCGGCTTGCGTTGAACAGGGTTAGTGGCACCACGTGTCGCAGGCTTGCGTTGAACAGGGTTAGTGTCACCATGTGTCGCCGGCTTGCGTTGAACAGGGTTAGTGGCACCACGTGTCGCCGGCTTGCGATGCAGACATTCGCTTCACTGATTGGAGGGAGTTCAGTGATGTGGACGCTGCCACAGACTTGGGGTCACTGCCATTCAAGACTCACGACTCAGTACAACATGTGCCAACAACTGGGCCGAAGAGTACGCCGGTGAAGTATGTCAATGAAAAAGGAGTACTGTGGGCCAGCGTCGTGGAGGCCATCGATGGTCTGCAGAGGCTGCAAAGGTCGCGGGACTGGGGCTTGGAGCTTCCACCGGCACGTGGTGGGCCCTCTTTGACACACGCCGGTGTCGACAGGTGAGCGGAGCCTCCTTGGTGTGCTGGGGCAGGCATGACGGGTCTGGGGACCAGCGGACCGGGGTGCAGCAGGCGCACAGGGACACAGGCCCCACCGCGCTCGGCGCTGGCCTCGTGGCGGGCTGAGCAGTGCCGCCCCGGCAGACACGTTGGCCATTCTGAAAGAGAACCACGCCCAGTGCGACTGAGTTTTTATTCACACCCCTACGCAGGCCTGGCCTACGCAGGGCCAACCCACTCCGCCCACGCATACATAGGGGACGTAACATGCGACATTTCCGCGTTCTGCCCCACAGCCTGTGGGGACATGGTAGCGTCCACTGGCCACTACACTCCATGCACCAGCAGTTAATGTCCACATGGCCATTTCCGTGGTTTGCACATTGGAGTCTGTCCGGCACCTCCACGCCACACCTGGCATTGGGTAGGTTCTCATTCATTAGTCACTTGCCGCTCTCACACATGCCTGCTCCAAGCCTCTCCTCACATTCTGCTATTGTGTGGCTGTGGTGCCATGCCTTGGCTGGGTTGTGTGCATGGCAAGTCCAGGTTCCCAATGGAGTTGTGTTGTCGTGTCTGGTCAGTTGGCATGTTGTGTGACATGTTGCATGTAGTTCTGCTGCGTGCCCATTGCCAGTGTCGTGAGTTGCATGACTGTGGGGTGGAGGTGTGTGGTGTGTTCATTTGGTACTTACCAACGAGCACTGCATTTGCATAGGTGCCATCCTGGGAGCGCTGGTTGATGATGGACTGTCGGGCGATGTAGGAATCATGCACTCTGCCTGGGGAGTTGGCCACGACATTGTTGAGGAGTCCCGGGTGGTCCACTATTGCCTGCACATTCATGGGAAGCGTGTGCTTTCTGTTGCGGTAGTTGTGTGCAGTGTTGGCAGGGGGCACGAGGGGTACATGTGGGCAGTCTATTGCCCCCGACACGTGAGGGAATCCAGCTATGGCGTAGGAGCCTTGCTTGGTCTCCAGCTGCTCCTGCGCAGTGTGGGTGAAGTGGAGGTGCTGGGGTACCAGGCTGATGATGGCATCCAGGACAGGTGTGATGAACTTGGATGGGTCTGGCTGTGAGACTCCTCTGACTCTGGCAGTTGTGGGTTGGAAGGTACCAGAGGCCAACATGTGCAGCACAGCCGGCAGCTTTGTCTGCGGAGGGATGTTGGTTGTCCGCTGTGTTGGTACCGTCAGCAGGTGGGCGATGTGGGTCAGGATGCGGGGGATGGTTATCCTTTTGGGCCTGTAGTGGGCAATGTCCTCCTCTGGCGTTCGGTGTGTGCGGCTGGTGCGTTTAAGGTGGGTCTGGTGTCTTTGTGTACGCTGCCTCTGTGGTGGTCCGGGGGGGTGGGACGGGTCCTGGGGGTGGTGGCGGGCCTGGTGGTTGTGGCGGTGGGTGTTGTGGCCCTCATGGGTCTCGGAGCTGCATGATCATTGTCTCCATGGCATCTGTGGGTCTTCAGATGTGGCTCTTGGCTGGGCTCCCTTTCATGCTGCAGGTAGTCGTCCTGATTAACACCAGCAAAAGGCAGGTGTTAATTCCCTGCTGCTACCGCGGCTTATCGCCTGTTTTTGGTTCGCATCGCAGATCTGGCAGTTCGTTGTGAAAGTGGTGTAGTGGTGTTTTTGTGAGTTTTTGCACGGGAACGCCTACTCTGCATCTCATTAGGGTTAGTTAGTGGTGTCACCCGTGGAGATAAATTTTGAGGCAGTTATCGCGGGAATACTGGTGATGTCTGCAGTTTGCACCCGCTTGTGAATGGGGCATTAAATCTATCTCCACTTTTAATGCGTTAAGGTGGCGATAATTTGGAGATAAGTCCTTGTGAATATGCCCCTCGGTCCTTTGTTTTGTTTTTGAAAGCATTACTAAGCAGCACAAAGAACTACTTTATGTTACTTTTAGATAACTTTTGGCAGAAATAGGTTTTTGCACTGGAAAGTAATGAACAAATCAACACTTTTTTCCAGTTTGTGTCAATTTTAGAGACTTTGCACTAGGGCACAGTGTTGAAAAATCTTGTCCAACGGGTCTTCCAGGAATGCTGCACCCTTCATCGATCCAGTAGGATTCTGAAATATTATTGTCATGATCCCAGTGTTCATTGTTGTACTCTTAATTGTTTCTTACTCCTTTTTCATTGTACACCCTTCCTGAAATTATGGTTTTAATGTGTGTATAGCCTTTGTCTTTCATGTTTGAAATTAGTAAGGAGTATTCAGTATTACATGCCATTCCCGTACACGGAAGAACTTTAGATTCAACTGTATTTCCTTTTATGTTGACTGACGTGTGCCCTTTAAGTTGTCTAGTCACCTTAGTGAAAGTGCAAGTGTTATAGGTTGTAATAGCCCATACTCTATAACTGTAGTTGACAAATCTCAAAGCCTTCTGAAAACATAGAACATTACCATCCTATGTATTCTGGTGTAGGCCTATCCTTGTCCAATCACAAAGCTTTTACCTTCCTCTAGGTCTAAAATATGCTGCTCTCATTCAGTCTATCTTGATGCCACCTATATTTGTAAAGCTGGTTCATAGAAGGCTGCTCCTTTCACATGTCTTTCTGATTGCCATTAAGGTGTCTCCTGCAGTTTACATGTTTACTGTCTTGTATGCATCTATATTTCAAATGGGATTCAACCTGCAGCAGCACTTGTAGTTTGTAGAGTTGTCACGTTTAACCATGTATCACTCATTTTAATTTAGGACCTGATTTGTGGTGCACTGGAGAGGTAAATGCTATCTAGCTCTTGTGTTAAAATCCAACTTCCGGGTATCGGAATTCATCGATGTGATAAATTGTACTTCGTCTGAGTTTTTGGGTGAAAATCCTATTGCTTTTTGAGTGTCTATTGCACCAAAATCCACCTCACCATAATTCAGTACTCTTTCCTTCTGTCTTGCTAGCTAAAATGTAAAGAAGGGTGCAGACTTTATTGCACTCTGTAATTACAAAGTGTGATAAATACTGCACAGCTCAGAATTCCACGTCATGCAGAAGCAGTGGTTTGTGGAGGAGTTACTTAGAAAAGTCTGGTCCACTCTTAATCAGGTGAACAACACAAAGGATTCCCCGGGCTGAATCACTTAGAAGTAAATACACTCACACCCAGTCACAACAATCAAACTAATTTGATACCACAGCAATTTTGAAAAAACACATATATCTTTTAATTATATATTTCTTAATAATTCATATATTTAAAAAATCGTTGCATAGCACAATCAATGTACCAAGCTAACAACAATAACATAAAAGACAAATATACAAAACAACATCACTGAAGGGGGAGAATTTAAAATCACTCCAATCAATTTCTCAATATGAAGATACACTCCGGCTTAGTGTATCACTGGATATGGATCAATATGTTCAGTAAAAAAAACACAAAAGGGGGCCTGAGGAGGTTTTAGGGACCAGCGAGGGCAAACTCCCCAATGCAAGACTATGAAACACACAAAAAGCCCTCGGGTCCGGGGTCGCACAAGGCGAGTGTGTGGGTGGCGACAACTATGCTAGGAGGAGGGAGGGGGAGTCCCTTTTCAGGACGGTTTCCCTCACACACCAGAGGTGTCATGCTTCCTCATCAGGATACCTCCTCGCGTCACGAGCCTAGTCGTGAAGCGGGCTACAACACCCTCGCTGCGAGGGAGGAGCTCAGGGATGCTTTTTGATATGAAGGGTGGTCATAAAACCCAATGTGAGCGTAGTGTGTGATGGAGGGAGTGCAGTGCTAGATATACAGTGGTTAGAACTAGCTACGAGGTTAGCCTAACACAGTTTATTATTGCTACCTGGTGCTAGGATTAAAAACAAGTAGTGAGTAGTGGAACTGCCGACATTAGAGGCTGTTGCACTAGAAAGTGATCAACATGTTTCAGCCTGTTGACCTACACAAGTGTCATGGCTTTCGTCAGGATCTCTTAGTTAAGCTACTGCTACGTTGGTGAAGAATAGTGATAAAAATAATAGATGTGTCTGTGTGTATATTTGAGATACTTAAACCAGTGATCCGGCAGATTCACCGGTAAGACCTGTGATAAAACCTAAAAACATACCGCGCTGTTATAGCAGTTTCATAGGGTATAGCATCGTTGGGCCACACTCTCACATGTCCACATAGACAGATGCATACAATTTGTACAATGGTGTCAAGTGTCATGCAGCAGAACTAGTGTAGCGCATCGCTTGTTTGTTACAAGGTTCTGTGTCACTCACCTGCAAAAGTCAGGTATACTACTACATCTGTCCCTGGCAGGTAGCCTTAGGTACAAACGCCAGTCCAACCTAATAAGTAGAGGGTGTGGCGTTAGAAATCAGAAAAGTTGTGCCCAGAAAGGCAAGCGTCCAGGGGTCAAGCAATCAGTAGGTTAATAGAGCAGAACCAAGTCTATGTACCTAATGATGAGAAGTAGTGGTATTGGCAAAACTGCGCTGATAAGGGATTCATAGGAAAGATCCCTAACATCAGCATTGATAAAGCCACTTAAACTTGGCTGCTGGAGGGTAAAGATTAAGTGTGACAGCACAGATAACGGGAGCAAGCACCGGGCGGTTTGCATAGAGACAAATACCCAGTTTGTAGCTACCAGAAGTCGAGCTGCCCAGGAGGCCCGTAATTGGGGGTCACAGCACTTATCCAAAGGGTAATGCCCTCATGTGACGTGATAGTGCTTATGGGACGCGTTTATGTGTAGCGGCTGAACTGCTCTAATGAATAGGGGCCCCCGGGGTTATAAAACGCCTACAAATTGCCAAAAGCGCAAAGATCAAATGACACACAGCTTCTACTTAACCGCGGGTGTCTAGTTGGGGGCCCACATGTGCTGCACCTTTCCCTGGGAAATAGGGCTATCGGAAGGAAATGCCAAGCACCTTAGTTTAAGTGACACACCACTTTTATTTAACCGCGGATGTCTAGTTGGGTGCATACTTGTGCTGCGCCTTGCAATGGGAAAAGGAGGCTATCTGAAAGAATTGCCCAGAGCGCTTAGATCAAATGACACACTGCTACTACTTAACCGCGGGTGTCTAGTTGGGCGCGCACTTGTGCTGCGCCTTTCTGTGGGAAAGGGGGCTATCGGAAAAAATGGCCCATTCGTTTAGGCCCGGGAACTGCTTCATGGGAGCTGTCCCGGGCTTCATGGGAAATAGAAGGTGCCTGTGGGAAGAGGGCGGATAACCGCAGGTGTTATGTCCATATGGGCAGGGTTGCCAGAGAACCATCAGGCGTAGGGCACTTACCACTCAACTCGAGTGTGGTGTCAGCAGCATCTGTCCAACGGGCAGGGGTGGGTTCATCATGAGAAAGCCATTTAAAAAGGTATCGGGTATGGGTCCTGACCCGGGGACTTCCTAGGGCATGATGGGAATAGTAGTTTTCCATCATGTAGCGAAATGCTGAGCAAGTTAGAATTCGTCAAAAAGATGCTATCTCAGTGAAGGGGGGCATTGGGACCCCCAAGACAGTGTGAACAGATGTAATCAGGATTTAAAGAGACAAGTGGGCCATACCCCCATGACAAGGGGCGCGCATAAGTACATGACCAACTTACAATCAAGATGTAAGAATGTAAGCGCTATAGGGACCCACATAATCAATTGTAATCAAGAATTAAATCTCTTACGGTCCTCCTGGGAGCGTACCTGGGCATGATGGGAAATGTAGTTCTCCATCATGTAGCAGAAAAGGAGTACAGTAGTGATAAGTTTTGAAATAGTCATATAAGCACTATCTGAGCGAAAGGGAGCATTAGGACCCACATAAATATGTGCCCAGATGTAATCAGGATTGGAAAAGTCATGTGGCCCTATCCCAGTGGCAGGGGGCATGGAATCCCACAAGTGTAATCAAGATATAAACATTGTAATCAGGTTATAAGAAATTATAAAAATTATGTAAGCACTATGGGGACCCACAGGTGGGCAGAATTTGCGTAGTCGCGCTACGCAAAGCTCCGCGACACAGTAAAAAATCTCCACGAGTATGCAAAAGTTCCGCGAACACGCGGAATTGCGTGTTCCGCCTGTTCGCGATGCTTTTTTTCTGTTCGCGAACGCTGTTTGCGTGCTCGGGGAGAAATATCTTGCGAACACGCATTTTGAAAGCGCAAACAAGCAAAAAATTCCGTGAAGCCGCGGATCGCGGAATTGTTGGTAATTCCGCGTTCTTCGCGGAACGCGAAATTACCCAAATTCCGCGAGCGGAACGGAATTTACCGCCCAGGCCTAATAATCATGCGACCCAATCTAAACAAGATTAAAAGAAATGATGTGAGCGCTGTCTATATGTAGGAGAAGACAGCTCAGGGTTCAAGACTAGACTAGCAATAACCAAGGTATGTCATCGTTAAGCCCGTTTTGAGATGTGCCTAGTCTAAACATCCATCTCTGCTCGATTCGCAGCAATCTCTTCGTTAAGTTGGGTGTAGTCGTGTAGAGGTGGGGTTTGTCCAGTACTGTCCATCTCATAGTGTCTGCCTGGTGATTCATTTCAAAGAAATGTTTGGTTAATTTGGTAGTTCGTTTGGCACATCTGATCATGCTCTTGTGCTCAAGAATGCGTCTCCTGACTTTCCGGGTGGTCATCCCTACGTATCTCAAGCCGCAGGGGCAGGTGATGAGGTATATCACCCTTTCGCTGTTGCAGTTGGTATGGTGTCTGAGTTCCCACGTTTATCCATGCCGATGTCGACTGTTTTGGTGATCGATGTCTGTGCGTATGCTGCACAGGTACCACATGGGAAGTGACCTTGGACTGGTGGGAGGTCCCACAAGGTGTTCTGCCTGGTAGGTATCACCGGTGGGGGCCTGGTGTTCACTAGGCTATCTCTGAGATTGCGTCCCCGTTTGAATGCAAATAGCGATCTCTCTAGGGTCAATGATCCTTTGTTCAAGATGTTCCAGTTTTTGTTGATGGATTTCTTGACCTCGTTGGAAAGGTAACTAAACGTATTGACACAGACCAGTCTCGTTTGTGATTGTCTGTTGGAGGGGGTGTCGAACAGAGCGTCCCTGTTGTTATTCAATGCTCGTTTGGCCGATTTCTTTATGAGCGAAGCCAGATAATGTCTATCCAGAATATTGCATCATAGTTTTGAGGCATGTTCCTTGTATTTCTCTGTGCTGGAGCAATTGTGTCTCAACCTTACGAACTGGCCAAAGGGAAGATTGTTGTGCAGAGACTTTGGGTGATGACTTTCGTATTGCAGGAGAGCATTGCGGGCAATTTGTTTCTGATAAAGTTCTGTTTCAAGGTGGCCCTCCAGTGGAACTAGAAGGAGATCTAGGAAGGGGAGCCTCTCCTTGCTGTAGTCACAGGTGAAATGGAGGTGTCCGTTTTGCGTGTTCAGCCACTGGTGGAACAGCATGATGGATGTGGAATCACCGCGCCACACGACCAAGATGTCGTCGATGTATCTCTTCCACAGCAGGAGCTGTGCCAGGTACAGATTGTTGTTGGATAGGACGACATCATCCTCGAAGACGTGCATGTAAAGATTCGCCAGGCTCGGGGCGAAGGTGCTGCCCATAGAAGTCCCTGATACTTGCAGATAAAGTTGGTCTTCGAATTGGAAGTAGTTCTCCTTCATGGCCAGAGTGGCGCACTCCATGATGAAGGATATTGGTGTGATGGTGTCCGGTGGATTACGGCTAAGAAGGCCTTCTATCGTCGCAAGTGTCTGATCTTGAGGGATGCAGGTGTACAATGATTCGACATCGAATGACACCAGATAGTCTGTTGCGTGGTTGAATTCAGTTTTCCTCAAAAGACGGAGAACGTCCTTCATGTCCTGTAGATAGGTAGGCATCAGTTTGACCAAAGGTCTAAGAAAGAAATCCACAAATTGTGATAATGGCTCAAGGGCAGAACCAATGCCAGAGATGAATCAGTCTCCCCGGTGGTGGTCTCTGTGGTTTGTGTATTTTGGGTAATATATAGAAATAAGGAATGACGATTTCTTTAGTTTAAACTAAAGAACCTGCCATTCCTAATTTCCCCGTCTCCATTATCAATGTCATGGTACCACAGATATGTAAGCCCAGGAGTGAGAGAAAACAGAGAGACAAACTGTCCCAATACCAAGCGACAGTCCCTCTGCTGCTCTGGTGTAAGGGTATGGGAGGGTTTAACACCCTCTAGTGACCCATCTTTCTCTTTTAATGACAGGAGGTCAGGGAGAAGGGCACTCTCCTCCTCCTTCCCATCATCTGTCATCAGTAGCATGGGGACCTCAAACGTCTCATAGTGTGGCTTGAGGCGGTTGATATGGAGTACCCCTAAAGGGTTTCAGGGGGTCTCGAGATCCACCAGGAATGTGGCCTCCCCTCTCCTTCAGCTACCTCATAAGGCCCAGTCCAATGGTATTGGAGAGCCCTGGGCTCCACAGGCTCCATTAGCCACACTTTCTGTCCACGCTGAAATTCGACAGGAGTAGCCGTCTGGTCTTACCACTGCTTCGTATCTTCCTGGCTAGCGTCCAAGTTCTTAGAAGCTTTCTTCCAAAACTTGGCCATCTAGTTCCTGAGGGCTAGCATGTAGCCAACCACATCCTGGAGGGTTTTCCTGGGAGCTTGTTCCTACACCTCGTTGATCAGACTCAGATGTCCCGTAATAGGGTGACCATACAGTAGTTCAGAGGGGGTAAATCAAACCCCCTTTGTGATACTTACCTGTAGGCAAAGAGTAGGCATAGCAGGAGGATATCTCACGTTGGCCTTATGGGCTCAGCCAGGCCCATAATCATGCCTTTTAGGGTCTTATTAAATCTTTCAACAAGCCCATTGATTTGTGGATGGTAGGGTGTGGAGAACTTGTTAGGCCTGGGCGGAATTGGGAAATTTGGCAATTCCACGTTATTCTTGTAACGCGGAGTTCCTTCCAAATTCCGCCAGTCGCTCCTGTTCAAGCAACACGATGACAACAGGAACAGCACAAGTCTCCATCAAGTAAGCTTGCGAGTGCAAGCGAAATTTGGCAGCCTCCGGTGTGATTTCCAGTCAATAGAGAGCTTTCTGCCACCATTTTGTTTAACACATGTGGTTGCGAGCAGTAGTGTTGCTTCTAGAGTAGATTTTCTACTCGAGAAGCAGATAAATGAACTCAAAAATACCTTTTCGAGTGAATATTCTACCCAAACGGATGGTTCAGGTAATTTTTTTAATGCAAAATGCAATTTTTTAATTCTTTTTTTTTTAGCAGGAAGGAAGTGTCACAGAGACTCCAACTTCCTCTTCCGATCCAGAAGGCTCCTCCCAGTACTGTTTCCATCCCCTGCTCACTTTTCATTTCGATTTCAAGGCGAAATGATCTTCCTTTTGCATTCACCATTGGATTTTAAGGACCTTGATTTTGTGACATATGAATAAAGTAATTTAAAAAGCTTTTGGCTAAGGGTGTTGTTTGATAGTGGGCATGCACCAGTATATATTTCCATCTTTTTAGTTTTTTATTCAATTTTTAAATTTATTGGAGGTGTCCTGGAGTAGCAGTAGGGGCCTATTTTTTGCTTGCAGTTTTTTTTTGTTTTTATAAGGGAAAATGTTGCATAGTTAAGTACTTTTTCTCCATGTTAGTGAAATTTGCACTATTTATTGCAAAATGTGGCCTAGTCTGCCCACAAGCCACCCAGCCAGTACAAGGCATTGGGTACATAAAACAACTGTTTCTGTGGTATGTATTGTTTTAAAACATCTATGATTTAGGGATGGCCTTGGATTAACTGTAAAATGTGTTTTTTTGTATTTCACGTTTTCCTACAAAGTGTTAAAGTGTATTTTGTTGGGGTCATTTTTCTATGCCTTGGGAAGATGTGTAATATTAATCTTTGGTTTTCCTGAACTAATGGTAGTGTTTTCTTCTTTGTTTACCATGCCTCCTTTGTTTGCTGGCCAAGTGCCCATTTTTTGTCTGACCTGTGTGTATGTGAATGTGCATTTACCATAGGCCACCATTTTTTCTTTGTTCTCCATGCCATGTGGCCGGTGGCAATTTTGTTCAGTCAGAGTCCAAAGGCTTGGATATGTTCTTTGTTGTCCATGCCTCCTTCTTTGTTATTGTTTGAACATGTGGTCGCTGGCCATTTTGTGTAGTTGCCAGTGTCCTTTTTGCCATAGGCCTGCATGTGTTCTTTGTTTCCATGCCTTCTTGCTTGTTGTTGTTTGAGCATGTGGCCGGCGGCCATTTTGTGGTAGTCAGTGTGCTTTTGCAATAGGCCTGCATGTGTTCTTTGATGCCCATGCCTCCTTGCTAGTTGTTGGTTGTGGCCGATGGCCATTTTGTGTAGTTGTCAGTATGCTTTTGCCATAGGCCTCCATGTGCTCTTGGTTATCCATGCGTCCTTGCTTGTTGTTATTGAACATGTGCCCGGTGGCCATTTTGTGTAGTAGTCAGTGTACTTTTGCCATGAGACTACATGTGCTCTTTGTTGGTCATGCCTCATAGCTTGTTGTTTGTGGCCAGCAGCCATTTAGTGTAGTAGTCAGTGTGCTTTTGCCATAGGCTTGCATGTGTACTTTGTTCTCCATGCATCCTTGCTTGTTGCTGTTTGAACAAGTGGTAGGCAGCCATTTTGGATTAGTAAGTGTGCTTTTGCCATTGGCCTGAATGTGTTCTTTGTTGTCCATGCTTCCTTGCTCGTTGTTGTTTGTGGCCGGCGGCCATTTTGTAGAAGTCAGTGTGCTTTTGCCTTAGGCCTGTATGTGTTCTTTCTTGTCCATGCTTCCTTGCGTATTGTTGTTTGTGGCCGGCGACCATTTTGTAGTAGTCAGTGTGCTTTTGCCATAGACATGCATGTGTTCTTTGTTGTCCATGCCTTCTTGCTTGTTGTTGTTTGTGGCCAGTGGCCATTTTGGGTAGTAGTCAGTGTGCATTTGCCTTAGGCCTGCATGTGTTCTTTCTCGTCCATGCCTTCTTGTTGTTAGAACATGTAGACAGTGGCCATTTTGTGTAGTATTCAGTGTGCTTTTGCCATAGGGCTACATGGGTTCATTGTTGTCCATGCCTTCAATGCTTGCTATTGTTTGTGGCCAGTGGCCATTTTGGGTAGTAGTCAGTGTGCTTTTGCCATAGGCCTGCATGGGGTATTTGTTGTTCATGCCTTCTTGCTTGCTGTTGTTTGAACATGTGGCCGGCTGTCATTTTGTGTAGCCAGCCAGTGTGTTAAATCCTTTTTTCCAGTTTTCAAAGCCCTTTTCTAGTGGCATTAATAGAAGAGGGCTATGCCTTTTTGTGTTTCGTTAATTTTTTTCTTTTTTTCATGATATCAGTTTAATGTAATTGAGAATGATGGTAGTATGTATGTATAATGTTTATTATATGCATTTTTTCCATTTCCCCCTGCATCGCCTTGCCTCCCATGGGATTTCTCATAGTCCCTAGGGAGACATCAGCAATATATTTTTTTTATATTATTTGATTTTTCCCTGCACCCTTTGCCTGTCATAGGTCTCTTAGGCCATAGGCGCACACCAGCATTAATTTTTCTTAAGGATTATTCCATTTTCCCAAGAACTCCCTGCCTGCCATAAGCTCACACCAACATTCATTATTTTATGGATTATTAAATTTTCCCATGCACCCCCTGCCTGCCATAGGCGCACACCAGCATTAACTTTTTTAAGGATTATTCCATTTTCCCCTGCACCCATTGTCTGCAACAGGTGTCTTGGAGGCTTTAGAGGCACATAAAGTAAACTTGTTAATCTGTATGTCGTGGTTTGGATTGGAATGGATACACTGTTCTTAATTACTTGTGATTGTCTCACTAAAAGACATTGTTTGGACCTATATTCAAAGAGTCAATGTCACATTTCACTGAATGTTTTTCATGTTTGTTTACTGTTAGGTGCACAAGAGACATCACACAGAGTAGTGTCAAACATAAGGCCGGCGCTGAGTGACATCACCTGAATCTTCCTCCTCTGATTCCGCTTGTGCAGATAAGTGCAAACTGCCAGAGCTAAGAACTGGAAGGTGGCCGCAAAGAAAGATGTTCCTGCCAAGAAAGTGGCCAGTGAAGAGGAAACGAAGAAGGAGATTGCCAGCGCTGGTGTGCCGCCCTCCACCTTTTTCAGGAAACATGGTGTGCCTGCTGCACCCTCCTAGGGGCAGCAAAAAGCTGGGAGCAGCACTCCTGCACAAACAGCACCACCCCAACCTGAGCCTAATCCCATGTCTCTCAGTAAGGCAGCCACTTCAGTCATGACAACAAGCAGTGAGTCTGATTTGGATTTGTCTCAGCTGCAAAGTATTCAATCATTGCAGGAAACTGAGCAAAGTGGACAACAGGAGCCACAGCCAGCAACAGTTCTTCTTGAAGTAGGAGCAGAACAGGAGGTTGAGCTTCCTGTTGAGCAAGATGTAGCTCTTAAACGATTGGCTTCATGATCTTCTGCAAGAAAAGGAAAGGTTACTCCACCATCTTCCCCAAATCACTCGTCTGATGTCTGAGACCCACCACGAGAGACAAGGGAAAATGGAAGTTCCTGAAAGCCTTAGTATTATAGAAAGTCACAGTGATGATAAGCCAGTGATTGTTGTCAGTATGGAGGGCATTCAGAGGACACCGAGATGACCACTCCTGTTCATCCTGCTCAGAAGGATGTGGTTCCACCACCACCACTTCCAGCTTCCATATTTGTAAGGTCCCTGATGAGACCTGCATCCACCACTACCTCAGTCAAAGTACACATTGCAGAGAGGCAAACAATGCACCTATCTACCTCCAGTTCTTCAGGCATTGGCAGTGGCACACTAAAAAAGTTATCCTCCTCAGTGGGGGACTTCTTTACGATTAGAAAGCAGGATAACATTGCAATATGCTCCATTTGCCACATGAATATTCATCGAGGTAAGCCAGGTTCACACGACGGTCCTTGAGCCTAAACGTCGCATTAAAAAAACATCACACAATCCAGTGGGAGGTGCACCTCATAAATAAAGCTGGTAGTGATGAGAGATGGGAAGCAGCTCCGATCACGGTGATAGAAGAAGCATCACCCACATCAGCAACCTCCAAATGGCACAAGACTCAGATGCAGACACTGCTGCATACAGTCACTCCCACTTTAAGACAAACAGTGAGTCTAGCAGCTCCTGCTATTATCTGGAAGTTGCCTGTGTCAGAGGCACCACATAAAAACACAACTCAAGCTACTATTACAGCTATATTTAGGAAGGAGAGGCTCTACGAACACAACCACAAAACAGCACGTTTGTGCAACGGGAAGCTGCCAAATATTTTACAGCTGGACCTCCTTCCTTTTCCTTTTGTGGAAGGAGTGGGACTTTTTGAATTTGTGGTGGCCATCTGCCCAAAATGGAAGGTTTCCAGCTGGACCTATTTCGCCAGAGTTGCTGTTCCAGCACTCCATTATGACGTGCTGCAACTGTTGGCCAAGCTATGCAGCAGAGTGCTGTTCACACCATCCACGTGACGGCCGACATTTGGACCTGTTGTCAAGCAACTGATTACGTGTGTATCATTGCATACTGGATCTCTTTTGTGGGGATTAGGCAAAACTACCTGCAGGTTTCAGTGCTAAAGAAAGTTTTAAGGGTGCTCGGCAGCATGCAACAGTAGCAATGTTCACCATGTAGAAATCCCATACAGCTGCAAACATCTTGGAAGACTTTAACAGCAAAGTGTTTGAATATCTCCAACCCAGAATCTCAGAATTGGATTTGTTGCCATGGAAATAGCAGTAATGTAGTCAAGGCCATGGCAGATGGTGGCTATTTCAGGGTCCTCCGTTTGGCGCATTGCATCAACCTGTTTGTGCAGGACTTTCTCAAAAGAGAGGACATGGTCAGCCACATACTGTCCACCTGCCAAAGCATGTGCACTCATTTCAGTCATTGTTTTAAAGCCTTGTTGATTCGGTAACCCAAATATTCTACCTCAGATTTGTCAAATTCAAATTTTTCAGGTTTACAGAAGAGACTATTTTAGCGTAGTCTTTCCAGGAGTTGCATGACATGCGTGTGATGTAACTCAGGAGCTGATGAGTAGATCAATATATCGTCTAGGTATATAACCACTATCTGGTTTAGGAGATCCGAGAACACGTTGTCCATGAACCTTTGAAAGATGGAAGGGGCATTAGTCAGCCCAAAAGGCAAAACTCGGTATTCGAAATGCCCTAACGGGGTTCAAAATGCGGTTTTCCACTCATCCCCTTTTTTGATTCGAAGGAGATCCAACTTGGTGAACATTAGAGCCCTTCTTACCGACTCCAGGATATCCTTAATCAAGGGCAACGGATAGCGGTCTTTGATGGTGACTTTATTCAACCCTCTGAAGTCAATACATGGTCGGAGATCTTTGGTCTTCTTGGGGATGAAGAAGAGGGGCGCCCCGGCAGGTGACGAGGATCGAACGATGAGGCCACTCTGGAGACTTTCCTCAAGGTATTGTCTAAGAGTCTCCTTCTCGGGTTCAGTGAGAGAATATACTCTTCCGAAGGGTACTGTTGCTCCAGGTTCCAATGGAATGGCACAGTCAAACCTCCTATGAGGGGGTAACGTCGCGTTCGTAGGCTTCTGAAAGATGTCAGCGTGTGTATGGTAGTGACTTGGTATGCCTTGGACGGAGTTAACGGAGGTACAGGCTTCCTTTCTTATCATAGGCATTACCTTAGGAGACCAGTATTCTTCAGTGGGGTAACAGAATTGTTGACAGAAATGAGATGACAGGGAAATGGTTCTTGTCTCCCAGTTGATATACAGGTTATGTCTGATTAGCCAAGGTATACTTAAGATCATGACGTGGCTGGGTGAGGCGATCAGGTCAAAAGACAAGTGTTCTTGGTGTTTTCCAAATGTAAGTTGTAATAACGGTGTCATGTCTTTGACTGGACCAGAAATAAGAGGAGTTCCATCCACAGTATGGACTTGTTCCGGGATCTCTTTAGGGACACAACTAATTTGCCTCTCATTAGCCCATGCTTCATCCAAGTACATCCCGCTGGCACCACTATCCAACAATGCTAGTATCTTCTCTTCTACTCCATCTGGCAGCCTTACAAGCAAAGGCAGAAGAAAGAGAGAGGTGGAAGTTTCATTCGAGGTACAGATCGAAGGGATTCCAGGCCATCCCATCCTCTCCCTTCTCACAGAGGACCGGATTTGGCATTTTCCGACTGTCTAGGAGGACGAGTGGGACAAAAGCGAATCATGTGCCCTGAGGCGCCACAATTCAGACACAGTCCTTGTTTTCTTCTGTGTTCAGGTTCGGCCTCAGACAGGGGTCCCCTAGTTAAGCCTATCTGCATAGGTTCTTCTCCTGTGGAAGGCTGTATGTCGGACACAGGGGTTTCTGTTTTACGAACATTAGGTCGGGTTACTCCAGTATGCTGCTGGAGTCGTGACTTTCGTCTCTCCAAACGACGTTCATTGAGACGATGTTCAACTGATAATGTTAAGTCCATTAATTTGGTCATAGTCTCTGCATGAGGAGAATGTACCAACTCATCTTTGATTTCTTATTGTAGCCCTCTGCGAAAAAGGGTTACCAGTGTTTTCGTTCGACCCAAGTAGTTTCTGCCGCCAATTGCCTGAAACGTGTGATGTACTGCAAGATGTCCTGTCTTGTTGGATGTCACACAAGGCTTCTTCTGCGGATGTCTCCAGCCCAGGTCTTTCAAACATCCGTTTAAATGACTCAAGAAAAGACGCATAATTAGACAGTCGTGGGTCTTCTGTGGCTACCAAGGGTGTTGCCTATGCTAGAGCAAGGCCAGACAAGGCACTAATCAGGTAGCCAACTTTAGTTCTATCCAAGGAAAACTGGGCTGGACGAAATGCAAAAAACACAGTCAAGGAATCCAAGAATTCCTTCAGCTTGTTGGGATCTCCAGAATAACGAGGAGTAGAGGCAGAAGCCATGGGTACATCGGATGTCTTGGTTGTCAGCACGTGATGTAAGGCTAAGTTTTCTTCTCATAGCTGTTGTAGTTCTTGGGCTTGTTGTTGAACCGTCTATACTAATGCCTGTGCTGTTTCTACCGACCCTTTGGTAGGAGAGGACTGTGAAGTATCCATGCGGGTTTTTGGGCATTGCAATCTGTCGGTTTTAGGGTCTTTCTCACCAGTCTTGAGGCATTGGGATGTTTCCCGGCTTCGGTTCTTGTAAGTCCTGGTTTGGCCGAGATAGGAGCGACCCCTTCCAGTAGCCTAGGTTCTGCCGACACTGAAAGCCTAAGCAGCCAGTGCCCTCCAGAAGGAGTCCCAAGAGGAAAACCCCGGAGGGAAAAAACCTCTGATGTTGATGATGAGACTCCAGGAATGAAGGAGAAGACAAGGAGCCTGAAAATACTGGAAGACCAGGAGCCCAAAAGGAACGAGGAGAAGACTGGAAGACAAGCTGGAGCAGAAGGCGCAAGGGGAAAAGAAGCGCCAATGGAAGGACGGACTCACCAAAAGAGGAGCCACGGAACCAACAGGAGCGAGGACACACCAGCAGGAACAAGGAGTGTTGCAACGCATGGAGGAGAAGGTTCTGATCCCTTATATACAGAAAAAACAGGAAGTGATGTACAGGAACAGGAAGTGAAATACAGGAACAGGAAGTGACAAAACAGGAAGGAGAGGTGTCACCATCTTGGACAGGGAAAAGAGTGAAGTGCATTACAGAAAGATCGCCATGTTAGGAAGGTAAGTAACCCTCCCCTATTGCCTTCTGGGAGCAAGGTGAAGAGGAGAGAAACAATATGGCCCCCAAGGAAGGGGGATCAGAAGACGCCCACACCAGGTAAGTGTAATGTAGGTCATCTTGGGCAGGTCCTGGATCAGCGTGGCTGCTGCATTCAAGATCATCTGGAGTATTTTCATGAGTTACAGTGTTGGTGCCTGCATAGAGTGCGTTGCCTTAGTCCAGCCGGCTGTTGATGAGGGCTTATGTCACTGTTTCCTGATTCTGATGGAGAGCCACTGGAAGCAGGCTATGCAGACAGCATTGACCTGAGGTTTTATGGAGAGATCACTGTCCAGGATGATGCTGAGGTTGTGGGCAGGGTCTTCCGGAGTGGGGGTGGGTCCGATTTCCAATGGCCACCAGGAGTCATTTGAGATGGCGGTGTGTCTGCCGAAGATCAGAACCTTTTTGTCTGTGTTGAGCTTCAGGCAGTTGTTCTTCATCCAATTTGAGACATTCTTCATACAGTTGTAGAAGTTGGTCTTCAAGGTGGGTTCCCCTGAGAGCGAGAAGACAAGCTGGGCGTCGTTGGTGTAGGAGATGATGTTGATGTTGTGGGTTCTGACGATGTCAGTGAGTGGTGTCGTGTAGATGTTGAAGAGGCTGAGGGATGAGCCTTGAGGGATGATGCAGATGGTGTGCTTGGGTTGTGAGGTGAAAGGAAGGAGATGGGTTCTCTGGTTGCGCACCATGAGAAATGATGCCATCCATCTGAGCACATCGTCTCTGATTCCGATCTGGCACAGTTGATCGATGAGTGTGTGGTGGGAGACAGTGTTGAAGGCTGCGGAGAGGTCGAGCAGGATCAGGGCAGCTGATTCTCCTCTGTCAATTAGGATGCGGATGTCGTCTGTTGCAGCGATCGGGGCTCTCTTGGTGCTGTGATTGGCTTTCAAACCTAATTGTGGAGGGTCCAGCAGGCTGTATTTTTCCAGGTGTCCAGTGAGTTGGAGGTTGATGGCCTTCTCCAAGACTTTGTCAGGAAATGGGAGCAGTGAGATGGGACTGTAGTTCTGGAGCTCGCTGGGGTCTGCAGAGGGTCTCACCTCTGCGTGTTTCCAGGCATTGGGAAAGGTGCCTGTGGTGATGGAGGTGTTGAGGATGGTGGTGAGCTGGTGGCTGATCTTGTCTGTTCCGAGGTTAAAAAGTTGGTGGAGGCATGGGTCAGTGGGTGATCCAGAGTGGATGGAGTTCATTAGAGTAGTAGTGTTCGGTGTGCTGAGTTTTTCCTATGTGGTGTGTGGGTGGTCAGTGGTAGTGGTCAATGGGTTCCTGAGGAGATCGGTGGATTGGGGATCGAAGTTTGTGTAGATGATTTCTATCTTGTTGCGGAAGTGGTCAAAAAGAGCGTCTCAGAGTTCCTGTGAGGGGGGTTCCCGTTTTCAGTGGCTGACGGGCAGGTGAACTCTCTGACGATGGTGAAGAGTTCCTTGGTTTGGTTGGCGCTGGTTTCTATCTGGTGTGTCAGGGCCTCCTTTTTCAGAACTATAAGCTGGTGCTGGTAGTTGTTGAGGACGGATTTGAAGGTGACTCAGTCAGTGTGGTTTCTGCTGTGCGGCATTTTCCTTCCAGTTGTCTGCGCTTCAACGTGCTGAGTTTCAGAGTGTAACAGCTGGCTCGTTTGGTGGATCTGTGTGTTTGGCTGTTATGGTTAGAGCAACTTGGTCAGTGGCACTGGTGATCCAGGCATTGAAGTTCTCTACTGCTTGATTCAAGTTGGTGGTAACATTGGGCTGTGTGATGCTGAGGGAGTCGGTCAATTGGTGCTGAGTGACCTTGGTCCAGCTGCGGAGGTGGGTGCTGTGGCGGTTGGGAGTAGGGCAGGGAGGTCCAGCGAGGGTGAAGTGTGTGATGAAGTGGTCCGACCAGGTGAGTTCCATGGTGTGGCTGTTTCTGATTCTGTTGCAGGATGTGAAGATGTGGTCCAGCATGTGCGTGGGGTCTGTGAGCAGCTGTTTGAGGCCGATGTTGTCCGATCTTTCCAATAGGTCAGTGGAGTTGGTGTCAGTGGGGTCGTCCAGAGGGAAGATGAGGTCTCCCAGGAAGACATAGTGCTCAAATTCAATGGCGAGCGGAGTAATGAATTCAGCAATGGCGTCGCTGAGGCTGGTTTATTGTCCTGGAGGTCTATAAGCAAAGGTGCCTTTGATGGTGGTTTTGTCATTGGTGTGGAGCTGGAAGCTCGTGTGTTCCATGATCTGTGAGGTTTCGTCATCAGTGGTGGTTTTACGTCTATTTCCTAATGATAACTTCACTGTAACCTTTGTTTTTTTCAGTACATTTCTACGGTATATATATAAAAATCATCAGGCAATTCAGTACAGTGTAAAAGAGCATATGTACAAAGATCATAATTAATCCATTAATAAAAATCTGCTACAGTGATGATAAAAAGTTACAAATTAATTGATATATCTAAAACAAGATAAAATCCAGCCAGCCACCAAACAGTACAATCGTTGCATCAAAACATTGACCTGACTAGTTACTACTCTACAAACTCAGGCAAAACAGTCTCATGACAACCTAAGGCACGTAATGTTGTAGCGTATTAGATGTGATAGCAATTTGTGATGCTCATCTCTTAAGAGTGTCTAGGCCATTTGATTCTTATAATCTAGGGTCCAAACTTCGTACAAATAAAAGGCCTCAGCATGCACCTATTACAGTAATAATAACAGATCTCTCATGGGCACAATTGGACTGCACTGATCGTGTGCCTTAGCCTCCAGGCTTTATACAGATATTTGGATACGGACAACACATATGGATCGTGTTGGCTGTAGTTAAAATTCGTAGGGCGGTTACAAAGTTCCTCACACCCAGTATTCTGCAGGCAGGGGCCAACCAAGATAACCTAATGCCTGCATATACTGGACAGAAGAACATAAAATGTGCTACTGTTTCAAGAGCACATGAACAGCATTGGCATTTTGGAGATATTCTCGACTGCACACTCCATGTACTTGTGTGCTTGTTCAAAGGTAAGATTCAGTAACGGAATTTCAAATATAGGGTTTTCACTTTAGGTGGCTCAATTCGGTCAAGAAATTCTTCAAATTGGGGAACGCATTTTATGTTTAAATATTTTTCAGTTAAGCTACCCAAAGAAGGTTTCAGGTAAAGGCTGTTTTTTTAACAAATGCCTAGTATCTGCCCTTCAGATAGACCACCACCCCATTACTGCATGAGGATGGATTATTCCAGAGCCCACTCAGATCAATATTGGTAAGCCATGTCTTGACAAATTAGAGCCAAGGAGTTCTGACTCCGGCATCCAGATCTATTAGCTCCTTAAGCGCTAGCTGGTACTGACTCAGGGGCATATTATCAACGAGGCGATAAACAATTATCTCCGCTTTTGCGTCCGTTTTCGGACGAAAAGCGGCGATAATTTTATCGCCTAATCAGCAAGGTCACGCTATCGCGTGAATCCTTGCATTATCGCCCTTTCCCCAACGCCCATCTTTGCATCTCTAATGAGATGCAAAGTGGCGTTACTGGCGTACCCGGATGGACTACGTTGCAAATATCACTGATGTTCACATCGCGATATTTACAAGGCAGCCCACATGATTTTAGCAGAGGTTAGATTTTGGCGAAAACGGCCGTTTTCGCCAAAATCTAACGTCTGCTAAAATCCTGACTTAGCCATCCCTAACATAGGGGGTGGATTCTGCTGATACGACCACAGGTTCGTATCAGCAAGGTCATCGCCGTTTTGCAGGGAACATCGCTGGAAAACCAGCGATGTTCCTGCAAAACGGCGATAACCTCGCTATCTCTGGAATTTTTATCGCCCTGGAGAAACGCGTTGTTAATAACGTGCTACCAGGGCGATAATTTCCAGAGATAGCCTGCGATAGGACTATTATCGCTAAGCACGGCCAGCGATAATTATCGCTGGCCATTGATAATATGCCCCGAAGTTCTTTAGTCGACCACAACCTCAGCAGTATCGAAGGTGCTTAAGATTTGCGATATCTGAGATGCCAGGTCCATTCTTAGAGAAATCAAAGGGGCATTTTGCGTGAGGCCTGTAAGGGAAAGCATTAATCTATTCTCTATTGCTACCAGCTGGGATACATTGACAGCACCCTACACCTCAGAACCATACAGGGCTGCACTTAGTGCTTTTGCATAGTATAACTGTAGTGCTGGTGATAGTGGGCAGAGATAGAAGATTGTAATGCCCTCAGAACAGCCCCAGACCTATGTTGGAGCAGTTCCTTGCTTTTTTAGAGTTGCGCTGACCATGAAAGCGAGCTCATCAGTCACACCCCAAGATAGCCAAACTCTTTCACTCCCTTCAGGGGGGCACCTTGGATGTGTATTTTCCTGTTAAAGGACCATGGCAGATTAAAAGCCATAAACTTTGCCTTGTTAACATTTACTTCTGGCCCAAATGAGTCACAGATGATGGAGAATTTCTCAAGCAGGGTTTGTAGACCAATTGGGGTTTTTGATAGTAGAAGGGTGTTGTCGGCGAAAAGTAGGGTTGGGATCTTTTCGCCTCCCAGTTTCGGCAAATCCTTATTGCACTTGCAAGTGCCCAATTACCCCATTAATGTAAAGAGTAAATAGTGTTGGTGCTAGCATGCAGCCTGACATTCACCGCTTTCTATTGGGATTTTATCTGTCACCTCTTTCCGTCCCCCTCCAACTTGTGCATAATTATTACTAAACAGGATAGCAATGAATCTGGCAGGCCCATTTTATGAAGAGCCAGCCAAAGCTGGTCCCTGGGAGCAGGTACAACTGCTGCCCGAAAACATTGAGCCGGGCACGGAGACCACAGCCCCCAGGCTCCACCGCTTTGCCTGATGTAATTTCCCGCACCTGGAGGCGCATAAAGGAGTCTTCAAGCTCCTGAGGCGCGGGACGCCGAAAACCTTGAGCCAGGCATGGAGACCACAGCCCCCAGGCTCCACCGCTTTGCCTGATGTCATTTTTTGCGCATGTAGGGCATAAAGGAGTCTTCACTCTCCCGCGGCGCGGGACGCCGCAAACGTTGAGCCGGGCACGGAGACCACAGCCCCCAGGCTCCACCTGTTTGCCTGATGTCATTTCTTGCGCCCGGAGGCACATATGGAGGGGCAGATTTACAAGGCCCCTGCGCCACTTTTGCGTCACTTTTAACATGTTAAAAGTGACGCAAAAGTGGCGCAAGGGCCTTGTAAATAAGCCCCGGAGTCTTCAAGCTCCTGCGGCGCGGGAAGTGCGCGGGCTGTGCCCGTGCAAAGCCAGCGCCAAGGGCGGGCCCGTCCTTGCCCATCACTGACTGGAGAAGGCCTGGCTGGGCCTCCCCCTCTGACATCCGTGATTTAACACCTTGAAGGTACTGTTTATTGATTACCCCTTGCCTGCTTGGTAGGATTGCTTTAACAGCGGTTTAGGGCGCTGGAACCGATCCTTGGTTGCGGATTAATGCATCTTTGCACTCTGCTCTTTTGAATGTTTTGTGGATGCAGATACTTCCAGGCAACCAGCTGTCTATTTGGGGAGGCCGTGGCTAGTTGCATGGCTACACGGGAATCGTGCGTGACGGAAGTGCTCACAGTGAACACTGGGCATTCGATTGTTTTGGAAAGTTTACCCTCTTCTGTGCTTTCTGGTTTTTTTTTTGGGTTATCTGGAGCTGTTTGTGAAGTAGGGTCAATGGGGAAGAGGAAAGCAGCTCATGTGACCCCCCTAGTGGGAAGGAAGCGCACAACCATTGATTCATTTCTGGCAAAAGCAGTGGGGGCCATCTCAGAAGAAATTGACAGGGCGGAGAGGAGGCTTTCCTTGGAACCTGTTGCGCCTATTGCCCTCCCGTGTGGTGAACCCACAGAAGTGATTATTCATATATCACTGGACGGAGCCCCAGCGGCAGCCCTGAGGGTTACAGAGAGTCCTAGTACTAGACCCAGTAACCATAGTAACCCAACGACTAATAGCATGAGCAAGGTGACTTCTGCCCCAGTCCAGGGAGTGGACTCGGGGGGGGGGGGGTCCCCAGCACCCAAAAGTTTTGTGACGAATAAACAAGAAGACAGAGACTCTCAAGAAAGGAGAAGGAATTGTAAATATTGCCCCAAGGGTTGTAGAATAGCTCTGTACTCCTTTGAAGCAAAAAATCACTGAAACTATGACCGATTTACTGTCTAAATTTTGTAATGAGCTTATCAAAATCATGATGGAGTCCAGAGATTCAATAGGTAGAGTTGAAAATGCCTTGACTTCTATTAAATCAACGCCTTCCATCGTTATTGCGCAGCAAGAGACAAGGCAAAGGGGAATCCTCCCTTTAGATACCCGGAGTGCTAACCAGCCCTTTCCCTCTAGCCGCAGGTCTACAGGAGCCATGACCAGTGAAACCGAGAACTTGGGTACCTGGCCTCAACCCCCTAGCAGTCGGCCACCTAGTTTGGCCTCGACCGGCCAGCATTCCTTGTTACAGCATAGGGAAGGAGTCAGAGATAGTTTATTTACTGCTAACAGCCGGGGTTTCCCAATAATTGATCTCCCCCCAGCGTGCTGTCCCTATACTGTGGTTTTAGCAGGGGTTCCAGGCCTTGGTTTGCATAGGGATGAATCATCGGCCCAATTGATCAACAACGTAACACACTGGCTGTGTAAATATGCAAAAATAAAAAATAAACTGCTGCCCTTAAATCAATAGTGAATCATTTCAAAGACATGTACGAGATAGGATGATTTGTTCACCAACATAAAGGGCTAATTCACATGCTGTCCCTGTGGTTTCTTTTGACTAATGCGATGTATGGGAAGTTTTGCATAAGATATCTGTTTTAGGCTGGAAGCTGACAGCAACAAGAAAGAGGGGTTTACTGACAGAATATCGATGTAAAAAATATAGATGTAAAAAATATCGATGAAAAAATATAGAATGCAAAAATATCAACTCCCTATACTTGAACAGGTAAGTACAAAAATATTGAAAAAAAATATAGATGTCAAAAATATAGTTGTACAAAATATCGATTTTTATAGATATATAAAATAAAACAAATATTAAATATGTTAAATAATAAAATTAATAAAAAAATAAGTAGATTTAATATACATTTTAATAAATATAACAAATAAACATAATAAAAAAGTTAAACACACAAACATAATAATTAATGTATATATATATATATATATATATATATATATATATATATATATATATATATATATATATGTTTACTTTAAAACAATTAATAAACTATTAATTTTTATTTTAAAATTATATAAAAATGTACATATATATATATATATATATATGTGGATATATATATATATATATATATATATATATATATATATATATATAACCAATAACATAAAATCGAATTAAAAAAACATTTTATTATAAATTAAAACATTAAACTATTTAAAAATCTTTAAACCTAATTTTCCCACTCCAGTCAGTGCAACAGTAGGGAAAGTGTTGGGTAGTGGCGGGATAACATTTACTATTCCCCCTCCAATGAGTGCAATAGTAGGGAAAGTGTTAGATTGCAGCGAAGTGACAATTAATATTCTCACTCCAATCAGTTCAAAATTCAAAACGAACAAAATATTAACAACAAAAATATTTAAAAAACAAAGGGGCACTTTACGATGGCGGGCGGAAGCACCACCGCCGTGCTGGCGGATGCAAAAAGCACCAGTTACCGCCGGCACGCAGCAGTCCACACGCCCGTCCAATTACGATGCGAAAAGTAAGCCAAACACCGCCGGCAAGCCAGCAACACCGTCCGCCATCAAAGTGCGCCCGTACACGTAGCGGCGCAGCCCAACTGACACACCGTCCGACGAAACACGTCCCGCCCGGCGCATAAATTACGATGCCGCAAACAAACGGCTCCCACGGCCAAGAGATACCGTACGACAAACCGAAGCGGTAACACGGATGCCGAGCACGGACAACGAAGAAGCGGCTCCCCGAGCATGAATCCAGCACTGCAGGCCCTCCCCATGCTTCTGCTGATGCACCACCAAGGACGCAACGTACCGCGGAGACGCAGGTAGGCACACACACAACAAGTGCACGCAAACAGCGCACACAGTGCAAGGGCGGAAAAAGCGGACAACCCCCACCAGCGCGTGTACACTACACATCCACCATTGCATCCACATATGACACACAGGCCAAATCCTAACATCGCGGAACACATGTGTACACACCACCTGGGACTAGGAACCAACCACCCCGTCACGGCCCCAAAGCGCCGATGACGAAGCCACACATGCGCACAACGCAGAGGCCAACCGCAGCGCCATGCATGCGTCGCACACAGACACAGGGACACAACCAAGCAGCACACACATCAGCCCCACCCCGAACGCACATGACACGTGACAGGCCTGCCACAGACATGTCCCCAACGCCCAATTCACGGACAACACCCAACGCCACACAACCGACGCACACATGTCAGTGAAGTCACGCAACAGCAGGACACACCCCAGTGTAACAAACATGGCGTAGCACACAGCGGCGGCAACACCAACTAGGAGAAGCAGGGCCCCTTCGGGAAGAGGAACGCCAGTACCACACTGAAACACCCATACCACCCTGCACATATGAACAAGACATATAAAACGGAACACCAAAGAGCCCGGGGACCGACAACAGGTGGCCCAAGAATAACATTCACACACAAGGCCCAACGCAGAGCGGAAAGGCAGCCTGCCGCCCACACAAGGGAGAGCAGACAGCACTGAATGACCTTCCATTCCAACTCCGAAACCACAGCCCTACGACAGAAGCCGGTGAATACAGCCATTGTCCAAGAATAGACCAACACAGGCATGCCAAGGAGACCGACCACAGGGCAGATAGCGCATATCACAGAAGCACACAACGGACGGGGAAGAAAGAAGAAAACACTCCCCCATGTCGGCCACATGCAAGTTAATTGGAAGGAGTCACACATCACTGACCTTGAACTGTCTGAGAAGCATGTGGGATGAGGGCCCGTGTCCTCCAAACAAGCCAACAGAACACAAGTCCTGTCTCCCTACGACTACACAGAGCTCACAGCAACCTCGGAGCGTGCACATTGCAGACTGCACACACAACCGGAGCACGCCACCTCAACGAACCGCTGCGAAATGGCAACCGCAACACACCTACCCAACTACGCCGAACAGCTCAAGCTGTACAAAACCAACCTGTTCCATACATTGGGATGCGATCTCCTGTCCCTGCTGAACGTAAGTTAACGACTGACTTACCGCATCACATTGTTCAGCTGCGTCATGCCCGTCTTCTACTGTCGGAGGTGTCCCTACCAGCATCCCGTCGAGATATGCCTCTCCAACCCGGCATGTCTGAAGGCGGACCTGCTACCACTACTCCTCCCTCTGGACGCACACGACAGGGCCTGCTCTGCCTATGGGGGCATGGCGTATGTGGCCAACATCGCACCCGCACTGAAATGGGACCACTGTGCCTCCACACGACGGATCATCGAGAACAGCTACATCGAATGTCACCCAGCATGCCCCATCATGGTCCTCCAAGGGACAACTTACGAACAACACCTTGACAGCCACCATCCGCTACATTGGCTGGCAAACATGTACACCACCAATGACATGGAAGCCCTGCTGGACGGCATCGCATACCTGACAACCTGTCAATTCGTCGGACCACAACGCAGGTTCCCCGAGTGACCTATGATGTCCAACCCCGCACCCATGCTTAGCTTCCGCACGGACTGGCCAGTCACCACCACAACAGCCATACCAAACGACCGGCAACTGTAACCACACCATCAACGACATCGCCATGACATCGGATATGACCGGGACATGCACACTGTTCCCCATCACATCCAGGAACACCGCATGCATCGTGGGAGGCAGTGGCATGGGCTCTGTGTATCGCACCCACATGGACGGAACTGCACGAACAACCAGGACACGACATGGATCCAGCGCCCATGGACACACACACCGCTCAGTGGACATGAATAGGTCGCCTGGAGTCTGTGGGTGCTGCACCCCTCCCACCCCCGCCCCGGGAATCCCATACTAGGACCTTTGCATGGACGACAAGTGCATACAACAACAACACGACCCCAGTGACTGTGACATGTCCAGTAACCACCACAGTGCAACAACAAGTGGCACGCCGCTGCATGCACGCAAGCACATGCCCTGATGTCATCTCACATGCACGCGTGCATGAGGAACAACCGCAGCAAACCTGTCACATGGAACTGAGATGGACTGTGCCCATGATGCCAAGCGGTCTGGTAGGCTACATGTATACCGTCTGTGTCAAAGTCCGCAGCTCCGCAGCTATACGTAAATGTACATTAGCACAGCCTTGGCCAAGCAGATGTCACTCTGAAGCCCACATCCCACATGCAACAGCCAATCACATGTAACCCCACACCCTATCCCATTTGCAATCATGCTCAGTATATCCTCAACATGTATTCCGCTGCCAGTAGTGTCCACTATACTGCATCACAGAGGACAGAAGACTCAATATAATGTTTGAAACCAAAACTGTCTCCGCTGACTCATTTCACAAGTACGAATGAGAGAGGATGAGACTATGTGAAGTACACGGCAGTCGTGACATGACCATGTAGTCCACTGGTATTGGATGTCAACGCAAATGAGTAGCACTACTGTGGAAGACACACATGTGTCGTGTGAAGTCGTATGGACGCAGTGCTCAGGTGGGTGGGTGCGACGGGTAGATGCGCACATGCCAAGTTGGAGCACGCCGTGTTGGGAGGGGTCATGAACAGTACACCACCGCTTCCCTGGGCATCGTGAGAGGACACCTGTCGGGGAGTGAACACGTGTGTGCACAGCAGCCGGGCACACGTACAAAGCGGTACCAGGTGCACCTCAGCCCACCCTCTGTGGACAAGCTGGATCCTGTTGTGCGCCCGCCATGCCCCTTGACAAGGCACACACAGCCCCAGTCGACCAGGTGTAACCCCAACATAGTCAATCCGCACAGGCGATACAGGGCACGGGATGGCAGTGGAGCATGGTGTGTGAGAGGTCTCCTCGCGCTCCTCCTGGTCATATCACGCAGGCAATAGAACCTCAACGTCTAGCATGGCACAAGTCAAATGGAAGTGTAGGGGGACGCACCACAGCACGAGCAGCACTGACGTCACGGGAGGTGGCTCGCACCATCCCATCCATTGCCCATCATACCAACCACGCCACATGCCATTGTGACTAAGTGCAAGCGCGTGCGCCACCACCCCCGAGCCCTCCCCAGAGAGGCCAAAGAGTGAATGTGTGGGCCATCAGCCGCAGACGGACGCGGCCTGGCCGCAAGGGCAGCCACAGCCACTGGGTGTCGCAGGTGGCGGATCCGGAAGGCGAAGACTGTGATGCATAGTCCATGCAGGCCGGGTCTCCATTTGGGGCACCACGCAGGTGGACGGCGTCCCGCCACACATCATACCCTGAGACAGCCCACTCGTGCAACTGGACCCACACATACACTCCTTGCCCTCTCTGGTGCGAGCTTGGGGCTGCCTGTGCAGGCGCTAGCCTCGCAGGTGAGCATGCATATTGGGGGAGCGAGGGGAGGACATGAGGGCTGGGGCGAAGATGACTGTATCACTGTCAGTAAGTACAAGGGATGACCCAGATGTGGAAAGGAAGAGACGTGTCCCGTGTGTACTGCAACTAGTCGCCAATCCAACTACCCCCCATGTCCGGAATGTAAGCCCGCACCTAGGCCCGCCCATCCGCCACATCGAACATACCACCAGCACGACAAACTTCCCATTCGAAACACTGACTGGGGGTGGCGACCAGTGTACAATCATGTGTAGCCTACCCACGCGTACATGTGGGCCCTCCATGATCCATGCGACCTGCGGCAAAGTCATGACATGCGCAATGAGGAAGTGAGGAGAGCTGTCCGCCCCACGCGCAGAAGGTGCATCAGCTCCACAGACCCAGCAGCGAGTCCAGCAGGGGTCACATGTGCAGGGGCAGCTGTGCCTGGTGTGAAGGCACATGCATATAGACAGCACATCGACCAATGTGTAGTCTGCCCACATCTACAGTCCATCATCATGCGGACATAGGAATTGAACACAGGGCAACACATCTGAGTGGGTGCACCCACCGTGACCAACAATGCGCAATCATCGACGTACCCGCCCTGTGCATGGCCCCCCACCCAACGGAGGCACATCCAGTGCCACCATCCCACACACACAAGCCTTCCACGGAACATGCTGTGTCCAATGGTCAGTACAGAGTCAGCGCCCATCTGGTGGATCCTGAACAGGAGACACATGCACACACATGCCAGCTCCCACTATGTACGTCTGCCACCTGGCACGTGCAATGTAACCTCTCACCTGTGACGTGTGACTGCAAGCACACAGCCGTCTTGGCATGGGGCTGTCAATGTGGACACCTGTCAATGTTTCGGGAGGTGTGATCCGTACAGTGCTGTACATAGGGTGCAGTGCTGACACCTACTACTGTCTCATATCCCCTCGTGCCACAGGTCCCACTTGTTTTGGCCGCTCAGCCTGTGCCCACATCGTCGTCGTCGTGTGCCATACTCATCCAGCCGCGGAAGCAGTTCCATGCTCAGCAGACATTCATGTTGCCGTGGCGTTGCCGCTTGACGGATATGCAGTCAGTCCCCATCAGCACGCCCGCAAGTCATTGGGGCCTAGATCCCCATGTGCATGCACATGGCAGTGGTTCGTATCACTAGCCATTGCCATTGTTGGGAGACCTGTGTAAGTGTATTGTGGCCGTGCCGTCCCAGCTTGACAGCTGGGCTGTGGCTCATGTGCTTGCTCAGTCATGTCAGTGATGTGTATGCGAAATTGCTATGTGTCGTGTTGCTTTGACATGTGTCCTCTGCCATTGTCCCTAGGCGGAGACCGAACATTGACCGCCCATACCAATTGCTGGCGGACATGGACGATACAGAGGTTATTAGGAAGTTTCAGCTGGACAGGCCAACCCTGCATCGACTGTGTGCCATGTTAGAACCCCATCTCCGTCCCCGCAGGGTGTATCCGACTGCTGTCACCCCCACGGCTAAGGTGATGGCCGCCATGCATTTCTTCGCCACTGGGTCATTCCAGCACACAGTGGGCATTGGAGGAGGGATGTCCCAGCCCATGTTCAGCAAGGTGCTGAGGGATGTACTGGCAGCCATGATGCTGTACCGAAACAGGTACATCCGCTTCCCCAGGGCTCGTGAATTGGCGGCAGTGAAGGGTGCATTCTATGCCCTTGGCAGAATCCCACACGTCGTTGGAGCCATTGACTGCACACATGTCGGCCTTGTTCCACCACAGGCCACTGAGCACCTGTACCGCAACAGGAAGCACACGCACTCCCTGAATGTGCAAGTGGTGTGCCTTGCGGACATGGTGATCACCCATGTGTGTGCAAAGTTCCCAGGCTCGGCCCATGACGCACACATAATGCGCAACAGCATCTTGCCACGACTGATGTCCAATATGCAACAGGATCGTGCCTGTATTGTCGGTGAGTATGTGGAGTGGTGTAGCGTGCTGGTTGTGCGATGCTGTCCCCTGTCCAGTTGGAATAGCAATGGTTCTCTGTGTCCCTCACACCCAGGTGACTCTGCGTACCCGAATGGGGCATGGCTGCTCAGTCCATTGAGGAATCCTCGCACCCCAGCAGACGATCGCTACAATGAGGCACATGGGAGGACCAGACGTGTGGTCGAGCATACCTTTGGCCTCCTCAAGTCCAGGTTCAGGTGCCTGGACCGCACCGAGGGTGCGCTGGCGTACTCCCCACAGAAGGTGTGCCAGATAGTGGTGGCGTGCTGCATGCTGCACAATCTGGCCATTCGGAAGCAGATCCCCTCATCGTGGATGACGGAGATCAACCAGGGCCCCAGCCCGCAGACCAGGACAGCTCGAGTGAGGAGGACAGCGGAGAGGAGGAAGCTGGTAATGTGCGGCAGCAGCTCATCGCCCGCTACTTCACTTGACGGTGAGTGTCCATGTACGACGGCTGATGTGGCTGTATCTGTGCAGGTGTGTGTGTGCTGTGTCAGGGTGGCCGTTTGTTCACTGCGTGCTGTGTGTCAACGCTCCATGGCCAGGGTAGTATGCCACTGTTGGTGGCTGTGGCATTGTGCCCTATTGCTCTGTGCGATGTGTGTACATTGCTTGTAGTTGTTGACATGTACTGTGTGATGGGTGTGTGACACACTCATTGAATGTGCTCCTGTTCTGTCTCCCACCCCTAGGTCCCTACAGGCTCCTCCGGATTCAATTGCCATGCCACGCATCAGGTGCCTTTCCGCCCAAGGTGGCCGTTGTATTCCGTACAAATAAAACACAGGGCACAAACAGCAGTTAGTGAAAAAGGTGCATTTATTACAAACTGTGACATGTGATTGTGTGTAAGGTGATGACAAAAGTGGTGCGTGCAGTGACAATGAGCTGTCGGTCATGGCTGCGTGATGATCAGGGTGTACCCACTGGTTCTATGTCCATAGTCCAACACACACATGCCATCCAGATGGCTGTGTAGAGTGGGATCGTAGTCCAAGTCAATGCAGTGGCTGGTCAAGGAAGGCTGGCGGAAGGCTGGCTGGCTGCCTCACTTGCGTTTGGAGCGTGCGAAGTCCTCCCGGGAGATCTGTTTCCACTTCGGACGGCCCCTTCCACGTTTGCGAGGGGGTGCCTGCTTGCGACATGCTGGTGGTTGAGGTGTGCTCACTGGCTGTGGACGCAGGGGAACTGGACACTGCTGCCCCACCCTGCGCCCCGGCAGGTGGTGGCGGAGGGGAGCTGCTGTCCCTGGCTGTGACCTCACCGCCACCACCAGCTGTCCCATGAGGTCCACGATTTGGCCCATACGGGCGTCCATGGACCTCAGCACCCCCAGCACCTCACGCGTGTCTGAAGCAGACCGGAGCCATTGTCCTTGGGCCTCTTCATAGGCCCCAAGGACTCTGGCCATTTGAGGCAGGGCATGGCTCCCAGGGGAGGCTGGCGTTTCCCTGACCCTGCTCCTCCTACCAGTCCTGCTGCCACCGGCCTGCCCACTAGCCACATTGCTCACCACGGTCCTCGCTGTGGCTCCCAGGGTGGATCCAGTCGGCCGGGCCACCACCTGCGCTGGGGCTGGTGCCAGCAAAGACGTGGCGGTGGTGGCGGCGGTGGTGGTCGGTGCGGCGATGGTGGCGGTTGCGGCAGTGGTAGTGGCCACAATGACCGTGGGTGTGGCCGCAACGACAGTGGCAGCAGGGGGCTGGGAATGTTCAGCAGCCCTGGATGATGGGTTGGTGGGTAGGAGGGGTCCTGGGGAGCGGCTGGGCCCTGCCACACCAGATGGGCCTGCTTGGTGGTCCGTGTCCGAAGAGGAGGACAGATCCTCCAGATCCGTGTGTCCTCATTGGGGGCTTGTAGGCTGGCTGTGCTGGCTGCTGGCTCCATCCCCAGCATCCAGCAGTTCGTCACCTGTGGAGAGAATGAGATTTGTTATTGTGTTGCACCTGGCGAAGTATGTATTTGTCGTCTGACATTAACAGTTCGTGCAATCTCGTACATGGGTTTCCCGGAGGCGTGTGTGTGGCTGTAGCATCTGTAGTTGTGTGTGCTTGGCAATGGGACTGTGTGCTGTGCACATGTGGCATGGGACGGATTGGCCATGCCGATGGGTGTGTTGCTGTGCCCCTACTTATTGTGACTCTGGTGTATGCGGGCTCCTGGCCCATCCTGGGTCTGGTTTGTACTTTGCTTTTGGTGTTCAGATGGGACGCTTAGGAACGCATATGGCAACATGGGGGCCATGCCCCAGATTCGCATTTGGGAGGGAATATGCTTTTGGGGTTCAAATGGAACGCTTAGGAACGCATATGGCAACATGGGGGCCATGCCCCAGATTCGCATTTGGGAGGGAATATGCTTTTGGGGTTCAAATGGAACGCTTAGGAACGCATATGGCAACATGGGGGCCATGCCCCAGATTCGCATTTGGGAGGGAATATGCTTTTGGGGTTCAAATGGAACGCTTAGGAACGCATATGGCAACATGGGGGCCATGCCCCAGATTCGCATTTGGGAGGGGATATGCTTTTGGGGTTCAAATGGAACGCTTAGGAACGCATATGGCAACATGGGGGCCATGCCCCAGATTCGCATTTGGGAGGATATGCTTTTGGGGTACATGCTGTGAGCCATGGGTGCCGAACGTGACATGTGTTGTGGCAGCATGACAGTGCATGGTTTGAGGTGTGTGCATGCTTGACATGGCCTGCATATTTGTTGTCTGTTGTGATTACTGGACATGGCATTGGACGCATCGTTATGAGTGAGTGATGGTTGTGTGCCAGCCAACGTATTGCAGTTGTCCCATCTCCTTGGTGTGCATGCTGCCCTGTGCCATGTGCATCACTGCAGTGCTCGGGGGTGTGGCCCATGTTGTGTGTTGTTGCTCACAGTGTGTCGTGCGCTTCATTGACTTCTGGCACATGGTTGGTCATGGGCATGTATCTTAGCGTGACTGCTGTATGTGTGGCAGCTGTGCGGATGACATGCCTTTCATGAGACTGGGGCTGACGGATGGGATGGATGGTATGTTGTATGTGCATGGTGTGTCAGTGAATTTGATGGGTTCAGTGGTGTTCGTGTGCATTTATGTTGTTCCGCTCTGTTGCGTCTAGTGTTGTTTGTCTTACATAGGCGTAGTTGTGGGGTGTGTGGTTGACAGGCAGTAGGGGCTACATGGACAGGACTTCAATGGTGTTTCGGTTGTGTGTGATGAGTTGCACAGTGGCTGCCGTGTGGTACTATATTCAGTGTGGCTTGTGCATGCAGACGTGGCTCCTTGGGTGTTGCTATGTCTGTGATGGGTCATGTGGGGTGTGAGTCTGTTGTTCATGTCCGTGTGCACATTGTTCACTTGTTCGTGACGGTGGGCGGTGCTGCGTGTTCGTCTGCTACGTGACATGTCCCATGTGTTGGGCGTGTTATGGGCCTCATGCCTCCAGTAATCCAGCCCTGTCCAGTTTCCCACCTGCAAGTTGTTCGTGCGTGCACTGTACTGGATGCCACATGGCTCTAAGCGGGGGTGCTCCATGTTGCAGGTCTGTGGGGGTGGGGGGGTGTTGTGGGTCGTGGGGGTGGCTGGACACCCACTGACACCGATTGCTGTGGACCGTGATGTCTGCCTTTCGGCTGTCGTTGTGCACTGCGGTGGCTGACACGTGGCTGTGGGGTGTGGGGGATGCTCCTCCTTGCTGTGCTGTGGGACTGGGGCCTGGTGTGTGTTGTACTTGGGCTGTCCACCCTCCCACCCACTGCACTTTGTGTTCCTGCCACTTACCTGTTACTTGTCGGTTAGTGCAGCTGTGGCGGACACATGGGTGTGGTGGGTGCTCGTTGTGGCGCTTCTGGCATATTTGGGGACCTGTTGGTGGTTACGTGGCTGGCTGAGTGTACACATGTCCCCACGCATCTTACAGTTGTTCGGTTTGGGCTGTGTGTGGTGGTGTCTGTTGCATGTGTGTGTGATGTGTTGTGTATTGTGTGCTGGACATGGGGGTGTTTGTCCCTGGGAGCTGTGGCATGGTAGTTGCGCATGTGAGTACATAGCGGTGTGCTGGTATACATTAGTTTGTACTTACCAGCCTCCACTACCCCTGCTAATCCGGCGAGGATCTCCGGATGTATTACGACTCGCACCTTCTCCTCCCACGCTTTGAAGGTCTTAAAGAGCGCGGGATTCCCTCCGCCAGTGACGGCAGCCAGCTCTCTGTTTTTGCCCTCCTTCTTCTTGACCAGGCTCTTTACGTCATTCCAACGTTTGTTTATTTCACCTCTGTTCCTGGGCAGGGTCCCGACTGCATTGACCTGGTCTACGATCCGGTTCCACATTCTGTTTCTGGTGGCTAGTGGTGTGTGCTGGACCATGTTCCCATAGATTTGTGGGTACACCTTGATGATCTCGTCGACCATGACCGTCAGCTCAATGGGCGTGTACTTGGGCATTCTTTGTGGTGCCATGGTGTTTGTGGTGCTGGTGCGGTGTGTGTTGTGTAATGTGCAGGGGGTTTGTGGTGCTGGTGTTTGGTGGTGGTGGTGGTGGTGGTGGTTGTGATGTGTGCGTTTCTGTGGTGTGCTGCTGTCCTTGCTGTGTCACTGTGTCCTCTCCTCTCCTCTCTAGTTTGCAATGTAGCAAGGGGTTGTGGTCTGTGGGAGTGCTGCTTTTGTACTCACCTATGTGGGTGTGTCCTCATGGTCTGTTGTTTTCAGGTGTGTTGTGTCTGGGGTTCTGGCCTTTGTATTTTTTGTTTGTCCGGGGGGGTGTTTTCGGGATGTGTACTGTGCTTGTGTATTTGTGCGTGCCTTGCTGTGTGGACTTGTTGGCCATGTTGTGTGCTATTGGTTTTGTGTGCGGATGGTTTCTGTGCAGGTACGTTGGCGCCATGGCTTCTGCCGTGTCGATTCTCATCGGCGTTGTTTGCGCTGGCGGGCGGTATATTTGTGGGTTTTCCGCGCTCATGTCGGTGCGATCGTAATTTCACGTGCGGTGTGTCGGCCGTGAGGGCGGGCGGTTTTGTGTTGTCGTGCGTGTTTCCGTCCGTGGCGGGCGGTTTGACTCCGACTCGGACGTTGGCGGGCGGTATTTTGTGTGATTTTTCGCCGATGGCGGTTTTCGGTTTGTGTAATCGTAATGGCGTGGTCGGTGTTCAGGCGGTGTGTGCGGGCGGATTTTTGCCGCTTCCATGCCTGGCGGATTTATTTACGCCGGGTATCGTAATGGGCCCCAAAATAAATTAAATAATGTATAAATATGTTAAAAATTAAAATACAAATATATTTAATATTAAACATTTAAAAAAAACATATTATAATGTTAAATACAAATGACAAATACCTACAAATATTATATTAAATAAAATAAAAAATAATTTTCAAACAAATAAATATTTTTAATTAGACCTTATTTAGAAACAAAAACATTAATTATTACATAAATTAATTTTTTTTATTTCCTACCCTATAACACCACACAATTCACAACCCACATCTAAATTTTTTTTTTTAATTACTTCCATAATTAACATAATTAATTACCAATTAAAGAAATACTAATAATTAAAAAACAAATTAAAACTCATAAAAATGAGTTAACTTCCCACACTTTACCCCTATAATCCCCACAAGCCACAGCTAAAATTAAACTAAAAAAATTAATTACACAATTAAAACTTATTTTCAATTAAAAAACTAATAGTATTTAACAACTAATTATAATGTAGGTAAAATTAATTTACTCCCCACCCTTTCCCCTATAAAAGTAAAACCCACACACAAACAAATATAAGCAATTACCCTAATTAAATATCAACTAATTAATTAATATTAATGATCAACTACTCACAACCCGCACCTAAAATTAATTACACAATTTCCATAATTAATTTACAATCAATTAATTAATATAAATTAACAGCCAATTATTAATTAATCAAACATAAATTACTTCCCACACTTTACCCCTATAAACCCAATGACTAATAGCATGAGCAAGGTGACTTCTGCCCCAGTCCAGGGAGTTGGCTCGGGGGGGTCCCCAGCACCCAAAAGGTCGCGACGAATAAACAAGAAGACAGAGAAGACAGAGACTCTCAAGAAAGGAGAAGGAATTGTAAATATTGCCCCATGGGTTGTAGAATAGCTCTGGACTCCTTTGAAGCAAAAAATCACTGAAACTATGACCGATTTACTGTCTAAATTTTGTAATGAGCTTATCAAAATCATGATGGAGTCCAGAGATTCAATAGGGTGCGGTGCCTGCCACGCAGTGCAGGGAAATGCAGGGGGGAACATGGGTACCTCCCCAGTGCAGCAACACCTCCCTCCACAACAAGGGGGGCCCGCTACGGGCCCCCGAATCCCTTTCCGCCTGTCTTTTCGCGGTGGGATGACCGCCGCGAAAAGACAGGTGGAAAGGGATATCGTAATCCCTACGGCGATGCCTGCAAGGCACAGCCGCAATGCTGCCCTATCTTCTGGTTCCGCAAGGCGGGCGGAAACGGACCGCCTTGCGGAACCGTGGCGGACGGTCTTTGCGTCCGCCACGCTTCCCTTAGGTTTCCCCCCGCCATCATAATCTGGCGGGGGAAAACTGCTGTCAGAAGGCGGAAAGACTACCACCGCCGGCCCTGCGGTGGTGGTCCTTCCGCCATCCTAATCGGCCCCATTGTGTCTTGTTCTGTTATTTGATGGACTTCGCTTTGGGTTAATTTTTGCCTCTCTCCACGTGGTGGGATGTCGGAGCCCTGGGCTATTGCGTAGGTGAGTCAATTTAGATACAGACCCAAGACACCTACTTCTGACTGATATAAGTCAGCCAGAACCCTATGTAGACCCACTACTTTATACCCCTTCATGGAATTAATTGCAGCCACAGTCTCATCTAATGTGAAAATAGTAACGCTCAGGCAATCCTCTTCTGTGCTCCTCAACTGCCAATCGATTGTGTCATCTGGATTAGCACCCCTCTCAGATGATACATACAATTCCTTAAAAATGCTTGAACCATGCCTCAGGTTGAATATGGAACTCCTCACCTTTCTAGAATCCACACTACCCTGTGAGAAGAGATTCCAAAATTCCTTACTCTTTTCATTCTTCAAGCTATCAGTTAGTTCATGACATTTCTTTTCCACCTACTTTCTCTTGCTGGTGTTTTCAGTGAGCTTATACTTTTTCCTAGCTGCTATGACTGCATCGCTCACTCCCCCCCTTAGTAGCTTAATGAACTCAGACTTGGCTGTCCTGCCTGCAGTATTGAACCAGCTTGACCATACTGCTGTGCTTTTGTGTGATGAGACCATCTTAGTAAAGTGGTCTTTAAGATGCTCTACCATATGCTCATGAACGGCCATAATGGGGAATCCCTCCGGGGTGGAAATTAACATATGGTTCTAGCAGGACGGCAACAGTTCTAAAAATTCCCACATATTTTCTGGGGAATCTTTAATGCATGGCCATCTAACAGTCCTTCTATTATTAGAATGGAAGACTGGGGCAGCCTTGTGGCTGTCACCTCCCTATCCTCAATGAGAGAACCTGTTAGCAGCAACATAAGCACATTATGGTCACTATCTACCATGTCAACCACCATGATGTCCCCCAATTTAGCCCACAATTACAGATCTAGCAGGATGTAGTCAATTCTGCTTTTGCAGTTAGCCCTCTTGAAAGTGTGCCTGGGGCTATTATCAGGTAACGATCGGCCATTACAAGCCCGTAGCCCATGAGTAAGAGCAAATGTCCCAATTTGGGAGGCTACAGGAGTTATTTTGCCTATGTAAGAAATATCTAGTTTGGGTATCTTCTTCCTCCATCAGTTTACTTAAGGTTCTTTGGGGTTCAAAAGTCACGTCCATGACTGCCAATAAATGAACAGTAGAGTCTGAGTTCAGATAGTCGTCCAGTACCTGCATGGTTGTAGAGTCCCTCTAACCCTTGGAACAATGAATGTAAACATTAAAAAGATTTACTGGAGGGACGTATCTGGGAAAATTGTTAGCCCCAGGATATCATAGGATCTTATATCTAATAACTTGATTTTCAAAGGAATTGAAGCTTTAACCCAAATAGTTAGCCCTCCGGTGGGTTAACCCGATGTTGAAGGTACTGCGGCGACACTGAAACTAAGAAAACCTGGTCTAAACTGTGGCTAGACTGTCCAGATTTCCTGAACAAGGCACACATGAAAAGAATCAACAAAACTGCCCCAGCTTTGGTCCCCAAGCTTGGAATTTAGACCAGGTACATTCCAAGAGAGTAATCTTAGAGCATCCTGATTATTATATATATATATATATATATATATATATATATATATATATATATATATATATATATATATATATATATATATATATATATATATATATATATATATATATATATATATATATATTATCTACTGGCGGTCGCCAGTAGATAGTTATAGTTAGGACCTATTTTCCATAGGAAATCTGCGACATTCTATTTGAAATAACTCTTGCGTCGGTTGACGAATCTTCGCGAATTTTTCAACCTTTATGGCCCGCTCCGGTCCGCTCCTACCCTGAAAGTCTCAGGGTGATTCGTCAAGCGGGGGCTGAGAAAAAGGGGGTCCCAAAACGTGTTTTCCCCATTAATTTTCCCATAGGAAACTTTAGACACGGCTACAGCCCGAACTGCTGAACGGAATTACACCAAATTTGGCAAAGAGGTAGTTCTTGGTTCAGAAAGAACCCTTTTTGTTAAATGGTGTAAATCCGTTCAGTAGTTGCGGAGAAATTAAAAAATAAGAGTCAAAAATCAATTTCCCATAGGAAACTTTATGCAAGGCTACAGCCCGAACTGCTGAACGGAATTACACCAAATTTGGCAAAGAGGTAGTTCTTGGTTCAAAAGAACCCTTTTGTTAAATGGTGTAAATCCGTTCAGTAGTTGCTGAGAAAATCAAAAGTAAAAACACATATATATCTGGGCGGAGCCTAACCACACATGTCATCGTGAGATCTGATTGGCTGTCAGCACTTCATCCTGGAATTGCTGGCAGCCATCTTGGGACCAATATAAATGATAGTACCCCATTGAAATGCATTGTAGTGAATCGAAGATTTTGAGGGTTACCAAAAGGAGAACTATAAAGGGTGATAACAGACTTTAGTTACATTAGAATTCATTTGTTGATGGTACCATACTAATTTCAGGAATTGTGGTGTGTTCTAAGGTGATTTTACCCTGTGAAAAACCTTCTGCTGGGATATCATGAATCATGTTTGAGAGAAAACTATTTTCACATGCTTGTCCCATACAGTTTTGGAAGGTGCCCCAGAAGCTAAAATGAGAGCATATTTTCTGTAAATTCACATTATCTTTCTCAGTCATGTGAGAATGAAGTCTGACATTCTCAGTAAAACATGTACATCCAACAAGGGCAGAGACTGTCAGTTGATTCCTTTGTGTTCTACTGCAGCTTCCCAGAGTGTTCTAAAGAACAACTAGAGTGCTAACAGCCTTACTTATGACAAAAGTATGGCACACCTGAAGCCAACTTGATTGGAATAAACTGGTAACACTTAAAACATTTAATTTAAAAAGGAACAAAATGATGGGGTTCATCTTGTCATAGAAATTATGGTTAGTGCTCTGGAAAGAAAAAGTAGGACATGTTTCAAGTGTGATCTCAAATATCTTCCTGTTATATTTCAACAGGAGCAGCCTGTCAGTTGATGCCTTTGTGTTCTACTGCAGCTTCCCAGAGTGTTCTAAAGAACAACTAGAGCGCTAACAGTCTAACTTATGACAAAAGTATGGCACACCTGAAGCCATCTTGATTGGAATAAACTGGTAACACTTAAAACATTTAATTTAAAAAGGAACAAAATGATGGGGTTCATTTTGTCATAGAAATTATGGTTAGTGCTGTAGAAAGAAAAATTAGGACATGTTTCAAGTGTGATCTCAAATATCTTCCTGTTATATTTCAACAGGAGCAGCCTGTCAGTTGATGCCTTTGTGTTCTACTGCAGCTTCCCAGAGTGTTCTAAAGAACAACTAGAGCGCTAACAGTCTTACTTATGACAAACGTATGGCACACCTGAAGCCATCTTGATTGGAATAAACTGGTAACACTTAAAACATTTAATTTAAAAAGGAACAAAATGAGGGGGTTCATTTTGCCATAGAAATTATGGTTAGTGCTGTAGAAAGAAAAATTAGGACATGTTTTAAGTGAGATCTCAAATATCTTCCTGTTATATTTCAACAGGAGCAGCCTGTCAGTTGATGCCTTTGTGTTCTACTGCAGCTTCCCAGAGTGTTCTAAAGAACAACTAGAGTGCTAACAGCCTTACTTATGACAAAAGTATGGCACACCTGAAGCCATCTTGATTGGAATAAACTGGTAACACTTAAAACATTTAATTTAAAAAGGAACAAAATGAGGGGGTTCATTTTGCCATAGAAATTATGGTTAGTGCTGTAAAAAGAAAATGTAGTGCATGTTTTAAGTGAGATCTCAAATCCTCTTCTATTTCATTAGAAAATTCTGACATGCAGACTGAAACAATCACTTTCAATACCAGCAGTAGACTTCCAGTTAACTCCTTGGTGAGCAGTAGCTTTACTACAGTGATCTAATGAACAACTAGAGTAATAACATTCTGAATTTATGGCAAATGTGTGACACATCTGAATGCCTTCTTGATGGAATCAAAGTAAAAACTGAAAGCATTTCCTACTGAGGAGACTGCAGTAAATGAGGAAATTAGGAAACTTCATAACAAAGAAGTCTTCCAAGATGGCCACCAGTGCAAAAAGAGCCCAAATGTAGCACAAATATTACCCAGATGTAGCCCACATATAGCCCAATGACAAAAGTGTGCAAAACACTTTTTATTTTTAGTTTTTTTGCAGTTTTATGTAGTGCAGACTGGTCAGGTATTGGAGCGTTTCATCTTAAAACATGACCCCCTACACTACAAAAACACCACTGCACTACCCTAAACCCTAAAACACTACCCCAGCACGACCCACTACACTACACAAGCACCACTGCACTATCCTAAACCCTAAAACACTACCCCCAGCATGACCCCTATACTACACAAACACCACTGCACTACCCTAAACCCAAAACACTACCCCAACACCACTGCACTAACCTAAATCCTAAAACACTACCCCCAGCACGACCCCCTACACTACCCAAACACCACTGCACTACCCTAAAACATGACCCCCTACACCACACAAACACCACTGCACTACCCTAAACCCTAAAACACTACCCCCAGCACGACCCCCTACACTACACAAGCACCACTGCACTACCCTAAACCCTAAAACACTGCCCCCAGCACGACCCCCTACACTACACAAACACCACTGCACTACCTTAAACCCTAAAACACTACCCCCAGCACGACCCCCTACACTGCCCGAACACCACTGCACTGCCCTAAACCCTGAAACACATACCCTAGCATGACCCCCTACACTGCCCGAACACCACTGCACTGCCCTAAACCCTGAAACACCACCCCCTTCACGACCCCCTACACTGCCCGAACACCACTGCACTGCCCTAAACCCTGAAACACCACCCCCAGCATGACCCCTACACTGCCCGAACACCACTGCACTGCCCTAAACCCTGAAACACTACCCCCAGCAAGACCTCCTACACTGCCCGAACACCACTGCACTGCCCTAAACCCTGAAACATCACCCCCAGCAAGACCCCCTACACTGCCCGAACACCACTGCCCTAAACCCTGAAACACCACCCCCAGCACGACCCCCTACACTGCCTGAACACCACTGCACTGCCCTAAACCCTGAAACACCACCCCCAGCACGACCCCCTACACTGCCCGAACACCACTGCACTGCCCTAAACCCTGAAACACCACCCCCTGCACGACCCCCTACACTGCCCGAACACTACTGCACTGCCCTAAACCCTGAAACACCACCCCCAGCACGACCCCCTACACTGCCCGAACACCACTGCACTGCCCTAAACCCAGAAACACCACCCCCTGCACGACCCCCTACACTGCCCGAACACTACTGCACTGCCCTAAACCCTGAAACACAACCCCCAGCACGACCCCCTACACTGCACGAACACCACTGCACTGCCCTAAACCCTAAAACACTACCCCAACACCACTGCACTAACCTAAATCCTAAAACACTACCCCCAGCAAGACCCCCTACACTGCCCGAACACCACTGCCCTAAACCCTGAAACACCACCCCCAGCAAGACCCCCTACACTGCCCGTACACCACTGCACTGCCCTAAACCCTGAAACACCACCCCCAGCATGACCTCCTACACTGCCCGAACACCACTGCACTGCCCTAAACCCTGAAACACCACCCCTAGCATGACCCCCTACACTGCCCGAACACCACTGCACTTCCCTAAACCCTGAAACACCAGCCCCAGCATGACCCCTACACTGCCCGAACACCACTGCACTGCCCTAAACCCTGAAACACCACCCCCAGCACGACCCCCTACACTGCCAGAACACCACTGCACTGCCCTAAACCCTGAAACACCAGCCCCAGCACAACCCCGTACACTGCCCGAACACCACTGCACTGCCCTAAACCCTGAAACACCAGCCCCAGCACGACCGCCTACACTGCCCGAAAACCACTGCACTGCCCTAAACCCTGAAACACCAGCCCCAGCAAGACCCCCTACACTGCCCAAACACCACTGCACTGCCCTAAACCCTGAAACACCACCCCCAGCAAGACCCCCTACACTGCCCGAACACCACTGCACTAAAGCCTGAAACACCACCCCCAGCAAGACCACCTACACTGGCCGAACACCACTGCACTGCCCTAAACCCTGAAACACCACCCCCTGCACGACCCCCTACACTCCCCGAACACCACTGCACTGCCCTAAACCCTGAAACACCACCCCCTGCACGACCTCCTACACTGCCGGAACACCACTGCACTGCCCTAAACCCTGAAACACCACCCCCAGCACGACCCCCTACACTGCCCGAACACCACTGCACTGCCCTACACCCTGAAACATCAACCCCAGCAAGACCCCCTACACTGCCTGAACACCACTGCCCTAAACCCTGAAACACCACCCCCTACACTGCCCGAACACCACTGCACTGCCCTAAACCCTGAAACACCACCCCCACAACGACCCCCTACACTGCCCGAACACCACTGCACTGCCCTAAACCCTGAAACACCAGCCCCAGCACAACCCCGTACACTGCCCGAACACCACTGCACTGCCCTAAACCCTGAAACACCAGCCCCAGCACGACCGCCTACACTGCCCGAAAACCACTGCACTGCCGTAAACCCTGAAACACCAGCCCCAGCAAGACCCCCTACACTGCCCGAACACCACTGCACTGCCCTAAACCCTGAAACACCACCCCCAGCAAGACCCCCTACACTGCCCGAACACCACTGCGCTAAAGCCTGAAACACCACCCCCAGCAAGACCACCTACACTGGCCGAACACCACTGCACTGCCCTAAACCCTGAAACACCACCCCTGCACGACCCCCTACACTCCCCAAACACCACTGCACTGCCCTAAACCCTGAAACACCACCCCCTGCACGACCTCCTACACTGCCCGAACACCACTGCACTGCCCTAAACCCTGAAACATCAACCCCAGCAAGACCCCCTACACTGCCTGAACAAACTGCCCTAAACCCTGAAACACCACCCCCTACACTGCACGAACACCACTGCACTGCCCTAAATCCTGAAACACTAGCCCCAGCATGACCCCCTACACTGCCCAAACACCACTGCACTGCCCTAAACCCTGAAAGACCACCCCCAGCACGACCCCCTACACTGCCCGAACACCACTGCACTGCCCTAAACCCTGAAACACCAGCCCCAGCAAGACCCCTACACTGCCCGAACACCACTGCACTGCCCTAAATCCTGAAACACTAGCCCCAGCATGACCCCTACACTGCCCAAACACCACTGCACTGCCCTAAACCCTGAAACACCACCCCCAGCACGACCCCCTACACTGCCCGAACACCACTGCACTGCCCTAAACCCTGAAACACCAGCCCCAGCAAGACCCCTACACTGCCCGAACACCACTGCACTGCCCTAGACTCTGAAACACCAGCCCCAGCAAGACCCCCTACACTGCCCGAACACCACTGCACTGCCCTAAACCCTGAAACACCAGCCCCAGCACGACCCCCTACACTGCCCGAACACCACTGTACTGCCCTAAACCCTGAAACACCAGCCCAGCACGACCCCCTACACTGCCCGAACACCACTGCACTGCCCTAAACCCTGAAACACCACCCCCTGCATGACCCCCTACACTGCCCGAACAGCACTGCACTGCCCTAAACCCTGAAACACCACCCCCTGCAGCACCCCTACACTGCCCGAACACCACTGCACTGCCCTAAACCCTGAAACACCACCCCCTGCACCGCCCCCTACACTGCCCGAACACCACTGCACTGCCCTAAACCCTGAAACACCACCCCCAGCACGACTCCCTTTACTGCTTGAACACCACTGCACTGCCCCAAACCCTGAAACACCAGCCCCAGCATGACCCCCTACACTGCCCGAACACCACTGCCCTAAACCCTGAAACACCACCCCTGCACGACCCCCTACACTGCCCGAACACCACTGCACTGCCCTAAACCCTGAAACACCACCCCCTACACTGCCCGAACACCACTGCACTGCCCTAAACCCTGAAACACCACCCCCAGCACGACCCCCTACACTGCCCGAACACCACTGCACTGCCCTAAACCCTAAAACACCACCCCCAGCATTACCCCCTACACTGCCCAAACACCACTGTACTGCCCTAAACCCTAGAACACTGCCCCCAGCACGACCCCCTACACTACCCGAACATGACTGCACTGCCCTAAACCCTAAAACACTCCCCCCAGCACGACCCCCTACACTACCCGAACACCACTGCACTGCCCTAAACCCTAAAACACTCCCCCCAGCACGACCCCCTACACTACCCAAACACCAATGCACTACCCTAATCCCTAAAACACGACCTCCTACACTACACAAACACCACTGCACTACCCTAAACCCTAAAACACTACCCCTACACTACACAAACACCACTGCACTACCCTAAACCCTAAAACACTACCCCCAGCAGTACCCCTACACTACCCAAACACCACTGCACTAACCTAAACCCTAAAACACTACCCCCAGCAGTACCCCTACACTACCCAAACACCACTGCAATACCCTAAATCACTACCCCCAGCACGACTCCCTACACTACCCAAACACCACTGCACTACCCTAAACCCTAAAACACTACCCCCAGCACGACCCCCTACACTACCCAAACACCACTGCACTACCCTAAACCCTAAAACACTCCCCCAGCACGACTCCCTACACTACCCAAACACCACTGCACTACCCTAAACCCTAAATCTACCCCCAGCATGACCCCCTACACTACACAAACACCACTGCACTACCCTAAACCCTAAAACACTACCCCCAGCACGACCCCCTACACTACCCAAACACCACTGCACTACCCTAAACCCTAAATCTACCCCCAGCATGACCCCCTACACTACACAAACACCACTGCACTACCCTAAACCCTAAAACACTACCCCCAGCACGACCCTCTTCACTACCTAAACACAACTGCACAATTTGTTACAGGCGTTGCAACGCAGGCCTGTGGTGCTTACTGGAAGTACCTAGTGGGCTAGTTGGGCCCCAGGGACCCTCAGGATTCAAGGTGACCTAATCCCCCAACTTAAAACGCACCACGGGGCGCGTTTGCACAGTGGTGAAGGGAGGGGGCGGGGCCTCAGGTGACATGTGCGCAAACACGCCCTGTGGTGCGTTTTAAGTTGGGGAATTAATTCCCTTTGAATCCTGAGGGACCCTGGGGGCCAACTAGCCCACCAGGTACCTTCAGTAAGCACAACAGAGTTACGTTGCAGAGAGGTGAAAAAGGTGCGTGGCCTCGGACCGCCTCTCTGCAACTCAGCTCTGTGGTCCTAACTGTAGGTACCTGGGGGCTAGTTGGGCCCCAGGGACCCTCACAATTCAAGGGACTTAATCCCGCAACTTAAAACGCGCCACGGGGTGCGTTTGCACACATGTCACCTCAGGCCCCCCCCTCACCACTGTGCAAACGCACCATGTAGCGCGTTTTAAGAGGTAGTTTTAATCCCCCTGCCCTATTATGTACTAGGGACTTGCAGAGGAGGTCATGCTAATCACAGGGGTACCCCAACGCATAGTGTTCCCTAGTGAATGTAGGTGTTTTCACTGTATTCTAAGTGTCTTTTAGCATAGCACTGGCTCTGGTTAGTCAGAGTCAGTTACCACCAGTACCCGTCTGAAAATGTTGTGGGCACAGGATGATTTTGCAACAAGGCCTCTTTCTGCTCCTCTGTTGGTTCTTTCTGCACATCTTTTGCTTCTTTCTGTGTGTTTTTCTTCTTTCTTCACATGTCCTACCTCTGTTGGCATAGTTAGAAACTAGCATTTAAAAAAACCTTTGAAATTCACTTAAAAATCATAGGTTTCAGGCACGTTATAGTTAGAAATTAGCATTTAAAAAACCTTTGAAATTCACTGAAAAAACCATAGGTTTCAGACACGTTATAGTTAGAAATTAGCATTTAAAAAACCTTTGAAATTCACTGAAAAAACCATAGGTTTTAGGGACAGTTATAGTTAGGTGGACATTTCACTCGTACAAAACCATAGAAATTCCCCGTTATAGTTAGTTCAGCTAACTATAACTCGCGCCCCGCAATGCACTGCTGATGACGTCACATATTACATCACTAATGACATGGTCAGTGACATCACTGATGACATCACTGATGACATCTCAAATGACATCACTGATGACATCATCCATGTGATAATTTCATGCATCTTCTCACACCCTAATATAACTTTTGATACACCCACTCTAAATTACAGACTGCCATTCTCAAAACCATAGACACTCCAACACCAAAAACTACATACCCACTCACTGATTCTTAGGTCTACACACACATCCACTCACTCACCCGTACAGTCACTCATACTTAGTCACTCAGTACAGGACTATCATATGCACTCATACACCTATATAAACACTCACACACCGCCACTCATCCATAGAGGTACTCACAAACCTAGTCAGTCATGCAAAAACTTAATCACACACCCATTTACTCACCTATACAGTTATACACAAACCAGCTCACTTACTCAGACAAATACTAGCACATTCTTACACTCTTATACAATCACTGATACAAGTACACACTCATCCATACAGCCACTCTCACAATCACACACTCTCACTTATAGCCATTTATATACTCCAACACACATATATACTGCCTTTCACATATGTAGTTACTCACACATGTACCACTGAGATATACATTCAATCACTAACACACCCATACACACACTCACCCACCCATACAGTCCATCACAGATGCACTCTTGAAACCATGCACCCAGTGAATCACCAACTCACACATCTATGCACAGAGTCACACACACCCCACCCACACAAACACTCAGGCACCCATACAGATACTCAGACAATCAATCAATAACCCATGTAGACACTCATGTAGCTATTCAGAAAGCCATGCAGCCGCTTACAAACCAACAGACAGACGGATACAGACATTCACACAGTTTAGTCACTAACCCATGCATTCAGTAAGATACATTTAATCACTCACTTGTAGAGTCAGTCACTCACGTACTAAATCATCCATTCAGACACTTATACACCCACTCATTCTTCAATACGCCTTTGCCTATATATATTAAACATATTTAAACTTTACAGAAACACACAGTCACTGGATGATGTCATCAGTGATGTCATTTGAGATGTCATCAGTGATGTCATCAGTGATGTCACTGACCATGTCATGAGTGATGTAATATGTGACGTCATCAGCAGTGCATTGCGGGGGCGCAAGTTATAGTTAGCTGAACTAACTATAACGGGGGAATTTCTATGGTTTTGTACGAGTGAAATGTCCACCTAACTATAACTGTCCCTAAAACCTATGGTTTTTTCTGTGAATTTCAAAGGTTTTTTAAATGCTAATTTCTAACTATAACGTGTCTGAAACCTATGGTTTTTTCAGTGAATATATATATATATATATATATAGAACAGCAACAGAGCCCAACTTCGAATTATGGAAAAGCTGACTTTTTTTTGTCATCTGCGCTGCAGCATACAGCACACTCTTCAAGTCCTTACGCGTTTCAGCATATCTCTGCCTTGTTCACAGGTGAGTGTGCTTATTAGCTCCGAGTGGTCATGTGCCCATAGCCCGTTTCTTTGACTGCAGGTCCCAGAATGCACCAGGTAGGTATCCTTACATGTGCACTGGTGTTAATTCCTTTCTGCTTTAATGGCGTTTTTAGTCCCAATGTCACAATTTTATTCGCCTTCCAAAACGGTGCAAACTTAAAATCCTTGCTGCAAAGTGCCTCCAAATGCTGCAACGTTTCTTTTCAGTGCTTGTTCCACGAAGTTGTAAGAGGAAAAACCTTCCTCCTCTCTCTTTCTCCCCCACAGTTCCAAGTAGCCACGGAAATCCTGTTATTGCTGGAATTGCGGAAAGCGGGTCATCCCCCTCCATCAAATGCTTACAAACAGTTCCATTTACTGGGGGCCCCGACCCTGCAGGGCGGGCTCTCGGGACAGGAATGGAGATCCTGTCAATATGATAAAGAACAGCAACAAAGCCCAACTTCGAATTATGGAAAAGCTGTCTTTTATTTGTCATCTGCGCTGCAGCATACAGCACACTCTTCAAGTCCTTAAGCGTCTCAGCATATCTCTGCCTTGTTCACAGGTGAGTGTGCTTATTAGCTCCGAGTGGTCATGTGCCCATAGCCCGTTTCTTTGACTGCAGGCCCCAGAATGCACCAGGTAGGTATCCTTACATGTGCACTGGTGTTAATTCCTTTCTGCTTTAATGGCGTTTTTAGTCCCAAAGTCACAATTTTATTCGCCTTCCAAAATGGTGCAAACTTAAAATCCTTGCTGCAAAGTGCCTCCAAATGCTGCAACGTTTCTTTTCAGTGCTTGTTCCACGAAGGTGTAAGAGGAAAAACCTTCCTCCTCTCCCTTTCTCCCCCACAGTTCCAAGTAGCCACGGAAATCCTGTTATTGCTGGAATTGCGGAAGCGGGTCATCCCCTCCATCAAATGCTTACAAACAGTTCCATTTACTGGGGCCCCGACCCTGCAGGGCGGGCTCTCGGGACAGGAATGGAGATCCTGTCAATATGATAAAGAACAGCAACAGAGCCCAACTTCGAATTATGGAAAAGCTGACTTTTATTTGTCATCTGCGCTGCAGCATACAGCACACTCTTCAAGTCCTTACGCGTTTCAGCATATCTCTGCCTTGTTCACAGGTGAGTGTGCTTATTAGCTCCGAGTGGTCATGTGCCCATAGCCCGTTTCTTTGACTGCAGGCCCCAGAATGCACCAGGTAGGTATCCTTACATGTGCACTGGTGTTAATTCCTTTCTGCTTTAATGGCGTTTTTAGTCCCAATGTCACAATTGTATTCGCCTTCCAAAACGGTGCAAACTTAAAATCCTTGCTGCAAAGTGCCTCCAAATGCTGCAACGTTTCTTTTCAGTGCTTGTTCCACGAAGTTGTAAGAGGAAAAACCTTCCTCCTCTCCCTTTCTCCCCCACAGTTCCAAGTAGCCACGGAAATCCTGTTATTGCTGGAATTGCGGAAAGCGGGTCATCCCCCTCCATCAAATGCTTACAAACAGTTCCATTTACTGGGGGCCCCGAACCTGCAGGGCGGGCTCTCGGGACAGGAATGGATATCCTGTCAATATGATAAAGAACAGCAACAGAGCCCAACTTCGAATTATGGAAAAGCTGACTTTTATTTGTCATCTCCGCTGCAGCATACAGCACACTCTTCAAGTCCTTACGCGTTTCAGCATATCTCTGCCTTGTTCACAGGTGAGTGTGCTTATTAGCTCCGAGTGGTCATGTGCCCATAGCCCGTTTCTTTGACTGCAGGCCCCAGAATGCACCAGGTAGATATCCTTACATGTGCACTGGTGTTAATTCCTTTCTGCTTTAATGGCGTTTTTAGTCCCAATGTCACAATTTTATTCGCCTTCCAAAACGGTGCAAACTTAAAATCCTTGCTGCAAAGTGCCTCCAAATGCTGCAACGTTTCTTTTCAGTGCTTGTTCCACGAAGTTGTAAGAGGAAAAACCTTCCTCCTCTCCCTTTCTCCCCCACAGTTCCAAGTAGCCACGGAAATCCTGTTATTGCTGGAATTGCGGAAAGCGGGTCATCCCCCTCCATCAAATGCTTACAAACAGTTCCATTTACTGGGGGCCCTGACCCTGCAGGGCGGGCTCTCGGGACAGGAATGGAGATCCTGTCAATATGATAAAGAACAGCAACAGAGCCCAACTTCGAATTATGGAAAAGCTGACTTTTATTTGTCATCTGCGCTGCAGCATACAGCACACTCTTCAAGTCCTTACGCGTTTCAGCATATATCTGCCTTGTTCACAGGTGAGTGTGCTTATTAGCTCCGAGTGGTCATGTGCCCATAGCCCGTTTCTTTGACTGCAGGCCCCAGAATGCACCAGGTAGGTATCCTTACATGTGCACTGGTGTTAATTCCTTTCTGCTGTAATGGCGTTTTTAGTCCCAATGTCACAATTTTATTCGCCTTCCAAAACGGTGCAAACTTAAAATCCTTGCTGCAAAGTGCCTCCAAATGCTGCAACGTTTCTTTTCAGTGCTTGTTCCACGAAGTTGTAAGAGGAAAAACCTTCCTCCTCTCCCTTTCTCCCCCACAGTTCCAAGTAGCCACGGAAATCCTGTTATTGCTGGAATTGCGGAAAGCGGGTCATCCCCCTCCATCAAATGCTTACAAACAGTTCCATTTACTGGGGGCCCCGACCCTGCAGGGCGGGCTCTCGGGACAGGAATGGAGATCCTGTCAATATGATAAAAAACAGCAACAGAGCCCAACCTCGAATTATGGAAAAGCTGACTTTTATTTGTATTAACTAAGTGGTAGACTGTGCCAGCAAAAATGTTACACAAACTGGCAAACATGCGTAACTCTGGATTTTAACCAAACATTATTGTGATGCCTCTGCTGACATAAACGAGCTTTAATCCAGCCCTGGTTTTAGACACAACATTACAAGGCATGATGGGACTTTCTTGCACTAAAACGAACTGTAAAGCATAAACCTAAAGAACACAGTCAGTAAAATACCGTCAAGGAATGTTATTTGAAAAGGGCTTACTCTGTTGTGTTTTTCATTATATGCAAACCTGGTTGTGCAAGGATATATGTTGTTAATCTGGCCACGAGCCTGTGTCTTGCCAATAACTGTTAAGCGGAGTGCGTCTTTTATTTTGATTGCATAGAGGCTTTAAAAGGAAGCATCTAATATGGCGCATGTTAGGTCGAGAAAGGCAGCTTGACTGCCGAAACGCGTCCCTCTTGTGTTCCAACCTGTGTCAGCTGCAAATGATGCAATAAACGGGAGAAATACCCACAACTACGAGTGCAGGCTCCTAAATCAGAAAAGGTTTGGGGGATTTTCTTTACATTTCAAAGCGCTAGCGGTAGCGCTTTTGTCTTTGCACCACCAGCGATCTGGCAGCACGCCAGTATTACCGTAATTTTGTTTGGAATATATATATATATATATATATATATATATATATATATATATATATATATATATATATATATATATATATATTATCTACTGGCGGTCGCCAGTAGATAGTTATAGTTACAACCTATTATCCATAGGAAATCCGCGACATTCTATTTGAAATAACTCTCTTGCCGGTTGACGTATCTTCGCAAAATTTTCAAACTTTGTGGCCCGCTCCGGTCCGCTCCTACCCTGAAAGTCTCGGGGGATTCGTCAAGCGGGGGCCGAGAAAAAGGGGTGTCCCAAAACGCGTTTTCCCCATGCAATTTTCCATAGGAAACTTTAGACACGGCTACAGCCCGAACTGCTGAACGGAATTACACCAAATTTGGCAAAGAGTTAGTTCTTGGTTCAGAAAGAACCCTTTTGTTAAATGGTGTAAATCCGTTCAGTAGTTGCTGAGAAAATCAAAAGTAAAAAGATAGTGATATCTATGGCCGAGTAGGGTCCGCGTACCCTCCTGATCACGAGCTGCATGTTAATTGGCTGTCAGCTGGCTGTCAACATTCCGATTCAGGAAATGTTGGCAGCCATTTTGTCCCTCGGTAGAACCGAGGGACAGAAACAAGTGCGCAAAGCGCACAAAGGGAGCAGGGTAGAAACACCCTGACCCCCTAGGTTTCCTCAGGGGTCCCACAAGGACCCCCTGGGCAAAAAAAAAAATATTTTTTAAAAATCGGCAGGATGCGCTCAGGGTGCGCGAATCCTGCCGAAAAAAAAGAATCGAAGCGCGGTCTCCCGCGCTTCGGTTGTACTTTGCCCCGGGTGGCCCAAGTCCCAGGGGCATGGTGGGGGGGTTAATTTTATGTGTGGGGGCCTCAAGAGCCCCCAAGCCCCGGGGACCGCCACCCCCGGGGCTTTTTTTAAAATGTTGCGGGAGGGCTCTGAGCCCTCCCGCAGCCCCGGGACCACCACCTCCCGGGGCTTTTTTTTTTAAATTGAACAACCTGTGTGGGGGGCTCCAGCCCCCCACACGCCCGGGACCGCCACCTCCCGGGGCACTAACAAATTAAAATGGGGGTCCGTTTTAAACCCCCGAAGCCCCGGGGACCACCACCTCCCGGGGCTGTGCTGATGTAGGGAGGGGGCCGCGCGGCCCCCTCCTGGAGCCCTTGATGGCCCTGGGGACCACCACCCCCAGGGCCGGCTCCTGCAGTGTCCCGGGTGCCTACCCCGGGACACTGCTGTTTGCAATGACAGGACGGGAGCCTCGCGGCTCCCGTCCTGTCATTGCAAACTGCTTGGATATTGGAAGAGAGAGCAGGGAAACCTGCTCTCTCTTCCAATATCCAAAGCACATTGCTTTCCACATGGGGAGCTGCATCTTAGCAGCTCCCCATGTGGAAAGGAATGCCGGCTCCCAAGGGACGCGGGGAGCCGGCGGGACTGTGGGGGCATTGGGGACCCCCACAGTCCCCAACGAGAGGGCCAGCCCCGGGGGATGGGGTCCCCGGGGCAAGTAGTGGCCCGGGAGGGGGCCACGCGGCCCCCTCCTCAAAGTTTTCAAAAATTAAAAAAAAAAAAAAAGGGTATGGCCGGCTTCGGGGGATGGGGTCCCGGGGCCTTAAAATGGCCAGAGGAGGGGGCCACGCAGCCCCCTCAAAATAATAAAAATAAATATAGAGGCCATGTCCCGGGGGATGGGGTCCCCGGGGCCAATACAGGCCCAGGGAAGGGGGGCCACGCGGCCCCCTTCCCGTTTTTTTTTTATTTTGTCATTTAAAAAAAGGGGAAAGGCCCTGGGGGATGGGGTCCCCAGGCCCCAAAAACAGAAAAAAGGAAGGGGGGCCACACAGCCCCCCTTCAGGGGACACAATTTTTTTTTTTTTTTTTTTAATTGATCGGGCCCGCAGGCCCCGCCCCCTTCCTTCACCACTCTGCAAACGCGCCCCCTGGCGCGTTTGCAGAGGGGCAACGAATTCCCCTTGAATACTGGGGGTCCCTGGGGGCCAACTAGCCCACCAGGAACCTCCAGTATGCGCCATGGGGCTGCCTTGCAGAGAGGTGTACAGAGGCCACGCCCCTTTTACACCTCTCTGCAACGCAGCTCTGTGGCGCTTTGGAGGTATATGGTGGGCTAGTTGGACTCCGGGGACCCTCAGGATTCAAGGGGACTTAATCCCCCAACTTAAAACGCGCCACGGGCGCGTTTGCACAGTGGTGAAGGGAGGGGCGGGGCTTCAGGTGACATGTGTGCAAACAGGCCCCGTGGCGCGTTTTAAGATGGGGAAATAAATCCCCTTCAATCCTGAGGGTCCCTGAGGCCAACTAGCCCAACAGGTACATCCAGAAAGCGCCACAGAGCTGCGTTGCAGAGAGGTGTAAAAGGGGTGTGGCCTCTCTACACGTCTCTGCAACGCAGCCCCATGGCGCATATTGGAGGTTCCTGGTGGGCTAGTTGGCCCCTAGGGACCCTCAGGATTCAAGGGGACTTAATCCCCCAACTTAAAACGCGCCACGGGCGCGTTTGCACAGATGTCACCTCAGGCCCCGCCCCTCCCTTCACCATTGTGCAAATATTCTTCTAAAATCATCCGAAATACGAATTCCGATTTACTCACCTGTTATAAGGAGAGACCTCAGTGCTGCATCTTTCAGCCCAGTACTGGTCCTGAAAAGTAATTTTAACCGTACTTACCAGTAACTTGAATTTCCTTCCATAGGATATCATTGCCTGCTTTTTGCTGAAAAAGTTTCTAAGTGTTGTTTTTTGAAACATACAAATATTCCTCTAAAATCAGCCGAAATACGAATTCCGATTTACTCACCTGTTATAAGGAGAGACCTCAGTGCTGTATCTTTCAGCCCAGTACTGGTCCTGAAAAGTAATTTTAACCGTACTTACCAGTAACTTGAATTTCCTTCCATAGGCTAACATTGACTGGTTTCACTTGGAAATTCTTCTAAGTGTGGAGTTTTGGAACTTTAAAATATTCCTCTAAAATCAGCCGAAATACGAATTCCGATTTACTCACCTGTTATCAGGAGAGACCTCAGAGCTGCATCTTTCAGCCCAGTACTGATCCTCAAAAGTAATTTTAACCGTACTTACCAGTAACTTGAATTTCCTTCCATAGGATATCATTGCCTGCTTTTTGCTGAAAAAGTTTCTAAGTGTTGATTTTTGAAACATACAAATATTCCTCTAAAATCAGCCGAAATCCGAATTCTGATTTACTCACCTGTTATCAGGAGAGACCTCAGTGCTGCATCTTTCAGCCCAGTACTGGTCCTTAAAAGTAATTTTAACCGTACTTACCGGTAACTTGAATTTCCTTCATAGGCTAACATTGACTGGTTTCACTTGGAAATTCTTCTAAGTGTGGAGTTTTGGAACTTTATAATATTCCTCTAAAATCAACCAAAGTACGAATTCCAATTTACTCACCTGTTATCAGGAGAGAACCCAGTGCTGCATCTTTTAGCCCAGCACTGACCCTGAAAAGTAATTTTAACCGTACTTACCAGTAATTTGAATTTCCTTCCATAGGCTAACATTGACTGGTTTCACTTGGAAATTCTTCTAAGTGTGGAGTTTTGGAACTTTAAAATATTCCTCTAAAATTAGCCGAAATACGAATTCCGATTTACTCACCTGTTATCAGGAGAGACCTCAGTGCTGCATCTTTCAGCCCAGTACTGATCCTCAAAAGTAATTTTAACCGTACTTACCAGTAACTTGAATTTCCTTCCATAGGATATCATTGCCTGCTTTTTGCTGAAAAAGTTTCTAAGTGTTGATTTTTGAAACATACAAATATTCCTCTAAAATCAGCCGAAATCCGAATTCTGATTTACTCACCTGTTATCAGGAGAGACCTCAGTGCTGCATCTTTCAGCCCAGTACTGGTCCTGAAAAGTAATTTTAACCGTACTTACCGGTAACTTGAATTTCCTTCATAGGCTAACATTGACTGGTTTCACTTGGAAATTCTTCTAAGTGTGGAGTTTTGGAACTTTATAATATTCCTCTAAAATCAACCAAAGTACGAATTCCAATTTACTCACCTGTTATCAGGAGAGAACCCAGTGCTGCATCTTTTAGCCCAGCACTGACCCTGAAAAGTAATTTTAACCGTACTTACCAGTAACTTATATTTTCCTCCATAGGAATCCATTGTCTGCTTTTCAGCAGAAAAGTTTCAAAGTGTCGATTTTCACAAACTACAAATATTCCTAAAAATCGCCTGTATGACTTAAACGCATTCTTTCAACTGTTTACAGGAGATGCACCAGTGCTGGATCCAGGATCCAACACTGAGTAAGAAAAAGTAACGATAACAGTTTTTACCTTCTAAGTGAATTTCCTTCCATAGGATAACATTGGTGATTCTATGAGAAAAAGTTTCTAAGTGTCAACTTTTAAAGTACAATAATATTCCTTAAAAATCACGACTGTAACCAAAACGCTTTTACTCAACTGTTTACAGGAGATGTGCCAGGACTGAATCTAGGATCCAGTCCTGTGGTTAGAAAAAGTAATCCATAAAGTAACTAATTGCATTTAACTAGAAATTCACATTGAGCTGAATGTTGCATTGTGTTTGAAAATGTGTTGCCCATTGCAACAACTGTAACTACTGTACTTAAAAGTCTATTGCCTATGTGCAAAGTATTTAAACTAAAGTAATTCATTCTGAGAAAGTATTTTTTGTAATGTAATGTATAATGTAATTACAATGTAATTTAAAAAATAAAATATGTAAAAAAAATTGTTTCTAAAAATGGAGTAAATTAGTATTAAAAAAATGTATATAACAATTAATACATTTAAAAATTGTCATTTACAAAACCTTTGAAATTCACTGAAAAAACCGTAGGTTTCAGACATGTTATAGTTACAAATTAGCATTTAAAAAACCTTTGAAATTCACTGAAAAAACCATAGGTTTCAGGGACGTTATAGTTACAAATTAGCATTTAAAAAACCTTTGAAATTCACTGAAAAAACCATAGGTTTTAGGGACAGTTATAGTTAGTTGGACATTGCACTCGTACAAAACCCGTGAAATTCCCCGTTATAGTTAGTCCAGCTAACTATAACTCGCGCCCCGCAATGCACTGCTGATGACGTCACATATTACATCACTCATGACATGGTCAGTGACATCACTGATGACATCACTGATGACATCTCAAATGACATCACTGATGACATCACTGGTGACATCATCCATGTGATAATTTCATGCATCTTCTCACACCCTAATATAACCTTTGATACACCCACTCTAAATTACAGACTGCCATTCGCAAAACCATAGACACTCCAACACCAATAACTACATACCCACTCACTGATTCTTAGGTCTACGCACACATCAACTCACTCACCCGTACAGTCACTCATACTTACGGTCACTCAGTACAGGACTATCATATGCACTCATACTCCTATATAGACACTCAAACACCGCCACTCATCCATAGAGGTACTCACACACCTAGTCAGTCATGCAAATAATTAAACACACTACCATTTACTCACCTATACAGTTATACACATACCAGCTCACTTACTCATACAAATACTAGCACATTCTTACGCTCTTATACAATCACTGATACAAGCACACACTCATCCATACAGCCACTATCACAATCACTCACTCTAGCTTATAGCTATTTATATACTCCAACACACATATATACTGCCTTTCACATATGTAGTTACTCACACATGTACCACTGGGACATACATTCACTCACTAACACACTCTTACACACACTTACCCACCCATACAGTCTATCACAGATGCACTCTTGAAACCATCCACCCAGTGAATCACCCACTCACACATTTATGCACAGAGTCGCACACACCCCTCCCACACAAACACTCAGGCACCCATACAGATACTCACACAAGCATTCATTAACTCATATAGACACTCATGTAGCTATTCACAAACACATGCAGCCACTTACACAGCAACAGACCGACGGATACAGACATTCACCCAGTTTAGTCACTAACCCATGCATTCAGTAAGATACGTTAAATCACTCACTTATACAGTCAGTCACACACCTACTAAATCATCCATACAGACACTTACACACCCACTCATTCTTCAATACGTCTTTTCCTATATATATTAAAAATATTTAAACTTTACAGAAACACACAGTCACTGGATGATGTCAACAGTGATGTCATTTGAGATGTCATCAGTGATGTCATCAGTGATGTCACTGACCATGTCATGAGTGATGTAATATGTGACGTCATCAGCAGTGCATTGCGGGGCGCGAGTTATAGTTAGCTGGACTAACTATAACGGGGGAATTTCACGGGTTTTGTACGAGTGCAATGTCCAACTAACTATAACTGTCCCTAAAACCTATGGTTTTTTCAGTGAATTTCAAAGGTTTTTTAAATGCTAATTTGTAACTATAACGTCCCTGAAACCTATGGTTTTTTCAGTGAATATATATATATATATATATATATAATATAGCTGAATAATCCTTTTCTTTTTGAGAAAAAAAAGACATGCACTCCGAAGTTGCTCGTGTAGTGAATTTATTCCAAACTCATTTGCAGTCACAACATGGGAACCTGGTGTGTTTCGGCGAACACCGTCTTGTTCTCAGGTGAGGAATGCAACCCCAGCCACCAATCATAAATATGATGGAAGGACACATAAACACTAACAAAGGGCAAGTTGGAAAAATGGCACACAGCTAGAGCAAGATAACTTAGTGGGCATTTTGTAATATACTCATATTGCATGAAAGACCCAGCAAATTACCAGATAGCATAGTTCAATCCAACCCCTTACAAAACAGAAAAAGGAAATAAATGATATACAGCAATTATGGAAGCATTTAGCATTACAAAATAATAATTTTCTACAAATACATAATATGCACATCTTAAACCAACAAAGGGTAACTGAAATAATTGATTGCTCCCGACATGTAGACCAAAAAGCAGATATGCATGAAAAAATTATAATTTCTCATAATGAGAACATATCATATAAATTGCATTCGTACAGTAATAAATTCAAAATGTTGGGTACACATCAAAAAGATGTCATGCTCGAAAGTGGATAAATGCAAAATACTTCTCAAGTGGCCATTGTTGGTAGATGTAATCTGCACATCGCGTTTTTTAAATCAACATGTAGTATTAACTTCAAAAGATTTGCTAAGGTAAATGCAAAATCCTTAGCACACAATGTTTTGATGTTAACCCTATATCTTGAATTGATTTCTGCAGGAACATAAATTATATTATATGTTCTCACTATTAGAAGTGATTGTTTTAAAAAATGGAATTTGCAGAATACATATACCCACAATATCCACTTGTAAACTTACCTCGCCTAGGAGTGTGATCATGTTGCTTGAAAAAAATATTAGAATTTTTAAAATCAAAAATATTTTACTCACTGAGCCTTGCAACCTCAATGCATAGCAGGTCGAGCAGGTCCTGCTTCCGGTCTAAGATGTCTGCCCAGCGGTTCGTCAGCTGCTACTGGGTGTGTTGGACCAATGTGCTGTAAGGCCCACACCAAGGCACTCGCCCCAAGAGCTGCCGATGCTCCTGCAGGGCGTAACACTTAAAGGGCCTGCCTCCTGCTGCCACCTGCTGCCAACATGTGGGGGAGGTGGCTCTGCACCCAAAATAATATTGCGGCTACCTCTGCCCCACTGAAAATTGGTGGGGCTGAACCAATTCATTACTGCATCACCCACAGGGGGTGGGGGTGGCACTGGTGCTGCCTGCTTCTGCCGTGGCATGGGACAGGAGGGAGTCAGACTGAAAGGGGCATGGGAAACTTAGGAAGGAAAAAGGAAACAGGAGGAGGACATAGAACATGCCAGGAAAGGACAACACAAAACAAAGTAAAAAAAGTCCTGAAAAAACACACACAGAAACGTAAATACAAACAGGGAAAGACAGAGAGTAATAAATATAAGAAAAAGATATGGTGTGATTGGGAAGTGGGTGATCAGATGCAGGTGGAATAGGAAGGATTGAAAAGTTGGGAAGGAGCAAGTAGGAGAAGCTACACAGAACAGAAACAGGTAAAATATAATGGCCACTCCCCTGCACACCGCGTGGTGCTGATTTCCAGTGCAGAACACGCTACTGGCAAGAACAAAGTAGTGCAAACGGCAGGATGAGCATTTTCCGCCCATTGGCAGAATTCCACAGAATCTCGCAGAGATTTTTGGTAATTCTGTGTAATTCTGCGGAGTGAAATTCCACAAGTTCTGCCCAGGTCTAGATCTTGTTGGTTACCCCACACTCCTTCCGCATTGACTTCATGTACGCAGACAACTAGACCCTTTCAAATAGAGTGTCAACAACAGGTAAAGGGTACAGGGGAACTTTCAGCTTGTTTGCCGTTTTCCCACTGGCCTGGCAGGTTTGGCAAGTCCTGCAGAATGTATCTGAGGAGGTCCTCATCTGGGGCCAAAAGAAGTGAGAGACAAGCCTGGCAAAGGTCTTGTCCTGCCACAGATGTCCTGCCAGGGGTATCGTATGAGCCAGGCCCAATAGGAAGCCCATGAATCATTGGGGGACTACCAACACACGTGTTGCCCTATGCACAGGTGTCTTAGGCCCACTATACAGGAGGTAATTCTGCCAGTATATGAGGTGATCTCCAGCTGCCTGCGCTTCAGCTTGCCACCTCATGCCCTCTTGGTTTGGGCACTCTTTCTGTGACTTACAGAACTGCTCCTTCGTGGGTTACCATTCTCCTTGCCAATTTAGAAAGCTCAGCTAGTTCATCAAGGGAGGCAATGTCTTCCCCAGTAGTCTCTGGGACAGTCTCCTCCGGTGCCCCATCCACCTGTACCATGAGCCATTAGAGGCTGGTTTCCCATGCCTCTTTCCATTCACTCTCGTAGCAACTGTCTGGGATATTGCTCCAGGATCCAGATCTCCTTGACTCCCCTCCTGGGCAGCCATGGACCTGGTGATCACACTCAGGCAACCCTAACATTTCCAGGTGTAACCTGAGCTCTACTTCCTTCCAGGCAATGTGCTCTAGATCCTTCCCTAATAGACAGTCCACAGGTATGGCAGGGCTCACAGCAACTTTCAGAAGACCTGAGCCCCCTCCCTTCAAAGGGAATCGGAGCCACAGGGTAGTGGCTCTCCCAACTGTCTGCTGCTACAACCTAGTGGGATGTATTGGGAATCACTTGTTCTGTGACACTTGACAGTAGTCATGCTGGCTTCTGCATCCCTCAGAGACTCCACCCTGTGCCCATTAATGGTGACCTGTATTTGGAAGTATTGGTAGGCATGTGGGCTTTGGGCACAATCTCCTTATCACACAGGAACACTAGGGTAGCCTCACTGATCTCCTCCACACTAACTGGCGCTATCTCCTCCACAAGCACAATGCTTGACAACCCTGGGGTCTGCCCACTGCTTGGGGGCTGTGCCTACTTGGGACTCTTGGGATCACCCTTGGTGTGCCCATGCTGGTAACACTCATAGCACTTGGGGACAAACGTGCCAGTGTTATTATCAAATAACCTTTTCTTCTGTTGGCCAGATTGGGACTGAGCCCCTTTCCCCTGAGAGCTGTTTTGGGGCCTTGAGAGAAGTCTTTCTATTTACCCCCTCTATCTTCTGGTGGGAACCATGACCACTCCTTTGGGAGTCCCCAGATGCCTTTTTGGACACCCTGGTGCTGACCCAGAGGACCATCTCCTCAGCAAGCTTCCTGGAGTCAGTCAGCTTGCTATCTACCAGGTGTTGGTGCAGCTCTATAAAACAGGTATTGAGCATGTGCTCCCTCAGAATCAGGTTGTACAGTCCAACAAAATCATTCACTTTGCTGCCCCTCATTCATACCTTCAGTGCCTTGCTGGAATAGTCTAAGAAATCCTTCCAGGACTAGTTTGTGAGTTTGTGGCTGTCCCTGGACCTCTGACGGTATTTCTCAGTGATCAGCCCAACTTTGGAGAGAAGAATGACCTTCATGGGGCATACTTGGTCTAGTCCTCTATCTCTAGTGTTAGGAGTGTGTTCTCCTCAATGTGGACATGTACCTCCACAGGATACCCACCCAGTACTCCTTTGTGACCTTGTGTACACTCAGGGTTATCTTGTATGCAGGAAACCATTTAGCAATATCATCCCCACCATATAAAGGGGCACCAGCTCCCTGGGTATGTGAACCCTAACTTTTCCAGTGGACACTGCAGATATACTGCCTCCATGGTTTCTGGACTCTGGGATGTGCCTTGATTTCAGCTCCAGCTACTTTAGTTCAGTGTCATGTGCCAGCAATATTATTTTCTCAGCCAAGGCTCTCTCAGCCTCCACATTTTCTCTTGCTATTCTTTCCTCAGATTACACCTTCATCTTGGCTAGCTGCGGTTTGAGCCTCCTCTCCTCTTCTCTGTCTTCCAGTTTCTCTGAGGTCAGACTCCTGGAAGACACACTGCTCCCTTCTCCATCCTGGGCATCCTGGTCATGTGCTGGAGTTGAATTGGGCTCTCCCTGCAGCTAAGCACCCTGGACTGGATCCTCTCTCCCCTCATCCTCTTGTCAGTGTTCCCTCATCACAGTCATCCTCTCCTGAGACTGCCACCTTTGCACCTCCTTAAAGGCTCTGAGAGTGACCTGGATAACCAGTTTTCTAGCCCTCTCGACTGCTCTCAGACCCCTTAGCTTGCAGAGTTTCATCAGCTCAGCCCTGCTGAGGTTGTTGAAATTGCACAGCTCCATCTCCATGGTGCAAAAAGGAAGGTAGGGCACTTAAATTAGGAAAAGGGAGAAAATAGCCTATTGAAAACTAAGAAGAATTTGAAAAGAGGTCACTCTGATGTCACATCACTGTATGATACTGCACAAACACAAGTCTTGTTCCCACCATTGCCACCAATTTAAGAACATGGGTTGTTTATTAACTTTGGAGTGAGCCCTGCTCAAGCAATAGCCACAATACCTTGCAGGGTGAACCACAAAGTCCCTAAGTTAACCTGTGCTTAACCCTGGGTAGCTTGGCACAAAAAAGAAAGCAGCCAGCATTAACCTAGGGGCAATGTGTAAAGTATTTATGCAGCACACAGACATTAATATGGTGAAAATACAACACAAGAAAAATTTCACACTAATTTAGAAAAACAGAGTAAATGTTAATAAATTATTTGACATCAAAACAACAAAAATCCAAACAGTAGAACCAGAGTTATGAGTTTGTTGAGATCGATAAATATGATAGCAATGTACACCCTGATGTATGCAAGCATGGCAGCAGCAGTACCAATTAATGCAATATTAATGCACGCTGTAATCTAACCACACACAATGATGTCAGTAGCAATAAATGCAATACCAATGTATGCTGTAATCTATGCACGCACAGTAATGTCAATACCAGCAAATCCAATGTTGATGTGTACTGCAACTTATGCCTGCATAATGATGTCAAAATCAGTAAATGCAATGTTGATGTATGATGTAACAACTGAACTTTTAATAATGAGAATATTGGTAAATATATCAATGACCGTCATGTTACATGTACACACACTCACAAACTAGTATCATTGTTGTTGAATTCATCCAAGATGACCTCTCCATCAACCCCAAGTCAGAGATTCATGGTTAGACTGGCCCTGGGATCCAAACCCAAGCCTACCGATTGACAGGTCACAGGTGTGCTTACACTTAGCCCAAAGACAAACATGCACCCAGGGAAAACCCTGATCGATCCCACAGATAGGTAGTCACACCACAAACAGGCCAGAGGAGATTGGCCACAAATAAAACACGTTTGGCCAAAGGCAAAAGTTAAATGCCACATGTAGTTAGGAACACTCAGCCAATCAGGACATGACATGCATACCAAACAAGGTGATCACGCGCTCACCACACCGGACATCTGGACACACATACACTGGCCCACACAGGCTCTCCATGAGGTCAAAAGCCATCTGTGCCACCCTTACCCGATGGTTTTTCCTGTTTTTTATGACTATGATGCTTTTCAAAGAATGTCGAAGTGTTTAATGGTACCCACAAAATGTATATATGTATGGCCAAAACTTCTGTACTCCAAGACTGCCTTCAGACGCTCCTCTGTCGATACTCTTGCCGCCGCTGCATTTAATTAAACCAACTTGTTCCTGTTTTGCCAAATGCTTCTTGTCTTTTTGTTTATTAAGGTAAAATCATTTTTGAGCAACACATTTTTAACCTTTTTAGCAAAAACTAGCACCTAAAAGATCAAAGTGACAATTATGGACATCTAGTTGCACAAGACAGGGTCAAAGTCGAAAAATATGGCTGACCGCGATGGTGCGCAGATCGATACAAGAAGTGGATTGGGCCCGGTGAGTGCTTACCTTCGGACTTAGAAGAAATTGTAAGAGAAATGTTCTGAGAAGGTCAAATTCAGCGGGTCAAGGCTGCAGGCAGTGTCCGAGATGGAACGGCGTATGTCTGGGCCCCTTGGTCGGAGCCGCAGACAGTAATTTTTATGGAAGCCGAAAATCTTCAGGTGGACGAGGTAGAAGGCTGTAGCCAAAGACAGTTCTAGGGACTCTGGTATACCTTTGGTGAAGGACCACTGAACAGGATTTGCTGCTGTGAAGAAGAACATAGCAGGAGAAGCCGCAAAGTCAATCCGAACGGCGATGCATCTTGGGCGGATAGATGAGTAGGCTGCTCCCGATCTTATTTCCTGACACAAGACTCCATATGTATCAACAGCATTTCCCTACCTGGAGAAACTATTACACGGATGGGTTTTGAGCCCCATATCACCTTGCCTGCTGAAACATACACATGGAGTCCTGCTTCATGATCCAAATCCTCACACTACCTTAAGTCTTTTAGGGTATTCCTCCACATTCAACAATGTTGCAAAGAACAAACACTAAGGGGCCGATTCCGATCTCGGTCGGAGGCGCACCCAATACCATTCGGTCGGGAAAAAAGCCATGCGAAAGCCTGTTTCCCGACCGAACCGTACGCGGGTCCGGCCGAGCGAGTACGATGCGACTCGCCGACCGACTCGTCCGGGCGACCCGACCGCTCCGACCGACTCGTACCCGGACCGTACCGCTCCGACCGACTCGGTCGGACCCGGTCCGCACCGCGCAATGGAGACGTTTCCCGGCCGGGTAAGTACGATGCGCGCCGCGAGCAGTCCGACCGAGCCGCGCACTCCGGCTCGTAAGAGCTGTCGGAGCCGTACTTTGGGGGTCCGTGTCGGACCCCCTGTACGCGTAGCCGCGCGAGTCGCACACAGGGGGACCCAAGGGTCCCCCTACCTGTGCGTGTACGCCGCGAAGCGCTCGCGGCGTACTCGCTGTAGGGGCGCCCTTGTCCGCCTCGCACCCATTGTGGCAATGGGAGCCCGCGTACGCGTTGTACGACCGGCTCCCATTGAGTTCAATGGGAGTCCGACCGACTCGTGTCCGATAACATACGGCCGCATCGTACTCGTTCGGTCGGACTGCACGGGTCCGGTTCGGTCGGAAATCTCTCCGGGTCCGGCTCGGTCGGAGAAATTTCCGGCCCGAATCGGAATCGACCCCTATATGTATCAGATCCAGGATCATTGCAATACATTTTGCTCACTTAGGCCATGATTACAAGTGTAGGTGCTATTTAGCACACCTGATAAATAACAATGCCACAGAGTACGTTATTTATCGGGTGCGATAAGCAGCACCTAATGCGAGTTTCTCGGGAATAACATTTGAATTTTGGTGTTTAAAGCACCAAAATCTGCATAATACAGTAAATACTCTACAATTTCCTCTGTTAAATTTCATCAGCTTTGACCTGCCGAAATTTAATGAAGCTTGAGGTATTTAATGCATCTGATAATTATTGGATACATTAAAAACATTTTAACTCGTTATTCTGACCTAGGCGTTTATGCACGGGACAGAATTAACTAACCCACTCGTAATCAGGTTGTTAGTGTGTTTTGATAGCTCCATCAGCACCACATTCTATCACTAATTCCTCCTCTCATATCAAAAGCCAACGGTCTCAAGAAAGGGTAAAAATGCCAGCCAAAACATCATGGGTATGCACATAACATTGGGATATACACCCACGAAAACATTGAAAAGTAGTTATTTACCATCCAATAGTGACCTGGCACAAATCAAGTGTAGATGTCAATCCCAGGTGTTTATAGGAAGAAACAATTTTCAATTTTTTTGGGCCCGGGAATCAAATTTATTTAATGGACCATAACACAAAACAGAGAATCTTGATTATTTCAAGACTGATTTTGAGGTTGATATTTCCTGAGTGACACTCAGAGAAATTTAGCCCCCATGACCTACCTAGGGTTCCCGCTAGGGACACCACATCACATGATGTATGAGAGAGATTGCACTCTGATTTGGAGGATAGCTGAAAAATGCCTCCTTTAAAGCAACTTCCCTACATCAATGTTTAAAAAGATGGGGGACACAGGCAATCTTGCTTTATAGTTGCATAGCTTAAGATAGATTCCAGATATTGACAGTCTGGCCTTTTAGCCTTAGGGTGGTCTTCCCTCAAACATTTTGCCTACTACCTCCAGTTTTGTGCTGAAATTCATTTTTGTTGGCCGTAGGACTGTGTGCACTGCTAACCAGTGTTAAAGTGCTTGAACTCACTCCACTAAAAATGGTTAATTTGGCTTACACCTGATTAGCATATTTAATTTACTTATAAGTCCCTTGTAGTGTGGTATACCCCATACACAGAGCCTATAAATGAAATGCTACTACTGGACCTGCAGTTCTTATTGTGCCATCCACTTATGTAGCCCCTTAAAACATGTCCCAGGCCTGCCACTGCAGCCTGAATGCAGTTTTAAACTACTGCGAGTCCTACCTCTCACATAGAATAACATTGAGTTGCCCTATTACATTTAAAAAGTGCTAACATTTGATTGGCAACAGGTAAAGATTTCCTGTTTGGTGTATGAGAAATTGTCATTTTAAACCCTCTTTAAGGATAAAGTCTGACTTTAAGTTACGATTTTGAAAATACCACTTTTAGAAAGTTGGCATTTTCCTACCCTAGCTATTTGGTGCCTACAGCCTGGTGCAGTTGGCAGTTGGACTTTGTTTATTCCTCTGAGATAGCCACACAATAGAGGGATTAGATGTGCCTGGAATGGCCATCAACTTGTAGGATGGAGGCAGGGCTGGGCACAGCCCCACTTGCAACTAAATAGGCTATGCTCTGCCTTCACACAAAGGACTTTTTACCCCCGCATTATTCTTGTAGACAGCCAGGGAAGGGGAAGCAGGAAACTTCAAGCACTTCACAGGGAATTCTTTAGAAACTTCTCCTACTTCAAAGAAGGAACCTGGTATAAAAATAGGACCCTCAGACGCCCTCTTTCGTTCACTTGCTGGACCTGCAGAAGGACAGTCAGAGGACTGCCTGCTCCTGTGGCCTGCTGTATACTCCACAAGACTGCTTTGCTGCACCTGGAAGGTCTGCATTGCTGCCTAGAGCCTGCCTTGAACTGTCAGAGGCCTGCTCTTCTGCTTGAACCCAGGACTACAAGAGTGACTCCAAGGGCTAGTTTTCTGGCCTCCTGATCAGAGCCTCAGAGACATAAAAGGCTCCAGAAATCTTGAACCTGCACCTGGACCCATCCTGAGTGAATACTAATCTCCCCAAGTGGTACCCCTCCAGTCCTGGACCCTTGGTGGTGGTGCTAAAGATCCCTAGAGAGCCAAAAGCCAAAATTTGGGGCAAAAAACTGTTGCGAGATCCGATGGAAGACTGTGACCAATCTGCTCGTCTATCTGCCCAAGGTGCATCGCCAGTCAGCCTGACTTAGCGACAGCTCCCGTTATATTTTTCTCATCAGCAGCTGATCCTGTTAAGCGGTCTTTCACCCAAGGAGTATCTGGTCTCACAGAAGTCTCATCGTCTACAGCCTCCAGCTTCGTCCCACTGGAGATTTTTGACTTCCAAAAAAGAGACTAAGGGGCCGATTCCGATTCGGGCCGGAAATCTCTCCGACCAAGCCGGACTCGGAGAGATTTCCGACCGAATCGGACCCTAGCAGCCCGACCGAACGAGTACGATGCGCACGTATGCCATCGGACTCGAGTCGGTCGGACTCCCATTGAAGTCAATGGGAGCCTGTCGTACAATGCGTACGCTGGCTCCCATTGACTCAATGGGTGCGAGGCGGACAAGGGCGCCCCCTGCAGCGGGTACGCGTCGAAGCGCGGCTACGCATACAGGGGGGTCCGACACGGACCCCCGAAGTACGGCTCCGACTGCTCTTTCGAGCCGGAGTGCGCGGCTCGGTCGGACTGCTCGCGGCGCGCATCGTACTTACCCGGCCGGGGAACGTCTCCATTGCGCGGTGCGAGTCGAGTCCGAGCGAGTCGGTCGGTGCGGTTCGACCCGGGAACGAGTCGGTCGGAGCGGTCGGGACGCCCGGACGAGTCGGTCGGCGAATTCGCTTCGTACTCGCTCGCCCGGACGCGCGTACGATTCGGTCGGGAAATAGGGCTCCGAATCGGATCCGGTTAAGCCGAATCCGATTCGGAGCCCTACCGGCAGAGATCGGAATCAGCCCCTGAGTTCGAACGTAGAAATCTTCACTGCGACTTCATCCAGTAGTTCCCCATCCACAGCGCCTCCTCATTGGATACCATCTGCAGCCTTGCCCCACTGAACTTTTCCTTCGCAGAACATTTTTGATGAAATTTCTTCTAAGTCTAAAGGTAAGTGCCAACTGGGCCTAACCCACTTTTTGTATCCGACTCACACTCAATCACGTTCAGCCATATTTTTCGACTTTGACTCCATTTCATGCAACTAGATGTCCGTGCTTGGCACTTCCATCTTTTAGGTGCTCATTTTTACTTTAAAATTTAAAAATTCCTAACTCTGGTTCTTCTGATTTGATTTTTGTCATTTTGATGTCAAATAATTTATTAAAATTGACTCTGTTTTTCAAAATTGGTGTGGGATTTTTCTTGTGTTGGGTTTTGTTCACTTTATTACTGTCTGTGTGCTGCATAAATACTTTACACATTGCCTCTAATTAAGCCTGCCTGATTTTGTGCCAAGCTACCAAAGGGATAAGCACAGTTTAATTTAATGACTTTTGTAGTTTACCCTGACAGGGGTAGTGTTATATTCCCGGGTTAGGCCCATGTAGCGAGGCAGCTTATTTCTTACATTGTCCTCACAATAACATTTCAGCTGTAACCTTTTGCACGTATTTGCGCGCACAACAATGTTGGATTCATTTCCCTGAAACTAAACTTGTTTAGACATCTAGCTTCGCACAACACGATTTCAATGCCCTGGACATCATGTACACGATCTCTATTTGCACTATGTACACATGTCATCTCTGTCTTTATCCACGGGGCGACAGGGCTATCTACATATCAATAACATCACTAAACTATACGCACATCGCAAGGCTGCTTTCTATCATAAAAGATGAGCATCCCTATAGAGTAGTAGAGGAGGCACTTCCACTGACAAGCATGCAAGGAATTCACCACGCAGCTGTCTATCTTGTGAAGGGTGTCCAGTTTGTAACCAAGATGGGGTCCTTCATTCCATCCCATCAGGTAATGGAGTTTGGTCATCCCTTGGGGGGATTCTTGGCTTTAAAGTTACACACACTCTAGGTACACTTAGAGTACGGTTCGCATAGTAGGAGTCCGCTTGATTACTTCCTATATTTATATGCCTGCCTATATACACTGTTTTAGCACCATGGTAGAACTATACCTACTATTTACGCTTTTGGTTCTTGTAATCACCTTTATCTGCTTCTGTCTATTAATCATTGCAGCACAGGTATTATTATACAAGAATAACGTTGGCTCAATAAACTTCTTGAAAACGTCCCACTGTGTATTCTCTGTATACTTCTCTGAGAAAAAGTGAGCACAAGTAACTAATCGAAAGGATCTGTACTGTTTCCACAATCCCTGAGGGGTCAGGTTGTCATGTTTAGTGGTTGCCAGAAACCATTCGTTCCCTGGTAGGATTAGGGGGGCTTAAGGTGGCACTGTGAGCTAGCTGGTCTATAGGCCAACATATCCTGCGAGGGTGTCCAAAACCAGTCTTGGCACCAATCCACTAGTTTATGTTGTCCAAACAAATGTGCAGATCCTACGGATTAGTAGGAACTACACGACATGGCGCCGCCAACATTGATTAGGCTCTTATTTAACAGTCAATCTGAGTAGTTAAGTCATCCTGTCTCAGACACCCCAACTCACCCCTTAAACCCGGAGACATCCGAAGTGGGAAGGGAAATAAATCCGCCTCAGCTGAGAAGGTATACCCTATGTATTGGCTGTAGGTTATTCAAACTTGGAGGATTGGAAATTCCCACATTGTGCATACCATATCTCTATAGTTATATTAATTAAATACCTTTTCTCTGACAATGACCGAACAAGCTGTGGACGTTGAAGAGCAGGTAGTGGCTCTAAGTATTACAGAAAATTGCAGACAGGTAGTTACTATGAAATTATTACAACATGGCCTCCCAGCAACGGGTGGAGATGTCACCTTCGTGATTGAGCCACACGAAGCATTCAGAACAGAGGTATTCTACTCCTGAGTTAAATTCCCGTCTGCAGATGCACGCACACAGTTGTTCCATACTTACATTGAAGATGATCCACATGAAGAGTATTTCCCATCCATGGACATAGAAGTCCCATTAACTTACCAAGAGCATATTAATTGGTTTAAAGATGCCCCACACCATACCACAGAAAACGTGAGACTCGGTCCGCTCAGCAAAGAAGGAGTGACCTGGCCGGTCTTAGCTTCATATACACCACATCCAGACATTGCTATTTTAACAGCAGCAGGAATGCGTGCACTTTATAGAGATTTAGTAAAAATTTACAAAATTCTTACACAATACATAATGAGAACATTGACAGTCTAACCTGCGTGGGCTGCTCAGGCTGCACAACCTCAAGTGGCTACTACAGGTATTAGCCCCCAAACCCTGAACGCCATTATGGGAAAGATTCCCACAGGCCGGGAGCAAATCCCGTTCTGGATAGTGCAGAAAACAGCTCAGCTTGAAGCACTGGAAACAGTTTGTTTTGCGCTGCAACAGAAGAAAAAGCAACCTGACACTGTCAATGATGCCGCTGCCGGCTCTGTGTCCCAAAGGCACCACAGAGGGCACTGTCGCACTTTGCACCACAACCCTGATCTCACCAATGCCGCCACCGAGACGCAGCTGCACCGTGACCTGTGGGCACCGCACTCTGTACCGCCTCGCTTCACACCGCTGCCCTGGTATCCCCGCCGACGATGCTCCTAGCCGACATTGATGCCGCTGCTTGCATCATGGTTGGAGGGCACCCCTCGTAAGTTACATGATGCACCACCCTGTCCCACATTTCAGCCTTGGCCTACTGACACATCTACTCCGGTTCTTCAGCCAACGACAGCGCTTCAGCAATGACCACGCTCCTGCTTGCACTGTGACCTGCTAGCACTGAAATAAGCACCGCACCACTTTGCACTGCAGCCCTGGTCTCACCGATGCCACTGGATGACCATCACTGGGCTGCTACCTGCACCGCGACTTGAGGGCACCACACGCCACACCGCTACACTTCACACCGCAGCCCTGATGCCCATGGACGCCAGCACTTCAGACTTCAACCACACGGAGTTCGATCTGCAATGTGTGTGACTTCAAGGGCCCAACGACTCCTGCACCGACCTCCGGAACTGACGCCTGCCGATGCCGGCTCTTCAAGGCTCATCGAAAGGACACTGACGCCCTGCATTTCTAAAGGTACTCTTTGCGGGTCTTCCCGACACCGTTGTTGCCACGTGACGCCGCGGTCAGCCAGAACTGTTTGGATTTTTTGTTCACCACGCCGTGATAGCCCTGGACAGAGCTATCGACTTCAAGGAACTGTATTTTAAGTCTATTTTTACTTATTGATATTTCTAAGAACTGTATGGTGGATTTTTATTGTTTTTGGTCTTGTTTGCACAGATAAAATATTGGATATTTTTCTAAAACTGGTGTGGTGTCCTTTTGAAGTGTTTTCACTGTACTACTATTACTGGTTATGTGCAAATGCTTTACACACTGCCTCTGAGATAAGCCTGACTGCTTGTGCCAAGGCACCAAGGGGGTGGGCAGGGGTTATTTTAGAAGTGTATTCCCATTATTCTGACTAGGAAGAAGGGTCCCTACTTGGACAGGGTAACATCCTGCCAACTAGAGACCCCCATTTCTAACACTCACCTTTTATTACATATGTCACCCGTAGGGTAGGCCCTAGGTAACTTATAGGTCAGGGTGCTGTGTAATTAAAAGTTGGACATGTATTTTTAGGTTTTACATGTTGTGGTAGTGAAAAACTCCCAAATTCATTTTTCACTACTATGAGGTCTATCCCTCCCATAAAATAACATTGTTAGTGCCTTATTATATTTAATAAGCTGTCATTTCTAATTGGGAGCAGGCATCTCTGTCATGTTTGGGGTCTTTTGAATTGCAATGAAAAGCCCTATTTGATGGTAAAGCAGGTTTTTTATTACAATTTTGAAAATGCCACTTTTAGAAAGTTAGCATTTTTCTGTATTGAGCTTTTGTGCCTGCAGCCTGTCTTGGGTCACATGACTGGGTGTCACTGACAAGTAGACTTTGTGAATTCCTAGCAGATAGTCACACACAGAGGAATTAGGTGTGCCTTAATGGGCCATCTGCTGCCATGATGGGGGGCTGTATCTAGGCACTGCTACCTGCAACTGAATAGGGATTGACCTGACTTCACACAAAGGACCTAACACCCTCACATTGTCACTGCAGGCAGCTTGTAGCTGGGGCAGGGGTATCACGACATTCCATGCACTTTAAAGCCATTGTCTAGAAGCTTCTCCCACCTTCCAGAAGGAGGGCACCGAGGTATAAACATAGGGCCTCAGAAACCAACTCTTCAGTATATTTCTGGACCTGTGGATATTCAGCCAGCAAGATAAAACTGCTGTGCTGCTGCTCTGCTGGACTGCTGCGCTGTAGGACTGCTGCCCTGCTGTGCTGACCCGCTTCCTGCTACCCTCTTGCCTGGGTGAGAAGGACTGGATCTATATCTGTTGAAGCCAGGACCATGAGAGTGTCTCCAAGGGCTAGTTGGTTGGCCTCCTAACTTGATCCTCAGGGACACAAGGCCCCAACAACCTTGAACCCAGCACCTGGACTCCACCATCTGTGAGTCTACTCTGCCAAGTGGTGCCACCCCTGTCCTGGACCCTTGGAAGTGGGCCTAAGGTGCTCTGCCAGCCTCTGTGGATCCAGCAGAACTGAATCATCTCTTCTGCTGCGCTACACACAGACCAATGCATTGCTGCTGTTGCGTGGGTCAGAACTGTCGCAAAGACCTGCATTGCCTCCACAGCTTCTTTAGAACCGCCACAGTGTGATGCACCCTCAGCACAGCCCCTTGCATCTCTCATAGATTGCAGCCTCAATGATGATGCCAGACTCCGCATCGCAGCTTTGCAACACCTCAGAACCGATGCATCGCCTCAACTGCGTGACGCCTCCTTGTCGTCGGATTACGCATCGCAAGCCCTCATCGGCAGGATCCTCAATGACAACGCAGGACCTCGCATCGCAGCCTAGTACCTCCTCAGAACCAATTCATCGCTTTGGCTGTACAACATATCTTCGATGCAGATCCTCGCAATGCTCCGCAAACTAGGATTTAAGATACTTTGGTCAGCACACCTAAGGTCAGCACACCTAACTGGGTTCCTGTAGACGACCCACGCTTCATTGTGGTCAGCCTAAACTTGTGACTTTGTCCGAGGTCCGGTGTGACCACAGTTGGCATCTTGTGCTTTTTGGCACTATTTTCACTAAAATACTTAAAATATCATATCTCCGGTTCTACGGATTGGTTTTTTGTCATTTTAGTCTTCTTTATTTATAAAAAGTACTCTACTTTTTAAATTGGTGTTTTTCACTTTATTACTGTGTGAAGTGCTACACAAATACTTTACACATTTCCTCTAAGTTAAGCCTGACTGCCTTTGAGCTCATATTAATTTAGGTTTGGTTTGTGACTCACCCTGACAAGGACTGTAGTTGTTGCTGGACCAGGGCTCTCACCCCTGTCAATCAACAACCTAATTTCTTTCAGGCCCACTGAACAAACTACCTTAATTCCTGTTTTTTGTTATAAAAGTGAAATTTCCAGAATTGTGACTTAAAATCTGACTTTCCCATTAAAGAGGGTTTTAAATTACAATTCTTTATTCCCCAAACTGAAACTGCCCTCCTGTTCCCAATTGAAAGTTATCACTTATTAAATGTAATAAGGTAACCCAATGTTATCCTATGGTAGAGGTAGGCCTTGCCGTAGTGAAAAATGAATTTAGGAGTTTTTCACTACCAGGACAAGTAAAACATAAACGTACATGTCCAACATTTTTAATACACTGGACCCTGCCCTTTGGGCTGTTCAGGGCGTACCCTATAGGTGACATATGTACTAAAAAGAAAGGTTTGGGCCTAGCAAAAGATTTTTTCACCAGGTCTAAATGGCAGTATAAAACACTGCATACACATGCTGCAATGGCAGGTCTGAGACATGTTTTACAGGGTGGCACAATTAGTGCTGCAGCCCCATAAGTAGCATTTAATTTACAGGACATGGGTTAATGGGGTACCAGAATAATAGGGACCAATTCTACCATGTTTAGGAAGTGAGCTTTAGCACTTTAGCAATGGTTGGCAGTGGTACAGTGCACAGAGTTCTAAGGCCAAAAAAAAACGAACTCAGCAAAAGTAGGAGGGTTTAAGAGAAATTATTTAATGCTGAGGTCACTACTATGAGAGACAGGAATAGAACATTACAACTGATTAAAAAACAGTTTGGGAAATTAGCACAATGCACTGCTATTATTCGATAAGAATTTCTAAATGAGCCCAAACTACATGCTTTAAATCCGAAGTTAATGGCATAGGGAGATGTAACTAAATTGGTACCAGGATTATAAAAAGCATGCCTGCCAGACACAGGATCATATTTGATAGGATTATGGGAGCAGTAAGCACTAGATTTCAGTGAGCCACTAGAAGCAGGGTAATGGTGGAAAATGTATATTTTAAGTAAATCTCTAACTCGATTGCTTAAAATAATATTTCTACATTACAAATGCATACACCGGACCTATTTTACCCCACAAATAACACATTACATCGATAACACCAATAGTGAGCTTTGTCCCAGATGTAAAATGGAGGTGGGACGATATATAGATGTGATGAAAATGTGCCAGCATCCAATATTTTTGGATGAAGACGGCTGGAAAAATGAAAAAAGAATTGGATAGACTATTGAGATTGAAGTCCTGAGTTTGTCTGCTGGAAGAGGCGCCTTTCAAAAATAAGGGCAAACAAACCATCATGCTCTTTACACTACGCTTTCCATTAGCTAGGAGGAGGGCAACAATGAGCGAAAAACTCCTAAATGTCCTACTTCTGAATATATGGAAAAGAAATATGATAAAATGGATATAAGAAGAATGTAAGGTCCGAAGGTAAACGGGTTCATGAATGAAACAGGGCGTGTAGCTTATTTTTGGATTTATCGCTATGGAAGTTAGTCCTCCAAAGGGACAATGGTAGATAGCAATCCTCTTATGAGTTTACATGAAAATTATTATTTCAATGGACATGAAGAAATATTCGGAGACAGCTCAATCATGATAATGATTGGATGGAGTGGAATAAAATGCTGCTGTTTATCACTGGTGTCTATTGTTATATAGTAACCTGCCACACTCTCTGTGTTGGCTATGGTTACCACCAACACCCAATTTTGTATCACATTTAGGGAGTCCCTGTGTTGTGTTTTGTTTGCAGCTAATAATATATGAAAAAAAAATTCATATTGAGACATTTCATTCTATGCTTCACACTAAATCCATATATCCCACTTATATAAGCAATGGCCGTCTGACTAATTTTGAGACACAAACTAAAACAGTAACACACATTCAGGGAGCAAATTAAAACTGTTAATTGTTCACAAAAGTTAATTGTCACCGAAGTGACCCACCCTTAATGGGAAATGGTTTTATTATACAGCAAAGAACAGACAGCGCAAGCTACTCCATATTGTCTCCTTTATTATTAAGAAGACCAGAAATTAGTGATTTTTGTTAATGCTGGAATAAGATGAGGGAAATGTAGCACTGCAATGTTTGCCAATAATAATAATATGCAAAATGGCATCAACACTTCTGTAAAGTGTTAAAAAGGGAAAGGACTAACATACCTAATGACTGCATCTTTTTTTGATTGGCTATATAAGAATGCAAACGGTCAAAGGTTTTCTTATATTGAAACAATTTAAGCAAGAATCAGTTAAATCAGGAAACTGGGGGAAATGATTGCTATAATTTCAGTAGGGTTGTTGGGATGGGAATGTTCCCTGCATGGTGAGGGGACGACTTCCCTGCCATGAGTGTCCGACTGTGTATATCTGGTATCCTGGTTTTTTACTTTGGCCCTAGCCTCACATTAACCTAATGTGTGCAGAAGCCTATCCCTGTTCCTTGACATGCAAGAGGCCATGAACCTGTCCTGTGACCTGGGAGTGTGTCCTCATTGTACTGACAGTGGACTACTGTCTGTGTGATGAGTTTAGCACATGAAGTGGTGGTGGCATTGGACAATGTTTTGTGAATAGATAGTTGTATTCAGACCTCTTTATCTGTGTACCTGGAGTTGAGGGCTACTGGCCCCCTCATGTGGAGTTTCACTTCTTTGTGCTAAGCGGGATCCTAGGTCCAGCATCCCATGGTTACGTTGAGTGAGTTAGTGTGTGTAGCCTGTAATAGACATGCATCGTGTGCATAAGTGAAATAGAGTAATGAAAGCCTTTGGGAGCACTTTTGGATACCTCAAGCCTGGCCTTGGTCACACGATGGAGGTGAGGTTGTTTTCAGACAGCAGAAGTGTATTTATGACATTCCAAAAGCTAGAGACGTGACCTAGACTCTAAAATGGGGAAATAGGAGACACATCTTCTTAGAAATTAGGCATTTTTCTGAGAAGAGCTGCTGATTAGTCTTTTAGTAGCACTGCCATTTGGTAGATGGTGAGGTTGAAAGGTGGGACCACAGTCTATATTGTTCAAGATAAAATGGGCCTTTTAGGTGCGGCCAGCCTTTTGTCTTTCCTCTGATCACACTTCAATGCGGCTGATGACAGCTAGCTATAGAAAACTCAGATCTTTTTATGCCTCTCTTGTGGGTACTCCTGGCTGGGGGAGCACCACTCTACACAGAGGCTGTGTATGGACAGCAGTCTGAAGAGGACACTTGAAAGAAGAATCAAATCAAATGTGTTCTGAAATGGTAGAAAGTGGATCCACATCTCCAGAGGATCCCCCGAGATCCTCGGCATCTCCCAACTGGTCACAGATCCCACACACATAGCTGGACACACTTTCAACCCCATATTCACAGCCAGCGACAGAATCAAATGCAGCCACTCCACTGAAATCACCTGGTCAAGGCACTCCATTGTCAACTTCCACATCACAAACACCCCCGCCACACTGCCTCCCCCCAATGTCCCCTACAGGAGCTGGGGCAAAGTAACAAAAGACCTCTGGACTAACTCCCTCACAACCTCGCCCCCCCCTACGCCACCACCAACCTCGAGGCGGCAGTCAGAAACTTCAAATCATGAAGTAACGCATGCGCCAACAAAGTCGCCCCCCCTCAAACCCACCAAAACCAGCAAATCCTCCAAACACCACAGCTGGTTCACACCAGAACTCAAATCCCACAAACGCTCCTGTAAGTGACTTGAGAGGATTTGGCGCACCAGCAAAACAAAGAAAGGACTGCGACAGCGTCAAACTAGCCCTCAACAGTTACAACCACCAGCTCAGAACCACCAAAACAAATGCCCTGGTCCTACGCCTGGATGCCAACTCAAACCACAGCAAGGACCTATTCTGCATCATCAAGGAGTTCTCCAACCCCACAGCCACCGAGAACACCGTCAACTACTCACAGGAGCTCTGCAACACCCTCACCCATGCTTAATTTGTGTCAGTGGTTTCCAGTGTTCAGCACAGGCACTTAATTGTCAACACCGGGACGTATGGAAGTCTGCCACAGGGTGGCACAGTTTGCCTGATTTAGAGAGTAGCACAACAATAGTTGTTTATTAATTTAGAATACGTCAAAAATGACTAATAACTACTGCACAAGCCATTCTTAAAGCTTTGGGGTCCTGGAAGAGTCTGAAATGTCACACTTGCAGGATTGTGATGGTTAATAGTTGTGTTGGCACTGTCGTGGGCAGCACTGGCAGGGACAATGGGTAGTGCAAGCTGTGGTATCCTCCAGGTGAGATCCCTTGCACTTATTGTTTTACAAACTAAGCACTGACCCTCACCGACTTCTACACCAAAATCAAACACCATCTACGAGAACTACTACCCCAACCCCTGATAACCGAACTCAATAGGCTTTTCAGCAACCCTGACCCCCAGGAAAGATCCCTTAAATGCATGGGAACCTGTCTCTGCAGACAAAACTGCCACCGTCATGGGCTCCATCCACTGAGGAGCCCCAGAGGATCCTTGCTTTCACCACATGTTCAACCTAGGACAAAGCACCATCAGCAAGGAGCTCACCACAATCATCAAAGCTTTCATCACATCTGCCTCTTTCCATCTGCCTCTTTCCCTGAAGGAAGGATACATGCAGAAATCAAACCGCTCCCCAAATAACCCACTGCAGACCCCAAAGACCTAAAAAATACAGCCCCATCTTCCTACTGCCTTTCCCAGCCAAAGTGCTAAAGAAAGCAATACACTTCCAACTCACTGCCCACCTGGAGAAGAGCAACCTTCTAGACTCCTCCCAATCTGGATTTCACTCAAATCACAGCACCAAGACTGCTCTGATTGCAGCCACAGATGACATCAGGATTCTCCTAAACAGGGGAGAGACCACAGTCCTTATCCTCCTCGATCTCTCTGCAGCTTTTGACACTGTGTTCCTCCACACCCTCCTGCTCGGTCTCCAACAAACGGAATCTGAGGCAAAGCCCTCGAATGGGTCTCTTCCTTTCTCTCCGGACGAACCCAAAGTGTCTGCCTCCCACCGTTCACCCACCGTTCACCTCAGGACTGAAAAATATCGTCTGCAGCATCCCACAAGGATCCTCTCTAAGCCCGACCCTTTTCAACACTTACATGGCACCCCTGTCCACCCTGGTCAGAACCATGGCATGAACATAATCTCCAATGTTGACGACACTCAGCTCATCCTCTAATTCTCCTCAGACCCGACTAACACTAAATCTAATTTCCACAGGTGCATGACCAGCATCACAGGCTGAATGCATAGCAGATGCCTGCTAGACTTGGCATCTTTGGCGTGGTTTCCCCTGACATTTGCCTCTACGTCCTGTATTTTTGATGCTGTGCTGGATTACGCTTTTGCTGGCTTAGATGCTTTGGGCACCTTGACACTGCTAATCAGTATCAAAGTGCAAGTGCTTCCTGTGTGAATTGTTGTTTCAATTGGTTCTCCCTAATTGGCATATTTGATTTACTGGTAAGTCCCTAGTAATGTGCACTGAAGTGTGCCAGGGCCTGTAAATCAAATCCTACGAGTGGGCCTGCAGCACTGATTGTGCCACCCACTTGAGTAGCTCTGAAAAGGTAACTCAGACCTGCCACTGCAGTGTCTGTGCGCAGTTGTTAACTGCCATGTGGACTTGGCAAGTGCACCCACTTAAACAAAAATTCAAGTAAACATGGACTTGTGTAACTGTGTGCAGAGCTCTGTGGATGTCAACAGTTTCAAAATAATACTTTTATATTTATATCCAAACAAATCACAAGCAAATACTCATTAGTAGATTTGTATTCATTCTTCTTGAATTACACACATTGCATAATTACGCTCTTTGATCTTAGAGGTCTTGAAACCCAAGGAGGACATAGATCCATGTAAAATACTTTTACAAAAAGAAATTCAGTGGATCAAAAAACTCGATACCATGATGCCTTCAGGATTAAATGACAAACTAGACATGAGCTGCTTTTTGTGAGAATATAAGACACGTATCCACAAACTAGTCACAGCCATCAGTGTTGATGTGTTAGTTAGTCAAATACACCCCAAAAAATGCATTTAAAAAAAAATTGTTTTTATGAGATTCTCTTAGAGATCAAACTGCCAGACTAGAGATTCTCTTAGAAATCACACTGTCAGACTAGATGTAGTTTTGCCAAATAGTTTCTCGCTCTTAAAAACCACACACGAAGTATCTGCAATTGAGTGCTACATACTCGGGTTTACATACATTGTGAAGTTTTCCCACTTTACCATTGGGCTTTGTATGAGCTGGTCTTGCAAAGACAACAAACGTTTTTCCATTATCACAAGACTGGATGTACAAGTGTTTCATGAACATGTATTTATTGCACTCTATACGAGTTGGTCTTGTTATGATCACAATTGTATTTTTACCATTACGATACTGGATGTACAAATGTCTCATGAACGTGTTTACTATGATATGCACTGATGTATGCCTATCTGTCACAAAGTAGGACTCTGTCGAACTGTTTGAGTATCAACCACACTCACACCTAGTCCAAGATGGCCACCACGGGTAGTCATGGATTTATGTGACTTCATGTGATAGTAAACTACTACCAGGCACTAGTTTGGTATGATGAGTTCCAGTGGTTAATTTTAAGCACTGGTCTGTGTGACCTTTGTGCACTTAAAAGTGTAGCGGTAGCATTTTTACATTTATATCTGTGTAATTTTACTCAGTTTGGAGATGGCGACCGTAGGTATCCTAAAGTTTTAGTTACCTTGAAGTACTTGCGTAATTACGTAGGTAGTGACACCCTTGGATCTCAGCTGTGGCTTCTTTACGATTTGAGAGTGCAATGATTTTTTTCTTTTTATCACTGTTATGGCTTATCATGATTTGAACGGGGCATGAATATGATACTAACAAGGCCGCCGCAATACGTCGGAGACTCAAATAGTTTTCGGAAGATAAGGGGCGGAGTTTGCATCCATCATAAGAGCACCTAATCTGTATACACGGACGCATCATGAATGCTGCAGGAACTGGCAGAAGAGAGCAGGGTCGAAATACGAGTGACAGGTGTATCCGGATTTATATCGGTAAGCGGTCTGTGCATTGTATGGGCTTATCTTACAGAGGACGAAAGTTTGTTGTTGTTATCTGTATATTTGAAGGTTTGCTGGTTCGTTTTATTTGTAGGTGCAGTGCATAGACATAGACGCCGGTTACCCAACGAGACATATATAAGGTACTAGGTAGCACCACATGTTTGGTGAGGTGTGTGGGCATAGGAGATAAATGGTGTATTCACAAAGTTGATATATTTTACAGATTTTGTGTATGAGGCTGCTGTTTAAATAACAGCAACAAGTTTACTCCCTCTTAAAACGTGAGTACCTCCATACACGGTTTCATGTAATCATGCTTAAAAGCACTGATGACACTTGGTTGAAAACCGGAAGTGGTTGAATAGGATCGTGGTGGTGGTGATGAGACACGGGGATCTAGGTTTCTGAATTCTTGAGAAAATTTGGCACACTATCTTTCGAGAATGATGGCATGTAATGCACACTCACCACCCTTAGGTTATCATTTATGGGTTTGCCACTGGAGTGAGGGTAGACTGTCGACACTCAGTGCTGTAGGAAGACATTGGTAGCTATAGAAGTCATAGGGAATGTCTTTTGAATAACTATGGTTTTATTTTTTATTTTTTTTTGTCCTCATTCGCCGTCTATCTCACTTCAATATCCACCCTGGGAGTCTGTACTCACTCTCATAACACTGAGGAAAGTAGGCTGTTGGAATGTTGGAATAGGGCCCCGCCTACTAGTACCAGACCTGCCCTGGGTATCAAATGAAGAAACCTCTGAGATACCCCTTCTGCCAAGCTCGAGGGCTGGTAGACTTTCGCCAGTTAACCGCCACCATACCTGGCAGCGCCCGGCTTAGCCCAAGGAGTGTTCATCATCCCCTTTGGTATCAAGGAGTGTTGACAGCATAATCATGGGACTCAAAAGAGAGAAAGAGAAGAAGAAGAAAAAAAAAAAAGAAGGAAAAACCACGACTTCACCTCATCATCTGAGAATCCCATCTAAGTTTCAAAAGATTCCAAAATGCCTTCTTTTTTCCACTTCCCTGTCTGGCCAGATCCAATTTGGAGACTGCTAAAACTGATGACTGCCAATCCGCAAAAGTGGGAGGACTAGATTCTGTCCACCTTATACAGATTTGCCTCCTAGCTAACAAAACAGAATAAAAAAGCAAAGTTTCGGCAAACCCAGTGATGTTTTCTGCGAGACCAAATATTATTAAAGGCAAATCTATATTAATAGCACAGCCTAAAACACTTGTCAAAAAATGTCCGACCTCCTGCCAGAAAGTAGCAAGAGAAGGGCATTCCATAAACATGTGGATATCTGAGGCGGAAACCAGGCCACATTTTTTACAGCTGACTGGAGGCCCAACTGAGATTTTAGACAATTTGTGGGGAGTGTAGTAAGCCCTGTGGATGGTGAACAGGTGATTTCTTTTTAGCCAGGCTGGTTTCACAACTTCATATAGGATCTTACATGATTTCTGCCATAATTTCGCACAGTCCTGCGTGGGCAAAGACCCCCCCCACAGTTTCTCAGCAAGCTTGAATTCACCATCTACTTCCTCCAACAGGGTTTGGTACCAAAGGGAGACTTCTTTCTTCCCTGGGGGTTTGGTCACGAGCTGATGTTCCAAAATACTTCCGCATCCCAAGGCATGCTTCCGCGGATGAGATTGGACCCAGCTTGCAAGTTGATAATGCTTAAACCGAGAAAGTCCTCCCCCAACCCTATCCTGGAGGTGTTCCCAGGGGGTAAGTATACCTCCATCAAGGAGGTCTCCCCAAACCAATAACCCTGCATTCCTCAAGGGGTTTGCCAAACTGTCCCTTAAACACTCTGGGGTTCCAGGAGAATCTCAAAGGGGAGCCAAACTAGAAAAATAGTCGAGCCCCACTGCCCCCTGACTTGGGCCCAAGTTTTAGCTACCCCTTGAAGAACCTTCAGCCTAATTTTTTTTTTAAACTTCGGATCCCCAAATTTAAACAGAAACCCGTTCTCTGGCAGTTTAACACCCCTTAGCATGGCCAAAAACATCCCTCCAGCCCCGGTATCTACGGGCATTCTCAATAGCATACGTGAATGTGAGAGTTGGAACGCCCAAACATATAGCTGAAGGTCTGGTAAGGCCAGGCCACCCTTTTCTCTTCTCCGCCTCAGCTTCTTCCAGGCAATCCTAGATGCCTTAGATGCCCAGATGAAGGAATTAATGTCACTCTGAAGCTTCGCAATCGTGGATTTTTCAAAATAAAGAGGGATACAGTTAAAAAGAAAAGAAATATTTGGGAGTATCGTCATCTTGACCAAATTAGTTCTTCCCAGGACTGATAATGGAAGACAAGCCCAAGATTTCATAAGGATTTTACACTCCCTTGCCACCATAGCTAAGTTGATCTCAGCTATCTTTGTTATGTCCTGCACGACCTGAACTCCCAGATATCTCATTTTGGAGCTAGGCTGGTAACCCTGCTGTGTCTCCGACAGATTCCAAGTCATGATTTCGGTTTTTGTAGCATTGATCTCATACCCAGAGATGGAACCAAACTCCCGGGCCAAACTAATAACCGCTGGAAAAGCTGACTGTAGATCCGCGGAGAAAACCAAGATATCATCGGCATACAGGGGTACCTTCCTCTCCCACTCCTCATACTTAAATGGCGCTATGTTAGGATCCGCCCTAAGCCGTTGAGCAAATGGCTCAATGTAAAGATCGAATAAAAGAGGGGAGAGTGGGCAGCCCTGTCTGGTTCCTCTTGTAATCCTAAAGGAGTCGGTAATCTTCCCATTAACCAGCAGTCTAGCTGTGGGATTCTGGTAGATCAATTGTACCATATGGCAGAATTTTCTCCCTAAGTTAAATTTCTGCAAGGCCTCCGACAGGTAAATCCAATTTACTCTGTCGAAGGCCTTGGTTGCATCCAAAGTCATGGCGGCCAATGGGAGGGAATAAGTAGAGGCAAGATCTATGGCCCCAATAAGATTATAAAGTTTGTTGTTGTTATCTGTATATTTGAAAGTTTGCTGGTTCATTTTGATTGTAGGTGCATAAACATAGACGCCGGTTACCCAACGAGACGTATATTAGGTACTACGTAGCACCACATGTTTGGTGAGGTGTGTGGGCATAGGGTGTATTCACAAAGTTTATATATTTTACAGATTTTGTGTATGAGGCTGCTGTTTAAATAACAGCAACAAGTTTACTCCCTCTTAAAACTTGAGTACCTTCATACATGGTATCATGTTATCATGCTTAAAAGCATTGACAACACTTGGTTGAAAACCGGAAGTGGTTGAATAGGCTCGTGGTGGTGATGAGACACGGGGGATCTAGGTTTTTGAATTCTTGAGAAAATTTGGCATACTATCTTTCGAGAATGATGGCACGTAATGACACACTCACCACCCTTAGGTTATCATTTATGGGTTTGCCACTGGAGTGAGGGTAGACTGTTGACACTCGGTGCTGTAGGAAGACATTGGTAGCTATAGAAGTCATAGGGAACGTCTTTTGAATAACTATGGTTTTATTACTTTTTTTCTAGAGGCCCCTGAGGAAGGGGCCTTTGTGTCCCGAAATGCATAGTGCAACACATGGATAAAGAAGGAGACACATCAAAATAACTTTGATTTCCATTATTATTTTGCTTTATGGTTGCTTTATTGTACCTCGTGAATAAGCACTCAAATGTTAAATCACACGAAATTTTGTATGTACATATAAAAATACATGTGTAATTCAAGAAGAATGAATACAAATGGACTAATGAGTACTTGCTTGTGATTTGTTTAGGTATAAATATAAAAGTATTATTTTGAAACTGTTGACATACATAGAGCTGTGCAAACAGTTACACAAGTACATGTGTACTTGAATTTTTGTTTGAGTTCCATTATAAAGGATTGGCAGCCTCCAAATACTGTGTAGCACGCAAAACATTTGTTTAGCAAGAGAATTGACAGGTCTAGATATAGATAACTTTGATAAAGCAGCGGAGTGCGCCACTGTAACCCATTGGTGTATTTGTTACAAAGTGCATACACTTGCCAGGCCCTAACCTTCCCTTTTCTCACATGTAAGGCACCTCTATGGTAGGCCCAAGGTACCCCCCTGGGCAGGATGCAGGGTATGTGAAAGGTAGGACATGTACTGGTGTGTGTGACATGTCCTGATAGTAAAATACTGCCAATTTTGTTTTTCACAATTGAAAGGCTATCTTGCCCCATAGGACAGAATGGGAATGCTTTGTAATGTCTTACAAGTATAAATTCCCATTGGGACAAGATAGAGAAATAAAGTTAAGTCTCTCTGGACTCAGAATTTAATAACACATATTTTAGTAAAGATGGTTTTTAAATCATGTGTTTGAAAATGCCACTTTTAGAAAGTAGGCATTTTCTTGTTTAACCATTCTGTGTGCCTCTGCTTTTTGTGTATTTACTGTCTGATTTTGGAGTGACAGGGGCTGGGGATGTGCATTCACTGTAGGCAGTCACTGGGGGGGGGGTTGAGGTGTGCCTGGCCCTTCCTGGATGACTCAGAGCTGGACTTCCTGGATGACTCAAAGATTTCCTTGCACTTGAATAGGGCCTGTCTCACTTGCACAATGCTGTCTCCACCCCCTGCAGTCATGCTGCACCAGTGAGGACAGAACTGGTTTGGACTGGGCCCAGAGACCCTTGCACAAAGAGAAAAAATACTTTTTGGGGAATAGGTATTAGAGCTAAAACCCCTGAATTTTAGATTACTTCTGGCCTCAAGAGAAACCTTTGCCAAGGAGAAAAGCTGAAGAGCTGTGAGGAGGAGTACTGCCCCTTTGCTGTGTGGGGTTGGCCTGCAATTGCTGTTTCTGCCAAGGAGAGGACAAAGACTGGAACTTTGCTTTGAACCTGCTTAAAGGAGATCTCCAAGGGCCTGAAGGGTGCTGGCCTCCTGTTCTGAACTCTAAGGGACACAAAGACTTCTCCCCCAGCTCCCCTGAAACCTCTTGCTGAGAGTTCTGACCTGCCAGGAGGTGCCTATTCCGGTTTTGGGTCTCTGGAGGTTGTCCCTACTGTTGGGAGCTGGAAGAAACCTAAAAGAAGCAAGAAAACCTGTTTCCGACACCGTAAGTGATGCCGCTGTGATGCCACGACCTGCACCGAGGCCAGGGGCACCGCTCGTGAAGTGAACGACGCATCGACCAGCCTGCACTACAACTCCGATGCCCTTCGCCGCCTGCAGTTATCGGCTGTGCCCGACTCCAGCACTCGCACTGACTCCGTCATTGCCAGCACCTGCATCCTGTTATCTCGGCAACGATAACCATCGAGGGTGACTCCATGAACTCGCCGACTTTGCATCATCACCGGAACCACTGCCTCACCACCAACACAACTGTCTTCCCCTGCCCTGGACTCGACATGCACCTCCTCGCGGACACGACGCCTCGCCTCCCCCGTGGCAGCCAGGAAGCTGGCCTCGACCTCGGCTCTGACGCCTCACCTCCACGACGCCGTGCATCATCATAGACCTCGTTTCCAAGGTACTGTTTGTTTGAGAGTCCGTGTGACTCCATGCCCGAGGCCGCGCTCCTTAAGGTCAGTGCCGTATTTTGGATTTAGTGCTGTCATGACGTCGCAATAGCCCCAAGTGGAGCTATTTGTTTTCTACAAGTCTTATTTTTGCAATAACTGATTTAAAGTCGTCTTTCATTACCTGTATGTTGGATTTTTGTCGTTTTGGTCTTGTTGAGTTTAGATAAAGATACTTTATTTTTCTAAACTGGTGTGGTATCCATTTCTGGTGTGTTTTGAGTACAAATACTTTACACATTGCCTTTGGGATATGTCTGTCTGCTCGTGCCAAGGTACCCGGGGGGTGAGCAGGGGTTATCTAAAGTGTGTATCCCCCTTACAATTTCAAAAAAGTTTTTCATCAATAATTTTTGAGAGTTTTCCAATGATGAGTTCTTAGGCAGTATGTTGAATTCAAGAAGATTCTTTCTTTTTTCTTTTTTCTTTTTCTTTCCAATGATCACAGTTCAAAATCCATATAACAAAAGCAGTCACAATCTTCTTCTCTATTGTTATAATTCGTATTCCAAGCAAATTCCAAACAATACATCAGCCAACACGTTTCGTCCTAAAAGGACATCATCAGGGCTGAAATAAAACAATAAAATAAAAATAAATCAACACGAAGCTCATATTTATGGGTTTCTACAGGTTTACATGGTTCATCTTTTACCCAAGAGACAAATCCTATATACAAATCAAAATATCACCCTGCCTATATCCATTCTATCACATACAAAAATATGTGAATAATAAATATTAATGAAGGAGAAGATCATATACTAATGTCAATCAAATAAAACCCATTCAAAGTTTGTTTTAATACTGTATCAAGGATATATTCCTAAGAGCTCATAATGAGGTACCCCTCATAGTATCCTTTTCTCATTCAGAATGCCCAGCTGAGTATCGAACAAATTAACACTTGTGATAATAAGTATAATCGAATCGGTCCTCACCTTGTATATTGAACTGTTGTTTATGTATCTGCCTTCAAAGGATCTTATAGAAATTTGACTGTATTCTAGCGCATAGCTATTAAATAAAAAACAAGGAGAAACATCCTTACTGAAAGGAGAGAACCAACATCTATTACCATATAGAGACCACACTATATGTGTATTACTCTTAATTCTCTAGAAAATATATTTGACTCACCCGTTCAAATCACTGGCTCTATAATCTTGTTCATTTAAATTTACAATCTTTTAGCACCTATTGTTCATCTAATTTTACGAGGAGAAAAAGTGAACAACCTATTAATAGCTCATAATCTCCCTTGCTGACCTTAATCATATCCCTCTCTTCTAATAAGAACTCACCAGTGTTTCCAATGGAGTATGGTGTTCCCTCGTTCGACATGGCCCGATAAATCCTGTCGACGAAGAGAGAATTGCCTACTCTAGTTTTAAAGTGCACATTAGCCAATTCTAATCCTTGGCTGATTTTCATTTCAGCCTATGAGAAACAGTTTCTCTTACTTGCCTCTAGTTCCCTCTCTGGTCCACCTATTACCATGGACCAATCCTGATCCTACTATTTCAACCAATCCTAAGCCTTTATTTTAAAGTACACATTTAGCCATTCCTAAACCTTAGTTGATTTTCTTTTCAGCCAATGAGAAACAGTTTCTCTAACCTACCTTCAGTTCTCTTTCTGGTCCACCTTTTACCATAGACCAATACAGATCCTGCTATATGGACCAATCCTAATCACTTATCTCGGGTCAGAGCCAATGATGGCTATTTTCTAAAGCCGGGACAAAAGCGTCTCAGTTCCCCCGGTCTGTAATGAAAGTTCAATTGAGTATTATTACGCGGTTTGATGCCATAACGTTTAAATAAATGTAACTATAATTAAAGCGCTTACAGCCCTGGCTCTACCAAATTTATATATTCGTATTATTTTTGAGAATATAAAGATATATTACCAAAAGAAACAGTGCTTGATGATCCCGCTATCATAAAGTGCTTGAATTACTGCAAGACTTTCCTTGCTCTAATCCTCCTGGTGGTCATGTTATGATAGATACTGTGGACCCCAAAGGTTCTAGTTAACCACCGCAACCCCAGCGTCTAGGTTTTATCTATGTTGATTATTATAATTACATTACTGCGAGAAGCGGTGCTCATTTTAAACATCATCGTATTGTGCCCTAATTAAGGCCAAACTTTCCTTATTGTACACTGGTCATCATAATATAGTATTCAACATGATACTTGATGCTGTATAATATCTATGAACTGCTTACGGGACCTGAGTTGGTTATAATTATGCACCGTATAAGCAAAACCCCTGTCCTGTGCTTCAAAATTTATAAACCGGTCCACTGTGTTCCCATTAATCCTCTACTATGAGGAAAATGTATATGCAATAAACGTATGATTGTCGTAATTATACCTGTAAATGGCTAGTTCTGTAAGCTATTCCAATATGTTGATGTATCAATAAAAAGCCAACCTACAATGTAAAATCTAAGTTACTTCATTAACTTCTACAACTTAAAAATATATGATATCCCATTATGCTATTATAAGAAATAATGCAGTTCATTATCACTATTGAGGCCATAAGACACTGTCCTACATCGACTTATCCATTTAGCCTCTTGCTGTCTCAGTAATAATTCCCAGTCACCCCCTCTCCTATGGTGCACTACTTTCTGTATTCCATGAAATCTGAAATTAGTCTGATGCGCATGATTCCTTTGCATATGCTGAAATAAGGGAGAATTTTCATCCCTTTTAATCACTGCCTGTCTGTGTTCTTGAATCCTAAGTTTCAAGACTCTTTTTGTACTCCCAATATAAATGTGCGAGCATTCGCACACAATTGCATAAACTACTCCAGTACTGTTGCAATTAATAAATTCCTTTACATTGTAAGTTTGTACATTGTTAATCCTAAAATTTTTAGTGCGATTGATGCCAAGGTCACACACATTACAGTTACCACATATGAAAAAACCTTTGGGTTGGTTTTGAAGCCACTCGGTACCATGTCTATTTTCTGTTTCCAGACAATTTCTTATAATTAGTCCCCCTATCGTTGGACTTCTTCGGTATACCACTTTTGGTCTTTCAGTGATAACCCCAGTCAAACCGGGTACCCCTTGTAATAAATTCCAATTCTTATTCAAAATGTTATAAATCCTGTTATAATGCTCATTGTATGTGGTAATAAAGGCCACTTGTTCCTGGGTCGGTTTCCTAACTTTCTTAACTAAAGTAGTCTCTCTTTTAACCTGCCCAATTCTTGACCTTGCCTTACTCAAGTTTATTTTCGAGTAACCTCTTGACATCAATCTGCTTTCTAAAGCATTTAGCTCATTATCAAAATCTGTATCCAAGCTACAATTTCTCCGAATGCGAATCATTTCGCCATACGGGATACCCTTCACCACGGATGAAGGATGAAAGCTATCTGCTCTTAGAATTGAGTTTGTGGCCGTTTTTTTGCGAAATAATTTACTGTGTAACTTATTTTCCTTAACAAAAAGTTCAACATCCAAATACTCAATTTTGGACTTGTGATGAGCCATAGTTAGAGTCACATTAAAATCATTGTTGTTCAGGAACTCTAAATAGTTTAGCAACTCCTCATCTGTACCTTTCCAGATGACCAGAATATCATCGATGAAACGTCCCCAAAAAAGGATCTGATCTATCCATTTGCCTGCTTGTCTATTCCAGGCGTGCTCCCTCTCATACCAACCCATAAAAAGGTTGGCATAAGAGGGAGCAAACCTGGATCCCATCGCTGTACCTCTTATTTGCTGAAACCACTCTCCTTGGAAAGTGAAAAAATTATTTTTTAAGATTAGAGAACTCATTTCAATGATCATTCGAGAATGTTCATGCAGACTGGCACTTCTTTGGCCTAAGTAGTGATTCAGAGCTTGTTCCCCTTTCACATTTTCAATACACGTGTACAGTCCAACCACGTCAAATGTCACAAAACTTAAGCCTTCCTCCCATTGTAAGTCTTGCAATTTATTTAAAACATCAGTGGTGTCCTTAATATATGCAGGCAAGTTCACAACTAATGGTTTTAAAAATAAATCAACAAATTCCGAAAGGTGTTCCTTAAGGCTCCCTATGCTTGAGACTATTGGCCTCCCCGGTGGGTTCTGTAAAGATTTATGAATTTGAGGCAGGACATAAAGAAATGCTGCTACCGGATAAGTGACTCTCAGATACTTGAATTCATTATCGTCAATTAGGCCTTGTTCCTTCCAAGAGTACAATCTCTCATTAATCATTGTACTCGCTTCTTTCATTGGATTACTAGGAAGTTTAGAATAACACTCATTGTCACTTAGCTGACGCCTAATTTCTCCTGTGTAATCTGTACGATTCATTATAACTATATTTCCTCCCTTGTCGGCCTCATGAATCACTATGCTCTTGTCATTTTTTAAACTGTCAATGGCCATCCTTTCATTCTTCGATAGGTTATCAGGTATCCTGTACTTCTTTCTCCCAGTAAGTAATTGATCCTCCAATTTATACACATCGGTCATTACTTTTTCCGCAAATAGATCAATAGCTGCAAACTGTGAACCCTGTGGAACAAATTTCGATGCTGGTCTTAAACCACTATTGCAAGAATAATCTACAGGTATATGCAATAATGAGCAAATGTCTTGTTCGCTATGTATATCCCCTTCCGTTAAAGACAATAGCAATTGAACATCTCTAACGTGAGCAAGAGAAATCTCTGATTGTTCATGAACAATACGCACGTCCTTAGTCTTAACATAGGTTGAGAAAAAACTCTTTAATTTTTGTTTCCGTACAAATTTAAACAAATCAATTTCAACATTGGTCATATCACATTTAGCATTTGGGCAAAAGGAAAGACCTCTTTGCAACACCGCAATTTCATGTACATTCAATGGCCTATTAGATAAGTTAACAACCTTTAAATCTAAATTCTCTGTTGCTCCTGGGCCTTTCTCTTCTAACTCAGGTGACTCGAAAATTATTTCTTTAACTTGTCTTGGCTTCGGGTACCCATTCTTATATTTGGTGTGCCTCCTCCTCCCCCTCCGGGTGGGTTTCCTATCCTTGTTTTGCCTCTTTTGATACGTTGTATTTCCTCGAAAAAGAAGAGGTCTTAACTGGTCTTGGCCCATCCGCACTAGCCCCTGCCCCATCCTCAATGGAAGATAGACTTGAGCTACTATAATTTACTGAGCTCGAATCTTCAGGTGTCCCTGTTGCCTCTTTAGCTTTTGGTTTGAGTAACTCGTCAAAGCCTCTACCGAAGGTAAAAACTCTGCCCTGCTCAATGTCCCTCGCATCCCTTCTTATTTTGCTGGATTTTTTCTCCTTAATTTGCAATTGATGTCTGTTTATTACATCTTTTAGGATGCCATAATTTTTCTCTGTTGGTACTGGTAAATTCATATCTTTGATCTCTTTCTCTAATTCAATAATCTGGCCTTTTAATTTCTCAACCTTCCTTTCTGCGTTCTTGATTAATATCTGCATCATGCTGAATGCTGAAGAATGCAGATTGTCCTCCCACTCACTTAATAAATCATCATCCAAATCATCGTAGGTTGGAAATATTAAGATTCTTAAACCTCTGGGCACTCTTTTCTGATCTAAGTAATTTTTGAGGGTGACCCCATCCCACCACTTAGATAATTCCGTTTTTTTTAGTTTTTCTAATTTCAGAAATTTTTGTCTTAAACTTTCCTTAGAAGAATCTTTTTGGGGATCTATTACACCTTTTTTATTTCTTTGCGAGAACAGTTCAGCTGCCAACTTTTCACGATCATCCTCCATATTACAATCCAAAACAAATTATCTCAACAACAATGTCAATTCTATTCACTCCAACTGTGCAGCATCTCCCCTTTAAACATGAAAATTTAAGACATCTAAGCGGTTAGGGTAAAGCACCTTAGGCGCACTAGTTGATTATACTAATGTGTGGAGAAATTATGATAATGAACACTGGAGCTCACTCTGTGTGGTCCACCGCTTCAGTACCACAAATAACTAAGACAATAAATACAAATCAGAGGAGCACCAAACAATTTCAAAAATGTTTTTCATCAATAATTTTTGAGAGTTTTCCAATGATGAGTTCTTAGGCAGTATGTTGAATTCAAGAAGATTCTTTCTTTTTCTTTTTCTTTTTCTTTCCAATGATCACAGTTCAAAATCCATATAACAAAAGCAGTCACAATCTTCTTCTCTATTGTTATAATTCGTATTCCAAGCAAATTCCAAACAATACATCAGCCAATGAGTTTCGTCCTAAAAGGACATCATCAGGGCTGAAATAAAACAATAAAATAAAAATAAATCAACACAAAGCTCATATTTATGGGTTTCTACAGGTTTACATGGTTCATCTTTTACCCAAGAGACAAATCCTATATACAAATCAAAATATCACCCTGCCTATATCCATTCTATCACATACAAAAATATGTGAATAATAAATATTAATGAAGGAGAAGATCATATACTAATGTCAATCAAATAAAACCCATTCAAAGTTTGTTTTAATACTGTATCAAGGATATATTCCTAAGAGCTCATAATGAGGTACCCCTCATAGTATCCTTTTCTCATTCAGAATGCCCAGCTGAGTATCGAACAAATTAACACTTGTGATAATAAGTATAATCGAATCGGTCCTCACCTTGTATATTGAACTGTTGTTTATGTATCTGCCTTCAAAGGATCTTATAGAAATTTGACTGTATTCTAGCGCATAGCTATTAAATAAAAAACAAGGAGAAACATCCTTACTGAAAGGAGAGCACCAACATCTATTACCTTATAGAGACCACACTATATGTGTATTACTCTTAATTCTCTAGAAAATATATTTGACTCACCCATTCAAATCACTGGCTCTATAATCTTGTTCATTTAAATTTACAATCTTTTAGCGCCTATTGTTCATCTAATTTTACTAGGAGAAAAAGTGAACAACCTATTAATCGCTCATAATCTCCCTTGCTGACCTTAATCATATCCCTCTCTTCTAATAAGAACTCACCAGTGTTTCCAATGGAGTATGGTGTTCCCTCGTTCGACATGGCCCGATAAATCCTGTCGACGAAGAGAGAATTGCCTACTCTAGTTTTAAAGTGCACATTAGCCAATTCTAATCCTTGGCTGATTTTCATTTCAGCCAATGAGAAACAGTTTCTCTTACTTGCCTCTAGTTCCCTCTCTGGTCCACCTATTACCATGGACCAATCCTGATCCTACTATTTCAACCAATCCTAAGCCTTTATTTTAAAGTACACATTTAGCCAATCCTAAACCTTAGTTGATTTTCTTTTCAGCCAATGAGAAACAGTTTCTCTAACCTACCTTCAGTTCTCTTTCTGGTCCACCTTTACCATAGACCAATACAGATCCTGCTATATGGACCAATCCTAATCCCTTATCTCGGGTCAGAGCCAGTGATGGCTATTTTCTAAAGCCGGGACAAAAGCGTCTCAGTTCCCCCGGTCTGTAATGAAAGTTCAATTGAGTATTATTACGCGGTTTGATGCCATAACGTTTAAATAAATGTAACTATAATTAAAGCGCTTACAGCCCTGGCTCTACCAAATTTATATATTCGTATTATTTTTGAGAATATAAAGATATATTACCAAAAGAAACAGTGCTTGATGATCCCGCTATCATAAAGTGCTTGAATTACTGCAAGACTTTCCTTGCTCTAATCCTCCTGGTGGTCATGTTATGATAGATACTGTGGACCCCAAAGGTTCTAGTTAACCACCGCAACCCCAGCGTCTAGGTTTTATCTATGTTGATTATTATAATTACATTACTGCGAGAAGCGGTGCTCATTTTAAACATCATCGTATTGTGCCCTAATTAAGGCCAAACTTTCCTTATTGTATACTGGTCATCATAATATAGTATTCAACATGATACTTGATGCTGTATAATATCTATGAACTGCTTACGGGACCTGAGTTGGTTATAATTATGCACCGTATAAGCAAAACCCCTGTCCTGTGCTTCAAAATTTATAAACCGGTACACTGTGTTCCCATTAATCCTCTACTATGAGGAAAATGTATATGCAATAAACGTATGATTGTCGTAATTATACCTGTAATGGCTAGTTCTGTAAGCTATTCCAATATGTTGATGTATCAATAAAAAGCCAACCTCCAATGTAAAATCTAAGTTACTTCATTAACTTCTACAACTTAAAAATATATGATATCCCATTATGCTATTATAAGAAATAATGCAGTTCATTATCACTATTGAGGCCATAAGACACTGTCCTACATCGACTTATCCATTTAGCCTCTTGCTGTCTCAGTAATAATTCCCAGTCACCGCCTCTCCTATGCGGCACTACTTTCTGTATTCCATGAAATCTGAAATTAGTCTGATGCGCATGATTCCTTTGCATATGCTGAAATAAGGGAGAATTTTCATCCCTTTTAATCACTGCCCGTCTGTATTCTTGAATCCTAAGTTTCAAGACTCTTTTTGTACTCCCAATATAAATTTGCGAGCATTCGCACACAATTGCATAAACTACTCCAGTACTGTTGCAATTAATAAATTCCTTTACATTGTAAGTTTGTACATTGTTAATCCTAAAATTTTTAGTGCGATTGATGCCAAGGTCACACACATTACAGTTACCACATATGAAAAAACCTTTGGGTTGGTTTTGAAGCCACTCGGTACCATGTCTATTTTCTGTTTCCAGACAATTTCTTATAATTAGTCCCCCTATCGTTGGACTTCTTCGGTATACCACTTTTGGTCTTTCAGTGATAACCCCAGTCAAACCGGGTACCCCTTGTAATAAATTCCAATTCTTATTCAAAATTTTATAAATCCTGTTATAATGCTCATTGTATGTGGTAATAAAGGCCACTTGTTCCTGGGTCGGTTTCCTAACTTTGTGAACTAAAGTAGTCTCTCTTTTAACCTGCCCAATTCTTGACCTTGCCTTACTCAAGTTTATTTTCGAGTAACCTCTTGACATCAATCTGCTTTCTAAAGCATTTAGCTCATTATCAAAATCTGTATCCAAGCTACAATTTCTCCGAATGCGAATCATTTCGCCATACGGGATACCCTTCACCACGGATGAAGGATGAAAGCTATCTGCTCTTAGAATTGAGTTTGTGGCCGTTTTTTGCGAAATAATTTACTGTGTATCTTATTTTCCTTAACAAAAAGTTCAACATCCAAATACTCAATTTTGGACTTGTGATGAGTCATAGTTAGAGTCACATTAAAATCATTGTTGTTCAGGAACTCTAAATAGTTTAGCAACTCCTCATCTGTACCTTTCCAGATGACCAGAATATCATCGATGAAACGTCCCCAAAAAAGGATCTGATCTATCCATTTGCCTGCTTGTCTATTCCAGGCGTGCTCCCTCTCATACCAACCCATAAAAAGGTTGGCATAAGAGGGAGCAAACCTGGATCCCATCGCTGTACCTCTTATTTGCTGAAACCACTCTCCTTGGAAAGTGAAAAGACCAAAGACTGAAAGACCAAAAGTGGTATACCGAAGAAGTCCAACGATAGGGGGACTAATTATAAGAAATTGTCTGGAAACAGAAAATAGACATGGTACCGAGTGGCTTCAAAACCAACCCAAAGGTTTTTTCATATGTGGTAACTGTAATGTGTGTGACCTTGGCATCAATCGCACTAAAAAGTTTAGGATTAACAATGTACAAACTTACAATGTAAAGGAATTTATTAATTGCAACAGTACTGGAGTAGTTTATGTAATTGTGTGCGAATGCTCGCAAATTTATATTGGGAGTACAAAAAGAGTCTTGAAACTTAGGATTCAAGAACACAGACGGGCAGTGATTAAAAGGGATAAAAATTCTCCCTAATTTCAGCATATGAAAAGGAATCATGCGCATCAGACTAATTTCAGATTTCATGGAATACAGAAAGTAGTGCCCCATAGGAGAGGGGGTGACTGGGAATTATTACTGAGACAGCAAGAGACTAAATGGATAAGTCGATGTAGGACAGTGTCTTATGGCCTCAATAGTGATAATGAACTGCATTATTTCTTATAATAGCATAATGGGATATCATATATTTTTAAGTTGTAGAAGGTAATGAAGTAACTTAGATTTTACATTGTAGGTTGGCTTTTTATTGATACATCAACATATTGGAATAGCTTACAGAACTAGCCATTACAGGTATAATTACGACAATCATACGTTTATTGCATATACATTTTCCTCATAGTAGAGGATTAATGGGAACACAGTGGACCGGTTTATAAATTTTGAAGCACAGGACAGGGGTTTTGCTTATACGGTGCATAATTATAACCAACTCAGGTCCCGTAAGCAGTTCATAGATATTATACAGCATCAAGTATCATGTTGAATACTATATTATGATGACCAGTATACAATAAGGAAAGTTTGGCCTTAATTAGGGCACAATACGATGATGTTTAAAATGAGCACCGCTTCTCGCAGTAATGTAATTATAATAATCAACATAGATAAAACCTAGACGCTGGGGTTGCGGTGGTTAACTAGAACCTTTGGGGTCCACAGTATCTATCATAACATGACCACCAGGAGGAATAGAGCAAGGAAAGTCTTGCAGTAATTCAAGCACTTTATGATAGCGGGATCATCAAGCACTGTTTCTTTTGGTAATATATCTTTATATTCTCAAAAATAATACGAATATATAAATTTGGTAGAGCCAGGGCTGTAAGCGCTTTAATTATAGTTACATTTATTTAAACGTTATGGCATCAAACCGCGTAATAATACTCAATTGAACTTTCATTACAGACCGGGGAACTGAGACGCTTTTGTCCCGGCTTTAGAAAATAGCCATCATTGGCTCTGACCCGAGATAAGGGATTAGGATTGGTCCATATAGCAGGATCTGTATTGGTCTATGGTAAAAGGTGGACCAGAAAGAGAACTGAAGGTAGGTTAGAGAAACTGTTTCTCATTGGCTGAAAAGAAAATCAACTAAGGTTTAGGATTGGCTAAATGTGTACTTTAAAATAAAGGCTTAGGATTGGTTGAAATAGTAGGATCAGGATTGGTCCATGGTAATAGGTGGACCAGAGAGGGAACTAGAGGCAAGTAAGAGAAATTGTTTCTCATTGGCTGAAATGAAAATCAGCCAAGGATTAGAATTGGCTAATGTGCACTTTAAAACTAGAGTAGGCAATTCTCTCTTCGTCGACAGGATTTATCGGGCCATGTCGCACGAGGGAACACCATACTCCATTGGAAACACTGGTGAGTTCTTATTAGAAGAGAGGGATATGATTAAGGTCAGCAAGGGAGATTATGAGCTATTAATAGGTTGTTCACTTTTTCTCCTAGTAAAATTAGATGAACAATAGGCGCTAAAAGATTGTAAATTTAAATGAACAAGATTATAGAGCCAGTGATTTGAATGGGTGAGTCAAATATATTTTCTAGAGAATTAAGAGTAATACACATATAGTGTGGTCTCTATATGGTAATAGATGTTGGTGCTCTCCTTTCAGTAAGGATGTTTCTCCTTGTTTTTTATTTAATAGCTATGCGCTAGAATACAGTCAAATTTCTATAAGATCCTTTGAAGGCAGATACATAAACAACAGTTCAATATACAAGGTGAGGACCGATTCGATTATACTTATTATCACAAGTGTTAATTTGTTCGATACTCAGCTGGGCATTCTGAATGAGAAAAGGATACTATGAGGGGTACCTCATTATGAGCTCTTAGGAATATATCCTTGATACAGTATTACAACAAACTTTGAATGGGTTTTATTTGATTGACATTAGTATCTGATCTTCTCCTTCATTAATGTTTATTATTCACATATTTTTGTATGTGATAGAATGGATATAGTCAGGGTGATATTTTGATTTGTATATAGGATTTGTCTCTTGGGTAAAATATGAGCCATGTAAACCTGTAGAAACCCATAAATATGAGCTTTGTGTTGATTTATTTTTATTTTATTGTTTTATTTCAGCCCTGATGATGTCCTTTTAGGACGAAACGCGTTGGCTGATGTATTGTTTGGAATTTGCTTGGAATACGAATTATAACAATAGAGAAGAAGATTGTGACGTTATATTGATTTTGAACTGTAATCATTGGAAAGAAAAAGAAAAAGAAAAAAGAAAGAATTTTCTTGAATTCAACATACTGCCTAAGAACTCATCATTGGGAAACTCTCAAAAATTATTGATGAAAAACTTTTTTGAAATTGTTTGGCGCTCCTCTGATTTGTATTTATTGTCTTAGTTATTTGTGGTACTGAAGCGGTGGACCACACAGAGTGAGCTCCAGTGTTCATTATCATAATTTCTCCACACATTAGTATAATCAACTAGTGCGCCTAAGGTGCTTTACCCTAACCGCTTAGATGTCTTAAATTTTCATGTGTATCCCCCTTACCCTGACTAGAAGCAAGGGTCCCTATTTAGACAAAGGTACCTACCTCTGCCAACTAGAGAACCCCATTTCTAACATTGGTGGTCAGCGGTGAGGATTTGAACTTGTATTTGTACTTGACCCACAGTTTATGTTTATGGGAATTGTAAAGCGCGTGACTACCCTTGGGCATCTCAGCACTGAGGTAATGTTATGTTATGTTATGTTATTTTGTTCTTGTATAGCGCATGCACACCGACAGGTCTCTTAGCGCTTTGGAAGAAGAAAAACAGCATCAGGGCGGGGTGGTCTCCATGGTACTAAGAATGATTAGGTCGTGTCTAGTGCTTCCCTGAAAAGAATGGTTTTAAGCTGTTTCCGGAAGGGAAGCAGACCATGTTCTTTATGGAGGGTGTCGGGCAGCTGGTTCCAGAGTTGTGGCAGAAGGACCGAGAAGGCTCGTCCTCCTTTGGAATCAAAGTTACCCCGTGGGCAGACCATCTGGGCGGCTTCTGCTGAGCGGAGCGCCCGCCCAGTCACGTATTTGATTAGGTGTTCCCTTATGTACCCTGGGGCGTGTCCGTAAAGGGCTTTATGGGCAATGCAGAGTCTCTTGAATTTCGCTCTTTGCTTGACAGGCAGCCAGTGCAGTTTGCGCAGCAAGGGAGTGGCATGAGTTCTTCTGGGCAGCCTGAAGATTAGCCTAGCTGCGTCATTCTGTACCACCTGTAAGTTTCTGGGGGAGCCCGACATAGAGCGCGTTGCCATAGTCGAGTCGTGAGACGATAGTTGCTGATACAATGGTTTTCAGAGATGAAACTGAGAGCAGTGGAACCAGTTTCCTCAGCTGTCTTAGAAGACCAATGCATGTGCCCACCACCGAGTTGACTTGGTTAGTCATGGAGAGCTCGGAGTCGATCTTGATTCCCAAGCTTTTTACCACTGGTGATGGGTTGGGACAGGCCCCCAGCTCTTGGGGTCAAAACAAGCCGCTCCATGGGTTGTTTTTTGTCGGAATTGCTAGGACTTCGGTTTTATCTGGATTAATTTTTAGGGAGTTTGCAGTCATCCAGTTTATTGTGAACCTGAGGATGTTCTGGGCTGACTCTTGTGCGCGGACCGAGTTATTGATCCTCAGGATGAGCTGGGTATCATCCGCGTAATTGAAAATCCGGCATTCCATATTGGTTAGTGCGGCCACCAGGGGCTGCAAGTATATGTTGAAAAGGAGCGGGGACAGTGCGGAGCCCTGGGGGACCCCGCAGGAGATGTTACCCTTTTCCGATACCTGATCGCCGAGTTGGACCCTCTGCGAACGTCCTGATAGGAACGATTCTAACCAATTATAGGCGTGACCCCGGATGCCCAGGTCCGACAGCCGGGTCAGTAATGTTGTGTGGCTGACCGTATCGAACGCCACAGAAAGATCTAAAAGAATCAGGGCGCTCGACTCTTTGTTATCGGCCTTCATCCTGAGATCATCGAGTACAGATAGCATTACTAGCTCCGTACTATGGTGGGCTCTGAACTCAGCCTGGCGGGGTTGGAGTAGCTCGTGTTCTTCCAGGAACGCCGATGTTGTCTTCAGGACATGTTGCTCCACAACCTTCGCCAGGAACGGGAGCTGGGAGACAGGTCTATAATTTTTAAGCTCGGCCTTATCTGCTCCCGGTTTCTTTAGTAGAGGAATAACTCTAGCCTCCTTCAAGTTGGAGGGGACTTGACCAGTCACCAGAGAGTTGTTCAGGAGGGTGAGAATCTGGCTGTCCAGGGCCAGAAGGGCCATCCGAAGGATCCTTGGCGGGCACGGGTCGGCCGGGGAGCCTGATTTGGTACTATTTATCAGGGACGTCAGAGATTCTGGGTCTAGTGGAGGGAGACTGGTGAGGAGCTGGCCAGGAGGGGGCGGGGGTGTAGACAGCTCCATGGGGCTCAGGGTGATGGGGGTTTTTCCAATCTCCAGGAGGATGTCTGTTACCTTCTGGAGAAAGAAAGTCTGTAGTGCATTACAGTCTGAGGGTGCTGCTGCAGATTTTACGTCAGACTTTTTACTGAGTTCATTTAGGATCTTAAAAGTTTCCTTTTGTTTGTTTGGAGCGTCTGTTATGCGTGACTCATAGTACTCGGCTTTCCTGGTTATAATGGATTTTTTATAGAGAGTTAGTGTGGCTTTGTAGGTAGTTAGCTCAGTGGGATCGTAGGCTTTCCGCCACCGTCTCTCGGCTTTGCGAAGGCTCTGTTTACTTTCCGTGAAGTACCTCATTCAACCAGGGAGCCAGCTTGCCTTTAAGTCTAGTTCTTTCTCTGCGTTCCGGTGCTATTTGATCGATGGCTGATTGCAGAGTATTACTAAGGGTTTGGCTTTCTATGTCAATGTTGCCCTCCTCAAATTTGGATGCGGGTAGCCTCTGTAGTGTGTCTACTAGATTGTCTGCCTGAATTTTGTGCCAGCTCCGCACTCTCCTCCACTCAGGCGGTTTTTGTACAGGAGGACTATCCAACGGGACCCAGCAGGAGTTTAATGAATGGTCAGACCAGGCACATGGTTGGATACTTATTAGCCTGTCAAGATGGTTGGATGACCAGACTAAATCTAGGGTGTGCCCTTTAATATGAGTGGGGTGATACACCAATTGATGGAGCCCCAGATTAGACATTACCATGTCAACCTGCTTGGCCTGCGGCTCCCGTGGTTCCTTCTCCCAGTGGAAATTAAAATCTCCAACCACCATGAGTCTTTGATATCGTGTACTGAGGTCAGACATGGTCTCGGCAAAGAGGTCATTGAAACCAGGGGTTGCATCCGGGGGGGCGGTAGACTTCCAGGAGGATGAGGCAGGACGATTTGGAAGTGATTTTAACTCCCAGAATATCCATCTTATCCATGCTCTCTGCTATTATCTTGGTGGCCATGAGCCTGGTGTTGAAAAGAATCGCCACTCCCCCTCCTCTCCTGTTATCTTGCCTATTGTGCCAGAAGGCATCAAAGTTGCCTGGCAGTGCAGCGATAATATCGGGGGCCGATGCGTCACCTATCCAGGTTTCTGTGAGTGCCAGTATGTCAGTATCCCCCTTCTGGAGGAGCGCAAAGATCTCTAAATGGTGTTTCTGTAGAGATCTTGTGTTCAAAACAGCCACTTTTAAACCAGGGGGGTTCTCTGGCGTGATCATGGAGTGAGGTGTTGGCCCCGGGATCGTGTGGGTGTCTGTCCCGGTGTGTCTCAAGAGGTGTTCCGATCTCAGTTTTGCGGTGACATAGGGGTTCAGCCCATGTTGCCTGTGGCAAGGGACTGCAGTTTCCTTGCAGAGTATTGTTTAGTCGGACCAGGGGTTCTAGCCCCTGGATGCGGACGGGTGCAGACGGGCTTGCCTTCGGCGTGCCAGCGGCGCGCCCGCTGCGCGCGTCTGCTGCGCGTCCGCTCCAGTGTCCCAGTTAAGCTGCCCCCTTCCGCCCACCAACCAATCAGCTCTGCTGAGCAGCAGCTGAAACTACCTCCCAGCACTAGACCGCATTGAGGAATGCGGAAGTGCTCTAACGTGGATTCGTGGCAAATCGTGGGAGCAGGTGAGCCCAAACAAAACTCTCCCCGTATTTCCCCCGCAAAGTGCAATCAGGAATTAAAAATGGCTTATTTTAAAAGACTTTACTACATAAAACACGACTGTATTCACATAAAAACGGTAATAAAATCAATCGATGTTGTATCTTTTAAAACCAATTTTTACATCTGTGCAAAGCGATTTTAGCAGCAACTATAGCAGCAATGGGCAAGAAGCAGTTTTTGTAGGATAATGCAGTTCTGGCATACCATGAGGACCGCCCGAGTACCTTGACGTGTCTCTCTTACTGTCCGCTGCGCGTCCGCTCCAGCGTCCCAGTTAAGCTGCCCCCTTCCGCCCACCAACCAATCAGCTCTGCTGAGCAGCAGCTGAAACTACCTCCCAGCACTAGACCGCGTTGAGAAATGCGGAAGTGCTCTAACGTGGATTCGTGGAAAATCGTGGGAGCAGGTGAGCCCAAACAAAACTCTCCCCGTATTTCCCCCGCAAAGTGCAATCAGGAATACAGGTGATACAGGACGGAGGCTGTTAGCACTTGGGTTTAGGGGAAGAGCCATGTTTTGAGTCTTTTTTTGAAGGACACTTCATTTTCAATTAGTCGGAGTTCTGGGTCCATACTGTTCCATAGTTTTGGCACCAGATGGGTGAATGACCTTCCACCCCATCTGGCTCTCTTAAATGTGGTCGAGTTCATCAAGAAGTTGGAACTTGACCTGAGTTGTCGACGGGGGGAATAGTGTGAGACCAACTTTTGGATCAGGGCGGGGCCTCTCCCATACATGGCTCGGTGGGCCAAGCTTAAGGACTTAAATTTGATTCTGGCTTGGACCGGAAGCCAGTGAAGCTCTCTCAGTGCGGGTCTAACTGAGTGGTGTCTGGGTATGTTCAACAGCAGTCGGGCAGCTGCATTCTGTACGACTTGCAGTCTATTCGTGACATATTTAGGGGAGCCCAGAAAGAGAGAGTTGCTGTAGTCCAGCCTTGATACCACCAAGGCTTGGACTACAGTCTTCCTAGACTCCTCTGGGAGCAGGGACATTATGTTTCTGATCATGCGGAGTATCCCAAAGCAAGTACCTGATCATTTTTTGGCCTGGACCTCCATCGTAAAGTTCTGGTCCAGCCACATACCTAAGTTTTTTATGGCTGTTTTAGGAGGAGGAGGCGACCCCCAATTAGTAGGCCAGGAAATCTCCGCGCGGGGACTGAAATTGTTGCCCAAGATCATTAGCTCTGTTTTGTCCCCATTCAGTTTGAGGCTACAATCCGCCATCCAAGATCCGATTTTTTCCAGGCAGGGGACGAGTTGTCTATGGTCCGAGTTGAGAGAGTCTGAGATTGAGAACACTAGTTGCGTGTCATCGGCATATGACACGATGGAGAGGCCAAATTCCTGTATTATGTGTGCCAAGGGGCTGAGATATATGTTAAAAAGTGTTGGACTCAGGGAGGATCAGTGATTGGGGTACATCACTAGTTTAGAGCAGACCACTACGCTACCACATACTGTGTTTATTTTTGGTTCTAGTTTTTGATCTGGCCCTTAAAGTATCCATGCACCATGTCTCTGAGTGGTAAATCAGCAAGGGTGGCTGCAGAATTGGAGTTTGGCATTGAAATGTTAAGCAGTTACAAAGTAGAGCAACTCAAGCAATTCTGCAAGAGTTTTGGATGTCCCATGAAGAGCAACCTTTATGAAAGAGGAGATACAGAAGGCCCTAGGAGCCTGGTGGGAGGCCAGACAAGCTGAGTAGACAGATGATGAAGATGTGGATGGGGGTGCACCAAATGGTGGTTTCAGATCCCAGGATTTGCCTGTTGGGAGAGCAGCCTCTAGGGCTGGTAGCATTCATTTTTCCAGAAATTGGGCGCCAGAGGAAGTGGAGGCAAGGCGCAGGGCTAGGGATCATGAGTTAGAGGTTTTGAGGCTCCATACCAAGGCAGAGGAGAGCAAGAATGCTCGTGCTTTGGAGGAAAAGAAATTGATTTTGGCCCATGAGTTGAGCATGAGAGAACTGGACACTAAAGCCAAACAGGTGGAGTCCAGTACAAATGGTGGCAGCGCACAGCCAGTGCATGGGGGTAAGGTTTACATTCCCAAGGACCTAGTACAGAATTTCCAAAAGGGGGAGTATAATTATGCATGGATTGCATCTTATGAGGCAGCACTGCGTATGAATGAGGTCCCTGAGAAACATTGAGGGCAGGCCTGTGGAAACACTTTGAGGCCAATGGGAGGAACACTCTGACACCTTTGGAGTATGGAATATGAAGGAGGCTTTATGCCTCAGGTATGGGCTCACACCTGAGCAGTATAGGGAAAGTTCAGGTCCTTCAAGAAGCTTAAATCCAATGCGTGGGTTGAGTGTGTGAACCTTTATTGCAGAGCACTGGATGTTTGGATAAAGGGCAGCAAGATAACTGATTACCAGGAGTTGTACAATCTGATTTTGTTGCGGGGATTCTGCTCATACACAGAACTATGCACAAGAAAACAGGACCTCAGTAAATAGGGGTGTGCCTCCTATCACCTTAGTACCCAAAATCCCAACCGACTAGCAATAGTGTCTCATTCGGTCTCCTACAAAATTCAAGAAGCTACGAATGTTTAGACAACCCAGAACACGAGCACTGCCGACTCACCTCAGAGTCGCGGGAACAAGACACTCTTTCGCTCTCACGTACTTGTCCACAATAAAAATAATCAGAGTCACTAAATAAGTTCAAAATGTTTATTTTGACTATAGTGATTCATAAAACAGTATGCGAACCACAACTAGCAGCAAAATGCATAAGGCAAGAATCATTAGCATTGTTACAATACCATAGAATATAAAAGGAGTCTGCATTTTATAAAGACTGTGAAAAAAGCAAAATAACTGGGCCTAATCACCCTCCCCACGGCAGTAAGAAGGTATTTTATATAACAGAAGATCTCTAGGCGTTATTAGCACACCCCTACCTGAAAGCCTAAACGCAAAGGTTTACATCATAGGAACAGCAGCGCTCAGCTCCATGGAACGGCTTTCTTCTAGTGTGTTTCAAAAACATGCAACAACGTTATATCATAGCACGATTCTTCCACATTGCAGCTGTTGGTAACATGTTTTGTCTAGGTAATAGGGACTGACCAGAATAGAAGAACAAGAGACTTTGTTGACCGACCTTGCACATTATGTTCAGGCAGAATTGAAGGGAAAGCTGAGAACGTGAAAAACAATCTGTTATCATGTACAGGGCAGAGGCAAAGTGTCGCGAAAACAAACTCTTAGCAGAGGCGTGCGCAAAAGCAGCAGCATAGGGCAAGGAAAACTCATGTTAACTTAGCAATGTCGACAATGTGTCTTAGGGCCATATAACCCCATATAACACCCTCCCCCTGGTAAGTCAATAGGACATAGACAGAAGAACAAAAACAGAGTTCAAAAGTCATGCATTGTTTAAAATATTGATAAGGGACTTTCTAAAAAAAAACAAATCGGAGAAAAAAAAGGGAAAGTTCGAAAAAAAGCTAAAGGCGCTTTGAGCTTGAAAAAAGAGTCTGTATGCCAGACAGTGGAGTAGGGATGAACCAAGTAGTCAATCCATGAAGGTTTGGGTGCAAAGGAATGCAATTCCCTCCAATAGTTCATCATTGTCATCGGTGGAAAAAAACGATGACATCCAATTTAGTAGTCAAAGGAACAATCATGTTCCTCACAAGCAGGAGCATCCAAAAGTAGAAAAGGCAAACTTGCGTGATATTCAATGAAACTTCGTTGTAGGAAAGTCTGCGCAGCCGCACAGATATCCCATTGATCCAAGATTCCAAGTAAAGCTGCACGTGTCATTTGACCATCCACAGAACAAGCCACGTCATGCGTCTCTAAGGGACCAATCAACCGGCTGAAATCAGGGATTGGACACCACGTGTTTGATAAGCAAAGTTCCATCGCCCAGGAGAAATGACATCGTTTGCAATGAAGCACTGGTTGCACGCAAGTAAAATAGGCAAAGCGGAATGTCAAGTCGTAACTTATGCCAAGTGTGGCCTAAGGCAAGCATCCAAAAGCCTCATATAGGCGATCACGGCATAGGGGCCGATTCCGATCTCGGCCGGTAGGGCTCCGAATCGGATTCGGCTTTACCGGATCCGATTCGGAGCCCTGTTTCCCGACCGAATCGTACGCGGGTCCGGCCGAGCGAGTACGATGCGAATTCGCCGACCGACTCATCCGGGCGTCCCGACCGCTCCGACCGACTCGTTCCCGGGTCGAACCGCACCGACCGACTCGCTCGGACTCGACTCACACCGCGCAATGGAGACGTTCCCCGGCCGGGTAAGTACGATGCGCGCCGCGAGCAGTCCGACCGAGCCGCGCACTCCGGCTCGAAAGAGCTGTCGGAGCCGTACTTTGGGGGTCCGTGTCGGACCCCCTGTACGCGTAGCCGCGCGAGTCGCACACATGGGGGACCCATGGGTCCCCCTACCTGTGCGTGTACGGCGCGAATCGCTTCGCCGCGTACCCGCTGTAGGGGCGCCCTTGTCCGCCTCGCACCCTTTGAGGCAATGGGAGCCCGCGTACGCGTTGTACGACCGGCTCCCATTGACTTCAATGGGAGTCCGACCGACTCGAGTCCGATAGCATACGGACGCATCGTACTCGTTCGGTCGGACTGCACAGGTCCGATTCGGTCGGAAATCTCTCCGGGTCCGGCTCGGTCGGAGAGATTTCCGGCCCGAATCGGAATCGACCCCATAGTTGTAGATGGGCCGGGCTGTGCAGAGCCACAAAGTGAGCAGCCATTGTGAAGTACAAGGAGAAGGAGCAGAACTCCAGCTGCCAGCGCCAATATTAAGGGGAACCCTCCGAAGACGCTGGAAAATATAGAATAAATAAAAGCCGGTATTACCCCGAATATAGTTTGAAAGGAAGAGACCAGGCCAGATCCTACACATTTAAAAAAATGGGCAAGGCCTGTCGTATCGGATGCATTAAATATTTGGTGAATTAGTTCCCCAAAATGAAGTGGGAGGTTAGTGTTAAGAAGCGACTGTATCTCACTCGAGATCCGAGCCACCTGCAATCTGAATGTTTCACGGGCGGAAGTGAGGGCCACCTCCTGTTGGAATAAAAGGGCTTTGAGCCTGCTCAACTTGTTGAACTATGTTTTCAAAGTCGGAATGGAAGGCCAAAGCGAAGAATCTAAACTCCCTTGCGGGGGCGGGTAAAGGACATTGCTACAGCAAGTTACGCGCTGGGAAACAGTTACCAAGTATGGAACACCCGCCCGCAAACCACAGCAGTCTTGATTGTTTAAAATGAGATAGCTGCCGTTAGTAAGCAATGTAAAGACAGGCGTGATGGATGGTACTGGGGTCCCTTTCAAAAAGCAAGCTAGATTGGGCGCTGACACGTTACACTCGACGTGCAACTTAACGTGTTTGCACACAAGAGAGGGACCCACTACGGAATCACACTCCTCCCCTGTGAGGAAAACTTCTTTATCCTCCCTCAAACACCGATAAGCAAAGGGCAGGACCCATAAGTCATGCAGAAAAGCAGTGCCAAGCAGTTCAAAGCGGCCAACAGGAAAGTGTTGCATACATGATTTAAATTGAAAAAGTGAAAAGGGCAAAGTGATAACGCCATGAATTAACCAAACAGCAGAGTCCGTTTCCGCTACGGAGAATGGCAAAGGCTCCAATTGTTCAATATGTAACAGCGTGTATACAGCATCTTTCATGGACATAAACTTCTGTTTATCAGTCAGGTTAAAAGGCAAAAATAAATCAGTGGCATTTAAATAATCCCAAGGCACTTTACCCATTTTCAGTGTCTGCAATGTCCAAGCAAATTGCATGACCGACCTTAACTGATTCTGACCATGATATAACACAGAAACATCACTTTGCACAATATCTATTACAGAAGAAACAATATTGTCTAAGGTGTAAATGTGTGAAGAAAGCGTGTTAATGCTGTTGTCCACTACAGCAAGGACTTTCTCCAAGTTTGCCTGGTCAATTTGACGCAGACGGAAGCTGGCTTCCATCTGTGAAAGCTTCCAAATTTCATTATAAGAGGCATAAAGAAATCGCTTGGCCCTTGGATTACGTGGGCCTAGGAGAAAATCAGCCAAATCTATTTCATTCGATAGGATTGAAAGGTGCTGTTTGACAGATGCAAGGGTAGAGTGTTCTAGCCACTGCTGGCACAATTTACCTACCGAGTATGTAGTCACAGAATGATGAGGTGGATAACGAGGATCAGGCTTAGGGGCCGATTCCGATCCTGGTCGGAAACCGTTCCGACCGACACGTTCCCGGAGCGATTTCTGACCGATTCGTGCCCCTTGGCACCAAGCGAGCGAGTACGATGCAGCCGCATGCTGACGGACTCGGTTCGGTCGGACTCCCATTGAAGTCAATGGGAGCCGGTTGTACGATGCGTACATGGGCTCCCATTGACTGAATGGGTACGTTGCGCAAAAGGGTGCCCCCTGTAGTGGGTACGCGTTGGTGCCATCCGCACCGTACATGCATGTATAGGGGGGACCCTTGGGTCCCCCCTGTGTCCGACTCGTAAGGCTACAAGTGAAGGGGGGTCCGGCACGGACCCCCGAAGTCCGCTTCCCAGAGCGTTTACGTGTCGGAGGCTCCGACTCGATCCGGCTGTCCGGATCGTGCATCGTACTGGCTCGGTCGTAAAACGTCCCCATTGGGCGGTACGAATCGAGTGCGAACGAGTCGTACGGAGCGGTTCGGACCCGGAAATGATTCGGTCGGCGATTTCGCGTTCATTCGCATCGTACTTGGGCGTCCGGACCTCTGTACGACTCGGTCGGAAACAAAGCCCCCGACTCGGATCCGGTAAAGCCGAATCCGATTCGGAGGCCTTCCGACCGAGATCGGAATCAACCCCTTAGTCTGAATGAAACCAGGTGTAACATTATAGAAACGCAACTGGCATGCATTAGCATTAGTTTGCCACAACAACCATCCTAATGAATCAATCACAGAAACATTAAAGGAGGCATTGTGAAGGAGAGCCTGCAAAGCCTCAATGGTGTAGTTATTATGTAACCGCCAATTGTTATATTCAGCTAATAATGGAATGGAGGGGGTATTTAGGTTTTTGACAGCTGCAAGGCCATAACAGGATGTTTGGTAAATGCTTCCATTTAAAAACAGCAATTGGGTCGGGATCAGGCAGGCATGATGTAAGGCCTCAGTGCCCTGAACCTGCCATGGCTTTGTGCCCCAGATTGATTTTAAATCTATAGTCTGTTTCCAATGGTCATAACCATGTGTGGCCAACTGTGTTCTAAACGAGTTGGTGTAAATTAGTTTAGTGTGGGATAACAGGTACTTTGATGTAGGGGATTTTTGAAGCCGAAAAAAATAGGATTCTGGATTAGTCAAATCATAATCCGAAAAATAGGCGAACTTATTTCTAAGAGTTTTAGAACTCCCTTTTAAGGGAGTGGGACAATGTTCCCATTGGGTAAAATTAAAAACAGGTCTCATGGTGTTTGTTTTGTGTAAAAATGATGCCCATAATGTTGATTGCAAAAGAGATCACCATAATTGGCAGAATTTAAATACAAATCTTCAGCATCAAAGGCAGCATAATATTTTAAGTCTGAAAACAATGTATGAACTGCCTGCACATCCCAATCATCAGAATGTATGTCCCGTGTCACCACATCTCCTAATGAGACACAAAATACGTACGGAACTCTAAGGACCTCAGTCGGGCCATGGATTTTGTAAGCTACTTTGTCCCAAACGATACCATCGGGAACTGGGAAAGCTGAAATGTTCACAAAAGACTTGTCACGTTTCATGATATGGGACGATATATGAGGAGCTAAAGTTCCATCGACCATTTTTACTGCAGAGCGTTCAGGGAGATAATGACCATTTGTAAGTAAAAAGAACACTGTCACAAATCCAATTGACATGAAGAGAAATATCAGGATAAGCACCAACCAAATGTAGATCCATGGGGGAACGAAGTATGTCTTTTTGAACCAGAAGTAAAAAATACGCAATTTAGACTTAGGTGCATCAGGCAAACTGGATGATGAGGAGGATGAGGCAGAAGAAAGGTGTGCCGGTTCTCCTTCACAGGCACTCACTGGACTTGCAAGCTAAGGTGAAAGCGTTGAATCATCCATTCGTACACGTGGGCTAGATGGTATCTCACTCACGGAATCAGTAGCCGGAAAAGGACACACAAACTCCATCGCAGAAGATGATTGTCGCATAGGCTGAAAATCAATTACAGTGTCCATCATATGAGCAGACATTCTTGTGGCCGCAGGTGACAACAAAGTTAACGGTGCTAAGGATATTGCGTTGCACGAAACTGCAGGTGTCACACTATTCAGAATCGGCCACACGGTGTAACTTGACATTGTCTTCTGAGATGTATCTGTTGTCTTTGCGACCTGGCAATGGTGGTAGAATGACACTACGAGTACCCTTCAGTCCAAGAACAGAAACCAGAGCACGATAAGAGGGACCAAATTCTTTTTTGTTTTCAATCTTCTCCCGCACCAGATCTCCAACTTTAGGAAGCCAACCGGTAACAGGAATCAGTTGTGCTTCAGCAGGCGAAGATGGTAAATGCACAGTCGCCAGAGTATCACGTGCCTTTTGTAGATCCTGTAACATAGCAGAATGATTATCTACGTCAAACTTAGAGGCAGCCGCCACAATGTCCAGACCATCAAGGTCAGGAACAAACATGTGAAAGCCAAAGAGCATTTCGTAAGGGGTCCGCCCAACCAGAGATCTTCTAGGGAGATTATTTAATGTACGTTGGACCCCATACAAGTGGGACAGCCAGTCCCTGCCAGTACCTAAGACTCTAGCTGTCAAGGATTGCTTTAAGTCACGGTTCATTCGCTCCACAACTGAATTGCCCTCAGGCCTGTATGGAGACGAAAACTGCACCTGTACCCCCAACGACTTCATCGCATCCTTGTAAGCCTTAGAGGCAAACGCTGGACCTTGGTCTGAATGGAAGGTACCACAAGCAAACATCCCGATAAAGACTCGCAAATCCCTGATGACATTTCGAGCATCAGCACTATGTTGTGGCCATACCCACAGGAATCGAGTGCACGAATCAACCGCAACCAAGATATACTTGTATGCAGTATCAGAAGAAAGTGGACCGCAGTGATCAAGATAGACACAGTCAAAAGGTCTATTAGAAATACATAGCTGTGTTTGTGGCGGACGTGGGACTGTAGAAGGCTTGATTTGTTGACAAACATCACAGCAAAGAACATAGTTACGAGTCTGTTTATATAAACCACGCCACCAGTAACGTTGCTGAAGAATAGAGACTGTTGCCGACACACCAGCATGTGCCGAAGCAATGCCTTCGTGTGCGGCCTTGATCAAAGCTTGTCTGCGGTCAGAGTTGGGAATCAGCCGATCCCCAACCGAAGGAATGGTAGCATAAGGAACCAGTTCTGGAGTTACATGATAAGAGTATTTAGAAGGGAAACCCGCAGGATAATTACCTCCCTCCCTAGTTGCAGCGACCGCTGCCAGAATTTCATTATCAACCTTAGTCATAGATCTTGTAACTGCTGCTACGGAACACGTGGCTACTGCAGACTTGGCCGCTTCATCAGCCATAGAATTACCAAGAGCGTGTGTTCCGATACGCTGGTGGCCAAGAGTGTGAATAATATGTGTGAGAGGCAGATGTTGTTTAAGATCTGCGACTCGAACCCAAAGCGTTTTAAGCTTAATTGCGCTGCCTTTAGAATCGCGGTAATCATTTTGAGACCAAAAGAATAAGTTCTCATTGAACGACTGGACACAATAGTAAGAATCGCACACAATAAGAGTATTCACTAGAGGATCAGCAAACTCTAGAGCTAGAACAAGAGCACGCGGCTCGGCCAATTGCGCCGTGCAGTCTCCTAGTGCCTGTGTGTGCACAATGGATGACTTAAACTCTACATCTTCAATGGAGCCAGCCACAATAGCGCAAGCCGCAGAATAAGCATGTTTGGAACCTGTGGCCGGTTGCGCCGAGCCATCGGTATAAATGATACATTTGTATTCACTCAGAGGAAGAAGCGACAAAGGAGGAGGATGAACAAATTCATACTGCAAAAACTCCTGAGTCTGAAGAGATGGATCAAAGACAAATGTGACATCCGAAGACGTCAAAGAAGTAGCCCACTGAATCCAACGTGGGTGCAATGCCTTCGAGTTAGGCACACTAGCTTTAGTCACCGCTTCCAAAGCAGGGAAGGGAGTGACCATAAGAATGCGTTTGCCCTGCGCCAGTGAGCATTTCTTTAGAATCGCCATCTGCACTGCCGTCAAGATTTTTTCTACAGAGGAAAAACGCATTTCAGCCGCAGTGTACAAGTGTGATTTGCATGCAATAGGTATTGTGTCTCCTTCATTGAATGTTAAGTACGTGAAACCCACTGCCCCTGAAACGATACGCATTACCAGGTTGGTGGTGTTATCACGGGTCATTAAGAAGTTAGTCGCAAGCAAATCCGCCTGCAAAGACTGCAGAACGGAAGTATGTTCCGGAAGGCATCTGGCAGAAAAAAACTTAGGTTGTATCAACGCATAAAGCGGTTTGATACGCTGGGCATAATCGGGAATGTAAGTCCTCCCGAAGTTTAAAAAACCCAGCAAGGATTTTAACTTTTTCAAAGAAGAAGGTGGTTGCAAATGTGCACATTTCTCTAGGAATTGAGGCGCTAGACCCTTTCCCTCATTATTGAGCTCGTAACCCAAAAAGAGCACTGCCAGATGGGCAATGTGTGACTTTGCAAAATTGAATTTATAACCGTAGTCAGCAAAAGACAATATTATGTGGTCGACTCGGTCAAGATGCGGGGCGAGGTCGTCGTCAGTCAAATAGATGTCATCAACATACGACAAGGCCTCAGGGTCAATGTCATGCAACAAAGACACAATGCGCGCTGCAAATGCCCTGGGGCTGTTCTTGTACCCCATAGGCAATCTCGTGAATTGTTTCTGATTTCCGACGGCACTGAATGCTGTCAGGTCACCACTCGCACGGTCGAGATTGTGACTGTAGAAACCATTTGAAATGTCAAGTGTCGTTTTGTATTTTTTACGAACAATATTATTCACCAGCGCTGAACTGTGTGTGTTTTGTACCGCAAAGGTGCGGCAATGGCTGTTCAAATTTCTATAATCCAATACAATCCGAAAAGAACCATCAGGTTTAGGGACAGTAAAGGGAGGATTTTTCATAGGTGATACACATGACTCAATGACCCCCTGATACTCCAATTGTCTGAGAATGTCACAAACAGAAGCCTTCGCTTCTCGTTTGATGGGATATTGAGGTTGAGGTTGTGGCATAGAGCGCAAAGGTATTTCATGAGCTGGCGAATCAACGTCCCAACCCACCTGATTGCGATACACCGCTGGTGCCAAGGCCAAAGCCCATTCCTCCGCGAAAGCCTGCGCTTGTTCCTCAGTGACACAACGTGAAAAACTCGGAAGTATCACATCTTCCCCTCTAGAAGAGGCTAACACAAAGGGTGGCGGCCAATCTTTCTCCGCCAATAAAATGTCATATGTAGCGGTTAGATTCTCCCAGAACACAACCTTAATGGGACGCAGTATATCACCTTCAATTTGGAAAAGGACTTTGTGTAGTCTATCCGGGGGGGCAACCCGGGTATCTGCAGTCTCAATAGTAACAAATGTGTCAGTTGCTGTCACATCCAGACGGGGACGCAGAGCCTCCCTGACTATGGTAACTTCCGCCGCGCTGTCGAGCAGAGTCACTGCCCAAGTCCAATCCAGGAGTCGCGTCCTCACCGTCTGTGGCATATCTCGCTGTTAAAGCGGCAACCTTTTTCTTTTGAAAAGGAGGACTGGTTCGTGCGAAATCACCCTCCTTGTCCTTGACTTCAAACTGTCAAGGCTGTTCACGAAGTTGTGACGCAGGTTGACTTCTACCCTGATCCTGGCGATCCCCTCCACCGGCTTGTGAGCCTGATGTTTCCTGTAAAGAACGAGGAGAACGCTGGTCAGGAACCTGAAATCTTTCAGGAGACTTAATTTTAGCGCGATCGCGCAAGTCATAAGTACGTTCAGAAGCATCAGGGGTCGGTGAACTGGCACGCGAACCCTGCTTCTGTTGTTGGGAACCCTGTTTCTTATTTCTTTGCCAATTCTTTTTAGGAAAGAAAGGGCGCCCATCCTTGTCAGGCTGGGCTTTCTGTTGTACTTGAGACTGCGTTCGTGTTTGAGTCGTAGGCTTATTTCCCAGACTATTGCGGCCTATGGTTTTGTAAGCCTTCGCAATAATCTTTGGTAATTCTCGTGGTCTGTCAGCCTCCGCGACCGCTTCTAAGCGGTTTGCTACTTGTAAGCTAACGGCATCGCCCTTGACATTCGCAAGGATCATATCAGCAACCACGTCGAACACTCCCACCAGTCTCATCCCCAGCTCAACAGCCGCTTCTGCCCCGTGTTCATCTTGAACGCGTTTAATCACAGAGGGGAGCACGGTCATGGAGGGGGTGCCGAAACACATAGAATATACCGCTGCAAACACCCTGCCCCAGGTGTTACAATCAGCCAATTCGGAAATTAAGTCTTTGGGTAAACTAATAGTTAAGATCCTGGGGCAGATTTACAAGCCCCTTGCACCACTTTTGCGTCACTTTTCCCATGTTAAAAATGACGCAAAAGTGGAGCAAGGGGCTTGTAAATAAGCCCCCCTGTGTTTATCCACAGGAGTGGTATTAGGAAAGACAGCTTCTATCTGTCCAAATTTTTTGGCAAGCCAATAAGGAAATTCATCCTTATTCTGTGGGCGCTTGCCCATGACAGCATTAACCATAAGGGGACTGATGGTTACGCCACCAGGACCCGCAGGTTGTACAGCAGCGCCAGGTGGTCCCACCTGGACGGTGCGGGTTACGTACTGTATTACCGCTCTATATACGCGTACCAACAATGTATGTAAGACGCGGAGCTCTGCCAGAGTTGCAGTTGTAAAAGCACGTGGGTGTGGGGTAAACCAAGCCAAAACGGGCCATGTGGCCCCATCTATAGATAAAGGGCCTAAAAGGACTGCCGTTAATGTGTGAGGAAGGGCGCCATTAAACCAAATACGGTGTTGCCAAGCTGTAAGCGGAATTTCAAGAGCTCTATAAGGCTGATACTGCTAAGGAACGGCAGTGGCATCATATGTGTGAAACAAATCATCAGTGCCATCCACCGCCGGAAAGGTGACCCAAGAGTTAAAAACCTCATCTGGTGAGCCGGATCGGCTTCCACCACAAAAATAAGCGCGGCCCCAGCATCAGGGACTGCATAATGAGTCAAGTGTGCCCTCAGCGCGGCTCTGCTATGAGCCGGAATATCAACTACAGCCATTATAGAGAAGACAGTAGAACAACTTAAAGAATGGCAGCGCAAACACGGGTTATAATTAAAGAAAGACCTTTTAAATCTTCAAGCTTGAATAAACCTATAAAAATGTCAATATAGGAGGTTACTCCGTCACAGCTGTCTCCGGAAACAGAAGTGAGGGTATTGTGGACCAGCACGAGCACTACTCAAGCGTCTCACAGATAAGAACCAGACCAAACGTTGGCAGCGCCATGTTGCGGGGATTCTGCTCATACACAGAACTATGCACAAGAAAACAGGACCTCAGTAAATCGGGGTGTACCTCCTATCACCTTAGTACCCAAAATCCCAATCGACTAGCAATAGTGTCTCATTCGGTCTCCTACAAATATCAAGAAGCTACGAATGTTTAGACAACCCAGAACACGAGCACTCCCCACTCACCTCAGAGTCGCGGGAACAAGACACTCTTTCGCTCTCACGTACTTGTCCACAATAAAAATAATCAGAGTCACTAAATAAGTTCAAAATGTTTATTTTGACTATAGTGATTCATAAAACAGTATGCAAACCACAACTAGCAGCAAAATGCATAAGGCAAGAATCATTAGCATTGTTACAATACCATAGAATATAAAAGGAGTCGTCATTTTATAAAGACTGTGAAAAAGGCAAAATAACTGGGCCTAATCACCCTCCCCACGGCAGTAAGAAGTTATTTTATATAACAGAAGATCTCTAGGCGTTATTAGCAGACCCCTACCTGAAAGCCTAAACGCAAAGGTTTACATCATAGGAACAGCAGCGCTCAGCTCCATGGAACGGCTTTCTTCGAGTGTGTTTCAAAACATGCAACAACGTTATATCAAAGCACAATTCTTCCACATTGCAGCTGTTGGTAACATGTTTTGTCTAGGTAATAGGGACTGACCAGAACAGAATAACAAGAGACTTTGTTGACTGACCTTGCACATTATGTTCAGACAGAATTGAAGGGAAAGCTGAGAACGTAAAAAACAATCTGTTATCATGTACAGGGCAGAGGCAAAGTGTTGCGAAAACAAACTCTTAGCAGAGGCGTGCGCAAAAGCAGCAGCATAGGGCAAGGAAAACTCATGCTAACTTAGCAATCTCGACAATGTGTCTTAGGGCCATATAACCCCATATAACAATTTGTTGGTAGCACTTGAGCAGTCTTTGTGTTCCAGAGCTGCGCCAGCATCTGATGGATAGTAAGCTGACTGATCTCAGGCAGTTTGCTCTGGAGGCGGACCACTGGACGAGTACCAGGGTCCACAAGGGGTTTGTGGGAAACCCAGCCAAAGGTGGGCAGGGTCCCCAGCAGAAGAGTGGGGGGACAAGGGTAACCAAAAGGAGTTCTCTGAAGGGCCCCAAAATAGTTCCCAGGGGTAAAGATTCCCAGACCCCCAGTTCTAAGAAGCGATGGCCCCCTAAGGGTAGGCCAGACAACCGGGGTCCTCGCAAGTGTTATGGATGTGGTCAGGAAGGCCACCTGGCAAATGATCTCAAGTGCCCCAAGGCACCACCAGCACCGACTGGTGCACCGTCACCGGGGTTAGTTAGTGTAGTGCTGGTGGAGGAGATGGTTCCTAGTGAGAGTGGGGGGCCAACTGTGATGACCTTTATCTCATTAGGCGATAGAGAGATGGTCCAGGAAACCTGCCTGCGGGATAACACTAAAAAATATCTCCAGTGGGTGTCCATCAGTGGGAGGAGGGTGGAGGATCTGAGAGACACAGGAGCCAGTGTGACATCTGTCAGGTGTCAATGGGTGTCTGAAGAGCTGGTCATCCCAAATGTACTTCACCCTGTAGTTGCTGCAGACACCTCTGAGCGCCTGTGTAAGATTGCGCAGGTTCTCTTTGAGTGGGGGGGTCTCAGGTTCCTTGAAGGTTGTTTTAAGTCTGTCCATGCCTGTTGACAGTCTGCTTGGCAATGACCTGGAGAGCTCACCGTGGAAGGAGGTGGAGCACCAGGTTCATTTATAGATGTTGGGACTGCCTGAGTGGGCCTGTGTGACCACTCAGTCAATGGCAGCTGGTAGGGGTGATCAAGAGGACCTGGAGCCTGGAAGAGTGGCCCAGGTGCCTGCCAGAAAGAGGAAGGGCAGGGACGTGGGAAACCAGCCCCCAAAGTTCCCACAGTCCAGGAGGAGGCAGAACCTGAGGGGGATGCCCTGGAACCTACAGGGGAACAAGCGGCCAAACTGGGAGACCTGCCTGAACTGACCCATTGGCAGCAGGAAGGAGGACCCTCCAGGGAGGAGTTCTGCAAGCCACAGATGGAGTGCCCTACTCTGGTTGGTTTGCGGATGCAGGCTGCAGACCAGGCAGCAGGTGGTCCATCCGGATCACATTTGATTTATTGGGAGAATGGTCTCCTTTACAGTGAGCTTAAGGTTGCTGAGTCTGGGGCAGCCCGTGTGTGTTAGTGGTACCCGCATGCTACAGGGCCCTCCTACTGGGTCTGGCTCATGACGTGCCTTTGGTAGGACATTTGGGATGCAACAAGACCTATCACAGGCTTGTCACCCACTTTTACTGGCACCAAATGCAGAAGCACGTTGGCACTCATTGCAGGTCTTGTCAGACTTGCCAGGCAAGTGGAAAGACTGGAAAGAAGTGTAAGGCTCCCCTCCAACCCTTTTCTGGGGAGAGCACCCCTTTCGAGCGGGTGGGCATTGACTTTGTGGGGCTACGGGACCCCAAGACAGCCTTAGGCAACAAGTTTATCTTGGTCTTTGTGGACCATGCCACCCGGTACCCGGAAGCTGTCCCTCTCAGGACAATCACGGCCCCATTGATGGGGATCTTTACATATGTGGGGTTCCCTAGAGAGGTGGTCTATGACCATGGTACAAACTTCATTTCCATGTATATGAAGTCACTGTGGGAAGAGTGCTTTGTAATGTACAAATTCACCACTCCTTACCATCCCCAAGGGAATGGGTTGGTTGAAAGATTCAACCGCACCCTGAAAGGCATGATAAAGGGTCTTGCAGAACCCATGAGACATAAGTGGGACGTCTTTCTACCATGGCTGTTGTTTGCCTACAGGAAGGTACCACAGAAATCCTTAGGGTTCAGTCCCTTTGAATTACTGTATGGGCAGCCTGTGAGAGGAACTCTGAGTCTGGTGAAGGAGGGCTGGGAGAAAACTCCTGGTAAGACCCCACAGCATGTGTTCAGCTACATGCCGGCCTTCAGAAACCAGAGTCAACGCTCAGGCGAACCTGGAAGCTGGTCAGAAGGAGATAAAACAAGGGTATGACCAGAATAGCACTCTGGTTGAGTTTCAACCTAGCCAAAAATTGTGGGTGATGGCATCAGTGGAGCCTTGTGTGCTCCAAGACAGGTGGGCTGGTCCATTTGAGGCGGTGGAGCGCAAGAGTGATCTGACCTACTTGGTCAACTTGCAGACTCTCAGGACTCCTTTGAGGGTCCTACACGTGAACCGCCTCAAACCTCACTTTGAGAGGTCTGAAGTCACAATGCTCCTGGCTGCAGATGTTGGAATGAAAGAGGAGTGTGAGCCTCTTCCTGACCTCCTGTCAGCCAAGGAACATGATGGGTCAGTGGATAGAGTGAGCCGCTCTCCCACCCTGACCCCAGAGCAGCAGAGAGACTGTCGCCAGGTGCTGGGACAGTTTGCCTCCCTGTTCTCCCTGACTCCAGGAATCACCAATTGGTGGGTTCATGATGTGGACACTGGGGACAGTTTACCTGTAAAACATAAAATTTACAGAGTAACTGACAAAATCAGGGCCAGCATCATGGAAGAGGTTTCCAAGATTTTGCTGTTAGGTTTGATAGAGCCCTCCAGCAGCCCCTGGGCTAGCCCAGTGCTCTTGGTTCCAAAAGCTGCTGCACCCGGTGCCACTCCTGAACTCCGGTACTGCATGGACTACTGTGGGCTCAATGCCATCGCCAGGACTGATGTGCACCCCATCCCCAGAGCTGATGCGCTCATTGATCGGCTGGGAGCTGCCTGGTACCTTAGTACATTTGATATAATGTCTGAGTACTGGCAGATTGCCTTGACTGATGGCACTTTGGGTTATAGAACACCCCTGCCACATTCCAGAGACTGGTGAACCAGGTACTGCCGGGGCTGGAGGAATTCAGCGCTGCTTACCTGGATGACATTGCTGTGTTCAGCTCCAGCTGGAAGGAACACTTGCAACACCTCTGTAAAGTGTTGAAGGCTCTGCAGAAGGCAGGCCTCACTATCAAGGCCAGTAAGTGGCAGATAGGGCAGGGATCTGTGGTGTACTTGGGGCACCAGGTAGGAAGCGGCCAGGTGGCGCCCCTACAGCCTAAGATCAACACCATTCTGGCTTGGGAGCCCCCCAAGACCCAGACAGAGGTGAGAGCCTTTTTTATGACACACTGGGTACTACAGACGGTTTGTCAAGGGATATGGCACCATTGTTGCCCCCTTGACAGAGCTGACTTCAAGGAAGCAGCCAAGAAAAGTGATCTGGACCGATGTCTGTCAGACCGCTTTTGATGCCCTGAATTCTGCCATGTGCAACTTCTCCCAAGAATTTGTTGTGCAGACAGATGCTTCAGAGCAGTGTGTGGGAGCAGTACCCTCACAGTTAAACGACGAGGGCTTGGACCAACCCATAGCTTTCATTAGTAGGAGGCTACTTCCCAGGGAACAGAGGTGGAGTGCAATTGAAAGAGAAGCTTTTGCTGTCGTCTGGGCGCTGAAGAAGCTAAGACCCTACTCATTTGGGACTCACTTCCGGGTTCAGATGAACCACAGGCCCTTCAGATGGTTGATGCAGATGAGGGGTGAGAATCCAAAACTGTTGAGGTGGTCCATCTCCCTACAGGGAATGGACTTTGCGGTGGAATACCGCCCTGGTGCAGAACACGCCAGTGCTGATGGTCTGTCCAGATTCTTCTGATGAGAACTTCCAAGAGGGTGGGTAGTTCTCCCCTTCTTTCAGCTGGAGGGACACGTGTTAGACTTGGCATCTATGGTGTGGTTTCCCCTTACTTTTGCCTTTACCTCCTGTTTTTTTGATGCTGTGCTGGATTTCGTTTTTGCTGGCTTAGATGCTTTGGGCAATTTGCCACTGCTGTCAAAGTGCAAGTGCCCCCTGTGTGAATTGTTGTTACAATTGGTTCTCCCTGATTGGTACTGAACTGTGCCAGGGCCTGTAAATTAAATGCTACTAGTGGGCCTGCAGCACTGATTGTGCCACCCACATGAGTAGCTCTGAAAAGGTAACTCAGACCTGCCACTGCAGTGTCTGTGTGCAGTTGTTAACTGCCATGGCGACTTGGCAAGTGCACCCACTTAAACAAAAATTCAAGTAAACATGTTCTTGTGTAACTGTGTGCACAGCTCTGTGTATGTCAACAGTTTCAAAATAATACTTTTATATTTATATCCAAACAAATCACAAGCAAGTACTCATTAGTCCATTTGTATTCATTCTTCTTGAATTACACACATTGCAGGGTTACACTTTTTGATCTTAGAGGTCTTGAAACCCAAGGAGGACATAGATCCATGTAAAATACTTTTACAAAAAGAAATTCAATGGATCAAAAAACTCGATACCATAATGCCTTCAGGATTAAACGACAAACTAGACATGAGCTGCTTTTTGTGAGAATATAAGACACAAATCCACAAGCTAGTTACAGCCATCAGTGTTAATGTGTTAGTTAGTCAAATACACCCCCATAAAATGCATTTAAATTTTTTTTTTTTATGAGATTCTCTTAGAGATAAAACTGTTAGACTAGAGATTCTCTTAGAGATCACACTGTCAGACTAGATGTAGTTTTGCCTAATAGTTTCTTGCTCTTAAAAACCACACACAAAGGGGTCGATTCCGATTCGGGCCGGAAAAAGCACCGACCGACTCGGATCCGGAAAAAATACCGACCGACACGTACCCGTGGCGCACAACACGCCAAGTACGATGCAAGGCGCGAAAAATCCGACCGACACGTACCGAAACAAAGTCGACCGACCGAGCCGCACGGAAAGCAGCAATCCGGCCGGAAAAACACGCGAATCCAACCGACCGACACGCACCCGGAACAAATCCGAACGAAACGTACACGCGAACTCCAAACCGCAAAGTACGATGCAAGGCGCGAAACCACGAGCGAGTCGGGCGGAGGACAAGCCGTACGACCGACACGCATACAAAACCGAGCCGAAGCAACACAATACACCGCGACCGACGCGTACGCAGCATAGAAAACTGCACAAACACAGCGTGAACGAAACGGAGAACACCGTACGAGACCAATGCAGGGTCCGACTCGGTCACAAGAACGTTTCCAACATACACAAACAGCACAAAGGAAAAATCACCCAAAAAAGGCCAAACAAGCAATTACCAAGCCAATAAATACTGGGGGTGGGGACAGAGAACAAAGACACACCCACAACTCCACCTATATAAAGGACACAAATCACTACCATGAGCCTTTGCAAATGCCATTCCACTGCCAGCACCCAAGAGAAAGCAACCACACACCCACAGCTCAACCCTCACACAAGCCACACACCATCAGCACACCAACAAATACCTACCTCACATACACCCAGCAAAACACACACTCACACACCCTCACCTGCACACCAACACACACATCACCCACCATCACCACCCATCACCATGCCCCCAAGAAGAATCCCAAGTTCCTAGATAGTGAATTGGAAGTCATGGTAGACGAGATCCTCAGGGTGGAGCCACAGCTGTTTGGCACATTGGTCCAACAGACCCCCATGTCGCAGAAAACCAAGATGTGGGAGAGGATCATCAACAGGGTGAACGCCCAATCACCATGTCGGCGCACAAAGACCGACATCCAGAACAGGTGGTATGACGTGCGCAGGAGGGTATGGAAAATGCTGAAGCAAGACTACATCAACAGCCAGCACACCGGCAGTGGCCCTCCTGCCAAGCCAATATACCTCAGGCCCTGGGAGGAGAAGGTGCGGGCCATCCTTCCGCCAGTGAGCGTATATGGACTAGAGGACATCCCAGAGCCTGGTGAGTACACAACAAATGTACACAATATACTGCCACAAAACACACACACATCACTGTCAAGGGGAGAGTCAAACCATGCACTCATAGCAATTACACAGCAACCAGAACAGAATCATCCCAAAATGTGTATGTCAGTCAGATAAGCACAACACATGCCATCAAAAAAGTCACATCCAACTGTGCCATCACATGTACAAACAACTACAACTACAGCTAGGCAGTGGCACAAATAGAACTAACAAACACATCCAGACATGTAGCCACCACAACAACACCAACACACAGTGAAGAACACTCAAAGGAAGGAATTCTGTGTATGCTGGCCAAGTCAGTGTAGCCAATAGCATCATGGGAGTCGCAGTCACACATATTGCCCCCCACAACTGCCCCATCAACACCACCATGAACCATGCGCACATCACAGGGAGTGGAGAAGGACTCACAAGATGGCTGACACTGGCTACTGCTGTGGGGAGCACAAGGCCCTGCTGGCAACTGTGCACCAACAAACAGCAGGACACCACTGACTGACATCCTGAGAGACAACTTCCACTGCCTGCAATGCAAGCACGTTCCATGGTGGGATATCTGGCTGGCTGGGTGGGAAGGAGGACTTGCAGCACTAACCATAGTCACAAGCACCTCCCTCACACACACCCCAACACAAACTCCACAGAACCCACCTGGTAGAATGCAATGCCCCCCATCCTAACACAAGATCCCACAAACAACCACCACCCTGGGTTATGTTGTGTGAAGCACAGGGACACTCTTGGGACTCTTAGCCAAACAACTGCCAGGACAACACTCCCAGCCATCCTGTCAGCACAGCCAGCCCACCCCACAGGGAAGCAGAATCAAAAGGAAGGAAGCATGGGCATGCTGGGAAGGGGGTGGAGGCAATAGCATGATGGGAGTTGTAGTCACTGATATTGGTCACCCCCACAACTGTCCCATCAACACCACCCTGAACCATGCTCACATCACAGGGAGTGGAGAAGGACTCACAAGATGGCTGACACTGGCTACTGCTGTGGGGAGCACAAGGCCCTGCTGGCAACTGTGCACCAACAAACAGCAGGACACCACTGACTGACATCCTGAGAGACAACTTACACTCCCTGCAATGCAAGCACGTTCCATGGTGGGATATCTGGCTAGCTGGGTGGGAAGGGGGACTTGCAGCACTGACCATAGTCACAAGCACCTCCCCTCACACACACCCCAACACAAACTCCACAGAACCCACCTGGTAGAATGCAATGCCCTCCATCCTAACACAAGTTCCCACAAAGAACCACCACCCTGGGTTATGTTGTGTGAAGCACAGGGACACTCTTGGGACTCTTAGCCAAACAACTGCCAGGACAACACTCCCAGCCATCCTGTCAGCACAGCCAGCCCACCCCACAGGGAAGCAGAGTCAAAAGGAAGGAAGCATGGGCATGCTGGGAAGGGGGAGGAGGCAATAGCATGATGGGAGTCGTAGTCACAGCTCTACATCCCCCACCACATGGCCCAGCAAGCTCACACTCACGCATGCACATCCCACAGAGAGTGGAAAGGCCCATCAAAGATGTCTGACACTGTTGCTGTGTCGTGGGGAGCACAAGGGCATGCTGGGTACTGCACACCAACCAACAGCAGGACACCACTGTCAGCCATCTTGCCATTGCTCTCACACCCACACACACTGAACTCCACACAAAAGCAAGTAAGTATGGGAATACTGGGAAGTGGGGTGGAGGCAATGGCATGATGGGAGTCGTAGTCACAGACATAGCTCACCCCCACAACTGTCCCATCAACACCACCCTGACCCATGCTCACATCACAGGGAGTGGAGAAGGACTCACAAGATGGCTGACACTGGCTACTGCTGTGGGGAGCACAAGGCCCTGCTGGCAAATGTGCACCAACAAACAGCAGGACACCACTGACTGACATCCTGAGAGACAACTTACACTCCCTGCAATGCAAGCACGTTCCATGGTGGGATATCTGGCTGGCTGGCTGGGTGGGAAGGGGGACTTGCAGCACTGACTATAGTCACAAGCACCTCCCCTCACACCCCCCCAACACAAACTCCACAGTACCCACCTGGTAGAATGCAATGCCCTCCATCCTAACACAAGATCCCACAAAGAACCACCACCCTGGGTTATGTTGTGTGAAGCACAGGGACACTCTTGGGACTCTTAGCCAAACAACTGCCAGGACAACACTCCAAGCCATCCTGTCAGCACAGCCAGCCCACCCCACAGGGAAGCAGAGTCAAAAGGAAGGAAGCATGGGCATGGTGGGAAGGGGGGTGGAGGCAATAGCATGATGGGAGTCGTAGTCACTGATATTGGTCACCCCCACAACTGTCCCATCCACACCACCCTGAACCATGCTCACATCACAGGGAGTGGAGAAGGACTCACAAGATGGCTGACACTGGCTACTGCTGTGGAGAGCACAAGGCCCTGCTGCCAACTGTGCACCAACAAACAGCAGGACACCACTGACTGACATCCTGAGAGACAACTTACACTCCCTGCAATGCAAGCACGTTCCATGGTGGGATAACTGACTGGCTGGGTGGGTGGGAAGGAGGTCCGGCTGCCAACCAAACACAACCAATGCAGACCATGTTCACACCCCAGAAAATACATAGAAATGCCCAAATAATGCAGGACAATGTGCCACACCAATATCAACCCCTGACTGTGACGACTCAGGACAATGCAATGTACAGGCCCGCACCCAGAGGCACAGTCACAACTGTCATGTGTGTCAACCATTGATGCCTGCAGAAACATGACATACATTGTTTGTGTCTCCCAAAAACAGGTGATGATGGGGACACAGCAGCAGACGCTGAGGAGTCCCAGTCCCAGGCTCAAGAGGATGCCGAGCTCACTGGCGTCGTACAGCCTCTGTCCTCCTCGGACGATGAAGAACAACCTGGCACATCCGGTGCAAGTCAACATGCAGCACCAGCAGGACCACCAGCTGCAGCACCAGCAGGACCACCAGCTGCACCCCTGCACCCACCCCTACAACGACTGTCACCACGAATACCATCCCTGCCGACATCGACAGAATAAGGAGCAACACCAGCACAGTGACCCTGGACCAACCTGGGGCCATGGACACCACCACCACCACCAACCCCCAAGGTGGACCAGGGTTATCTGTGCGTGCCACTGCACACACTGCACATGTCAGCAGGGGTGGTGGGAGGGGTGGGAGACAGAGGTCGCTGCTTGCAGACGTTGCTGGTGTGCATGATGACCCACAACTGGTATGCATAGCTGATGCGTACCAGTCCAGCACCGGAGAGCTCAGCCAGGTAGTGGGGCTCCTCAGAGACATTAAACAGCAGCAGGCTGCCCATCATGCCCGCTTGGACTCCCACATGTCCCACGTGGAGTCACACATGTCCCGTGTGGACTCACACATGTCCCGCGTGGAGTCCAAGTGGGATGCACTGCATGAGATGACGGCGGTGCACAGGGACATTTTACAATGCCTCCGCCAGATGAACAGCAACCAGTCCACACCTCCCTGTGTGCCAACAACATCTGGTGCCGAACAAACTGCAACTGCACAGGAGGGAGGAGGACTCTGGCGGAGAGTCCCCTGCACCGCAGCAGCCTGCACTTGAGGGCCCCCCAAGAAGAGGGGTCGTCCGAGGAGGGAAAAGTGAGAGGCCGATGGCCAAGCGCAACTCCCAGGAAGCCTGAACCTGTTCTGGATGTTCGCCTTTGTGCACAGACTGTTCACCCTGTTGACGGCAACACTACTCCCACACATTGCATGGGGAGTACAAGTTGGACCAATGTGTCAGACAACTGTGGCCCCGATACTGGGGATCCTGTCTACCCGGACTTTCAATTCACCTAGGAACTTGGGATTGCAAGATTCATGTACAGCACAACCCAACCTATGCACTATTAACACAAATGTATCACAATAAACACACTAATACACCATACTTGCCTCTGTCGTGATTCCAACGTGGGTGCTGTTATGGGGATGATGAACTGCAAAATTACACTGTGTATGCGAACTGCAACAGCAAGGACAACACAGGCATGTGAGTACAGGAAACGTGACACACATGAGGGAGACACACCACCAGGGCTACACGACACATACACACCTAGGCCATCTGACTCATTGCCTACACTGATGTTGCCAGGGAAGACGGTGCAATGCACAGACACCACACCCATTCCCAGTTGTAGTCAAGTAGCCCACAGGTGCAGTAAGCAAATGGCAGTCAAATATGTGACCACAGACAACGCACATCACAAAGTGAAGCACAGGTTTATTACACAGTTGCAACATGCCGTAACCACTACAGATGCAAGGTAACCCCACCTGGCAGCGGGCACACAGTCAACAACTGTAGACGGAAGGAAGTCCATGGGTGTGGCGCACATCACCTGTAGGGACACAACAGCTACCAGCCTGGATGTGCAATCACGTCGTCGGTGGACACAGTTGACCAAACGAATCTGAAAGTACCCTGTGAAGGACAGAAATGACACACAGTCAAAAGCAATGGAGTACAGGACAGAACAGCAAAACACATGCACAATACATGTTACAAGATACCCACCCAGAACCAAGTTAGCATGTCAACACTGTTGGGGAGTACAGCCCACCTGTCACCACACATCGCAACACACATCCAGTCAAGTGGCCCATGGACACACTCCCACAGCACCAGAGCACCACCCACACATCATGCCAACTCACATCATTGACATGACACCTCAGGATACTCACATTCAGCTAAAGAAGTTGGTGATGAGCTGTGTGCGGACATCACCATCACCATCATCATCATCGTCACTGGCATCGTGGTCCAGGCCAGGATCCTCCACAGGTGGCGGATGTTGGTCATTGTCATCCTGGATGAGAGGCAACTCCTTCCGCACTGCCAGGTTGTGGAGCATGCAGCAGACGATGATAATCTTGCACACTTTCGCAGGGGCATATGGGAGGGACCCTCCGGTCTTGTCCAGGCAGCGGAAGCGGCTCTTCAGGAGACCAAAGGTCCGCTCAATCACTCTCCTGGTCCGACCATGTGCCTCATTGTAGCGCATCTGGGCAGGTGTCACAGGGTTCCTGAGGGGTGTCAGCAACCACGGCATGTTGGGGTATCCCGAGTCACCTACGGACAGACAAGTGCACATTAGCTGACTTGGAACAGTGGGTGGAATACTACAGATCAGATCACACACAATGGCACAAAGTCAGTACACACCGACAAGCCAGGCACGCTGGTTCTGCATCTGTGCCATCATCCTGGGGATGCGACTACTCCTCATCACAAAGGCATCGTGTGCTGAACAAGGGAAACGGGCACACACGTGTGTGATGGTCATGTCTGCAAGACACACCACCAGTGCATTGACCGAGTGGTAGTGCTTGCGGTTCCTGTAGGCCTGCTCCTGGGCCTGTGGTGGTACCAAAGCCACATGTGTCCCATCAATGGAGCCAATTACATGCGGCATCCTCCCCAGGGCATAAAAGTCACTCTTCACGTCAGTGAGTCGTCGCAGTCTAGGGAAATAGATGTACCGGTTCAGGAAGAGCAACATTGCCGACATAACATCGCGGAGCACACGGCTGAACATGGTCTGTGACATCCCACCAGCAGTCGCCACAGTATGTTGGAAGGTACCAGTGGCAAAGAAGTGTAGGGCTGCCATCACCTTCACCTTGGGGGTCAGCGCTGTAGGATACGGCCAGCCAGGCTGCAAATGTGGGGACAACTGCACTGCCAAATCCTCAATCAGCTGCCTGGTGAAGCGGTACCGTCGGATGCTGTCCCGTTCCACCATCGTTGCCAGGTCTGGAAATGGCCGATGGACAGCAGGAGCCCTGCAGTGCAGAGGAGAAGTAAGCAAGATTGTCAGTCACCCCACATATGCGGCATTGAACACACTCAAGATCCCAACATACATCATTATGAGGCACAACTACATGAAGTGTGCAGTACCGGAAGGACATGTATGGTACATACATGGTCAACATCTGTCAACACGGTCCAACAGGTGGCATCAATTAGTCCCAGGTTGGCCCATTGGATATCATGAGGCCGTGTCACAGTTCCCATCTCCTGCTGCCGTGTCACAATAACCCCCACAGGGACATGTGAGGACAGATGTGCCCCAGGCACCACAGCTCAACGACAGGTACATTCCCAGGGACCCTGTAATGCCACATGGACACTGGCATTACATGGAGTATCATGTATACACCACAGCAAAACAACCATGACCCCCACAGGTAGTGGCCCCACTTGCCACGGCAGGACAGACATGGACGTCTGTGACACACACGCACAACATCAGAGTCCATGCACACACAACGTGGATGTGGAGACTGTCTCCCATTGTGCACATGAAATCAGAGACATTGTAAACACCACATGCACAAAGACTGTGGAGGACCATCACTATTGTGCCACTGGGACACCCTGGCTCAAACATACCGTCCCACATGGGACTCACGGGGTATGTGACATGACATACACATACACCACTGTGAAATGTGACCATGGCACATGCACAGATATGAACAGTTGCACATCACAGTGGTCACGTACACGTAACACCCAGGATCCTGTCCCCATGAACACGTGCACAGCCTGGGGGTGGCTGCCCACAGGTGACACCCACAGGACAACATGTACACCAACATACACACAATAGGAAATGCAGCCTTACAGGCCTAATGATAAAGTTTGGACAGGCTGTCGTGATGTAGGTGTGCCCCTCACTCCCTGGGAGCTATCTGTGGCTGGCATATGTCCATCTGAGACAGGCATGCTGACATATGCCAGTCACATGTACAGTGATGCGTTGAACAGCAATGGACCGATCGGTGCCTCCGGCCGGCCCATTGCTTTCAATGTGTGCGGCTACGCGTTGTACCCCTGTGCGCGTTGAACAGCAATGGACCGATCGGTGCCTCCGGCCGGCCCATTGCTTTCAATGTGTGTGGGTACGCGTTGTACCCCTGTGCGCGTTGAACAGCAATGGACCGATCGGTGCCTCCGGCCGGCCCATTGCTTTCAATGTGTGCGGTACGCATTGTACCCCTGTGCGCGTTGAACAGCAATGGACCGATCGGTGCCTCCGGCCGGCCCATTGCTTTCAATGTGTGCGGGTACGCGTTGTACCCCTGTGCGCGTTGAACAGCAATGGACCGATCGGTGCCTCCGGCCGGCCCATTGCTTTCAATGTGTGCGGGTACGCGTTGTACCCCTGTGCGCGTTGAACAGCAATGGACCGATCGGTGCCTCCGGCCGGCCCATTGCTTTCAATGTGTGCGGGTACGCGTTGTACCCCTGTGCGCGTTGTACCGCAATGGACCGATCGGTGCGCACCCATTGACAATGGGCTTGCCTGGCAACGGACGCGTTTCGAATTTCGAACGAGTCGGTTGCTGGAAAATCAGTTGGTCACCCACAACAATGTTGCAAAATCATGTATGTCATGAAGTTGAAGATTTGAAGGATGCTGTGGGCGTGTTTTGGTGCTGCTATTCCATGGATTGGCCAGATTCAGAAGATGCAAACGACTTGGACCTATCACTTTGGACACAAGGGACAATATCTGCCTCTCCAGCACATATATATTGCTGGCTGTTCCCCTGAGAGCCCACTTGCCTGCACTACATGCTACAAGACGACATCTGCCACTGCACTGCTGCTGTCTCTGCCCCTCTGGACCCTGCAATGGCACGTACTGTGGAGAGAGCCCCAGCCTTCAGCCTTGAAGAGAACCAGGCCCTGCTGGACAGCCTACTTCCACAGTACAGCAAGCTGTATGGGACACCAGGGGAGCAGGTGAGTGTTCTGTGCACTGCCTTTCTGAATGTGCATTTTGTCTGACTAGCAAGGCTGAGAGTCTGCACGCCACTGGCTAGCAGGCTCACTGAGTAGTTGTCACCCCCATAGTGTGTAGTGACTTGCACTGGACAGGTATGGTGCAGTGACAGTGCATTTGAACATGGTTTTACTTCCCATGCAATGATACCATGTAGTGACGTCTGGCAAACTGTCCATGGTCAGCTTTGCACTGCCTGTGTACATCATGTGCCCCTGTGATTGAGACATGTATATACAACTGTGTCATGCACGGATATGTTGCATGTGTGGTAATGGCCTTTTCACTTTGTCATCCTCACAGGTTAATGCCCATCGGAAGCAGGAAATCTGGAAGGACATCGTCCGGGCTGTCCGGTCCGTGGGGGTCTACAAGCGCCGGATCCGCAACTGCCAGAAGAGGTGGCAGGACCTTCGGGGCTGGACCCGGAGGATTGCACGGGTCCAGCTGAAGCTGTCGCCTCCTCGCAGGAGGGGCGGAACACGGACCCTGACCCCCACATGCTCCAGATCCTGGCGGTGGTCTTTCCAGACCTGGATGGGCAGCTGAAGGCCAGACAGCAGCAAGGAGGGGGTGAGTCAAAGACTGCACTGTGAACTCTGTACTACATGCTTTGTGCCCTCCTCTGGCCTGGTTCAACTGCCACAGTGCAGCAGTCATGTTGTCCAGGAGCCATGTCCCTCTATTGTGCACTGCCCACTGCTCATCTGATACCCAGGTGTGGCCCTTACAGTCAGGGAATTGTGTCACTTGGGACTGTGTCCTTGCAGTTTGCTTCACTAAAGGTGGGGGACAGCATCTGTTTCCCTAACTCTGTTGTGGGCATCATGGGTGGGTCCATTGTTCACACAACGCCTGGGTTTGGACATGTGATCTGCGTGTTGCTTTGATATGCGGTCCACTTGCTGAGCTGAGCCACCACATGTGCCTGGGGTATGTGGCACACACCCATGCAGCGGGTGGGAACAATGTTTGGGCCCCAGGAGTGTGCAGATTACGTGTGTCACACATACATAGCCAGCTATCCACTGTCCAGGGCACATCCCTCATTCATGTGGAGCAGGACAGTCATGCCTACTCCAGGCCATGCAATGCACTCTGTACTCCCACTCCCGTGTATCAGCTGACACATTGTGCACAGTGATTTGACCCCTCCGGTGTCTGCCTCTGTGTCAGTGTGCTGTGGATTAGTTGCCAGGACTGCTGGGGTGTTTCTTGGTAGGGGCTCAGCATGCCCCTGGAGATGTGACCATAGGAGACGATACTTGTGTGTCACATAGGTGTTTGATCAGCTGCCCGTGCAGACTGGGGTATGCGAATGTGATGTTCAGGCAGCTGTTCCCCATTCACAGCAAATTGTGAGGGGCTCAGGTTCAGAGGGTAGTGTCACAGGTCTCCCATATGTCCAATAGGTGTGACCTGGACAGATGAGGGTTGAGATGATGTGTTGTGTGGGGGATGTACATGTGCACTTGTGCAGCTCCAGGACTTGCATTCCCCATGACCTACTATTGTGACACAGTGCATAGTGTTGTTGTCTGGCTGCCAAGTCATACATCACTGAGACAGTGATGTATGACTTAACAGTCATGCCTCTGCCATGGCATGTGTCAACTTATTTGTGGTCCTGCAGGGGAGTGACATGTGCTACATGCACACCATAGTGGCGCTGGCTATCAGGACATGGGTGCATCATGGTGTCTGTCGCTGGTATGCATCACATGCATTTCCTATTTGACTCTGGGCATCCCTTTCATCCGGAAACCTGTACTGACTCAGTGGCAAGAGCTGTGATGTGTCCACACCGTGTCCTCTGCACTGTCCAACTACTGTGTACTTGGTGCATGTGTCCACACTGGGGTGTTGCAATCCAACAGACACCAGACAGATGGGTGCAAGGCCATGTGGGATGTGAGTGCCATGCTTGGCATCAGATTGACAATTGGCTTCTCCTGTTCAGTTAGGGCACTTTTAGCAATGTACAACTAATGATGCCAGGGCTTGCTCTGTGATGTGCTGTGCTCACAGTGGTGTGTGCGTTTTGTGCAGGTGACTGATGTCTGTCTGTTTCCCCATTGTTTGCAGATACATCCACGGCCACGGAAGGGGACAGCTCCACAGACCAGGAGGAGCCAGAGAGCCAGACTGGGTCAGCAGCCGAGGAGTGGTCGGAGGGACCCAGTGGCACGGAGGGCGAGGGGAGCCACACCGAGGAATCCTCAGCACCATCCACCTCAGCTGAGGACCAGAGCAACTCGGAGGATGACTCCCTTGTGGAGGCGGGTGTCAGCAGCCACCACACCCCAGCTAGTGTTGCTGTCCCCGCCACCACCAGCACCACCACCGCCCTCCCATCGGCTCCCATTCCCAAGGTCCGTGGAGGCTCCCATGTTCGGGAGCGTGTCTCCTTTGGCCCAGGCACCGCACCCCCTGCCCCTGTGTCCCCTGCTGCCCTGAGTGAGGAGTCTGTGTACCTCCTTCGCCAGCTCCATGTAGGGCAGACAGCCATGCTGAGTGTCCTCCATGCGCACACCGCACTGTTGACTCAGCTGGTGTCGTTCATGGAGGGCATCTCATCGGGCATGTCTGACCTACAGAGGGGCAACAGGTCCATGGACTCCTCCCTGACGGCAGCAGTGTCCCTCCTCAGACAGTCCCTCACCCCTCCTGCCTCTGCTCCATCCACACTCCCCAGCACCTTGCCCGTCCCAAGCACACACACACCGGCACAGGCACACACCAGCACACACACATCCAGCACACAGACACACACGCCACAAACTAAACGCACACGCACGCACAGTCAGGGGACTGAAACCAGACTCACAGGGGATGGGGCCCTGGTACACACACACGCATCCACGGGCACTGCGCAGTCCTCAGTTGCCTCTCCCTCCAAAGCACCCTCCCTTGCCTCACCTGCAACCCCAAAGACCCAGCGCCTCTTCCTCAGTGACCTCGGCCTCTTCCCCTCCGATCCAGCTGCCCCAGCATCCAGGGGGAAGAGGAAGCCCCCCACACGGAGCAGAGTGCCCCTCGCCCCGGACACCCTCCCCCAGGCGCAGACAGACTGAGGCCCCCACCCGCAAGTCCCCCGGAGTGGTAAGAGCAAGACCCCGCCGCCGCCCTGCAGCTCAAGCACCAGGTCACCTTCCTCCATCCCTCAGGCCCCCACTCCACAGGTGCCCACGCCACACCCTGCCCCAGGTTCCCCCACCCACAGATATACCATCCCCAAGAGGCTCCGGCCTTCTCCCCTGCCACTTGCTCTCCCGGCACCACACCCCCGCTGCGCTTGTCTGTGCCACTGATGTGGTGAGGGTGTCCTCCCCCTCTGTCCAGCCCACCTTGCCTGTTCCCCATTCTCCTCCCCTGGTGGTAGGCACTGCAGTGGAGTCCACTACCACCCTGTCTGACTTGGGCACTGCAGTGGCGGACCTGTCCACTCCATCTGCAGGGTCCACTGCAGTCGTGCCGGCACCCACAACATCTGAGCCATGCCCCCAGTTGTGCCGGCACACACCATGTCAGACACCTCCACTGCAGTTGTCAGTGGCTCTCCAGCACCCACCACCCCTTCCCTGCTTCCTCCTGGTGAGCCCTGATCCTGTCCCTGCGGTGCCTGGCCTACCCCCCGGTTGCCCCTCCTAGTGGATTGTCCCTGGTTTTGTGCAGGCATGTGTAGGGTGGCATCTGCCACTGTCACCCACTTGTGACTTTGTTGATGGACTGGCCATTGGCCTTTGTTTATGTTCTTCCGGACTTCTACTTTTAATGCCACATATGCTGAATAAAGCAACTTTCTGTTCTCTAGTGCTTTTGCTTCTGATGTACATGATGTTGATGATGCTAAGAATGCCCTTGCTGCAGTGATGGTGATATTTGGTCTCATGATAATGAAGTGTTACTGTGCAGGAACCCATGTGGTCCAGGGGTTATGTGTCCTATCCTGTGGTGTATCCATGTCATCCATAGCAGCATCTGAGGGTGTCATGTGTTCAGTATTTGGCAATGAGATTTCCTACTTAGATTGGCAACTTCACATCTGTGGCTTCCACCCCTGCACATCTGTTGTGCCTGCCATTGTTCTATTCGTCTACTTCCCTGACCGTGTGGCCATCTCCAGTGAACATGCAGGTTTGGGCATCAATGGGGAAGGACTCATCTGTGTTGTCAGTGCAACATTGCTGTACAAGTGGGTTGGATCTGTGCTGATGATTCCGATGGCACTTCCATGACCAGGCTGATGGGACGGGAGCCCTCATTTGTTGCTAATTGTTGATTGTGTGTCCCATTGCTGCCATGGTATGGTATCTGTTCGCCTCACATCTGCAGTCTCCACAGGGTATCTGCATGTGTGTGCCCATTGGTGCAAATATGTGGGTCTGCATTCGGATGGTCACTTCTGTCATTGTGTCATTGATGATTGTTGACGGTGTCAGCCCCCATGGGTGTTGTTTGTCTGCACATGGCCAAAGTTATGTCTTATTTGCACTGCAGGATTTGGCTCCCCAATTTATGTTGCAATGGGACACATACACTACTTTGCCACTGATGTGTTTGTTGTTCTGTGACCAGGAATCATCCATGCAGTTTGGCAGTTGCACCTCTTACTTTGTCAACACTTGCCTTTTGGTCACTGTGATGATGGGGGTTTGGACCCCATTGCCACAATGTTCGAAATGTGCTTCAGCTATGGACCCCACACTTACATTTTGGTCACTGTGATGATGGGGGTTTGGACCCCATTGCCACAATGTTCAAAATGTGATTCAGCTATGGACCCCACACTTACATTTTGGTCACTGTGATGATGGGGGTTTGGACCCCATTGCCACAATGTTCAAAATGTGCTTCAGCTATGGACCCCACACTTACCTTTTGGTCACTGTGATGATGGGGGTTTGGACCCCATTGCCACATTGTTCAAAGTGTGCTTCAGCTATGGACCCCACACTTACATTTTGGTCACTGTGATGATGGGGGTTTGGACCCCATTGCCACATTGTTCAAAGTGTGCTTCAGCTATGGACCCCACACTTACATTTTGGTCACTGTGATGATGGGGGTTTGGACCCCATTGCCACAATGTTCAAAATGTGCTGCAGCTATGGACCCCACACTTACCTTTTGGTCACTGTGATGATGGGGGTTTGGACCCCATTGCCACAATGTTCAAAATGTGCTGCAGCTATAGACCCCACACTTACCTTTTGGTCACTGTGATGATGGGGGTTTGGACCCCATTGCCACAATGTTCGAAATGTGCTTCAGCTATGGACCCCACACTTACATTTTGGTCACTGTGATGATGGGGGTTTGGACCCCATTGCCACAATGTTCGAAATGTGCTTCAGCTATGGACCCCACACTTACATTTTGGTCACTGTGATGATGGGGGTTTGGACCCCATTGCCACAATGTTCGAAATGTGCTTCAGCTACAGACCCCACACTTACCTTTTGGTCACTGTGATGATGGGGGTTTGGACCCCATTGCCACAATGATTGAAATGTGCTTCAGCTACGGACCCCACACTTACATTTTGGTCACTGTGATGATGGGGGTTTGGACCCCATTGCCACAATGTTCGAAATGTGCTTCAGCTATGGACCCCACACTTACATTTTGGTCACTGTGATGATGGGGGTTTGGACCCCATTGCCACAATGTTCAAAATGTGCTTCAGCTATGGACCCCACACTTACATTTTGGTCACTGTGATGATGGGGGTTTGGACCCCATTGCCACAATGTTCGAAATGTGCTTCAGCTATGGACCCCACACTTACCTTTTGGTCACTGTGATGATGGGGGTTTGGACCCCATTGCCACAATGGTCATGGCCTGCTTGCATTGTGGGTGCCACACACATATATGTGTGGCACATGTGCTAGGGGGTCACATTGTATGTTCAAAGTCATGTTCGGTGTTGTAGGCATTTGACACAGTCTACACATGCTTGTCATGATGTTGGGGGATGTCTTCTTCTTGCATTCCCTAGGTTGTGGTGTGCTGGTTGTGTCATGCATTGTCCATCCTATGAGTGGGGGTGGTAGTAGTGGTAGGCATCCTGCACCCCTGGCTAAGGGTGGTGGTAGGCATCCAGCCCCCTGGGTGAGGGTGGTAGTAGTGGTAGGCATCCTGCCCCCCTGGCTAAGGGTGGTAGTAGTGGTAGGCATCCTGCCCCCTGGGTGAGGGTGGTAGTAGTGGTGGGCATCCTGCCCCCTGGCTAAGGGTGGTAGTAGTGGTAGGCATCCTGCCCCCTGGGTGAGGGTGGTAGTAGTGGTAGGCATCCTGCCCCCCTGGGTAAGGGTGGTAGTAGTGGTAGGCATCCTGCCCCCTGGCTAAGGGTGGTAGTAGTGGTAGGCATCCTGCCCCCTGGGTGAGGGTGGTAGTAGTGGTGGGCATCCTGCCCCCTGGGTGAGGGTGGTAGTAGTGGTAGGCATCCTGCCCCCTGGGTGAGGGTGGTAGTAGTGGTAAGCATCCTGCCCCCTGGCTAAGGGTGGTAGTAGTGGTAGGCATCCTGCCCCCCTGGGTGAGGGTGGTAGTAGTGGTGGGCATCCTGCCCCCCTGGGTGAGGGTGGTAGTAGTGGTAGGCATCCTGCCCCCTGGGTGAGGGTGGTAGTAGTGGTGGGCATCCTGCCCCCTGGCTAAGGGTGGTAGTAGTGATAGGCATCCTGCCCCCTGGGTGAGGGTGGTAGTAGTGGTAGGCATCCTGCCCCCCTGGGTAAGGGTGGTAGTAGTGGTAGGCATCCTGCCCCCTGGCTAAGGGTGGTAGTAGTGGTAGGCATCCTGCCCCCCTGGGTGAGGGTGGTAGTAGTGGTGGGCATCCTGCCCCCTGGGTGAGGGTGGTAGTAGTGGTAGGCATCCTGCCCCCTGGCTAAGGGTGGTAGTAGTGGTAGGCATCCTGCCCCCCATGGGTGAGGGTGGTAGTAGTGGTGGGCATCCTGCCCCCTGGGTGAGGGTGGTAGTAGTGGTAGGCATCCTGCCCCCCTGGGTGAGGGTGGTAGTAGTGGTAAGCATCCTGCCCCCTGGCTAAGGGTGGTAGTAGTGGTAGGCATCCTGCCCCCCTGGGTGAGGGTGGTAGTAGTGGTGGGCATCCTGCCCCCTGGGTGAGGGTGGTAGTAGTGGTAGGCATCCTGCCCCCTGGGTGAGGGTGGTAGTAGTGGTAGGCATCCTGCCACCCCTGGGTGAGGGTGGTAGTGGTGGTAGGCATCATGCCACCCCTGGGTGAGGGTGGTAGTGGTGGTAGGCATCATGCCACCCCTGGGTAGGGGTGGTGGTGCGCATTCAGGCCCCTGTGTGCATATGTGGCATTGGTGATGGGCATCCCGCCCCTATGGTGCTGCTGTTGCTGGTGTAAGTATATTCTGCATCCCTGTGTGTGTGTGTGATGTGTCGTGTACGTGTTGTATGTGTTTTGTGGTTGGTGTCTGGCTTACCTTCTGCGCCGTACGCGTCCGTGCCTGTTCCGGTAGTAAATGTAGAATATTGGTATGATCGGGACGAAGGGATTCATGGTTGGTTCGTGTCGTTCGTCCTTCTCGTTGCTTCGCGTCGTCCTCGTCGCTTCGCCTCGTCCTCGTCGCTTCGCCTCGTCCTCGTCGCTCGCGTCGTCCTCGTCGCTGCCGTGTTCGTCTCGGAGCCGTGGATCGTGTTGTGGCGCGAATCGGAGCTTATGTGCGCCTCTCCCGGATGCTTTGACGTGCCGTGCGTAGCGACGGGTTCGGCGCGTACGGAAAGCGCATCGTACTTGTCCGGCCGGACGGGGCTGCATTTTTCCTTCCGTGAGTCTCGATTCGGCGTTTCCGGATTCGCCTCGGTCGGAGAACAGGACCTGGTTTGGGTGAGTACGGCTCGGCCGGATTTTTTGCTGTTGTGCGCATCGTACTTGCTCGTTCGGTGTGCTGTACGGATCGGTCGGGAAACAGGCTTTTGCATGGCTTTTTTCCCGACCGAATGGTATTGGGTGCGCCTCCGACCGAGATCGGAATCGGCCCCAAAGTATCTGCAATTGAGTGCTACATACTCGGGTTTCCATACATTGTGAAGTTTGCCCACTTTACCATTGTGCTTTATATGAGCTGGTCTTGCAAAGACAACAAATGTTTTTCCATTATCACAAGACTGGATGTACAAGTGTTTCATGAACGTGTATTTATTGCATTCTATACGAGTTGGTCTTGTTATGATCACAATTGTATTTTTACCAGTACGATACTGGATGTACAAATGTCTCATGAACGTGTTTACTGTGATATGCACTGATGTATGCCTGTCTGTCACAAAGTAGGACTCTGTCGAACTGTTTGAGTATCAACCACAGTCACACCCAGTCCAAGATGGCCACCACGGGTAGTCATGGATTTATGTGACTTCATGTGATAGTAAACTACTACCAGGCATTAGTTTGGTATGATGAGTTCCATCGGTTAATTTTAAGCACTGGTCTGTGTGACCTTTGTGCACTTAAAAGTGTAGCGGTAGCATTTTTACATTTATATCTGTGTAATTTTACTCCGTTTGGAGATGGCGACCGTAGATATCCTAAAGTTTTAGTTACCTTGGAGTGCTTGCGTAATTACGTAGGTAGTGACACCCTTGGATCCCAGCGGTGGCTTCTTTACGATTTGAGAGTGGAAGGATTTTTTTCTTTTTATCACTGTTATGGCTTATCATGATTTGAAAGGGGCATGGATATGATACTAACATAGCCGCCGCAATACGTCGGAGACTCAAGTAGTTTTTGGAAGATAAGGGGCGGAGTTTGCATCCATCATAAGAGCGCCTAATCTGTATACACGAACGCATCACGAATGCTGCGGGGACTGGCAGAAGAGAGCAGGGTCGAAATACGAGTGACGGGTGTATCTGGATTTATATTGGTAAGCGGTCTGTGCGTTGTATGGGCTTATCTTGCAGAGGACGAAAGTTTGTTGTTGTTATCTGTATATTTGAAAGTCTGCTGGTTCATTTTGATTGTAGGTGCATAGACATAGACGCTGGTTACCCAACGAGACGTATATTAGGTACTACGTAGCACCACATGTTTGGTGAGGTGTGTGGGCATAGGGTGTATTCACAAAGTTTATATATTTTACAGATTTTGTGTATGAGGCTGCTGTTTAAATAACAGCAACAAGTTTACTCCCTCTTAAAACTTGAGTACCTTCATACACGGTATCATGTTATCATGCTTAAAAGCATTGATAACACTTGGTTGAAAACCGGAAGTGGTTGAATAGGCTCGTGGTGGTGATGAGACACAAGGGATCTAGGTTTTTGAATTCTTGAGAAAATTTGGCACACTATCTTTCGAGAATGATGGCACGTAATGACACACTCACCACCCTTAGGTTATCATTTATGGGTTTGCCACTGGAGTGAGGGTAAACTGTTGACACTCGGTGCTGTAGGAAGACATTGGTAGCTATAGAAGTCATAGGGAACGTCTTTTGAATAACTATGGTTTTATTATTATTTTTTCTAGAAGTCCCTGAGGAAGAGACCTTTGTGTCCCAAAATGCATAGTGCAACACATGGATAAAGTAGGAGTCACATCAAAATAACTTTGATTTCCATTATTATTTTGCTTTATGGTTGCTTTATTGTACCTCGTGAATAAGCACTCGAATGTTAAATCACACGAGATTTTGTATGTACATATAAAAATACATGTGTAATTCAAGAAGAATTAATACAAATGGACTAATGAATACTTGCTTGTGATTTGTTTAGATATAAATATAAAAGTATTATTTTGAAACCGTTGACATATATAGAGCTGTGCACACAGTTACACAAGTACATGTGTACTTGAATTTTTGTTTGAGTTCCATTATGGAGGATTGGCAGACTCCAAATACTGTGTAGCACGGAAAACATTTGTTTAGCAAGAGAATGACAGGTCTAGATATAGATAACTTTGATAAAACAGCGGAGTGTGCCACTGTAACCCATTGGTGTATTAGTTACAAAGTGCACCCAGTTGCCAGGCCCTAACCTTCCCTTTTCTTACATTTCAGGCACCCCTATGGTAGGCCCAAGGTACCCCCCTGGGCAGGGTGCAGGGTATGTGAAAGGTAGGACATGTACTGGTGTGTATGACATGTCCTGACAGTGAAATACTGCCAATTTCGTTATTCACAATTGAAAGGCTATCTTGCCCCATAGGACAGAATGGGAATGCTTTGTAACATCTTACAAGTATAACTTCCCATTGGAACAAGATAGAGAAAAAAAGTTAAGTCTCTCTGGACTCAGAATTTAATAACACATATTTTAGTAAAGATGGGGGCATATTCACAAGGAGCTATCGCCAAATTAATGGCACTTTATCGCAGCCAAAGTCGTGATAAATTTACCCCCCATTCACAAGCCGGTGTAAACAGCCCACAGCACCAGTTTACCCACGATAGCAGCCGCAAAAAACATCGCCACAGAGGACCCTCGCAAATATCGCTAATGAGATGCAGAGTAGGCATTCCCGTGACAAAAGTCGAAACAACATCACACCTCAACATTCACAACGACCAGCCACATCCGCGATAAAAACACAAAACAGGCGATAAGGCGCGTTAGCACCAGGAAATCTACACCTGCTCTGACCTGGTGTAAAGTCGGACGGCAGGCAGCACCACAAAAGGGAGCACAGCCCAGGGCCACATCCGAAGGGTAACAGATGCCATGGACCCACACATCATGCGGCCCGGACACCCAAGAGGGCCACAACACCCACCGCCACCACCCCAGGACCACCACTCCCTGGCACCCCCCGACCAAAGATATGACACATCAGCCACACTTAAACATGTACAAAATATTCCGCTTGATGCCGCACAATCACAACTGGTGACATGGATGTGTCGTCACAGAAATGACCAGTACACATACACTTTCGAAGCAACAAATGAAACTTTTTTTAAATTAACAACGAAATGAAATGAAGACACATGGCCGCTCCCCTCTGGACAATACGTAGGTCACAGCCTGTAAGACAAAAAACATGATGAGAAGGTGTGTCCTGCGCACATCAGAGGACAGAGAGAGAGCGAAGGAGAGAGAGAGGAAGAGAGGGAGAGAGAGAGAGAGGAAGAGAGGGAGAGAGAGAGAGAGAGAGAGAGGAGAGAGAGAGGAAGAGAGGGAGAGAGAGAGAGAGAGAAGAGGAGAGAGAGAGGAAGAGAGGGAGAGAGAGAGAGTGCCACCCCTGCGCACCCAGGCCACACTGCTCACCTGCTGCCACCGGTGTGTCTCCAACCACGTGCCGGTATGTAGGGCAGTTCACCAGGTCACACATCTGATTCAGAGCCGTCAGCTGAAACAGAGCCCAGATAAATGACTGGCACAGTACACACACTTGCATAGACAACATCGCCTGCCCGCCCATGCACACCCAGGCAGAGGCACCCCAACCCCTCCCGCCGCCCATCGTAGCATGCCCGCCCATGCACACCCAGGCCTCAATGCTCACCTTCCGCCACCGGCGCGTAGACAGGAGGTCCCACCACGTGTCGCTGCAAGTCACAAGCCCGGGGCCCATGGACATGGCACCCTCCACATCATGCAGCCCCGCTCCACAGGCCACCAGGTCTCACATTTGGTGCTGGGTCTTGATTACTCCATGGCAGAGGACATACCAGTGCACCCGGCACCATCGCAGGCTGCACACCCGCTCAGCCCAATGGGTGCCACCAACTCTGTCATCCCGGAAGCCAAGCCACGGGGCGGTAGGCCCGCGCTGCCCGCTGGCTCTGGCCTACACTGCGGTCCAGCAGGGCACGCAAAACCTGAGCTGTCCGGACTGCCTGGACGGAGCATCATCCCAGGCTGCACACCCACTCAGCAGCTCAAGGTGCCACTGACTCATTGCACCCAAAGTCACCGTCCCGTGGCGGGGTGCCTGTGCCGTCCGCAAGGCCTCTGGTGCCACTAACCCTGTGCAACCCCAGTCTGCGCCACGTGGTGGTAGGCCTGTGCTGTACTCACAGGCCTCGGATGCCACTAACCCTGTGCAACCCCAGTCTGCGCCACGTGGTGGTAGGCCCGTGCCGTACTCAGAGGCCTCGGATGCCACTAACCCTGTGCAACCCCAGTCTGCACCACGTGGTGGTAGGCCCGTGCCATACTTACAGGCCTCGGATGCCACTAACCCTGTGCGCAGCAACTCATGGGCCCTATATGAGTGCGAACCGTGGGGTGTCTGTCATCCAGTCACCACCGGAAGAGGGGAATGTGACGTCATCGGCCCCTTATGTTGGCGGAGTCACATGGCCTGTGACGCCTGTGCCGGATGGGTGTGGTGTGTGTGAAAACCTGCCTCAGGGAGTGGCTGTGACATGTTGACGACTAGACCAGTGACCTGCACACCACCAGCGAGTACGGCTGCGACGGGTAGCAATGAGGGCCCCCCCTCGGTGCGTAAGTGGAGTGGATTGGCCTGTCGTATGCCTGACCAGCGCAGGGCTTGCAACAATGACTCGTGGGCTCTGGGCGTGGTCCAGTCCATGTCCGGACAAGGAAGTGACTGATGCGTGTGTCCCTGCTGCAGTGTTCACGGAACCCGCTATACAAGATGCAATGTCGCACCCCCTTTCTGGCATTCCACAGGATGAACATCATTGACGCAAGGGAAGGCACTGTCCCCACATTCATCCACACATCCACACAGGAATGACGTAAGACATTACACAGCAGTGCGCCACTGGATGTTTATTTGCACATCCAGTGCAGTCATGCAGCTGGAGAGGTACAGGGCAATGCCGAGCACACCACACAATATGGGCCCGTGGAGGGCCAGCCAGTGTCCATCCCGGGAAGACCTGTACTGCGGAAGAGGAAGGGTACAGTCCGCAGTCTGTCCGCCGTGTCATTGGTCGTCAAACAGCATGTGGCAGTCCATGTCGCTGTCCAAGGTGAGTGCCTCGGAGTGTATCGCGGGTCAGTGGTAGGTCTTGAGGCCATGTGCGGCACCAAGCAGAAACAGGCAAGGTGGTGGTAATGGATGCTAGTGCCTGGTCCTCCTGACCACAGTCCCATCCACGTCCTCGTCCCCGGGTGTGTGCCCTGCCCCACCTGTGGGTGTTGCAGTGCCGGCTGCGGCACTGTGTGCCACTGACTCATCAGGGGCCAGAGGAGGATTGTCGGCAGCACTGTGTGGCAGTGACACATCAGGTGCCGGAGTGGATACGCCTGCCGCACTGGGAGGCACTGACACACCAGGGGGCGGAGATGTGGATGGTGTGGGGGCAGCAGCATTCATCATCGCCACGCCTTGTGGCAGCAATGCCATGACGAGGACATGCAGGGCACTGTAGATCCCAGCTACATTTCGCTGATGTGCAGCGGCAGCTGCCATCCTTTCCCCCTCCATCCGCACCATGTCCTCCATGAGCCTCCGCATGTGTGCCATCTCACGGCTGGCATCGCTGGGGCCACTCTGAGCGGACAGGTATTCTTCCCTCTGCGTCATGACTCCAGAGATGTCAGTCAGGGCTCGCTGGAGACCATGGGGCGGACATAGACACCCAAGGATGGCGTCCAGTTTGTTAGCCATGAGCTGGAACCCCACCCGCACATGCTCGCCCGTCTCCCTCTGGCCCTCCAGCACACAGCGTTGGAAGGCCATTTGTTGTTCCTGGGGGTCTTGGGAGGGTGCCGGGGCTGTGGGTGCCTCCTGCTGGGTGGTTCGGCTGGTGGGTGGGGTCTCATGGATGTAGCTGGGCTGGCCTGATCCTGGAGGTGAGTTGCGGAGGTGGTAAATGAGGTCTTGGATGGTTTGGATGTCGATGCTGGTGTTGTCCTCCTCCTCGTCATCAGTGAAGAGTGGCTGTGACTGCTCTGCAGGAGGTGTTGAAGATGCCCCTGCGATGTGAAGGGGAGATGGTGTATTACAATGTGTCCACATGTATCTAGCCGCATGGTACAGGTTGACATTCAGACAGCATGGCATTGTACATTGTGACAGTGTGTGGGTCTGGGCGAGGACACAGAGTGATTGTGGGTGTGCACTGTGCCCTGCTTGCTTGTGCATGTGTGCCATTGTGGCCATCTCCCCCCGTCCCCCCAGTACCTGGTGGTCACTCACCCTGTTGCGGTTGTGTTGTGTCCTGTCGAGCAGTGTCCGGTCCCCCGACTCCGGCCACAGTCTCCACACTGATGACTGTCGACACCAGCTCCTCCATGTCATCCAGCTCCAGCTGTGGCGCCGTGCCCCCACCTCCGGTCTGCGTTGCTGCCTTCATGTTGGCGGAGAGTTTATCCTTGGTCTTCCGCTTGATGTCATTCCATCGCCTCTTGACCTCGTCCATTGTCCGCTTGTGCTCTCCGACGGCATTCACCTTGTCGACGATGTCCCGCCATATTCCATTTTTGGTGCCCAGTGACACGTAGGAGGTGACGAAGAGTTGTTGATGGTGTTCCATCACCTCCGTGACTATGATCATGTTCTCCTGTGCACTGAACTTGGTCTTCCTGGTCTTCTTGTCCTTGCCCTTCCCTGTCCCTGAGGTCCCAGGCTGGTCGTCTGGGGTGCTTGTGGGGTTGCGCTCGTCCTCTGCGCCTGCTCCGGATGCCTCCATGGTGCTTGTGTGTTGGTCAGTTTGTGTGTGGGTGTTTTTTTATGCTTTTATGGAGGTTTTTGACGCCTGCCAGGTGTGTGTTGCAGGCCTGGCGCTGCTTGTCGCTGGTTTCCTCATCGCGCTTTGGCCCATCACGTGTTTTTTGGTGTTGTGGTTTGTGTTTTTATCTCCATCGTGGTAGTTGTATCGCGGACTTTGTCCGCGGTTTCGGCAGACTATCGCATGCTACCGCCTTGTTGTGAATTCCACGTTGACACGGGGTTATTTTCCCGTGATAGGCTGCGTTATTGAAAGTTGCGTTATGCTACTCTTGCGGTAGTTATCACACGTTCTTGTGAATATACCCCATGGTTTTTAAATCATGTGCTTGAAAATGCCACTTTTAGAAAGTAGGCATTTTCTTGTTTAACCATTCTGTGGGCCTCTGCCTGTTTGTGTATTGACTGTCTGGTTATGGAGTGACAGGGGTTGGGGATGTGCATTCACTGTAGGCAGTCACTGGGGGGGTTGAGGTGTGCCTGGCCCTTCCAGGATGACTCAGAGCTGGGCTGAATAGACCCTGCTTGAATTTAGAGTAGTGGGAGGAGATTTCCTTGCACCTGAATAGGGCCGGTCTCCCTTGCACAATGCTGTCTCCACTCGCTGCGGTCATGCTGTACCAGTGAGGACAGAACTGGTTTGGACTGTGCGCAGAGACCCTTGCCCAAAGAGAAAAAAGACATTTTGGGGAATAGGTATTAGAACTAAAACACCTGAATTTTAGATTACTTCTGGACTCAAGAGAAACCTTTGCCAAGGAGAAAAGCTGAAGTGCTGTGAGGAGGAGTACTGCCCCTTTGCTTTGTGCTGTGTGGGGTTGGCCTGCAGTTGCTGTTTCTGCCAAGGAGAGGACAAAGACTGGAGCTTTGCTTTGTTTGAACCTGCTTGAAGAAGATCTTCGAGGGCCTGAAGGGTGCTGGCCTCCTGTTTTGAACTCTCAGGGACACAAAAACTTCACCCCCAGCTCCCCTGAACCTTCTTGATGAGAGTTTGGACCTACCAGGAGGTGCCTATTCTGGTTTTGGGCCTCTGAAGGTTGTTCCTGCTGTTGGGAGCTGGAAGAAACCTAAAGGAAGCAAGAAAACCTGTTTCCTAAGCCGTAAGTGATGCCGCTGTGATGCCACGACCTGCACCGAGGCCAGGGGCACCACTCGTGAAGTGAACAACGCACCGCCCAGCCTGCACCACAACTGCGACACCCTTCGTCGCCTGCAGTTATCGGCTGTGCCCGACTCCCGCGCTCGCACTGACTCCGTCATTGCCAGCGCCTGCATCCTGTTATCGCCGCACCGATAACCGCCGATGGTGACTTCATGAACTCGCCGACTTTGCATCATCAGCGGAACCAACGCCTCACCACCGACACAACTGTCTTCACTGCCCTGGACTCGACACGCACCTCCTTGCGGACACAACGCCTCGCCTCCCCCTTGGCAGCCAGGAAGCTGGCCTCGACCTCGGCACCGACGCCTCACCTCCACGACGCCGTGCATCATAATAGACTTTGTTTCCAAGGTGCTGTTTGTTTGAGGGTCCATGTGACTCCAAGCCCGATGCCGCGCTTCTCAAGGTCGATGCTGTATTTTGGATTTAGTGCTGTCACGACGTCGCAATAGCCCCAGGTGGAGCTATTTGTTTTCTACAAGTCCTATTTTTGCAATAACTGATTTAAAGTCGTATTTCATTACCTGTACGTTGCATTTTTGTCATTTTGGTCTTGTTGAGTTTAGATAAAGATACTTTATTTTTCTAAACTGGTGTGGTGTCCATTTGTGGTGTGTTTTGAGTACAAATACTTTACACATTGCCTTTGGGATAAGTCTGTCTGCTCGTGCCAAGCTACCCAGGTGGTGAGCAGGGGTTATCTAAAGTGTGTATCCCCTTACCCTGACTAGAAGCAAGGGTCCCTATTTGGACAAAGGTATCTAACTCTGCCAACTAGAGACTACCATTTCTAAGAATGCCTCAAACTCAACACAGACAAAACAGAAATACTCATCTTTGAGAGCAACAACTCCCTGTGGGACAGCTCCTGGTGACCAACAGAGCTCGGCCCGCACCTACAGAGCATGCTGGAAACCTTGGAATAATACTTGTCAGCAAGCTCTTGAAGAGGAAGTGGATAAACACTGTCTCATCCTCTTGCTTTCTCACCCTGTACTTACTTAGAAAAATCTTCAAATGGTTCCCCTTCTAAATCATATGCACCGTCACCCAAACCCTCATCACCATCCATAATGCAGCAGCCAGGCTCATCCGCGACCTCCCGAGGCAGACCCACATCTCCCCTCACCTCAAAGTCCTGCACTGGCTCCCCATCAGCAAACGGTGCCCATTCAAACTGCTCACCCACACCTACAAAGCCCTTCACAACAAGGGTTCATCCTACCTCAACCACAGGGTACCTTCAACCAACCTACCTGCATACTTTGTTCCTCATTCCTCTTCCTAGCCCACATCCCCCCCAATCCACAGAAGCAGGAGTGGTGGCTGCACCTTCTCACAACTGGCGACCAAGTGCTGGAACGGCATCCCCCTCTATACTTCCCTCTCCCTGTGGGAGTTCATGAAGTTCTTGGCTCTTCAACTAACTCAGCTCCGCAGCAACATCCTCCTACCCCAACCCCCCCCACCGAGCACCTGGATACCCTCAGGGGTGACAAGCAGTGCTCTACAAATCCGATTTGATTTGATTTGATCCCCTGTCTGCTTTGCCCGTTTAAAAGTGAACACACTGACCACTTGTGATTTCAGTTACAAATTTGCTATGGCTAAGGAGGGCCTGAGAGTTCTGATTTGCATTGCACGTTTTAAATGTGTGTGTAGTTTTTATCTGTGTGTGTAAATTAAAGTATATGTTTTTCAAGCTAAAATGACTGAATGGACATTAAGTGCCTGAGTGTTATTAATGTGCCTTACTGAGCTCTGAGTGTCTAGCTGCCATAGCAAGCCTTGGCCTTTGTGGCCTGCTGTCCTCATAGTCATTTGCTAAGTGGGTGTGCTTGCTCCCCGGTTTGGGTCCGGTAATGGGAAGCCTCTTGGACATCATAGATAAACTACACCAATTGTTACAGTTGGGATCAAGTAACCCCCTAATGGCCATGAGTATCTGCACAATTTCTCACAATCATCTTCTTGTATAAAATATTAGTGAAAATTGTCATTTTAGTCCCTATCGCGAGTATGCTATATTTGAATGAATGTTCTCACAGAAGATTAGGTTTTTTTGTATGGTGAGCCTGAATCCATTTTCTTGACAGATAGGATAAATGTTAATTTCCTCAATAAGGGCGCTTCTTTATTCATTAGCATTGGACTCAAACTATGCGTTCACTACTAGCATGGCAATTTATTGTCATCTCTTAACTTACACATAATGGCTTATTTTAAGCATTGTCAAAATGCTTCCCTTCGTTTTATTTACCGATTGCTGTCGTGAATACAGCATCATAGTCCAACAGCAAAATGTTCCAAATCAACTTTGGCTTCTTGCAGATCTACATCATAGATCTCCAGAAAAGTCTCCAGTCTATATCACCACATGTAAGGCCCTGTTCTGCTGTATATTCCCACTGAGGTAGCATGACATGTTTTACTGGCCTGCACCCGTCTTCCCATTAGTTTACATGCATGTAAACAGTATATCTTGTCTGTTCTAAGCTCAATACAGTAAATTGAACCGTTTGCGAGATTAGTCGCAAATTTTCATCTAGTTCTTTCCTTATTGGATCAAAAAGTTATTTTTTTCTATAGGTGTGTTTTACCAGCCCAGCATTCTTTACTGCAGGGTAAGATAAACTCATCAGTCGTTTTTCCAACATGGAGGTAACAAAAATACACAGAATTGTGGAAATACCAGAAATCATGGAGGTGAGATATGAATCCTAGTGTCCAAGTACACTAAAATACCAGTCATGGCACTCTTTTTTTCTACCCATGATGTAGACTGTCAGACTTTGAATTATGAAAGATACCTGCAAACTGCAACCTGCACAAAATTCACAATCTTCCTAGAATGGACATAGATATTATGTTCGATGCCTCTTTGGAGACTAACAGCTAGCAACTTCAATTTTCAACAAGTGAAACTGGCTTAAAAAGACATACAGTGTAGGTACTCAAGTGGCCGAATTACACATGTGGCGCATTTTTCTTCTTTGCGCCGGGTGCATCTTTAAAAAGGTGCGCCTGGCACAATGAGGGAAAATGCACCGCATTATGGGGAATGCACCACCCCAGGTCAACCGCGAACTTGTGCTGCCCTGGGGTCAGCACATTCACATGAAATACGGAGCAGCTGCTTTAAAGCCCCTCTGTGTTTCACTGTGCAGGCGGCAACCCGCCTGCACTTTTAAAGGGGAATAGAGATCCCCTTGCAGGCTGGTGCAGTCAGTGGACCCCCTTTATCCCTGCAGGGGGCTGCTCTCAGGAGGCGCACTGACAGTGCGCCACCTTTTAGGTGGTGCACTGTCTGTGCGCCTCCTAGGGGCTTCTTTGCCTCTGCGCCTGCATCAGCAATACGTCACGGACACAGAGACAAAGGGATTCCCTCATTTGCATGGGACACGCCCACATGCAAATGAGGAAACGCCCCCTTGAAGATAGCGCTGGCGCTTTATGTGTGCTAGCACAATTGGTATTACAGAAGGGTCTGCACAAGCGTCTGCGGCCCCTTCTGTAACACCAAAGTGCCCCACGGGCATCTAAAGTGGGTGCAAACGCCCATTGCGCCCCCAGAGCACTTTATGTAATACGGCCCCAGATATTCTATGTTCATTGGATCCTTGCACAATTCTGTAGCCTGTGCAGTCACCACAACCTTTCCAGGAGCTGCTGGAGGACAAAGAATAGAAAAATATTTTGAGAGAACAGCTGAAAAGAGAGCAGACCTTCCTGATTTATGTTTGCCATGACAGGCTTTTGCAGCCAGCCCACCATGCTGATGCAATCTTGCAATAGTTCAGTGCATGATTTCATTTGTAATCAACTTGGCATGGTGGCCTTGTTTGAAATCCCACTTGCCGGACCACAAGCACTACCAAACTTGGAGGGTCATTATGATGACTGGCGGATCGCCACCGCCCGTATGGCGGTGCGATCCGCCCGCCATACCCCTCCGCCCGCATGTCATTTCCCCCCCACCACATTACGATGGCGGGGGGGAGCCCGGCGGACTGAAAGACCGTCCGACGGTTTCATGCCGGTCACACAGGTGACCGGGCGGAAAAGGGCAGTAATATGGTGGTGGTGTCTGCAAGACACCACCATCCATATTAGGATGATTGCGGAGATGTGCCTTTTCATGGCGGCAACCCCGCCATGGAAAGGCATACGGTCTTTTACACTGGGGGCCCATTGCAGGCCCCCGGGGAGGGGGGGTGGGGGGTACACTTGGGGGGTACCTATGGTACCCCCCTGCATTGACATGGACAAGGTGGCAGACACCGCGCGGGGCCTGTCACCTTGTGCATGCCAATGCACGACGTGCATTCCCAGCATTGTGGCGGGCGGTGCTGTGAACACCGCCCGCCACAATGTTGGGAATAGGGGATACCACCGCCACCGTGGCGGTGGCATCCTAATACTCCCGGCAGGACCGCCGCTCCTATGGCGGACGGTCCCATTCACCGCTACGGTGGCGGGCGGACTTTGTCCGCCCATCATCGTAATGACCCTTGATCCGCAGCAGGGACAATATCTCGCCTGCTGCAACACCTGTTGGTGTATGAGCACAAATAGACAAGTGAGGCCCAATGACTATTCATGAATGCATTGCCCACATTATTGGGATGGGAAGTCAAGCAACACTTTGCAATCTGCATGGTGCATGGTGTGAGGAGAACACCAAATAAAATAGAATCACAGAATGTTTATCCTGTCTGATTAACTGTAACATCCACTTGGCACATTACTGAATACTGCAAACCTAGGCTGCAGATCTGAACAACATGAGCACGTATAATCATCAACAAGTAGGTCAGTTTCAGTATGACAAGCCAAAACTTAACAAGATGTGAATATTGATCTACTCAGCTAAGGTCATATCCATTTCAGTGTATCCTTAGAGGGGCGTAAGTGGTAGGAAGTAGGGGAATGGTGGTAAAGCAAGGAAGTCATGCAAAGGAGAAGTGTGAAGATATAACAATATTTATTGTTTACATATAGTCGGATAACCACCTGAACAAAATCAAAGACACATAGAGCTGTGGAATGTGAGGGCCTAGCCAGAGGTAGAAGGTTACTCTTATCTCTGAGTAGAAGGGTACCCATTGTATAACCATGGTGCTTAGTCATTCATTCCTGTCTCTCATTCCTGACACCCATCTGAGCCACTCATGTGTATGTTTATGTGCTATGCGATTGCAGACCGTCTGGAACAGCAAACAACACACAGCAACAAGATAACATAGAACAGCTGACCAAGCTGATCATTCATAAGATGATGCAAGTCTTTTGTCACTTCTCTTTTCACCTGAGGTTCTCCAGCTGTCACACTGAGCAAACAGGTGGATGGTGTTAGAATCAAAGAAAAAATAGGTGCCTTGATCTTTCAGAGTTGTCAGGGTCCTTCAGTTGTAGGTCTCTTGCTTAACTGGGCTGAGCTCCTTGGGTAGTGTTGACTTTCCGATTGGTATAAGCATGATGAAAGATATGTGATGATTTTGAGCTGGTACAATAGCTCCATTTTAAGTGCTTCAATTATTGGTGTATTGATGTACTGATCACATCTCTGGATTTAGAGAACAATTGGTGAGTATTTGTCCCTTGCCCTGACTGGTTTCAGCAAGTAGGGTGCCACTTGCCTTGTGACTATATCACACTCTGCCTGGGGTAGAGAACTTCTTTTTCAGCTGGAAATTTTGATAGCAGTTTCTCCAGGCTGTCTACTCTTATATATTTGTACTGGGGACATTCAAACAGAAATTGGTTGATGGTTTTGAAGTGCCCAACTTGGAACAATACTATTTAGTTGCCCAGGCACACTATTCGAGATATTGGTATCACTGAGACAGATAATGTGACCACCCATCTGTAATTTTCATGGACTGAGCGTAATTTCACCCTAATGTCCGTTGTCCGTGATTAATGGTTTAACGGATGGCACTTGTCCAACATTTTAGCCTTTCAGCTAAAGAAAAAAAATGTATTCTGATAAATGAGAATTCCCCAACTGAAGTGGAAGGGAGGATGTCTCCTGTGCTGTGTTCCCAAGTGTGGGGCAGACAGATAAATAAGAAACTAGCCTTCTTGCCAGGGTGCCTGCTTCCCGAAGAAATGCAAATGTGTGCAGTTGGTAAAGTTTCTCTGGAGCTAGTATAGGCGGTAATTGATGGAGTCACTCGAAGCTTCCTGTGAAAAAGATATTTTCTTTTTGAGAGGTACTGTAAGGGTGTCCGAAGCTGAGCTGTGGAGGGCATGCTTCTAGTTAATATGTTTGCACTAGGAATAATCTGTATATTACTGAAATGTATTCTTTAAAAGCACTTTTTATCTGTAACCCAAATTTATATGCTCATTTTGTGGCAGCCTATATTATATGGTGTGTAATGCACATTTAAAATAATGACTTACACATTCACAGTGCTTTCAAGGAACTCGTAGCACTAAAAATACACAAGTCACTTTTCTCTGTTGCTTCACACAGGATTACATTCTATAGGCCTCTGGTTGCACACATAGGCATCTGTTGTGATCGCATTAACTAATAGAGGTTTCATAATGTAAAATAGTGCATTTCCCACTGATTAGTTTAACTCTAATTTATTTTTCATTTAAGGTGTACGTTATTTTATATGTAGTTACTTCATGGTGAAAGAACAACAAAATAGTTACAACATATTTTATTCTTTTTAGCCACGCCTTCAATTCCACCTCCACGTTCACTGACCCCATTACAAATGCAATATTCATACTTTTTTTATGCACTTCGACTGCTGCTTTGAATAGTTATGTAGTCCCAGATTTAGCATTTTTTCACGCAATGCAGCAAGATAACTTGCTGTGTTGCATGAAAGGGAGAAGGCAGGAATGCACCATATCTATCAATATATGGTGCAGTCCTGTCCTCTGCCTGCACTGGTGCACAATCTGCAGCCTAACACCAATGCAGGCACCCTTGTCTCATGATGCAAGGATGTCTGTGGTACAGGCAGCATGTTGTTGTGCAAGAAGTGACACCTTTCGGCACAAAAACAATCCGTACAGACATTTTCCTCTCTCTAAGCGTGCTGCAGAATGCAGCACACTTAGAAAGAGGAAACAACAAGGAGAAATAACGATATTTCTCCTTGGTGCGCCTCCCCTGGGAAGGCATACATGATGCATTCTCAGGTCTACCAGTGTTGGTAAATCTGGGAATCCTTAGATTACATGGGTGGGAGCGTGGAAACACCCACACTACACCCATGTAACACCTTCCCAGGGAGTTTAATGCGACTTGCGCTGCCTTGCGTTAGAACTGATTTCAGATAGAACAGATTTCCAAGCCACAGAGGGTACCACTGCATGGCATGGTAAATAAAATTCTAAGTTTTGCTTAGCACTGCATCCGCCTTGCGTGGCCTAAGGACAATGCAAAACCTTGATAAATATGCCCTGCAACGTCTGAAATGGCCAGTGATATTAGCATATGGTGTCCTGCCTTCCCTATCCTTCATTATGAACTTTTTTCTTTTTTAGATATTGTTTCAGATTATCCTGTGATCGGTATTTATTTTTACACTGTGTACTATTCATCTTACAGAGTTATACAAAAACACTGTCTTCTTGAGAAAAAGACATTAATCTAGTCAGTGGCTTGAGTGAACTAGGGGTGACTGGGAAGCCTGGGTTCAAATCCCATATTCCCTGCAAGACTAACTTGTGTAATCTAAGTCAAATTAATTTACTTCATGTGTCTAATTTACTTGATAGTGATATTTGAGAGCACTTTCAAGTAATTCCGTTTAGGATGGACTTTGAACAAAAAACACACTTGTATGTTTTATTAACCTGTAATGTTCCACTACCCATAACAATACTATTGGCCATGATGTAAGGGACATCAGATAATTGGTACACTTTGTTCATTCTTGGTGTTGTCAAGAGGGAGGTTTAAAGAATGTTTTCAAGTTCATGTTTAGAAACTTACACTTAAATAATTGACAATAAAATGTTGTGATCTAATGTACAAAATTGAAACACCACCGTATGTTTTTTTAAAGATTTTTATAGTTGAATGCCAAAAGAGGTTATGTAGCATGATAGTAGCCGAGTAGGTAGCAGATTCCATTGTACATTTAAAGAAGAACAGTGCTGGGCTACATACATTTATGAAATATTAGCACACAGTTTAAAACAATTTCTGTGTAACAAACTTACCCATAATAAACTCCCTCCCATTCTCCTGCCCACTCACCGCTGCCTTAACTATCAGTGTAGGGAAGCAGAGCAATGAACCCTGTGGTGTTTTGAAGAAAGTGTTCTACTGGGGAAATAGCAACAGTGTGTCAGAGATAGGCACCTTAGACAACTGCCTTGTGTCGTTGCCAAGATTTAGCAAGAACAAACTGAGAGTGTATGTGTCGGGGTGAATTACAGAGGAGAGAGTATCCTCCTTGGTGCAGTCTTTAAAGCCCTCCAACAAAATACCCCATAACTATGCAATAAAATATTTTCTCAGGCCAGCTCATTCCTTCCTGTGTAACAGGGTGCTCTCAGATTAAAACCAAGAGAGTGAGACCTTGGTCCAACTTGTGATAGTTGGAGGAAGTAAATCCTTCCTGGGTAGTGTAATATTGTGGTTTGGTAGAAGAAGAGCTAGGTCGAGGAACTTGGTGGAGGGTTTCTCGAACTTAGGAAGGGGGAATATGCCCAACAGGACCACTTCTGAGGAATTTGTTATTACACAGCCCATTGTGGTCAACAGCACATCGAAAACTCTCTACCATTATGAAAGGAGTGTGGGGCAAGACCAAAGCATATAAAGCAAATCGGCAACTAATTGCACACAGCAAGGACATGCAGCTGCGGCTTCCTGTACATTTGGTTAATTAAAGCAGGTGTAAGGTAGGTTCAGTTCAGAATATTAAATTGAACATACTTAAAACAGGAGCCCTGGGTTACTTTAACCCCTTCGGTGCTCATGACGAGCTCAGCTCGTCATGCTGCGCAGTGCTCGTGTGCGCATGACGAGCTGAGCTCGTCATGAACCCGCCCACTCAATGAAACGCCCCGCACAGGGCGAAAATCGGCCGCGCACCGAAGGGGTTAAACGGATATTTCAATATTTTAGCTCAGTTCGCATTGTGCAGAGGTTTGGCCATTCAGGGGTCGATTCCGATCTCGGCCGGAAGCACACCAAACAGTATTCGTCCAGAAAAAAAACCAGCCGAGTGCGTGTTTCCCGACCGATTCGAACACTCGTCCGGACGAACAAGTACGATGCGTATAACAACCCAGATTCCGAGCGAGCCGTACTTACCCAATCCAGCTCCTGTTCCCCGCCCGAGCCGGATCCGTAAACACCGAATCGAGTCGTACGGAAGCAAATACACAGCACCTTCCGGCCGGACGAGTACGATGCGCACTCCGTACGCGCCGAACCCGTCGCTACGTCCGGGACGTTTGAGCATCCGGGCGAGCCGTACATAAGCTCCGTTTCGCGCCACAAGATGATCCACGGCTACGAGTACGAGTCGAAGACACGAGAAACCCGAACGAGACGATCCAAGCATAAATCCCATTGCGCAGGTCCTACCTATACTCTACATCTATTACCGGGACCGGCACGGACGCGTACGGCGCAGACGGTAAGTCAAACACCAACAACACAAACAAACGACACGTACCCGAAATATGTCACCCACACATAGGGATGCACAAATGACGTACACTAGCAACAGCAGAACCATAGGGGTGGGATGGCCATCACCAATGCCATACACACCCATAGGGGGATGGATGCCTACCACCAACACCACCCTACCACCACCCCTACTCAGGGGGGGCTGGATGCCTACCACTACTACCATCCCTACTCAGGGGGGCCTGGATGCCTGTCACTACCACCACCCCTACTCAGGGGGGCTGGATGCCTGTCACTACTACCATCCCCACCCTTAGGGGCTGGATGCCTGCCACTACCACCACCCCTACTCAGGGGGGCTGGATGCCTGCCACTACCACCACCCCACTCAGGGGGGCTGGATGCCTGTCACTACTACCATCCCCACCCTTAGGGGATGGATGCCTACCACTACCAGTACCCCCTACTCATAGGGGGCTGGATGCCCATCACTACTGTACCCCCTACTCATAGGGGGCTGGATGCCCATCACTACCAGTACCCCTACTCATAGGGGGCTGGATGCCCATCACTACTACCATCCCCACTCATAGGGGGCTGGATGCCCATCACTACTACCATCCCCACTCATAGGGGGCTGGATGCCTGTCACTACTACCATCCCCACCCTTAGGGGATGGATTCCTACCACTACCACCACCCCTACTCAGGGGGCTGGATGCCTGCCACTACCACCACCCCACTCAGGGGGGCTGGATACCTGCCAATACCACCACCCCTACTCAGGGGGCTGGATGCCTGTCACTACTACTATCCCCACCCTTAGGGGGCTGGATGCCTGCCACTACCACCACCCCTACTCAGGGGGGCTGGATGCCTGCCACTACCACCACCCCTACTCAGGGGGCTGGATGCCTGCCACTACCACCACCCCACTCAGGGGGCTGGATGCCTGCCAATACCACCACCCCTACTCAGGGGGCTGGATGCCTGTCACTACTACTATCCCCACCCTTAGGGGCTGGATGCCTGCCACTACCACCACCCCTACTCAGGGGGGGCTGGATGCCTGCCACTACCACCACCCCTACTCATGGGGGCCTGGATGCCTGTCACTACTACCATCCCCACCCTTAGGGGGATGGATGCCTACCACTTCCACCACCCCTACTCATGGGGGCCTGGATGCCTGTCACTACTACCATCCCCACCCTTAGGGGGATGGATGCCTACCACTACCACCACCCCTACTCATGGGGGCCTGGATGCCTGTCACTACTACCATCCCCACCCTTAGGGGGATGGATGCCTACCACTACCACCACCCCACTCAGGGGGGCTGGATGCCTGTCACTACTACCATCCCCACCCTTAGGGGGATGGATGCCTACCAATACCACCACCCCTACTCAGGGGGGCCTGGATGCCTACCACTACCACCACCCCTACTCAGGGGGGCCTGGATGCCTACCACTACCGCCACCCCTACTCAGGGGGGCCTGGATGCCTGTCACTACCACCACCCCTACTCAGGGGGGGCTGGATGCCTGCCACTACCACCACCCTTACTCAGGGGGGGCTGGATGCCTGCCACTACCACCACCCCACTCAGGGGGGCTGGATGCCTGCCACTACCACCACCCCTACCCAGGGGGGGCTGGATGCCTGCCACTACCACCACCCCTACTCATGGGGGCCTGGATGCCTGTCACTACTACCGTCCCCACCCTTAGGGGGCTGGATGCCTGCCACTACCACCACCCCTACTCATGGGGGGCTGGATGCCTGTCACTACTACCATCACCACCCTTAGGGGCTGGATGCCTGCCACTACCACCACCCCTACTCAGGGGGCTGGATGCCTGTCACTACTACCATCCCCACCCTTAGGGGCTGGATGCCTGCCACTACCACCACCCCTACTCAGGGGGGCTGGATGCCTGCCACTACCACCACCCCTACTCATGGGGTCCTGGATGCCTGTCACTACTACCATCCCCACCCTTAGGGGGATGGATGCCTGCCACTACCTCCACCCCTACTCATAGGACGGGTAATGCATGACACAACCAGCATACTCCCACATAAGGAATGTCTGAAAATTACATCCCCCCCAACACCATGACAAGCGTGTGTAGTCTGTGTCAAATGCCTACAACACTGAACATAACATTGAACATACAATGTGACCCCCTAGCACATGTGTCACACATAAATGTGTGTGGCCTCCACAATGCAAGCCGACCATGGCCACTGTGGCAATGGGGTTGAACACCCCATCACCACAGCGACCAAAAGGTAAGTGTGGGGTCCATAGCTGATGCACATTTTGAACAGTGTGGCAATGGGGCCCAAAGCCCCATCACCACAGTGACAACAAGGTAGGTGTGGGGTCCATAGCTGATGCACCTTTTGAACAGTGTGGCAATGGGGCCCAAAGCCCCATCACCACAGTGACCAAAAGGTAGGTGTGAGGTCCATAGCTGATGCACATTTTGAACAGTGTGGCAATGGGGCCCAAAGCCCCATCACCACAGTGACCACAAGGTAGGTGTGGGGTCCATAGCTGATGCACATTTTGAACAGTGTGGCAATGGGGCCCAAAGCCCCATCACCACAGTGACCAAAAGGGAAGTGTGGGGTCCATAGCTGATGCACATTTTGAACAGTGTGGCAATGGGGCCCAAAGCCCCATCACCACAGTGACCAAAAGGTAGGTGTGGGGTCCATAGCTGATGCACATTTTGAACAGTGTGGCAATGGGGCCCAAAGCCCCATCACCACAGTGACCACAAGGTAGGTGTGGGGTCCATAGCTGATGCACATTTTGAACAGTGTGGCAATGGGGCCCAAAGCCCCATCACCACAGTGACCAAAAGGTAGGTGTGGGGTCCATAGCTGATGCACATTTTGTACAGTGTGGCAATGGGGCCCAAAGCCCCATCACCACAGTGACCAAAAGGGAAGTGTGGGGTCCATAGCTGATGCACCTTTTGAACAGTGTGGCAATGGGGCCCAAAGCCCCATCACCACAGTGACCAAAAGGTAGGTGTGGGGTCCATAGCTGATGCACATTTTGAACAGTGTGGCAATGGGGCCCAAAGCCCCATCACCACAGTGACCACAAGGTAGGTGTGGGGTCCATAGCTGATGCACATTTTGAACAGTGTGGCAATGGGGCCCAAAGCCCCATCACCACAGTGACCAAAAGGTGAGTGTGGGGTCCATAGCCGATGCACATTTTGAACAGTGTGGCAATGGGGCCCAAAGCCCCATCACCATAGTGACCAAAAGGGAAGTGTGGGGTCCATAGCTGATGCACCTTTTGAACAGTGTGGCAATGGGGCCCAAAGCCCCATCACCACAGTGACCAAAAGGTAGGTGTGGGGTCCATAGCTGATGCACATTTTGAACAGTGTGGCAATGGGGCCCAAAGCCCCATCACCACAGTGACCAAAAGGGAAGTGTAGTCAGGGTAAAAGCTGCCAAAGCCAAACTGCATGGATGATTACTGGTCACACAACAACAAACACATCAGTGGCATAGTAGTGCTTGTGTCCCATAGCAACATAGATTGGGTGAGGCAAACAGTGCAGTGGCAATAAAACATCGTTTTGGCCATGTGCATACAAACATCACCCATGGGGGCTCACATTGTCAACATTCACAAATAACACAATGACAGAAGTGACCATCATAATGCAGACCCACATATCTGCACCAATGGACACACAAATGTAGATATCCTGTGGAGACTGTAGATGTCAGGTGAACAAATACCATACCATGGCAGCAATGGGACATACAAACCATGATTATTGTGCTGACTGATGACCTAGGAGTCCCAGGGACAGCAGGGGAAAGCCACCAAACAACATACAGCCAATGGCACACTTAAGATATGCCAATGCAGTGGTGCAAATGCACAAACACAAACAGGCAGACTCACACTGCATATCAAACACAACAGGTGATGGGGGTCCCCAGGCAACCACACAACACATGAGGAGGCCTGAATTCCAATTACACAGATGTGTATACAGTGCCATACAAACGTTACTCATGGATCGGATTCCCCTATGTGGGCAAAGAGGCATTGTTAGATGAGAGGGAGCCCAAATTACACATGTCACACAAGCTTGTAGGAACAGCAACTAACACAGCAAGAGACAGACCCACCACAGCACTACCCCCAGGGACCCCACATTGTGGTGACACTAGCCTGCATGATAATCCCACTGTGATGACAAAGGTAGATGTCATTCACACTGTGAACCACAGCCATGTGTCCTGAGCAACAAACTACCATCACACCTACACAAGCAAATATCAATCAGCACGGCCTGCCAGCCATGGACAATATGGAGGTAGGGGTCTAGCCGTGCAACAACTCACATTTGCACACACTCAACACCACACACCTTGATCTCCACCAATGTGCAGCAGTGAAGCTCACATGGACTGGTGACATTGCACAAGCACCCATGACAATCCCAGGGGTGGTGGTGGGAACTAAGGTGCAGAAACCCATCACACATGGCCAGTCAACAAAACTCGTGAATGTCTGACACACTGCACACTACGCGGTACATGGGCATGACGTGAAATTCACCACAATCAATGGGATCCCGGCCATAGTCACACACCAATGAAGAAGACAAGGTGACACACAAAGAACACACGTACACAACTTCCAACATTGCAGCTCTGACCCTGAGGAGTGGCAGCAGTCACACACACAACGTGTCACAATCACTGAAAGCTACCACAGACTGTAAATTACATGACATGTGTAACCAACAAGTGCCAAGGGGAATCCTGAATGTGTCCCATCTGCGTTTGCCCACATCCCCAGCCCTGACAACAAAGACAACCTGGGATGACAACCTGATGAACCTTAGTTTGCCATGCACCCACATCCCGGAGTAACCAGGTCCAAGATGCTGGATGAACACAGAACAACTCAGCAAGCATCAGAAACAGGAACATCCGTAGGGACACAGCCTGTGTAGGAAAAGGGAAGGGTACACGCACAGACATGCTTACACAACACAAAACACGGGCCCAGGCAATGTCACGGGATTACACACTGCCATGAGGGCACTCCACTGCTGTGGAAGGTCCGCTGTGCCAAACCTTGTCTGTGCACGACTCAAACATGTCGGCAGAACACTCGGTCAGTGAGTCAACAACTACAACACACTGAAGGCTCTGCTCACATCAGCCTGGGTACGGGAGTGTCACGTCAGTCATCTGCATACACCCAAAACACGTGTCAAGCAAGGTGCACTGTATACACTGATGAGTCCTTCAACATTGGTGTGCTAAACTGCATGTCCAGTGGAGATGGGCACACAGTCAGGGAAATAGAAACATTGAACAGTGGTAAGCCCACCAGATGTGCATCACTGTAAGACAAAGATGTTAATTTACAAATGCAAAACGTACATCCCTGTGTCATATGCTGAACATCACACCCTCAGACTGCAGCAGAGGATGCCATAGATCCAGACTACAACAGGACACATATCCCATGGACCACATGGAGTCCATCACAGCAACACTTCATTTTCCTGATCTGAACACTATTACAACTGCAAATGCATGATGATACTCATCTACATCATGTACATCAAAAGAAAAACCACAAGTAAACAAAAAGAGGCTTTATTCAGCAAATGTCAATCAAAAATCAGAAGTCCAAATTAAACTAAGGCCAATGGCCAGTCCAAATACACAGTCCCAACAGGGTGATATGTGACAACTTGTCACCCATTGCTTGCCTGCACTGGTAGGGACAGGGGACATCCCCCTTGGAGGGGCATACAAGGGGCAGGCCAGGCACCGCAGGGACAGGATCAGGGGATGCCAGAGTGAGGCAGTGAAGGGGTGGTGGGTGCAGGAGTGTCACCGGCAACTGCAGTGGAGGTGTCTGACTCAGGGGGGCCGGCACCACTGTAGGGCACAAGTCAGATGGTGTTGGTGCTGCAACCACTGCAGTGGGCTGGTCTGATGGAGTGGACTGGGTCCCCACTGCAGTGCCCGAGTCAGACGGGGTGGTTGTGGACTCCACTGCAGTGCATGCCTCCAAGGGAGTGGAAGGGGGGCAGATGAGGTGGGCAGGACAGAGGGGGGACCCGGTCTCCACACCAGTGGCACAAACAGGCTGAGCGTCTGGGTTGGGGGTGGAAGAGCAAGTGGCAGGGGGAGGGCCTAAGCAGTTTGGGGATGCGGTATCGGTGTGTGGGGGAACCTGGGGCAGGGTGTGGCAGTGGAACCTGTGGAGTGGTGGCCTGGGGGATGGAGGAGAGAGACTGGGTGGTGGAGCTGCGTGGTGGTGGTGGTGGGGTCTTGCCCTTCCTGGTCCGGGGGGACTTCCGAATGGGGTCCTCAGTCTGCCTGCGCCTGGGGGAGGGTGTCCGGGGGCGAGGGGCACTCCCCTCTGTGTGGGTGGACTTCCTCTTCCCCCGGTATGCCGGATCTGCAGGATCGGAGGGGAAGAGGCCGAGGTCACAGAGGAAGACCTGCTGTGTAGGTGGGGTTGCAGGTGAGGCAAGGGAAGGGGTCTTGGAGGGAGAGGATTTGGAGGACTGCGGAGTGACTGTGGATGCCTGTGTGTGTGTCTGTTCCCCATCCCCTGTGTGTGTGGTATCTGTCCCCTGAGGATGCTTGTGTGCACGTCTTGCCTTTCTTTTGGGTGTGTCTGTGCTGCTCGTGTCTGTGTGTTTGGGTGATTGTGCAGGTGTGCATGTGCTTTGGACAGGTAGGGTGCCAGGAAGTGTGGATGGGGCAGAGGTAGGAGGGGGAGGGACTGTTGGAGGAGGGACACTGCTGCCGTCAGGGAGGAGTCCATGGACTTATTGCTCCTCTGTAGGGCAGACATACCCGTCGAGATGCCCTCCATGAACGACACCAGCTGTGTCAACAGAGTGGTGTGTGCATGGAGGACACTCAGCATTGCTGTCTGCCCTACATGGAGCTGCCGAAGTAGGTACACAGACTCCTCACTCAGGGCAGCAGGGGACACAGGGGCAGGGGGTGCGGTGCCTGGCACGAAGGAGACACGCTCCCGAACACGGGAGCCTCCACGGACCTCTGGAATTGGAGCCAATGGGAGGGCGGTGCTGGAGGTGGTGGTGGCGGGGCCAGACAGACTAGCTGGGGTGTGGTGGCTGCTGACACCCGCCTCCACAAGGGAGTCATCCTCCGAGCTGCTGTGGTCCTCAGCTGAGGTGGATGGTGCTGAGGACTCCTCGGTGTGGCTCCCCTCGCCCTCCGTGCCACTGGGTCCCTCTGACCACTCGTCGGATGCTGACCCAGTCTGGCTCCGCAGCTCCTCCTGGTCCGTGGAGCTGTCCCCTCCTGTGGCCGTGGATGTATCTGCAAACAATTAGGGAAACAGACAAACATCAGTCACCTGCACTGACCGCACACACCACAGTAAGTACAGCACTTACAGAGCCAGCCCTGGCATCCTTAGTTGAACATTGCCAAAACTCCTCACACCGATTTGGAGAAGCCAATTGTCAGTCTGATGGTCAACCATGGGACTCACACCCCTCCTGCCCTTGCACCCATCTGTCTGGTGCCTGTCTGATGGTAAGACCCCAGTGTGGACACATGCACCACCTACACAGTTGTTGGACATTGCAGGGAACACGGTGAAGTATGTGAACATGCACACATCACATCTCTTGCCACTGAGTCAGTGCAGGTGTCCGGAGAAAGGGATGGCCAGAGTCTAAATAGAAATGCATGTGATGCATACCAGCACCAGACACCATGATGCACCCATGTCCGGATAGTCCATGCCACAATGGGGTGCATGTTGCACATGTCACTCCCCTGCAGGATCACTCTTAGGAAGTTTAATGCCATGACACAGGCATGCGTGCAAAGTCATACATCACTGTCTCCATTCACATGGCCATGGCAGCCAGCCAACAACAGTCTGCACTGTGTCACAATCCTAGGACATGGGGAATGCAAGTTATGTAACTGACAAGTGCACATGTCCATCCCCCACACACCACATCATCTGAACTAGTATTTGTCCACGTCATGCCAATTGGACATATGGGGGACATGAAACACAACTCTCAGAACCTGAGCACCTCACAGTGTGCTGTGAATGAATAACAGCTGCCTGAAAGTCACAGTCGCATACACCTGTGTGCACAGTCAAGTGATCAAACATCTATAAGTCACAGAAGTATCGTCTCTCATGGTCACATCTCAGATGGCATGCTGAGCCCTAACCGACAAACATACCAGTAGTCCTGACAACGAAGCCACAGCACAATGACACAGAGGCAGACACCTGAGGGAACATGTCACTGATCACAACATGTCAGATGATCCACGGGAGTGGGAGTACAGAGTCTATTGTATGCCCTGGAGTAGGCATGACTGTCCAGCTCCACCTGTAAGAGGGATGAGTCCTGGACAGTAGGCAGGTGTCTAAGCATGTGTGACACACTTGATATACATACTCCTGAGGCCCAAACATTCTTCCCACCCGCAGCATGGGGTGTGCCAAATACCCCAGGGACATGTGGTGAATCAGATCAGCAAGTGGACCACATATCAAAGTTACACCCAGATTACATGTCAGAACTTGGGCATTGTGTAAGCAATTGACCCACCCATGAATCCCACAACATAGTCACCGGAACAAATGCTGTCCCCCACCTTGAGCAAAGCAAAATGCAATGACACAGTCCCCAAGTGACACAATTTCCTGACTGTAAGGGCCACACATATGCGTATCAGATGAGGAGTGGGCATGTCACAATAGAGGGACATGGGTCCTGGACCACAAGACTGATGTACTGTGGAAGTTTAACCAGGCCAGAGGAGGGCACATAGCATGTCAGACAAAGTGCACAGTGCTGTCATGGACTCACCCCCTCCTTGCTGCTGTCTGGCCTTCAGCTGCCCATCCAGGTCAGGGAAGACCACCGCCAGGATCCTGAGCATGTGGGGGGTCAGGGTCCGGTGTCCGCCCCTCCTGCGAGGAGGCGACAGCTTCAGCTGGACCCTTGCGATCCTCCGGGTCCAGCCTCGAAGGTCCTGCCACCTCTTCTGGCAGTTGCGGATCCGGCGCTTGTAGTCCCCCACGGATCTTACTGCCCGGGCGATGGTCAGCCAGATTTCCTGCTTCTGGTGGGCATCAACCTGTGAGGATGACAAAGTGAAAATGCCATTACTACACATGCAACATATACGTGCATCACACAGTTGGATATACATGTCTCAATCACTGGGGCACATGATGTACACAGGCAGTGCAACGATGGCTATGAACAGTTTGCCAGCAGTTACTACATGGTATCATTGCATGGGAAGTAAACCTTGTTGGAATGCACTGTTACTGCACTGTACCTGTTCAGTGCATGTAACTACACACTTTGGGGGGTCAGAACTACTCAGTGAGCATGCTAGCCAGTGGTGTGCACACTGTAAGTCCTGCTAGTCAGACAACATGCAAAATTAGTAAGGCAGTGGACAGCACACTCACCTGCTCCCCTGGTTTCCCATACAGCTTGCTGTACTGTGGAAGGAGGCTGTCCAGCAGGGCCTGGTTCTCCTCAAGGCTGAAGGCTGGGGCTCTCTCCACAGTACGTGCCATTGCAGTAGCCAGAGGATGCAGAGACAGCAGCAGTGTTGGTGGCAGATGTCGTCCTGGAGCATGTAGTGCAGGCAAGTGAGCTCTCAGGGGAACAGCCAGCATTATATGTGTGCTGCAGAGGCAGATACTGTCCCATGTGTCCAAAGTGATAGGTCCAAGTCGTTTGCATCTTCTGAATCTGACCAATCCATGGAATAGCAGCACTAATACACGCCCACAGCATCCTTCAAAATTCCAAGTTCATGACACCCATGATTTTGCAACATTGTTGTGGCTAGCCAACTGAATTCACTGCATCAGACTCGTTGAAGCTTCGAATACGCGTCCGTTGCCATGCCAGGCCCCAGCCAACGCGTGCGCACCGTTCGGTCCATTGCTGTACAACGCGTATGTCGGGATACAACGCGTACCCGCCCACAACAGATGCAATGGGCCGGCCGGGCACACCGTTCGGTCCATTGCTGTACAACGCATGTTGGGATACAACGCATACCTGCCCACAACAGATGCAATGGGCCGGCTGGGCACACCGATCGGTCCATTGCTGTACAATGCGTATGTCGGGATACAACGCGTACCCGCCCACAACAGATGCAATGGGCTGGCCGGGCACACCGATCGGTCCATTGCTGTACAACGCGTACCCGCTCACAACAGATGCAATGGGCCGGCCGGGCACACCGATCGGTCCATTGCTGTACAACGCGTACCCGCTCCCAACAGATGCAATGGGCCGGCCGGGCACACCGATCGGTCCATTGCTGTACAACGCGTACCCGCCCACAACAGATGCAATGGGCCGGCCGGGCACACCGATCGGTCCATTGCTGTACAACGCGTACCCGCTCCCAACAGATGCAATGGGCCGGCCGGGCACACCGATCGGTCCATTGCTGTACAACGCGTACCCGCTCACAACAGATGCAATGGGCCGGCCGGGCACACCGATCGGTCCATTGCTGTACAACGCGTACCCGCTCCCAACAGATGCAATGGGCCGGCCGGGCACACCGATCGGTCCATTGCTGTACAACGCGTACCTGTACAGGTCAGTCGCATATGTCACCATGCTTGTCACTGGTGAACGTATGCCAGCCACATATACCTGCCAGAGACTCAGGGGCACACCTACAACACCACACCCAGTCCACACTGTTTCCTAAGGCATGTAAGGCTGCATTACCTTTTCTGTGTATGGGGGTAAACATGTGGTTTCTGTGGTGGCACTTGTGGGCAGCCACACCCAGGCTGTGCATGTGTTCATGGGGACAGGGTCCTTTGTGTGTTGTGCACATGACCACTGTGATGTGCAACAGTTCATTTCGGAGCATGTGGCATGGTCACATTTCCAGGTTGTGTATGTGTATGACATGTCACATACCCCCAGGGTCCCATGGGGGAAGGCATGTACGTCACAGGGTGACCCATTGCCACAATAGTGATGGCCCTCCACAGTCTGTGTGCATGTTGTGTTTCCGATGTCTCTGATTCCATGTGCACGATGGGAGACAGTCTCCACATCAACGTTGTTTGTGCATGGACTTTGATGTTGTGCGTCACTGGCGTCCATGTCTGTCCTGCGGAGGCGACAGGGGCCACTACCTGTGGGAGTCATGTTTCATTTTCTGACGTGTACATGATACGCCATGTCATGCCAGTGTCCATGTGGCAAGACAGGGTCACTGGGAATCTACCTGTCAATGAGCTGTGATGCCTGTGGCGCATCTGTCCAGACATGTCACTGTGGTGTGTGTGTGGAACGTGACAGCAGTAAATGGGTACTGTGACACAGCCTAATGGTTTCCCATAGCACAACCTGGAACCTGTTGTCCACACATGTTGTACTGAGAAGTTAGATGATGGCCATGTAGGTGCCAGTTATGTCCGAACAGAACGGCACACACATCAAGTACTTGTGTCTCGTAATGATGTATCATGTGAAATTGAGTATGGTGAATGGCACATATGTGGGGTGACTGACAATCTTTCTTTCTTCAACCTATGCACTGCAGGGCTCCAGCTGTCCATAGACCATTCCCTGACCTGGCAACGATGGTGGAACGTGACAGCATCCGACGGTACCGCTTCACCAGGCAGCTGATTGAGGATTTGGCAGTGCGCTTGGCACCACATTTGCAACCTGGCCGGCCGTACCCTACGGCGCTGACCCCCAAGGTGAAGGTAATGGCAGCCCTACACTTCTTTGCCACCGGTACCTTTCAACACACTGTGGCGACTGCCGGTGGGATGTCACAGACTATGTTCAGCCGTGTGCTACGCGATGTTTTGGAGGCAATGTTGAGATGCCTGAACCAGTACATCTATTTCCCTACACGTCAACAACTCACTGACGTCAAGAGTGACTTCTATGCCCTGGGGAGGATGCCACATGTCATTGGCTCCATTGATGGGACACATGTGGCTTTGGTACCACCACAGGCACATGAGCAGGCATACCGGAACCGGAAACATTACCATTCGATCAATGCTCTGGTGGTATGTCTTGCAGATATGAGCATCACACATGTGTGTGCCCGTTTCCCTGGTTCAGCACACGATGCCTACGTGATGAGGAGTAGTCGCATCCCGAGGATGATGGCACAGATGCAGAACCAGCGTGCCTGGCTTGTCGGTGTGTACTGACTTTGTACCATTGTGTGTGTTCTGCTCTGTAGTATTCCGCCCACTTTTCCAACTCAGCTAATGTGCACTTGTCTGTCCGTAGGTGACTCCGGATACCCCAACATGCCGTGGTTGCTGACACCCCTCAGGAACCCTGTGACACCAGCCCAGATGCGCTACAATGAGGCACATGGTCGGACCAGGAGAGTGATCGAGCGGACATTTGGTCTCCTGAAGAGCCGCTTCCGCTGCCTGGACAAGACAGGAGGGGCCCTCCCATATGCCCCAGCAAAGGTGTGCAAGATTGTCATCGTCTGCTGCATGCTACACAACCTGGCAGTGCGGAAGGAGTTGCCTCTCATCCTGGATGACGATGACCAACGTCCGCCACCTGTGGAGGATCCTGGCCTGGACCACGATGCCAGTGATGATGATGATGATGATGGTGATGTCCGCACACAGCTCATCACCAACTTCTTCAGCTGAATGTGAGTATCCAGGGAGATGTAATGTGAATAATGTGAGTTTGCATGATATGTGTGGGTGGTGCTCTGGTGCTGTTTGAGTGTGGCCATGTGCTACTTGACTGGATGCGTGCAGCAATGTGTCCTTACAGGTAGTCTGTACTCCCCAACAGTGTTGACATGCTAACTTGGTTTTGTGTAGTTGTCTTGTGACATGTATTGGGCATGAGTATTGCAGTTCTGTCCTGTTCTTCAGTGGTTTTAACTGTGTGTCATGTCTGTCCTTCACAGGGTGCTTACTGAGTACTTTGGTCAACTTGGATCCCCCGACACCATGATTCAGCTTTCAGGGTGGCAGCAGTCGTTTCCCTACAGGTGATGTGCCACACACCCCTGGACTTCATATCTTCTGCACTTGTTGACTGTGTGGCCACTGCCACGTGGGTAAACCTTGCATTTGTAGTGGAAACAACATGTTGCAAATGTGTAATAAACCTGTGCTTCACTTTGGGATGTGCGTTGTCTGTGGTCACACATCTGACTGACATTTGCTTACTGCACCTGTGGGCTAGTTGACACAGACTCTGAATAGGTGTGGTGTCTGTGCATTCCACAGTATTTCCTGGCAACATCACTGTAGGCGATGAGTCCGATGGCCCTGGTGTCTCTGTGTTGTGTAGCCCTAGTGGTGTGTCTCCCTCATATGTGTCACGTCACCATGACTCACATGACGGTGTTGTACTTGCTGTAGCAGTTAGCATACACAGTGTAATTTAGCAGATCATCATCACCATAACAGTATCCACATTTGAATAACAACAGAGGCAAGTATGGTGTACTAGTGATTTTATTTACAAAAATGTGTGTGTGTATAGTGCACAGGATGGTGGGTGCTGTACATTGGGATTGTGATCCAAAGTTCCCAGATGAGTTGCAAGTCTTGGTAGCAGAAATGTCCTGAGTGAAGTCCACAGTCATATGATACATTAGTCCAACTTGAACTCCCCATGTCATGTGGGAGAGTTGTGTTGCATTCGACAGGGTGAAAAGTTTGCACACAAAGGAGAATTTCCGGAACAGGTGTTGGCTTCCTGGGGGATGTACGTGGCCATCAACCTCTCAGTTTTCCTTCCTCGGACGACCCCTCTTCTTTGGGGGGGACCCTCACGTGCAGGCTGCTGCGGTGCAGGGGAGTCTCCGCCAGAGTCCTCCTCCCTCCCTGTGGCAGTGTCAGTTGTTGCAGCACCAGATGTTGTGGGCACACAGGGAGGTGTGGCCATGTTGGTGCTAATCTGGCGGAGGCATGTCAATATGTCCCTATGCACCGCTGTGAGTTCTTGCAATGTGTCCCACTTGGACTCCATGCGAGACATGTGTGTCTCCACACGGGACATGTGGGAGTCCAAGCGGGCATGATGGGCAGCCTGCTGCTGTTGTATGTCCTTGAGGATCCCCACTACCTGTCTGACCTCTCCGGTGCTATTCTGGTACGCATCAGCAATGCGTGCCAGTTGTGGGTCATCATGCAGTCCAGACCCCTCTGCAAGCAGCGACCTATGTCTACCACCCCTCCCACCACCCCTGGCGACACGTGCAGGACCTGCGGTGGCACGCACAGGTGACCCGAGGCCCCCTTGGGGGTTGTTAGTGGTGTTGTTGTCCGTTGCTCCACGGTGGGCCTGGGGCCCTGTGCTGTTGTCATCGGTGGTCCTTGGTCTGTCCGTGTCGGCGGGGGTGGTCTGTGTGTTGGCAGTTGTTGGAGGGGTGGGTGCAGGGGGTGCAGATGTTGGTCCTGCTGGTGCTGCATGATGACTCACACCGGAGGTGCCAGGTAGGTCTTCGCCATCCGAGGAGGGCAGAGGCTGTTCCACACCAGTGAGCTCAGTGTCCCCGGAGCCTGGGACAGGGACTCCTCCTCGCCTGCTGCTGTGTCCCCATCATCACCTGTATTTGGAAGAGACACACATTGTATGTTATGTTTCTACAGGCATCAATGGTTCACACACCTGACAGTTGTGACTGTACCTCTGGATGCGGGCATGTACATTGCATTGTCCTAAGTTGTCACAGTAAGAGGTTGATATTGGTGTAGCACATTGTCCTGCATACCTGGGGCATTTCAATGTGAATGTTGAGGTGTGTGCATGGCCAGCATTGGTTGTATTTGGTGGACATCCGGCCATCCTTCTCCACCTAGCCCAGTTATCCCACCATGAAGCATGCCACCCTTGCAGTGGGTTCAGGTTGACTCTCAGGATGTCATTCAGTGGTGTCTTGCTGTTCGTTGTTGCACAGTTCCCAGCAGGGCCTTGTGCTCCCCACAGCACTACCCAGTGTCAGCCATCTTGTCAGTCGTTATCCACTCCCTGTGATGTGAGCATGGTTCAGAGTGGTGTTGATGGGCCAATTGTGAGGGTGAGCAATATCTGTGACTACAACTCCCATCATGCTATTGCCTACACCCCCCCTTCCCAGCATGCCCATACTTCCTTCCTTTTGACTCTGCTTCCCTGTGGGGTAGTGTGCCTGTGCTGACAGGAAGGCTGACAGTGTTGTCCTGGTGTTTGTTTGGCTACAAGTCCCAAGAGTGTCCCTGTGCTTCACACAGCATTACCCAGGGTGGTGGATCTTTGTGGGATCTTCATTTGGTGTGTGAGGCATTGCATTCTCCCAGGTGGGTTATGTGGAGTTTGTGTTGAGGGGGTGTGTGAGGAGAGCTGCTTGTAACTATGGTCAGTGCTGTCAGTCCTCCTTCCCACCCAGCCAGATATCCCACCATGCAACGTGCTTGCATTGCAGGGAGTGCAAGTTGGCTTTCAGGATGTCAGGCAGTGGTGTTCTGCTGTTTGTTGGTGCACAGTTCCCAGCAGGGCCTTGTGCTCCCCACAGCAGTACCCAGTGTCAGCCATCTTGTCAGTCCTTATCCACTCCCTGTGATGTGAGCATGGTTCAGAGTGGTGTTGATGGGCCAATTGTGTGGGTGAGCAATATCTGTGACTACAACTCCCATCATGCTATTGCCTACACCCCCCTTCCCAGCATGCCCATACTCCCTTCCTTTTGAGTGGACTTCACTGTGTGTGAGTGTGACAGCTATGGCAAGATGGCTGACAGTGTGGTCCTGTTGTTTGTTGGTGCACAGTTCCCAGCAGGGCCTTGTGCTCCCCACAGCAGTACCCAGTGTCAGCCATCTTGTCAGTCCTTATCCACTCCCTGTGATGTGAGCTTGGTTCAGAGTGGTGTTGATGGGTCAATTGTGAGGGTGAGCAATATCTGTGACTACAACTCCCATCATGCTATTGCCTACACCCCCTTCCCAGCATGCCCGTACTTCCTTCCTTTTGAGTGGACTTCACTGTGTGTGAGTGTGACAGCAATGGCAAGATGGCTGACAGTGTGGTCCTGTTGTTTGTTGGTGCACAGTTCCCAGCAGGGCCTTGTGCTCCCCACAGCTGAGGCCAGTGTCAGACATCTTTGAGGTGGCTTTTCACTCCCTGTGAGGTGTGCATGCTTCAGTGTGAACTTGCTGGGCCATGTGGGTGGGGGATGTTGAGCTGTGACTGCCACTCCCATCATGCTATTGCCTACACCCCCACCACCTTCCCAGCATGCCCATACTTCCTTCCTTTTGACTCTGCTTCCCTGTGGGGTAGTGTGCCTGTGCTGACAGGAAGGCTGTCAGTGTTGTCCTGGCGTTTGTTTGGCTACAAGTCCCAAGAGTTTCCCTGTGCTTCACACAGCATTACCCAGGGTGGTGGTTCTTTTTGGGATCTTCATTTGGAGTGTGAGGCATTTCATTCTCCCAGGTGGGTTATGTGGAGTTTGTGTTGAGGGGGTGTGTGAGGAGAGCTGCTTGTAACTTTGGTCAGTGCTGTCAGTCCTCCTTCCCACCCAGCCAGATATCCCACCATGCAACGTGCTTGCATTGCAGGGAGTGCAAGTTGGCTTTCAGGATGTCAGGCAGTGGTGTTCTGCTGTTTGTTGGTGCACAGTTCCCAGCAGGGCCTTGTGCTCCCACAGCAGTACCCAGTGTCAGCCATCTTGTCAGTCCTTATCCACTCCCTGTGATGTGAGCATGGTTCAGAGTGGTGTTGATGGGCCAATTGTGTGGGTGAGCAATATCTGTGACTACAACTCCCATCATGCTATTGCCTACACCCCCTTCCCAGCATGCCCATACTTCCTTCCTTTTGAGTGGACTTCACTGTGTGTGAGTGTGACAGCAATGGCAAGATGGCTGACAGTGTGGTCCTGTTGTTTGTTGGTGCACAGTTCCCAGCAGGGCATTGTGCTCCCCACAGCAGTACCCAGTGTCAGCCATATTGTCAGTCTTTTTCCACTCCCTGTGTTGTGAGCATGGTTCAGAGTGGTGTTGATGGGCCAAATGTGAGGCTGCCCATTATCTGTTACTACGAGTCGCATCATGCTCTTGGCTACACTGACTTCACCAGCATACACAGGATTCCTTCCTTTCAGTGAGCTTCCCTGTGAGGTGGTGTTCTAGTGGTGGCTAAATATCTGACAGTGTTTGTTGGTTAGATTTGTGCCACTGCCTAGCTCTATTTGTTATTGGGTTTGTACATGTCATGACACAGTTACATATCACTATGACATGGCATGTATTGTGTTTATCTGACTAACATACACATCTTGGGGTGATTATCTTTTGGTTGCTGTGGATTTGCTATGGGTGCATGGTTTCACTATCCCCTTGACAGTGATGTTTGTGTATTGTCACACAATATTGTGTATATTTGTTGTGTAATCACCAGGCTCTGGGATGTTTGATAGTCCATATACGCTCACTGGTGGTAGGATGGCCTGCACCTTCTCCTCCCAGGGCCTGAGGTATACTGGTTTGGCAGGAGGGCCACTGCCGGTGTGCTGGCTCAGGAGGTAATCCTTCTTCAGTAGGTCCCTGACCCTCCTGCGCACATCATACCACCTGTTCTGGATGTTTCCTTTGTGCGCAAACATGGTGATTGCGCATTGACCCTGTCGACGATCCTCGCCCACATCTTGGATTTCTGCGCCATGGGGGTCTGTTGGACCAATGTGCCAAACAACTGTGGCTCTACCCTCAGGATCTCGTCTATCATGACTTCCAATTCACTATCTAGGAACTTTGGATTCTTCTTTAGGGGCATGGAGATGGGTGGTGGTGGTGATTGATGTGTGTGTGTGTGCAAGTGAGGGTGTGTGAGTGTAGGTTTTGCTGGGTGTGTGTGAGGGTGCTATTTGTTGAGGTGCTAATGGTGTGTGGCTTTTGTGTTGGATGAGCTGTGTGTGTGTCTGTGTTTGCTGTCTGATGGTGTTCTGTGCTGGCAGGTCAGTGGAATTTGCAAAGGATCATGGTAGGGATTTGTGGCCTTCATGTAGGTGGAGTTGGGGGGGTGTCCTTGTTCCATTTCCCCCCCCTGTATTTATTGGCTTTGTCATTGCTTGTTTGGCCCTCTTTTTTTGTATTTTTTCTTTTGTAATTATTGTGCATGTAGGAGACGTTCTTCTGACCGAGTAGGATGTTGCAGTTGTCTCGTGCGCGCCTCTCCGAGTCGTTCCTGCTGTGTTTCAGCTAGGTTTCATATGCGGCGTACGCGTCGGTCGCGGAGTATTGTATTTGTTCGGCTGGCTTTGTATGCGTGTCGGTCGTACGGCTTGGGCTCCGTGCGAATCGGTCTGATTTTGCACCCATTGCATCGTACTGTGCGGGTCGGAGTTCGCAGGTACATTTCGTTCGGGTTGATTCCTGGTGCGTGTCGGTCGGTTCTATTCGCGTGGTTTCCCGGCCGGATAGCTTGTTTCCGTCCGGGTCGGTCGTTCGGCTTGAGTTCCGTATGAGTCGGTCGTGATTCACATGCATTTCATCGTACTTCCCAGGTCGGGTAACGCCGGTACATGTCGGTCGGACTGTATTCCCGTACCGAGTCGGTTAGGTGGTTTTCCGGCCCGAATCGGATTCGGCCCCTCAGTCTCCCAGCTAGTAAGGAGAGAAGCATTGGAATGGTCCCAATGTTGCAGGAATGCTCTGTACACCCATCTCATCAGTTTACCACCAGGCCCTATGGTGTAGAGCGTCTGGCACACCTCATGTGGGATTGGTGCTAGGTGGTGGACATGAAACAGGGCACCTAATCATTGTTTAATGTGTTCGTAAGTAAGGAATTGACCTGGGTGAAGGTTGTAGTCTTACTAACTAACAACAAAAGAGCGAAAAAAAGAAGAAGAAAATCGCTAGGGCAGCACGAGGAGAAACCTCTTTATTTAAAGAACCCTCACTCACCAACCTAGTTGGTGACATGCTTCATCATTGGGTTCCCACCAGAGGGACCGAGTGTCCCCCGGTGTGCTACGACGCCTGGAATTCCAGCGGAGCGGAGTTTTGGAGGGTAGTGTAAGTGTGCGGGATGTGCAAAATAAAAGATCACTGGTTATTTCCCAAGATAATTTTTAATGGTAGAGAACCAGTGATCGTTTAAAACCAGTGAGACGGACACAAGCTGGCTAGTTAGGTAAACCAGGAGAGTCCGATTTAAAAGTGAAAGTTGGTCAACATGTTTCTGCTTATGGATGCACTGTTAGCTAAGCATTCTTCAGGACCAGACACCCCATGGCGGTATACGCACGCTAAGGCGTATCCTACCCTATGGGGAGTCTGCGTAAGGTAAAACTCACGGTTTCACCAGTGCGGCCTTGTGGGATTTCCAAAGAGCAGCTGTACTCTGAAAGAGAGAGAACAAACATAAAAAACACACGACCACTGTGTGACCACTGTGATGCTCCTCAACAGGTGCGACAGAGGATTAAAGTGCTACAACACCTCGTGCTTAAAGAAGCCTGGGTACATAACGCAACCCAAAACACGTTTGGCCCAAACTCAGACAAACGTGCCGCTCAAACATCCAATCCGTCTGCTTGCATTGACAGACAGGTCATGACACGCGTGACTTTCACTCATACAACCATGTCACACAGGCTACTACTCCGTATCAGAGTATAGGCGGAGGAATCCTGAGTCCGGGTCAATACCCGTAAAACTTCGACTGCAATGTTGTTCGAAGTTAACACATAATTCAAGGTAAATTAAATTGCTCAGTGATAGTGCCCTGACACAGCGCTAAACGAACGTTCTGTGCAAAAGTAAAAACGTAAAAGCATGGAGAAATCGGCGCTTACGTGAAGGCAAAAATGGCTTCACTTCATGGGTTCCGGGAAAGGGTAGAGCTACCTGTAAAAGCGATCAGGTTAGAATCAGAATTTCACATATCTTCTGATAGAAGTAGCTACCCGCCCTGGCAGCCCATTTCACTTACTTATTGCATGGAGCTCGCCCTCTACAGACCTGCCTGGTGCCTGCCACGGACCCGAATATTACCGCTACACCGCAGTAACGGTCCAGAAATAGCGGAGCTCCATCACGTGACCCGGAAGTGGGTTGATTAGCGTAGCGTATTCCAGTCACGTGATGGGGAGAACTAAACCGCTAACCTGCTCCCTCATACAAATAAAACTTTATTGAATAAGTCAACAAACTTAAATGTATACGTAAATCCATTCACAGTACAGGAACCTCGAATCATAGGGAAGTGGTATCTGAGACCCTCAAATATCAATGGGTCAAATTAGAGGAGGCGCAACTAACGACAGCTTACAAGAGTGTTAAGCCAAAAAGGCGATTTAAGACACTATATTACGGGGGAACTAGCTGTATCCCATACATGAATATGAATATGAACCAGAACCCTTAATTCCATCAGGCTCATTACATATCAAGTGCCTGTAGTCAGTGGAGCTGGACCAGGGGGGGTAGGAATACATAGGGGCTAACCCAAATGAAGTGGTCAGAGGTCAGCAGAGAGTGTACAAATATCAACGTTTCAACACTGTACCCCACGGAATATTATCATTCAGTCCTTGCTTGTGGGTGGACAAACGATAGATCCAACGCTGCTCTTTTTCAAACAATAATTGTTGTATATTTGAACCCAATTTTAATTGTTCGATGATAGCTCAAATCATTAGCAGTATGCCCTGTCTGCAAGAAATGATCCGCGAGTTTCGTCACGTTCTTCTTGCATCGGATATTGCTGTGATGTTCGCAAATTCGCTGCTTCACTTTGCGTGAAGTCATACCGACGCATCTGAGCCCACACGGGCAAATAATCAGGTACACCACGTTGGTAGAATTACAATTGGTGTGTGTCCTTTGTATCCATAGTGTCCCTGTTTCCAATATTAATTGCTTTGTAGGGGTTGTAAGATGGCAAACGCTACAAGCTCCACATGGGAAATGGCCTGTTACTGGTGGAAGGCCCCAAGCATTTAGGACCGACTGATTAGGGTCCCTATTCGCGTTCTTAGGGCGAGTGTGAACAACGGAATCCTTAATACTCCTAGCTCGTTTAAAGGAGAAAAGAGGTTTCTCCCATTTATGATTATTGCTCTCAAGTATTCTCCAGTGTTTTCTAATGGATTTGCTGACAGCGCTGGAAGCTACATTATACGTGGTTACGCACGTCAAAGGTATCTCCTCTACAAGTTTCGGAATATCTTCAAGAATTAATATACGTCGGTATGACTTCACGCAAAGTGAAGCAGCAAATTTGCGAACATCGCAGCAATATCCGATGCAAGAAGAACGTGACGAAACTCGCGGATCATTTCTTGCAGACAGGGCATACTGCTAATGATTTGAGCTGGACTATCATCGAACAATTTAAATTGGGTTCAAATATACAACAATTATTGTTTGAAAAAGAGCAGCGTTGGATCTATCGTTTGTCCACCCACAAGCAAGGACTGAATGATAATATTCCGTGGGGTACAGTGTTGAAACGTTGATATTTGTACACTCTCTGCTGACCTCTGACCACTTCATTTGGGTTAGCCCCTATGTATTCCTACCCCCCCTGGTCCAGCTCCAATGACTACAGGCACTTGATATGTAATGAGCCTGATGGAATTAAGGGTTCTGGTTCATATTCATATTCATGTATGGGATACAGCTAGTTCCCCCGTAATACAGTGTCTTAAATCGCCTTTTTGGCTTAACACTCTTGTAAGCTGTCGTTAGTTGTGCCTCCTCTAATTTGACCCATTGATATTTGAGGGTCTCAGATACCACTTCCCTATGATTCGAGGTTCCTGTACTGTGAATGGATTTACGTATACATTTAAGTTTGTTGACTTATTCAATAAAGTTTTATTTGTATGAGGGAGCAGGTTAGCGGTTTAGTTCTCCCCATCACGTGACTGGAATACGCTACGCTAATCAACCCACTTCCAGGTCACGTGATGGAGCTCCGCTATTTCTGGACCGTTACTGCGGTGTAGCGGTAATATTCGGGTCCGTGGCAGGCAACAGGCAGGTCTGTAGAGGGCGAGCTCCATGCAATAAGTAAGTGAAATGGGCTGCCAGGGCGGGTAGCTACTTCTATCAGAAGATATGTGAAATTCTGATTCTAACCTGATCGCTTTTACAGGTAGCTCTACCCTTTCCCGGAACCCATGAAGTGAAGCCATTTTTGCCTTCACGTAAGCGCCGATTTCTCCATGCTTTTACGTTTTTACTTTTGCACAGCGCATTCGTTTAGCGCTGTGTCAGGGCACTATCACTGAGCAATTTAATTTACCTTGAATTATGTGTTAACTTCGAACAACATTGCAGTCGAAGTTTTACGGGTATTGACCCGGACTCAGGACTCCTCCGCCTATACTCTGATACGGAGTAGTAGCCTGTGTGACATGGTTGTATGAGTGAAAGTCACGCGTGTCATGACCTGTCTGTCAACGCAAGCAGACGGATTGGATGTTTGAGCAGCACGTTTGCCTGAGTTTGGGCCAAACGTGTTTTGGGTTGCGTTATGTACCCAGGCTTCTTTAAGCACGAGGTGTTGTAGCACTTTAATCCTCTGTCGCACCTGTTGAGGAGCATCACAGTGGTCACGCAGTGGTCGTGTGTTTTTTATGTTTGTTCTCTCTCTTTCAGAGTACAGCGGCTCTTTGGAAATCCCACAAGGCCGCACTGGTGAAACCGTGAGTTTTACCTTACGCACACTCCCCATAGGGTAGGATACGCCTTAGCGTGCGTATACCGCCATGGGGTGTCTGGTCCTGAAGAATGCTTAGCTAACAGTGCATCCATAAGCAGAAACATGTTGACCAACTTTCACTTTTAAATAGGACTCTCCTGGATTACCTAACTAGCCAGCTTGTGTCCGTCTCACTGGTTTTAAACGATCACTGGTTCTCCACCATTAAAAATTATCTTGGGAAATAACCAGTGATCTTTTATTTTGCACATCCCGCACACTTACACTACCCCTCCAAAAACCCGCTCCGCTGGAATTCCAGGCGTCGTAGCACACCGGGGGGACACTCGGTCCCTCTGGTGGGAACCCAATGATGAAGCATGTCACCAACTAGGTTGGTGAGTGAGGGTTCTTTTAAATAAAGAGGTTTCTCCTCGTGCTGCCCTAGCGATTTTCTTCTTTTTTCGCTCTTTTGTTGTTAGTTAGTATATTCGTCAGGGGGACGAAGAGTGAATTTTCCCACTCTCTTTAGTTGTTAATATATATGAAGGTTGTAGTCTGCCATAAGGGTTTGGAAATCTAGCAGCATGCCATCAACAAACTAATCCCCCAATTTTGCGAGGCTTGCAGCATGCTACTGATGGAGTTGCCCTGAGAGAATGCATCCTGTGTAAGTGGGGAGGCCTAGCAAAGCAAGTTCAGGAGTGTAGGTTTTTTTGTGTAAGTGAGTTTATGGGTCCTAGTAAGACAAGAGAAAGCTGTATGGAATAACACAAGTTAGCATTGGGTAGAATGGTCAGTAGTAAACTAGGAGTAGTGCAGTACACCCTCCTTAAAGTTTTACGGGTAAATCCTATCTCATGCTGGGGGTGGCAGGCACCCAGCGAGGATCACTGACAGAATATCGACCACCACAATATCGACCTACACAAATATCGGGACATAAATATTGTTGTCAAAAATATCGACCTCCTATATTTATTATGGTAAGTACAAAAATATCCCAAAACAAATATCATTGTAAAAAATATCGATGTACAAAATATCGTTTTTATATGTATAAAAAATAATTAAAATAAATTAAATAATAAATATAGCTTTTAAAAAATTATTTAGATTTATTAGTAAATTATAAAAAATATAAGTAATACATTTAGGGGCCCATTACGATGGCGGGCGGAAGCACAACCGCCGTGCTGGCGGATGCAAAAACCACCAGTTACCGCCGGCACGCAGCAGTCCACACGCCCGCCCAATTATGATGCGAAAAGCAGGCCAAACACCGCCGGCAAGCCAGCAACACCGTCCGCCATCAAAGTGCGCCCGCACACGTAGCGGCGCAGCTAACTGACACACACCGTCCGACGAAACACGTCCCGCCCGGCGCATAAATTACGATGCCGCAAACAAACGGCTCCCACGGCAAAGAGACACCGCACGTGAAAGAGGCGGAAACACGGACGCAGAGCACGGACAACGAAGAAGCGGCACCCGGGCATGAATCCAGCACTGCAGGCCCTTCCCATGCTTCTGCTGATGCACCACCAAGGACGCAACGTACCGCGGAGACGCAGGTAGGCACACACACAACAAGTGCACGCAAACAGCGCACACAGTGCAAGGGCGGAAAAAGCGGACAACCCCCCACCAGCGCATGCACACTACACATCCACCATTGCATCCACATATGACACACAGGCCAAATCCTAACATCGCAGAACACATGTGTACACACCACCTGGGACTAGGAACCAACCACCCCGTCACGGCCCCAAAGCGCCGATGACGCCGCCACACATGCGCACAACGCAGAGGCCAACCGCAGCGCCATGCATGCGTCGCACACAGACACAGGGACACAACCAAGCAGCACACACATCAGCCCCACCCCGAACGCACATGACACGTGACAGGCCGGCCACAGACATGTCCCCAACGCCCAATTCACGGACAACACCCAACGCCACACAACCGACGCACACATGTCAGTGAAGTCACGCAACAGCAGGACACACCCCAGTGTAACAAACATGGCGAAGCACACAGCGGCGGCAACACCAACTAGGAGAAGCAGGGCCCCTTCGGGAAGAGGAACGCCAGTATCACACTGAAAAACCCATACCACCCTGCACATATGAACAAGACACATGAAACGGAACACCAAAGAGCCCGGGGACCGACAACAGGTGGCCCAAGAATTACATCCACACACAAGGCCCAACGCAGAGCGGAAAGGCAGCCTGCCGCCCACACAAGGGAGAGCAGACAGCACTGAATGACCTTCCATTCCAACACCGAAACCACAGCCCTACGACAGAAGCCGGTGAATACAGCCATTGTCCAAGAATAGACCAACACAGGCATGCCGAGGAGACCGACCACAGGGCAGATAGCGCATATCACAGAAGCACACAACGGACGGGGAAGAAAGAAGAAAACACTCCCCCATGTCGGCCACATGCAAGTTAATTGGAAGGAGTCACACAGCACTGACCTTGAACTGTCTGAGAAGCATGTGGGAAGAGGGCCCGTGTCCTCCAAACAAGCCAACAGAACACAAGTCCTGTCTCCCCACGACTACACAGAGCTCACAGCAACCCCGGAGCGTGCACATTGCAGACTGCACACACAGCCGGAGCACGCCACCTCTACGAACCGCTGCGAAATGGCAACCGCAACACACCTACCCAACTACGCCGAACAGCTCAAGCTGTACCAAACCAACACAATACATACATTGGGATGCGATCTCCTGTCCCTGCTGAACGTAAGTTACCGACTGACTTACCGCATCACATTGTTCAGCTGCGTCATGCCCGTCTTCTACTGTCGGAGGTGTCCCTACCAGCATCCCGTCGAGATATGCCTCTCCAACCCGGCATGTCTGAAGGCGGACCTGCTACCACTACTCCTCCCTCTGGACGCACACGACAGGGCCTGCTCTGCCTATGGGGGCATGGCGTATGTGGCCAACATCGCACGCGCACTGAAATGGAACCACTGTGCCTCCACACGACGGATCATCGAGAACAGCTACATCGAATGTCACCCAGCATGCCCCATCATGGTCCTCCAAGGGACAACCTACGAACAACACCTTGACAGCCACCATCCGCTTCATTGGCTGGCAAACATGTACACCACCAATGACATGGAAGCCCTGCTGGACGGCATCGCATACCTGACAACCTGTAAATACGTCGGACCACAACGCAGGTTCCCCGAGTGACCTATGAAGTCCAACCCCGCACCCATGCTCAGCTTCCGCACGGACTGGCCAGTCACCACCACAACAGCCATACCAAACGACCGGCAACTGTAACCACACCATCAACGACATCGCCATGACATCGGATATGACCGGGACATGCACACTGTTCCCCATCACATCCAGGAACACCGCATGCATCGTGGGAGGCAGTGGCATGGGCTCTGTGCATCGCACCCACATGGACGGAACTGCACGAACAACCAGGACACGACATGGATCCAGCGCACATGGACACACACACCGCTCAGTGGACATGAATAGGTCGCCTGGAGTCTGTGGGTGCTGCACCCCTCCCACCCCCGCCCCGGGAATCCCATACCAGGACCTTTGCATGGACGACAAGTGCATACAACAACAACACGACCCCAGTGACTGTGACATGTCCAGTAACCACCACAGTGCAACAACAAGTGGCACGCCGCTGCATGCACGCAAGCACATGCCCTGATGTCATCTCACATGCACGCGTGCATGAGGAACAACCGCAGCAAACCTGTCACATGGAACTGAGATGGACTGTGCCCATGATGCCGAGCGGTCTGGTAGGCTACATGTATACCGTCTGTGTCAAAGTCCGCAGCTCCGCAGCTATACGTAAATGTACATTAGCACAGCCTTGGCCAAGCAGATGTAACCCCACACCCTATCCCATTTGTTATCATGCTCAGTATATCCTCAACATGTATTCCGCTGCCAGTAGTGTCCACTATACTGCATCACAGAGGACAGAAGACTCAATATAATGTTTGAAACCAAAACTGTCTCCGCTGACTCATTTCACAAGTACGAATGAGAGAGGATGAGAGTATGTGAAGTACACGGCAGTCGTGACATAACCATGTAGTCCACTGGTATTGGATGTCAACGCAAATGAGTAGCACTACTGTGGAAGACACACATGTGTCGTGTGAAGTCGTATGGACGCAGTGCTCAGGTGGGTGGGTGCGACGGGTAGATGCGCACATGCCAAGTTGGAGCACGCCGTGTTGGGAGGGGTCATGAACAGTACACCACCGCTTCCCTGGGCATTGTGAGAGGACACCTGTCGGGGGGAGTGAACACGTGTGTGCACAGCAGCCGGGCACACGTACAAGGCGGTGCCAGGCGCACCTCAGCCCACCCTCTGTGGACAAGCTGGATCCTGTTGTGCGCCCGCCATGCCCCTTGACAAGGCACACACAGCCCCAGTCGACCAGGTGTAACCCCAACATAGTCAATCCGCACAGGCGATACAGGGCACGGGATGGCAGTGGAGCATGGTGTGTGAGAGGTCTCCTCGCGCTCCTCCTGGTCATATCACGCAGGCAATAGAACTTCAACGTCTAGCATGGCACAAGTCACATGGAAGTGTAGGGGGACGCACCACAGCACGAGCAGCACTGACGTCACGGGAGGTGGCTCGCACCATCCCATCCATTGCCCATCATACCAACCACGACACATGCCATTGCGACTAAGTGCAAGCGCGTGCGCCACCACCCCCGAGCCCTCCCCAGAGAGGCCAAAGAGTGAATGTGTGGGCCAACAGCCACAGACGGACGCGGCCTGGCCGCAAGGGCAGCCACAGCCACTGGGTGTCGCAGGTGGCGGATCCGGAAGGCGAAGACTGTGATGCATAGTCCATGCAGGCCGGATCTCCATTTGGGGCACCATGCAGGTGGACGGCGTCCCGCCACACATCATACCCTGAGACAGCCCACTCGTGCAACTGGACCCACACATTCACTCCTTGCCCTCTCTGGTGCGAGCTTGGGGCTGCCTGTGCAAGCGCTAGCCTCGCAGGTGAGCATGCATATTGGGGGGCGAGGGGAGGACATGAGGGCTGGGGCGAAGATGACTGTATCACTGTCAGTTAGTACAAGGGATGACCCAGATGTGGAAAGGAAGAGACGTGTCCCGTGTGTACTGCAACTAGTCGCCAATCCAACTACCCCCCATGTCCGGAATGTAAGCCCGCACCTAGGCCCGCCCATCCGCCACATCGAACATACCACCAGCACGACAACCTTCCCATTCGAAACACTGACTGGGGGTGGCGACCAGTGTACAATCATGTGTAGCCTACCCACGCGTACATGTGGGCCCTCCATGATCCATGTCACCTGCGGCAAAGTCATGACATGCGCAATGAGGGAAGTGAGGAGAGCTGTCCGCCCCACGCGCAGAAGGTGCATCAGCTCCACAGACCCAGCAGCGAGTCCAGCAGGGGTCACATGTGCAGGGGCAGCTGTGCCTGGTGTGAAGGCACATGCATATACACAGCACATCGACCAATGTGTAGTCTGCCCACATCTACAGTCCATCATCATGCGGACATAGGAATTGAACACAGGGCAACACATCTTAGCTGGTGCACCCACCGTGACCAACAATGCGCAATCATCGACGTACCCGCCCTGTGCATGGCCCCCCACCCAACGGAGGCACATCCAGTGCCACCATCCCACACACACAAGCCTTCCACGGAACATGCTGTGTCCAATGGTCAGTACAGAGTCAGCGCCCATCTGGTGGATCCTGAACAGGAGACACATGCACACACATGCCAGCTCCCACTATGTACGACTGCCACCTGGCACGTGCAATGTAACCTCTCACCTGTGACGTGTGACTGCAAGCACACAGCCGTCTTGGCATGGGGCTGTCAATGTGGACACCAGTCAATGTTTCGGGAGCTGTGATCCGTACAGTGCTGTACATAGGGTGCAGTGCTGACACCTACTACTGTCTCATATCCCCTCGTGCCACAGGTCCCACTTGTATTGGCCGCTCAGCCCGTGCCCACATCGTCGTCGTCGTGTGCCATACTCATCCAGCCTCGGAAGCAGTTCCATGCTCAGCAGACACTCATGTTGCCGTGGCGTTGCCGCTTGACGAATATGCAGTCAGTCCCCATCAGCACGCCCCGCAAGTCATTGGGGCCTAGATCCCCATGTGCATGCACATGGCAGTGGTATGTCTCACTTGCCATTGTTGGGAGACCTGTGTAAGTGTATTGTGGCCGTGCCGTCCCAGCTTGACAGCTGGGCTGTGGCTCATGTGCTTGCTCAGTCATGTCAGTGATGTGTATGCGAAATTGCTATGTGCCGTGTTGCTTTGACATGTGTCCTCTGCCATTTAACCCAGGCGGAGACCGAACATTGACCGCCCATACCAATTGCTGGCGGACATGGACGATACAGAGGTAATCAGGAAGTTTCGGCTGGACAGGCCAACTCTGCATCGACTGTGTGCCATGTTAGAGCCCCATCTCCGTCCCCGCAGGGTGTATCCGACTGCTGTCACCCCCACGGCTAAGGTGATGGCCGCCATGCATTTCTTCGCCACTGGGTCATTCCAGCACACAGTGGGCAGTGGAGGAGGGATGTCCCAGCCCATGTTCAGCAAGGTGCTGAGGGATGTACTGGCAGCCATGATGCTGTACCGGAACAGGTACATCCGCTTCCCCAGGGCTCGTGAATTGGCGGCAGTGAAGGGTGCATTCTATGCCCTTGGCAGAATCCCACAAGTCGTGGGAGCCATTGACTGCACTCATGTTGGCCTTGTTCCACCACAGGCCACTGAGCACCTGTACCACAACAGGAAGCACACGCACTCCCTGAATGTGCAAGTGGTGTGCCTTGCGGACATGGTGATCACCCACGTGTGTGCAAAGTTTCCAGGCTCGGCCCATGACGCACACATAATGCGCAACAGCATCTTGCCACGACTGATGGCCAATCTGCAACAGGATCGTGCCTGTATTGTCGGTGAGTATGTGGAGTGGTGTAGCGTGCTGGTTGTGCGATGCTGTCCCCTGTCCAGTTGGAATAGCTACGGTTCTCTGTGTCCCTCACACCCAGGTGACTCTGCGTACCCGAATGGGGCATGGCTGCTCAGTCCATTGAGGAATCCTCGCACCCCAGCAGACGATCGATACAATGAGGCACATGGGAGGACCAGACGTGTGGTCGAGCGTACCTTTGGCCTCCTCAAGTCCAGGTTCAGGTGCCTGGACCGCACAGGGAGTGCACTGGCGTACTCCCCACAGAAGGTGTGCCAGATAGTGGTGGCGTGCTGCATGCTGCACAATCTGGCCATTCGGAAGCAGATCCCCCTCATTGTGGATGACGGAGATCAACCAGGGCCCCAGCCCGCAGACCAGGACAGCTCGAGTGAGGTGGACAGCGGAGAGGAGGAAGCTGGGAATGTGCGCCAGCAGCTCATCGCCCGCTACTTCACTTGACGGTGAATGTCCATGTACGACGGATGATGTGTCTGTATCTGTGCAGGTGTGTGTGTGCTGTGTCAGGGTGGCCGTATGTTCACTGCGTGCTGTGTGTCAACGCTCCATGGCCAGGGTAGTATGCCACTGTTGGTGACTGTGGCATTGTGCCCTATTGCTCTGTGCGATGTGTGTACATTGCTTGTAGTTGTTGACATGTACTGTGTGATGGGTGTGTGACACACTCATTGAATGTGCTCCTGTTCTGTCTCCCACCCCTAGGTCCCTACAGGCCCTCCGGATTCCATTGCCATGCCACGCATCAGGTGCCCTTCCGCCCAAGGTGGCCGTTGTATTCCGTACAAATAAAACACAGGGCACAAACAGCAGTTAGTGAATAAGGTGCATTTATTACGAACTGTGACGTGATTGTGTGTAAGGTGATAACAAAAGTGGTGCGTGCAGTGACAATGAGCTGTCGGTCATGGCTGCGTGATGATCAGGGTGTACCCACTGGTTCTATGTCCATAGTCCAACACACACATGCCATCCAGCTGGCTGTGTGGAGTGGGATCGTAGAGCAAGTCAATGCAGTGGCTGGTCAAGGAAGGCTGGCGGAAGGCTGGCTGGCTGCCTCACTTGCGACTGGAGCGTGCGAAGTCCTCCCGGGAGATCTGTTTCCTCTTCGGACGGCCCCTTCCACGTTTGGGAGGGGGTGTGTGGTGGCGACCTGCTGGTGGTGGGTGAGGTGTGCTCACTGGCTGTGGACGCAGGGGAAGTGGACACTGCTGGCCGACCCTGCGCCCTAGCAGGTGGTGGCGGAGGTGGTGTTGCTGGCCTTGCCTGTGACCCCACCGCCACCACCAGCTGGCCCATGAGGTCCACGAGTTGGTCCATACGGGACACGAATTGGCCCATATGGGCGTCCATGGACCTCAGCACCCCCAGCACCTCCCGCGTGTCAGTAGCAGACCTGGCCCATTGTCCTTGGGCCTCTTCATAGGCCCCAAGGACTCTGGCCATTTGAGGCAGGGCATGGCTCCCAGGGGAGGCTGGCGTTTCCTGACCCTGCTCCTCCTACCAGTCCTGCTGCCACCGGCCCTGCCCACTAGCCACATTGCTCACCACGGTCCTCGCTGTGGCTCCCAGGGTGGATCCAGTCGGCCGGGCCACCACCTGCGCTGGGGCTGGTGCCAGCGAAGACGTGGTGGTGGTGGAGGCGGTGGTGGTCGGTGCGGCGATGGTGGCGGTTGCGGCAGTGGTAGTGGCCGCAATGACCGTGGGTGTGGCCGCAACGACAGTGGCAGCAGGGGACTGGGACTGTTCAGCATCCCTGGATGATGGGTTGGTGGGTAGGAGGGGTCCTGGGGAGCGGCTGGGCCCTGCCACGCCAGATGGGCCAGCTTGGTGGTCCGTGTCCGAAGAGGTGGACAGATCCTCCAGATCCGTGTGTCCTCGTTGGGGGCTTGTAGGCTGGCTGTGCTGGCTGCTGTCTCCATCCCCAGCGTCCAGCAGTTCGTCACCTGTGGAGAAAATGAGATTTGTTATTGTGTTGCACCTGGCGAAGTATGTATTAGTCGTCTGACATTGGCAGTTCGTGCAATCTCGTACATGGGTTTCCCGGAGGCGAGTGTGTGGCTGTGGCATCTGTAGTTGTGTGTGCTAGGCAATGGGACTGTGTGCTGTGCACATGTGGCATGGGACGGATTGGCCATGCCGATGGGTGTGTTGCTTTGCCCCTACTCATTGTGACTCTGGTGTATGCGGGCTCCTGGCCCATCCTGGGTCTGGTTTGTACTTTGCTTTTGGAGTTCATATGGAACGCTTAGGAACGCATATGGCAACATGGGGGCCATGCCCCAGATTCGCATTTGGGATGGAATATGCTTTTGGGGTTCAAATGGAACGCTTAGGAACGCATATGGCAACATGGGGGCCATGCCCCAGATTCGCATTTGGGAGGGGATATGCTTTTGGGGTTCAAATGGAACGCTTAGGAACGCATATGGCAACATGGGGGCCATGCCCCAGATTCGCATTTGGGATGGAATATGCTTTTGGGGTTCAAATGGAACGCTTAGGAACGCATATGGCAACATGGGGGCCATGCCCCAGATTCGCATTTGGGAGGGGATATGCTTTTGGGGTACATGCTGTGAGCCATGGGTGCCGAACGTGACATGTGTTGTGGCAGCATGACAGTGCATGGTCTGAGGTGTGTGCATGCCTGACATGCCCTGCATATTTGCTGTCTGTTGTGGTTACTGGACATGGCATTGGACGCATCGTTATGAGTGAGTGATAGTTGTGTGCCAGTCAACGTATTGCAGTTGTCCCATCTCCTTGGTGTGCGTGCTGCCCTGTGCCATGTGCATCACTGCAGTGCTCGGGGGGTGTGGCCCATGTTGTGTGTTGTTGCTCACAGTGTGTCGTGCGCTTAATTGACTTCTGGCACATGGTTGGTCATGGGCATGTGTCTTAGCGTGACTGCTGTATGTGTGGCAGCTGTGCGGATGACATGCCTTTCATGTGACTGGGGCTGACGGATGGGATGGATGGTATGTTGTATGTGCATGGTGTGTCTGTGAGTTTGATGGGTTCAGTGGTGTTCGTGTGCATTTCTGTTGTTCCGCTCTGTTGCGTCTAGTGTTGTTTGTCTTACATAGGCGTAGTTGTGGGGTGTGGGGTTGACAGGCAGTGGGGGCTACATGGACAGGACTTCAATGGTGTTTCGGTTGTGTGTGATGAGTTGCACAGTGGCTGCCGTGTGGGACTATATTCAGTGTGGCTTGTGCATGCAGACGTGGCTCCTTGGGTGTTGCTATGTCTGTGATGGGTCATGTGGGGTGTGAGTCTGCTGTTCATGTCCGTGTGCACATTGTTCACTTGTTCGTGACGGTGGGCGGTGCTGCGTGTCCGTGTGCTACGTGACATGTCCCATGTGTTGGTGGTGTTATGGTCCTCATGCCTCCAGTAATCCAGCCCTGTCCAGTTTCCCACCTGCAAGTTGTTCGTGCGTGCACTGTACTGGATGCCACATGGCTCTAAGCGGGGGGTGCTCCATGTTGCAGGTCTGTGGGGGTGGGGGGGTGTAGTGGGTCGTGGGGGTGGCTGTACACCCACTGACACCGATTGCTGTGGACCGTGATGTCTGCCTTTCAGCTGTCGTTGTGCACTGCGGTGGCTGACACGTGGCTGTGGGGTGTGGGGGATGCTCCTCCTTGCTGTGCTGTGGGACTGGGGCCTGGTGTGTGTTGTACTTGGGCTGTCCACCGTCCCACCCACTGCACTTTGTGTTCCTGCCACTTACCTGTTACTTGTCGGTTAGTGCAGCTGTGGCGGACACATGGGTGTGGTGGGTGCTCGTTGTGGCGCTTCTGGCATATTTGGGGACCTGTTGGTGGTTACGTGGCTGGCTTAGTGTACACATGTCCCCACGCATCTTACAGTTGTTCGGTTTGGCCTGTGTGTGGTAGTGTCTGTTGCATGTGCGTGTGATGTGTTGTGTATTGTGTGCTGGACATGGGGGTGTTTGTCCCTGGGAGCTGTGGCATGGTGGTTGCGCATGTGAGTACATAGCGGTGTGCTAGTATACATTAGTTTGTACTTACCAGCCTCCACTCCCCCTGCTAATCCGGCGAGGATCTCCGGATGGATTACGACTCGCACCTTCTCCTCCCACGCTTTGAAGGTCTTAAAGAGCGCGGGATTCCCTCCGCCAGTGACGGCAGCCAGCTCTCTGTTTTTGCCCTCCTTCTTCTTGACCAGGCTCTTTACGTCATTCCAACGTTTGTTTATCTCGACTCTGTTCCTGGGCAGGGTCCCGACTGCATTGACCTGGTCTACGATCCGGGTCCACATTCTGTTTCTGGTGGCTAGTGGTGTGTGCTGGACCATGTTCCCATAGATTTGTGGGTACACCTTGATGATCTCGTCGACCATGACCGTCAGCTCCATGGGCGTGAACTTGGGCATCCTTTGTGGTGCCATGGTGTTTGTGGTGCTGGTGCGGTGTGTGTTGTGTAATGTGCAGGGGGTTTGTGGTGCCGGTGTTTGGTGGTGGTGGTGGTGGTGGTGGTGTTTGGTGGTGGTGGTGGTGGTGGTTGTGATGTGTGCGTTTCTGTGGTGTGCTGCTGTCCTTGCTGTGTCACTGTGTCCTCTCCTCTCCTCTCTGGTTTGCAATGTAGCAAGGGGTTGTGGTCTGTGGGAGTGCTGCTTTTGTACTCACCTATGTGGGTGTGTCCTCATGGTCTGTTGTTTTCAGGTGTGTTGTGTCTGGGGTTCTGGCCTTTGTATTTTTTGTTTGTCCGGGGGGTGTTTTCGGGATGTGTACTGTGCTTGTGTATTTGTGTGTGCCTTGCTGTGTGGACTTGTTGGCCATGTTGTGTGCTATTGGTTTTGTGTGCGGATGGTTTCTGTGCAGGTACGTGGGCGCCATGGCTTCTGCCGTGTCGATTCTCATCGGCGTTGTTTGCGCTGGCGGGCGGTATATTTGTGGTTTTTCCGCGCTCATGGCGGTGCGATCGTAATTTCACGTGCGGTGTGTCGGCCGTGTGGGCGGGCGGTTTTGTGTTGTCGTGCGTGTTTCCGTCCGTGGCGGGCGGTTTGACTCCGACTCGGACAATGGCGGGCGGTATTTTGTGTGATTTTTCCGCCGATGGCGGTTTTCGGTTTGTGTACTCATAATGGCGTGGTCGGTGTTCAGGCGATGTGTGCGGGCGGATTTTTGCCGCTTCCATGCCTGGCGGATTTTTTTATGCCGGGTATCGTAATGAGCCCCTTAATTGTAAAAATTAAACATACATATATAAAATATTATGTATATATATATATATATATATATTTACTTTAAAAAAAAGAATTTTTAATTATTTATAAAATGTTATAAATATATTCAAAAAATGTAAATAAATATATATATACATACACCTGTAACATAAAAAGTAATAAAAAAAAGGTTTATTTTATAAATTAAAATATTAAAATATTTAATATTTTTTAAACCTACATTTTGCACTACATTAAGTGCAACAGTAGAAAAAATGTTGGAGAGCGGAGGAGTAAAAATTACTATTCCCACTACAGCGAGTGCAACAGTAGGGAAAGTGTTGGATAGCAGAGAGGTAAAAATTACTATTCCCACTCCAGCAAATGCAACAGTAGGGAAAATGTTGGATAGCGGAGGGGAATAATTTACTATTCCCACTCCAGTGAGTGCAAAAGTAGGGAAAGTGTTGGATAGCGAAGGGTTAAAATTTACTATTCCAACTCCAGCGAGTAAAACAGTAGGTAATATGTTGGATAGCACAGGTGTAAAAATTACTATTCCCACTCCAGCGAGTGCTACAGTAGGGAAAGTGTTGGATAGCGGAGGGGAATAATTTACTATTCCCACTCCAGTGATTGCAAAAGTAGGGAAAGTGTTGGATAGCGAAGGGTTAAAATTTACTATTCCAACTCCAGTGAGTAAAACAGTAGGGAATATGTTGGATAGCACAGGAGTAAACATTACTATTCCCACTCCAGCGAGTGCTACAATAGGGAAAGTGTTGGATAGCGGAGGGGAAAAAATTACTATTCCCACTCTAGTGAGTGCAACACTGGTGAAAGTGTTGGATAGTGGAGGGGTATAAATTACTATTCCCACTCCAATGAGTGCAACAGTAGGGAAAGTGTTGGATAGTGGAGGGGAAAAAATTACTATTCCCACTCCAGTCAGTTCAACAGTGGTGAAAGTGTTGGATAGCGGAGGGGTATAAATTACTATTCCCACTCCAGCGAATGCAACAGTAGGGAAAGTGTTGGATAGCAGAGGGGTAAAAAGTACTATTCCCACTGAAGACAATTCCAATTTAAAAATAAACAAAATATCAACTACAACACAAAAGATAATAAAAAACAAAAAAACAAAACATATATAAAAATATATAAAATTACAAAAGATAGAAACATATTATAATGTTAAAACATTCTAAAAATTACATACAAAGATTAATTTTTAAAAATTTAAAAATAATTTACAAACAAATAACTATTTTGTAATAGAAATTATTTATAATCAAAAAGATTAATTATTGAATAAATTTAATAATTTTTTTCCTACCCTATAACACCACAAAATTTACAACACACATCTAAAAAAAATGTAAAGTTTACCTCCATAATTAACACAATTATCAATTAAACAAATATTATTAATTAAAAAACACATTAAAACAGATAAACATTAATGTACTAATCAAACGTTACCCCTATACAACCAAAATCCACATACAAAATAAAAATAAAAAATTATCAAAAATCTTTATCAATTAATAAATGACTATTAATGCTCGAATAATAATTAATTAATTAAAACTAAATTACTTTCCACCCTCTACCCCAATAACCACCACAACACACACCTAAAAATAATTACACAATTTCCATAACTAATTTTACATTAATAAATTAATTGACCATCAATCATTAATTAATTTTAAAAAAATTACTTCCCACCATTTACCACTATAAACTCCACAACTCACACATCAAATTAATTACACAATTGCCATATTTAAATTTTAATTAATTAATTAGCATTAATTAAAAAATAATTAATTAATTATAAATCAATTACCTACCACCCTTTTCCCCTATAAACCCCACCACCAATTTCTTAAAACATGACACAATTAGCATAATTAATTAACAATTAATTAAATAATTAATGACAATTAACAAGCAAATTATAAATAATTATTAATAAATTAATTCCCACAATTAACACTATTAATAAATTTATTAAAATTAAAATACTTCCCACCCTATTCCCCTATCAACCCACAACCCGCTCCTAAAAAAATGGCACAATTAACATAATTACCAATTAATTAATAATATTTAACAACAAATTAATAAATAATTATTAATAAATGAATTCCCACAATTAACAATATAAAATATTAATTAAATAAATATTAAATAATCAAAAATAATAATTTGATTATAATTAAATTACTTCCCACCCTATTCCCCTATAAACCCACAACCCGCTCCTAAAAAAATGACACAATTAACATATTTACCAATTAATTTATTAATAAAAAATAACAACCAATTATTAATTAATTAATAATAAATTAATTCCCACATTTAACACTATAAAATCTAAATTAAATAAATACTGATAAATAAAAAATAATATTTAATTTATTATAATTAAATTATTTCCCACCCTATTCCCCTATAAACCCACAACCCGCTACGGAACTAAAACGCAAAATTTAATTAAAATAAAATTAATAACTACTAAAAATTTAACACATATATTAAAAAACAAAAGCAATACTTAGACAAAGAAATAGAGCACATACATTTAAAATGCATACTAAAATACATAACACTAACTAAAACAACGATATTTTTAACAACTATATTTTTGCAAACGATATTAATGACTTCGATATTTTTAAAAACGATATTTCTTACCTCAAACTCGATTTTCTAGACCACAATATTATTGATGTCGATATTTCTGTATCACGATATTTCCAACTCAATATTTGTGTAGATCGACATTTCCAACTCGATATTCTGTCTGCATACCACCCAGCGAGTCACCCATTGGAGCTGTGTAGCTAAATAATAGTGTTCTAAGTCTGGAAGGGCAAATCCACACTCATATTAGGTTGCTTTAGAGTGGAAAGAGCTTACAAGCGGCACCCCAGCCCCCAGATCAGACATGGGACATGTCTGAAGAAAGAACCAGAGATGAGCAGGGGAAGTTTTGCAAAATAATACAATAACCGGGTTAGGACCACCATCATCACTGGTGCCAGGTGGCCCATTACTGAAAGTGGAAGAGAGGATCAAAAATTAAACTGGGCTCGAAGGGGCTGTGTCACTCTGCCCAGATTTTCATCCTGCAAAACAGTGGGGGAATAGTGGATATTAATCCCTAGGCATTGAAAGGTAACTGATTTCCATTTCAATCTGGGGTCTATATAAAGGATTGTATATAAAGGGGAAAACACTAGCGTATGTTAAAGAAATACTTCTTACATTTTGAAATCTTTATCATGTTCTTACAGTTTAGTTGTGTAATTTACATCCTAAATATTTTGAAGATTCTATATGTACTTTGGCACTTAGGGATGAGCCAGGTCGCTGGTTCGGCCTTGGCTCAATTGCAGAACCATTTAAAGACACAGACAGAATGGGCAATTGCCCAATGCGCAACCTTCCAAAGGGTCTGGCCCTTGCTCACCCATCACAAGCATAGCCAGTGGACTATTGCACCAGCAGAGTTTGGCAGGGTGGGTTAATGCTGCTTGTTCAACCACTAAGGGGTCGATTCCGATCTGGGACGGAAACCGTACCGACCGACACGGACCTGGAATGGAGACCGACCAACAAGTATCGGCGCCGTACGACCCGCGCAGTATGATGCAATGCGTGTGAATTACAACCCACTCGTACGGAACACAAGCAGCACGACCGAACCGTACGGGAAATAGTGATTCGCAAGTAAACGGACCTGGAACCGCACCCACCGACACGCATCAGGAATGGACGCGACCGACACGGACCCACGCTGTACGAACCGCGTAATACAATGCAATGCGTGTAAAACGAGACCAACTTGCACGGAGCACAATCCGGAAGACCGAGACGTACAGAAAACAGTGACAACCAAACATTAGACTCCTTTGCGTCCAACTCGATTGCCAACGAAGAAACACAGCAGAATGTCAGTGTGACAGACTCGGATTACCCCGCAAGAGCCACTGGCAGCGTCCGTCCCGGTCAAATGAACGTCTCCATCACGCCCACCAAAACCTAAGGAAAAATGACCAAAAAAGGACCAAACAAGCAATGACAAAGCCAATAAATAAAAAATTTTAAAAACATGGAACTAAGACACACCCACAACTCCACCTACATAAAGGCCCAAATCCACTCCCATGATCCTTTGCTATTATCAAACACATGACAGCTGAGGAGACAACTACACAGCACCCTGAGCAACACCCACACCTCACCCACCACACAACACCGACACCATTACCACTTCCTAAACACACTCACAACAAGCAAGAGAAACTGACACCCACTCACCCTCACTTACACCCTCACACACACATCAACCACCACAACCACCCAGCACCATGCCCCCAAAGAAGAATCCAAAGTTCACAGATAGTGAGTTGGTAGTCCTGGTTGATGAAATACTCCGAGTAGAGCCACATTTATTTGGAACCTTGGTCCAACAGACCCCCATGTCACAGAAAACAAAGATGTGGGAGAGGATCGTCGACAAGGTGAACGCACAAGCACCTTGCCTGCGCACAAAGGATGACATCCAGAACAGGTATTATGATGTGCGCAGGAGGGTCAAGAAGCTCATAGGCAGAGACCATGCCTTGAGCCAGCACACTGGCAGTGGCCCACCTGCAAAACCAACATACTTCACGTCCTGGGAGGAGAAAGTGCGGGCCATACTCCTACCGGAGGGCATCCATGGATTAACAGGAATACCAGAGCCTGGTGAGTACACAACCAATCTAGTCAATATTGTGTGGCATCACACACACATCACTGCCAAGGGGACATTGGAAACAAATAGCGTCAGCAAATACAAAGTAAGCCAGAAAAAATGTAAATCTGTGATGTGTATGCCAGTGACACAAACGCAACAGCTGCTATCTCAGAGTAATATCGAACTAGGTCATAACATGTAAAAACCTAACTACAAATACAGCAAGGCATTGACCCCAAACACAAACAAACACTGTCAGCCAACTTGTCAGCACTGTTACACCACCTCACAGGGAAGCAGAGTCACAGGAAGGAAGGTCAGGGATGCTGGGAGGGTGGGTATAGCCAAAAGCATGATAGGAGTTGTAGTCACAGACACCAGACCCCCTCACACATGGTCCATCAAGTCCACCCTGAACTATGTTCACCTCACAGGGAGTGGGAAAGTACTGCCCAGATGGCTGACGCTGGGCTCTGCTGTGGGGAGCACAAGGCCCTGTTGGGAGTACTGCTCATACAAACACCAGGACACCACTGTCAGCCATCTTGCCAGCACTGTTACACCACCTCACAGGGAAGCTGAGTCACAGGAAGGAAGGTCAGGGATGCTGGGAGGGTGGGTGTAGCCAAAAGCATGATGGGAGTTGTAGTCACAGACACCAGACCCCCTCACACATGGTCCATCAAGTCTACCCTGAACTATGTTCACCTCACAGGGAGTGGGAAAGTACTGCCCAGATGGCTGTCGCTGGGCTCTGCTGTGGGGAGCACAAGGCCCTGTTGGTAGTACTGCTCATACAAACACCAGGACACCACTGTCAGCCATCTTGCCAGCACTGTTACACCACCTCACAGGGAAGCTGAGTCACAGGAAGGAAGGTCAGGGATGCTGGGAGGGTGGGTGTAGCCAAAAGTATGATGGGAGTTGTAGTCACAGACACCAGACCCCCTCACACATGGTCCATCAAGTCCACCCTGAACTATGTTCACCTCACAGGGATTGGGAAAGTCCTGCCCAGACGGCTGACTCTGGGCTCTGCTGTGGGGAGCACAAGGCCCTGTTGGGAGTACTGCTCATACAAACACCAGGACACCACTGTCAGCCATCTTGCCAGCACTGTTACACCACCTCACAGGGAAGCTGAGTCACAGGAAGGAAGGTCAGGGATGCTGGGAGGGTGGGTGTAGCCAAAAGCATGATGGGAGTTGTAGTCACAGACACCAGACCCCTCACACATGGTCCATCAAGTCCACCCTGAACTATGTTCACCTCACAGGAGTGGGAAAGTACTGCCCAGATGGCTGACGCTGGGCTCTGCTGTGGGGAGCACAAGGCCCTGCTGGGACTTGTGCTTCAACAAACAACAGGACACCACTGCCTGACATCCAGAACTTTAACTTGGACTCCCTGCAATGGAAGCACCCTACAGGGGGGATTAGCTGGCCCCTGTGGGAGAAGGTGGGCCTGCAAGTACACCAAATACCAGCAATTCTGCAAATACACACACCTCCACAGCAGGAACAAATACACCCCTTGGGACCACTCACACAAAAAGTAAATGCCCATGCGAATTGCCTGACACATTGTCCAGACGTATGAATTGGCTGCAAGTCACACCAATGCACTTGCCCCCTCAAACCCCTTCACACTGACAGCCATCGCAACTGTATGTATCCTCTCACTGTCTGGTCCTGCAGTGTGGCAGGGGTGCCCCTGGCCTGGTTGGGAAGGTGTGTGCCCTCTATGACAATTGGGGAGGAGTAGGCATAGCACAGACCAAAAGCCACACCCCAAACCACATATACACCATTCACAGGTGACACATGATAGTGAATGGAATGGCCACAGCAACATAGCTGACACCGTAGCATGGTGTCATTTACACAAGGCACTGTGGTGATCTGCATTCCACTCCTACATCGTGCAGCGTTGATTGCATCCCTCACACAACAATCCCCTCACTGCCATTGACACTTGCAACACAAGGAGCAACCTGGCCTGGGCAGGAGTAGGCATACAACTCACAGCAGCATAAGTCAAACACACAAACCTCTGGCCCCCTCTCATGAGCATGGGATAGTCTGCGATCTGCCGTTGTGAATACCCCGTACCATGGAGGACATTGACCACATAAATGACATCATCACGCACAGAACTCTGCCCCAACATCATCAGCTACGGATAACACCATCCAATGTGTGAAATGAGATGTGAACTAGGGACACACACCACAAAATATCTTCACCGTGAATGTAGCCATACCGTACTGTGACCATGTTGTTCAGACACAACAATGTTACTCGCAAATACAAGCACAAATGCCAGCACCCAACATCCAAACGTGCTACACATTGCAAGTGGAAGTGCATGTATGTCATTGTTAAAGTACAAATGTTGAGAGGAGGGACACACCTGTGTCAGGCACATGAGGGCACATGAGTAGCAATGCCTATGTACAGTCAAACAATCATGAAATGAGATGTTCATGCACACAGCCCTACGTGCCCCTCAAAATGCTCAAGCATCAAATGACATTGTGCTAAACCAAAATAGACACCCGTCACTGACAATGTAGGACAATGCAATGTAAATACACTCATCATGATGTGCAGTGGCAACTGATGTGTGCGAACCGTTGATGTGTGCAGAAACATTACATACATTGTGTGTCTCTTACACCCACAGGGGATGCTGGGGACCCAGCAAGAACAGAAGACGAATCCCAGCCCCAGACTCTGGATGACCCTGACCTCCCCGGTGTGGATGCCTCTATGTCCTCTTCGGACGAGGATGAACAACCTGGCACCTCCGGTGTGGCCCCGCTCCCAGCCCCAGCAGCTGCAACATCAGCACACCCTGCCACCACTCCTGGACCACCTGCAAACACCTCAATCACCCCTGCCAACACAGCCAGACCAAGGCAACAGGACAACGACGGCACAGGAACACAGGGCACCCAGGAGATGACGGACAACAACACCAGTGCCAACACAGACAGGGGCCCAGTGTTGCCTGTGCCTGCCAGGGCAGGTCCTGCCCGTGTGGGCAGGGGTGGTGTGAGGGTGGTCAGGGTGAGGCCATGGCCTGCAGATGGGGCTGGACTGCAGGAAGATCCGCAGTTGGGATGCATCATCGATGCGTACCAGGAAAGCACCGGAGGATTTGGCCAGGTTGTGGGGATCCTCAGGGACATGCAACAGCAGCAGGCTGCACATCATGCCAGAATGGACTCCCACATGACCCGGATGGAGTCCAAAATGGACACAATTGATGAACTCACGGCCGTGCATAGGGACACACTGACATGCCTCCGCCAGATGGCCAACTACATTACCACACCTCCCTGTGTGCCCACTACATCTGTTGCCACTACATCAGCAACTGCCACAGGGAGGGAGGTGGACTCTGGCGGAGAGTCCTCTGCACCGCAGCAGCCTGAACTTGAGGGTCCCCCTGAGAAGAAGAAGAGGGGTCGTCCGAAGAAGGACAAGTAAGAGGCAGATGGCCATGCATACCCACCAGGACGTGACTACCTGTTCTAGACATCATCCAATGTGTGCAAAGCGTTCACCTTGTTGACTGTCGCTAAACTCCCACACATGTGATGGAGGGTCTAAGTTGGACCAATGTTCCAAAGGACTGTGGACTTTACTCTATAAATTTCAACAATCAACACTACCAACTGCACTGTGAGCTTTGGATTCCTATTACACTGTACAGCACTTTCACCTACGTATAACTTACAAACACATGCATGTAAATAAATTCACTATAACACAATACATGCCTCTGTTGTGACTGAAACTTGGTTTGTGTTATTGAGAGGATGACCTGTGAATAGATGTCTGTGCATGTGAACTACTACAGCGATGTAAACACAGTCATGTGAGTCATGGTGATGTGACACATATGAGGTAGACACCCCACTACTTCAACACAACACATACTTACCATGCCCATCTAACTCATCGCCCTAACTTATGTGAACAGACAATGCAGTGAGATGCATATACACAACACCCTTCTTGAGTCTGTGGCAAGATGCCCATAGGTACAGCATGCAAATGAATGTTGGATGCGTGGAGAGCGACAACGCACATCCCAAAGTGAAGCACAGGTTTATTACACATCTGAAACATGTTGATGCCACCACAGATGCAAGCTAATCCCACGTGACAGTGGCCACACAGTCACCAAGTGTGGAATAATTAAAGTCCAGGGGTGTGTGGCACATCACTTGTTGGTAGATGACTACTTCCACCCTGGAACTGGATTCTGGGAGTCGGGGTCAGAGTCGACCAAACAGCCAAAGTACCCTGTGAAGGACAGAAGAACACGATAGAACAGCAATACACATGCCCGAAACATGTCACAAAATACCCACACAAAACCACGCAATCATGTCAACACTGTTGAGGAGTACAGACTACCTGAAAGGACACATCACTGCACGCATCCAGTCAAGTAGCACACAGCCACAGTCACACAGCAACTGAGCACCACCAACACATATCAGGCAAACACAATACATTGACAAAACATCCTTGTATACTCACATTCAGGCAAAAAAGTTGTTGATGAGCTGTGTGCGGACATCACCCTCATCATCATCATCACTGGCATCGTGGCCCAGGCCAGGATCCTCCACAGGTGGCGGATGTTGGTCATCGTCATCCGGGATGAGAGGCAACTCCTTCCTCACTGCCAGGTTGTGTAGCATGCAGCAGACTATGATGATTTTGCATACCTTAGCAGGTGCAAATGGGAGGGCCCCTCCTGTCTTGTCCAGGCAGCGGAAGCGGCTCTTCAGGAGACCAAAGGTCTGCTCGATCACTCTCCTGGTCCGACCATGTGCCTCATTGTAGCGCATCTCTGCTGGTGTCACAGGGTTCCTGAGGGGTGTCAGCAACCACGGCATGTTGGGGTATCCGGAGTCACCTACATACAGACAATTGCACATTAGCTGAGTTTGAAAAGAGCGTGGAAAACAACATTGCCAAAGACACAATGTCAAACAGTCAGTACACACCGACAAGCCAGGCACGCTAGTTCTGCATCTGTGCCATCATCCTCGGGATGCGACTAATCCTCATGATGTACGCATCGTGCGCAGAACCGGGAAATCGTGCACACACATGTGAAATAGACATGTCCGCCAGACATACCACCAGAGCATTAATTGAATGGAAATGTTTCCGGTTCCGGTATGGCAGCTCATGTGCATGTGGTGGTACCAAAGCCACATGTGTCCCATCAATGGAGCCGATGACATGTGGCATCCTCCCCAGTGCATAGAAGTCACTCTTGATGTCAGTGAGTTGTTGTGGGTTAGGGAAATGGATGTAGAGGTCCAGGAAAGTTAACATTGCCTCCAACACATCGCACAGCACACGGCAGAACATAGTCTGTGACATCCCACCAGCAGACGCCACAGTGTATTGAAAGGTACCGGTGGCAAAGAAGTGTAGGGCAGCCATCACCTTCACCTTGGGGGTCAGCGCTGTAGGGTATGGCCGGCCAGGTTGCAAATGTGGGCCCAACTGCTCCGCCAAATCCTCAATCAGTGGCCTGGTGAAGCGGTACTGTCGGATGCAGTCACGTTCAACCATGGTAGCAAGGTCAGGGAACGGTCTATGGATAGCTGGTCTCCTGAAGTACATAGGTGAGCAAAGGAAGATAGTAAGTTCCCCTACCTATGTGGCACTGACCATGCTAAATTTCACATGAGACATCATAAAAAGACACAAGTGCTTTATGTGTGTGCTGTTGTGTATGGACACATATGTCACCTACATGCCCATCATCTCACATCTCATCTCAACATGTGTACACAACAAGTTCCATGTTGTGCTGTGTCAACTCAATGGGCTGTGTCACAGTACATCTGTACTGATGTCACATACCAAACACACACCACAGTGACAGGTGAGGACAGATGTCTTCCCTGCATCACAGCTCCTTGACAGGCAGATACTCAGGGACCTTGTATTGCCACACGGACACTGGCATGATGTGGCGTATCATGTACACGCCACTACACGCCCATGACTCCCACAGGAAGTGGCCCCTGATGTCCCTGCAGGACTTACATGGACATCTGTGACACACAGACACAACATCAATGTGCATGCACAAACCACATGGATGTGGAGACTGTTTACCATTGGGCACATGGAATCTGAGACATCAGAAACACAATATGCACACAGACTGTGGATGTACATCACAATTGTGGCACTGGCACACCCTGTGACACACATACCATCCCACCTAAGAGTCAGGGTGCATGTAACATGTCATACACAAAGTCCCCCTGGAACTGTGTACATGCCTCAAGCTCTGAACTGTACAGTTGTCTATTACAGTGGTAATGTGCACGAACACACAAAGGAAGCTGTCCCCATGAACCCTTGCACAGTCTGGGAGTGGCTGCCACAAAGTGCCACACAATAAATCATATGTAGACCCCCATACACACACAGGTAATGCAGCCTTACATGCCTTTGGATACACTGTGTCACAGGCTGTGGTGTTGCAGGTGTGCACCTGAGTCCCTGCCAAGAAACAGTGGGTGGAATCCGTTATCCAGTGACACCAACAGTGGCAGACGCGGGTGACTTCAGGAAAGACGCGTCGTACAGTACGAGACCGATCCGTGCGCATGCCTGGCCCATAGATTGTAATGGGGAGAGACGCGGGTGAGTTTTCAAACTACGCGTCGTACACCCAGGGACCGAGCCGTGCATACGCTTTGGCTATGTGTGAGAAGTTGGCCTGGTATATGCTGTCCACTAATTATAGTGGGCACCTTGCACCAGTCCAAACAACCCCTTATTGGAGATAGGTTAAAGACAACCTTTATTGAAAGCTATCCTAGTGGTAGCTATGGAGAGCAGCCTTCAGGCTAAGTCTTGAAGGAATGTAAAGCAGCTTGTTTTACCAGTCTATAATCTCCTGAGTGACCAAATGAAAGAGGACCACACCAGGTATATATTTAAAATATATGTATTTAGTCTTAAACACACCCCTCTAGCCTCTTTATGAGGCTAGAGTTCAAGTACATAAGTTACAAGTCGAATATCAACAGTAATAGCACAAATACACGTTTGAGCCCTAGGGGCGTACCAAACCATATACCAATAAAGTGGTATAAGAACCACGACTGAGCTAGACACAAGGCCTAGAGCCTGTAGAAGTGCTTGGCGCTCAAGGAACCACCCAAGGTAGTGACACAGGGGACCCACGGGGGACGCGTGCAGTGTGAGAACACAGCCGCGAGCCGCCGTTGACTTCTATGGGGAATGTCGCGGTTGGAGTTTTAAAGAAAAAGGACACTTAGAGGAGGACTTGGAGCAAACCCCTTTAGAACTAGGCTGTTCTAGAGTCAATTCCCACAGGAGCACCGGAGTACTCGAGTTACCTCACCCAGGGAAGCCGGGTGCATAGGTGTCTTTCGGGGTCGGGTTTCGTCGTCGTTTTCAATGGCGATCTGCTGCAAAGTGCTGCTGGCGGCCAAGTCGAAAGTGTACGGGTGGATCCAAGGGTGGATCAGAGATCTGAAGAATCTGAAAGCAGAGGGGACAGAGTCTGGGTCACTAGCCAGTGACCAGGAAGGCGATGAGCAGATGCCCACCGATGTCGGGTGCTTCAGGTAGGTTGATGGTCGTCTTGACTCTTCAGCCACGAGGTCCAGGAGGCGTCAACGACAACCAGGAGCTAGATTCGAGCTGTCCCACAATGTCTGTCGATTGCTGCGGTGTCGGTGACCGGATTGGACCCAACAAGCCTTGGCAACGGCAAGTCATGTGGAAACAAAGAAAGGACGTTGATGCAGACCAGCAAGGTCTGGGGGACTCACCCAGTGAGGGTAAGTCAGGGCACGTCTGGAGCAATCAGGAAAGCCCAAGCAGAAGAAGAGTTGCCTTCGGGAGGGCCCACTAGCCAACGGACTAGTGACCGCGAAGGAGCCTCAAGTGGATGCACTTGGAGCTGACTCACAGGACACTCGTGGAGTGGAGGCCAGTGATCTTCGGTGCAGTCGGTGCTGGAGGCAGACGCTACTAAGAGCCCAAAGCACAACTTTGTGGGAGACCAGCCAAAGGATGCACTTGCAAAAGTTTTCGGTATCCAGGGGTCATGGTTCCACGTTACCCACGACAGCTACAGGCCTCAGCTTCACTAGGGACTCAGGGCAGCCTCGGGGAAGTCTGGAAATCTACCTCTGGTGTTGCAAAGACTTCGGCATCCGGCGGGAGCTTCAGCGATGCAGACCGGACAATTGCTTCTTAGGTGCCTGCCAAGCAGGGGAGTCACTCCTTGACCCCAAGGGAGATTCTTCAGTCCTCTAATCTTCAAGTAGAGCGTCGAAGGTCCAGGATTCAGTGTCAGAGTTTCGTCCAGGGTAATCTAAAGTCCTAAGGACTGGGGTCCCATACTTATACAAAGTTAGGGGTTGGACATACTCTGGGGACCCACCTATGGGAGGGTCAGGGAAGAGGGGTGGTTACACCCATTCCCTTTGTCCAGTTTCATGCCAGAGCAGGGGCAGGTAGCCCCTGCAACCGGTTTGAACTGGCATATGCACAGGGACACCAAATGTGCCCCCAGTGCAGGACTTCAAAGCACCAGAGGGTGCTCCCGCCCAGCCCCAATACACACTATCCTGTCTGGGGAGGTGGTTACACCTCCCTGCGACAGGAAACCTATTGTCCAGGCCTCCCCTGCTGGAGTTTCAGTCAGCAGCAGGAGGCCAGACCCGTGTCTGTGGCAGCGGCATCCATTTTGTGATGCCAGGGCTCTGGAAAGAAGTTACCGGGTAGCCCGGTGTGTACATGTCTCTCCCTCTAGAAGGGTGGAATGCTACCCCCGCCGCCAGGATTGGCGGGGGTAGTATTCCAAGATGTTTGACACCAAACACGACATGTTTTGGTGCAGCCAGTCCAAAGTTAGCATTGTACCGCGAGGATATAATGCACTTAAGAGTATATGGTCAGGCTGTACCACAAACAGCATCAGAGGAGGGACTCCGAACGCTGCAGAGGGGCTCTGCTCATGCAGGGGCACCCTCTCACATAAAAACCAAGCACTCTGCCTTCAGGATTGGTAAGGCCTGCCATAGGAGTGACTTATAGGTTTATATGTGTGTGCAATGGTAGTGATATAGGTAGCCCATACCACTGTAAGGGGTGCATGCACCACCTTACCCAGGCTGCAGTAGCAGACCTGTGGTGTCATTTTGGATGGCCTTCCAGGGTGGCACAATACATGCTGCAGCCCCTGGTAGGCCTCTGAGGTACCTATGCCCTGGGTACATAGTATACCATATACTAGGGACTTATAAGGGCACTCCAGATTCCAATCAGAGATGTGCCTAAGGCACATGGAAACCATTTTAGAGAGGAAGCAGCTAGGCTGGGGTTCTGATTAGCAGGGCCCCAGCCAGACTAAAGTCGAAAAACAGTGAAGCATCAGCAAAAGTGGGGGTACCCATGTGAAGCAGATCCTACTCTCCTACACAACCCCCCAAACGCAGGGACATTAAACTAACCTTGACCAGTTGAGTCTTCATGTTCTAAGTGGAAATACCTAGAGAGTCCATCTGCGTTGGCATGGTTACTCCCAGGTCTATGTTCCACTGTAAAGTCCATCCCCTGTAGGGAAATGGACCACCTAAGCAGGTTGGGGTTTTCACCCTTCATTTGTTTTAGCCATAGGAGGGGCTTGTGGTCTGTTTGAACAAGGAAGTGAGTACCAAACAAGTATGGTCTCAACTTCTTCAGAGCCCAAACCACAGCAAAGGCCTCCCTCTCTATGGCTGACCAACGTTTCTCTCTAGGGGTCAGCCTTCTGCTAATAAAAGCTACTGGCTGATCCTGACCTTCCTCATTCAATTGTGACAGTACAGCCCCTACCCCCAATTCAGATGCATCTGTTTGGACAATGAACTTCTTGGAGTAATCAGGACTCTGGAGAATGGGAGCAGTGCACATGGCCTGCTTCAGGTCATCAAATGCCTTTTGACAGCTAACTGTCCACTGAACCTTTTGGGCATTTTCTTGGAAGTTAAGTCATTCAGGGGTGTCACTATTGATCCATACCCCTTGACAAATCTCCTATAGTACCCAGTCAGGCCTAAGAAGGCTCTCACCTGAGTCTGGGTGGTTGGAGCAACCCAGTCCATGATGGACTGGATTTTGCTCTGCAGTGGTTGAACCTGGCCTCCACCCACAAGGTGGCCCAGGTACACAACCTGACTCTGCCCTAGTTGGCACTTGGTGGCCTTGATAGTGAGGCCTGCCTTTTGCAGGGCCTCCAAAACATTTCTGAGGTGGACCAGGTGATCCTCCCAGGTGGAGCTAAAGACAGCAATATCATCTAGATATGCTGCACTGTAGGCCTCCAGACCTGTAAGGACTGTATTCACCAGCCTCTGAAAAGTGGCAGGTGCATTCTTCAGACCAAAGGGCATTACCACAAATTGATAATGTCCACTGGGGGTTGAGAATGCTGTTTTTGGCTTTGCATCATCAGCTAGTCTGATCTGCCAGTAGCCAGCTGTCAGGTCAAATGTGCTTAGATACTTGGCTGAGGCCAAAGTGTCTATTAGCTCATCTGCCCTAGGTATTGGATGGGCATCAGTCCTAGTGACTGCATTGAGACCCCTGTAGTCCACACAAAACCTCATCTCTCTTTTCCCACCACTGGTGTGAGGTTTTGGCACAAGGACCACTGGACTAGCCCAAGGGCTATCTGAGGGTTCAATAACTCCCAAATCCAACATTTTCTGGACTTCTGTCCTGATACAGTCCCTGACATGGTCAGGTTGCCTATAAATCTTATTTTTAATAGGCAGACTGTCCCCAGTGTCCACTTCATGAGTGCACCAGGTGGTCTGACTTGGAGTCAGAGAGAACATATGTCTGTACTGATTGAGCACTTGTCTACAATCAGTTTGCTGCTGAGCAGTGAGGCTGCCTGATAGGCTACACCATCCACTGACCCATCATCAGGGTTCTGTGAGAGCAGGTCAGGGAGTGGGTCACTCTCTCCCTCCTGTCCCTCATCAGTAGCCATGAGCAAGCCCATGTCTGCCCTGTCCACATATGGCTTCAATCTGTTGACATGGAGAACCCTGTGGGGACTCCTGGGTGTTCCTAGGTCTACTAAATAGGTACCCTCACCCTTCTGTTCAACAATGGTATGGGGTCCACTCCACTTGTCTTGGAGAGCTGCTGGGGCCACTGGCTCCAGCACCCACACCTTCTGTCCTGGCTGGTAAACAGTCAGTACAGCCTTTTGGTCATGCCAGGCTTTTTGCAGTTCCTGGCTAGCCTCAAGGTTTTTAGTTGCCTTTTTCATGTACTCAGCCATCCTGGAGCGGAGACCAAGTACATAGTCCACTATGTCTTGCTTTGGGGGCTTGAGAGGTAACTCCCATCCTTCCTTCACCAAGCACAATGGACCCCTGACAGGGTGACCAAACAAAAGTTCAAAAGGGCTGTAGCCAACCCCCTTTTGAGGCACCTTCCTGTATGCAAACAAAAGGCAGGGCAAGAGTATGTCCCATCTTCACCTAAGCTTTTCTGGGAGCCCTTTAATCATGCCCTTTAAGGTTTTGTTGAATCTCTCAACTAAACCATTGCATTGTGGGTGATAGGGTGTGGTGAACTTGTAAGTCACTCCTTCCACATTGCCTTCAAGTATCCAGACATAAAGTTTGCACCCCTGTCTGATACAACCTCCTTAGGAAGCCCACTCTTGAGAAAATTCCCAGGAGGGCTCTTGCCACCACAGGTGCTGTAGTGGTCCTAAGGGGAATAGCCTCTGGGTACCTAGTGGCATGGTCCACCACCACCAGGATAAACCTGTGCCCAGATGCTGTTTGGGGATCCATGGGACCAACAATATCAATCCCCACTCTCTCAAAGGGAGATACAGGTAGTGGTATCAGTGGGGCCTTTGTGGTGCCACCTGCCTTCCCACTGGCTTGGCAGGTTACACAGGAGCGACAAAACTCCTTGGTGTCTTCAGACATGTGGGGCCAGTGAAAGTGAGGGACAAGTCTGTCCCAAGTCTTGTTCTGGCCCAGGTGACCTGCTAGAGGAATGTCATGGGATAGGGTCAATAGGAAGCCCCTGAACTTCAGAGGTATAACCAACCTCCTGGTGGCACCAGGCTTGGGGTCTCTACACTCTGAGTACAAGAGTTCATCATCCCAATACACTTTATGGGGACCACTAGCATTCCCAGCAGCCTCAGCAGCAGCTTGCTGTCTGAGGGGTTCAAGAGAGGGGCAGCTCTGCTGCTCCTGGCTCAGATCTGCCCTGGAAGGGCCCCCTGTCCCCAAGAACTCAACCTGGTCAGGTTCAAGCTCCTCTGGGACAGTTCCTTCCTTAGGACTGAGATCATCCCCCTCAAGAGACTGATCTTCCTTCTGAGCCAAGGGGGAAGGCACTGCCTTAACCCTACTACTCCTCCTCTTGGATGGCACTTGGTTCATTGTTCCAGGATCCAAGGCCTGTTCAGTGTTAGACATTTTGCTCTGTGACCTGGTCACAGCAAACACATCTGCAGGGATCCCCAGCATTTCTGCATGGGTCCTGAGCTCCACTTCTGCCCAAGCTGAAGTTTCAAGATCATTGCCAAGCAAGCATTCAACTGGTAGGTTTGCATTCACCACACCTTCTTAAGGCCAGTTACCCCTCCCCAGGAGAAGTTAACAACTGCCAGAGTATGGTCTGTTCTGACATTGCTAGCATTGGTCACTTGGTACATTTCACCAAGTATAATCTGCCCAGGATCCACAAGGTCTTGTGTCACCATGGTGACACTCGCCACTGTGTCCCTAAATGCCAAAGCCTCTTTTCCATTGATTAATGGCTGTTGCCTGTACTTGCCCAGATTACTGGGACTCACAGAGGAGGTCACATCCATGCTTCCATCACAGACTAGGACAGCCTGAGTGAGTTCTCTGACTAGGCCAGAGCTCATCTCATTACCCAGGGTCAACCCTACTAAACCCTTGGCCTGTGTACTCCCACCACCAATTGTAACTGCACTAGGGGGAACAGGTGCCTTAGGGGCATTGGTGGGGGCTGGAATAGAGTCTTTGGACTTGGTGCAATCACTGGTCCAGTGGGTCTTTTGCTTACAGACTTTGCACCATGGTTTCTTTTGGCCTTTTCCCTTGTTAGACTGTGAATCCCCACCTGAAGAAGATTTTTGGGGGCCTTGTGAAGACTTCTGGCCTTTACCCTTCTCCCCACCCTTATCAGAGTTTTTAGAATCTTGCTTCTTAGGGTCACCACCTTGGTTCTGTACCTTCTGCCTCACCCTGGTTCTGACCCATTTGTCTGCCTTCTTTCCCAATTCTTGGGGAGAGGTCAGATCAGAGTCCACCAGGTACTGATGCAACAGCTGATTTTGACAGTTATTAAGAATCTGCTCCCTCATGATAAGATTGTACAATCCTGTGAAGTCACATACCTTACTGCCCATCAACCAACCTTCCAGAGCCTTAGCAGAACAATCCACATAGTCCACCCAGTCTTGAGCCTGTGCTTTTTGGGTATCTCTGAACTTTAACCTGTATTGTTCAGTTGTTAGGCCAAACCCATCAATCAGAGCACTCTTCAAGACTTTGTAATTGTCAGCATCCTCTTCTCTAACAGTGAGGAGCTTATCTCTACCTTTGTCTGCAAAGGAGAGCCACAAGATTGCTGCCCACTGCTCCTGAGGGACCCTCTGTACTTTACAGGCCCTCTCCAGTGCAGTTATCCATTTGTGGATGTCATCCTCACTCTGGTAGGGAGGGACAATCTTGCTCAGGTTTCTATGGTCATAAGACCTTTCCCTATCTCTGGGGAAATTGCTGCCACCATGGGACTCTAGTCCCATCTTTTTTCTCTGTCTATAGAGATCTAGGGACTCCCTGTCTATAGCCAACTGCTGTTTTCTGAGCTCAAGCTGGGCTTGTTCATACTGAAGCAGTCTCTTTCTCCTCTCATGAGAGGATTCCCTCCCATGAGAGGAGACAGAGGTCCCTACTGAGGTGTCAGAGTGGTTAGACTCCTGAGAAGGAGATCTAGTCCTTCTGGGCACACTCACAACTCTTCCTGGGGGACAAAGGGAAGGTCATCCTGGGCCTCCTCCTCTTCCTCAGGAGTAGCTGCACTTTCCAGGTCAGGATCATTGTCATCCCCCTGGCCAGTTTCAGAGGTCAGGTCCTGGGCATTTTCATCCCTGGCCCCTCCTCATCTTCTGCCCCACCCTCTCTGCCTACCCTTTCAGACCTTAGGGGTCTTCTATGATCATCTAGCAGAAGCATCTCCAGGAGACGTTGGGTGTTGGCACTTTTGCCTGTCTTCAACTTCCTAACTTTGCACAACTCTCTCAATTCCAAGAATGTGAGGTTGTCATATCTGGATGGCAGGAGCTCACTGGTTCCTGGCAGTGAAGACATTGCTAGTGTGGTGTGGTGTATGCACTACCTACTCTAGTGTGGCCTACTAAACTCTCTTGAGTTGTAGAAAGGGTGTGCTATCCCTTAACACACAACTCTAAGTTCAGTAGAACTTACTGTATCCTAAGCTTGATTTATATGTACCTAAGGTACCCTTAGTGGTTTTCAGTTGATCAATTCAATTGAGATTATCTGGTAAAACAATAGCAAGCTGTAATCCCACACGCTGCACACCAATGTGAGAAGTTGGCCTGGTATATGCTGTCCACTAATTATAGTGGGCACCTTGCACCAGTCCAAACAACCCCTTATTGGAGATAGGTTAAAGACAACCTTTATTGAAAGCTATCCTAGTGGTAGCTATGGAGAGCAGCCTTCAGGCTAAGTCTTGAAGGAATGTAAAGCAGCTTGTTTTACCAGTCTATAATCTCTTGAGTGACCAAATGAAAGAGGACCACACCAGGTATATATTTAAAATATATGTATTTAGTCTTAAACACACCCCTCTAGTCTCTTTATGAGGCTAGAGTTCGAAGTACATAAGTTACAAGTCGAATATCAACAGTAATAGCACAAATACACGTTTGAGCCCTAGGGGAGTACCAAACCATATACCAATAAAGTGGTATAAGAACCACGACTGAGCTAGACACAAGGCCTAGAGCCTGTAGAAGTGCTTGGCCCTCAAGGAACCACCCAAGGTAGTGACACAGGGGACCCACGGGGGACGCGTGCAGTGTGAGAACACAGCCGCGAGCCGCCGTTGACTTCTATGGGGAATGTCGCGGTTGGAGTTTTAAAGAAAAAGGACACTTAGAGGAGGACTTGAAGCAAACCCCTTTAGAACTAGGCTGTTCTAGAGTCAATACCCATGGGTGCACCGGAGTACTCGAGTTACCTCACCCAGGGAAGCCGGGTGCATAGGTGTCTTTCGGGGTCGGGTTTCGTCGTCGTTTTCAATGGCGATCTGCTGCAAAGTGCTGCTGGCGGCCAAGTCGAAAGTGTCCGGGTGGATCCAAGGGGGGATCGGAGATCTGAAGAACCTGAAAGCAGAGGGGACAGAGTCTGGGTCACTAGCCAGTGACCAGGAAGGCGATGAGCAGATGCCCACCGATGTCGGGTGCTTCAGGTAGGTTGATGGTCGTCTTGACTCTTCAGCCACGAGGTCCAGGAGGCGTCAACAACAACCAGGAGCTGGATTCGAGCTATCCTATAACGTCTGTTGATTGCTGCGGTGTCGGTGACCGTATTGGACCCAACAAGCCTTGGCAACGGCAAGTCACGTGGAAACAAAGAAAGGACGTTGATGCAGACCAGCAAGGTCTGGGGGACTCACCCAGCAAGGGTAAGTCAGGGAACGTCTGGAGCAACCAGGAAAGCCCAAGCAGAAGAAGAGTTGCCTTCGGGAGGGCCCACTAGCCAACGGACTAGTGACCGCGAAGGAGCCTCAAGTGGATGCACTTGGAGCTGGCTCACAGAACACTCGTGGAGTGGAGGCCAGTGATCTTTGGTGCAGTCGGTGCTGGAGGCGGGGGCTATTAGGAGCCCAAAGCACAACTTTGTGGGGGACCAGAAAGAGGATTCACTTGCAAAAGTTCTTGGTGTCCAGGGGTCACGGTTCCACATTACCCACAACAGCTACGGGCCTCAGCTTCGCTGGGGACTCAGGGCAGTCTCGGAAAAGTCTGGAAATCTACCTCTGGTATTGCAAAAACTTCGGCATCCGGCAGGAGCTTCAGCGATGCAGACCGGACAATTGCTTCTTAGGTGCCTGCCAAGCAGGGGAGTCACTCCTTGACCCCAAGGGAGATTCTTCAGTCCTCTAATCTTCAAGTAGAGCGTCGAAGGTCCAGGATTCAGTGTCAGAGTTTCACCAGGGTAATCTAAAGTCCTAAGGACTGGGGTCCCATACTTATACAAAGTTAGGGGGTTGGACATACTCTGGGGACCCACCTATGGGAGGGTCAGGGAAGAGGGGTGGTTACACCCATTCCCTTTGTCCAGTTTTGCGCCAGAGCAGGGGTAGGTAGCCCCTGCAACCGGTTTGAACTGGCATATGCACAGGGACACCAAATGTGCCCCCAGTGCAGGACTTCAAAGCACCAGAGGGTGCTCCCGCCCAGCCCCAATACACACTATCCTGTCTGGGGAGGTGGTTACACCTCCCTGCGACAGGAAACCTATTGTCCAGGCCTCCCCTGCCGGAGTTTCAGTCAGCAGCAGGAGGCCAGACCCGTGTCTGTGGCAGCAGCATCCATTTTGTGATGCCAGGGCTCTGGAAAGAAGTTACCGGGTAGCCCGGTGTGTACATGTCTCTCCCTCTAGAAGGGTGGAATGCTACCCCCCACCACCAGGATTGGCGGGGGGTAGTATTCCAAGATGTTTGACACCAAACACGACATGTTTTGGTGCAGCCAGTCCAAAGTTAGCATTGTACCGCGAGGATATAATGCACTTAAGAGTATATGGTCAGGCTGTACCACAAACAGCATCAGAGGAGGGACTCCGAATGCTGCAGAGGGGCTCTGCTCATGCAGGGGCACCCTCTCACATAAAAACCAAGCACTCTGCCTTCAGGATTGGTAAGGCCTGCCATAGGAGTGACTTATAGTTTTATATGTGTGTGCAATGGTAGTGACATAGGTAGCCCATACCACTGTAAGGGGTGCATGCACCACCTTACCCAGGCCGCAGAAGCAGACCTGTGGTGTCATTTTGGATGGCCTTCCAGGGGTGGCACAATACATGCTGCAGCCCCTGGTAGGCCTCTGAGGTACCTATGCCCTGGGTACATAGTATACCATATACTAGGGACTTATAAGGGCACTCCAGATTCCAATCAGAGATGTGCCTAAGGCACATGGAAACCATTTTAGAGAGGAAGCAGCTAGGCTGGGGTTCTGATTAGCAGGGCCCCAGCCAGACTAAAGTCGAAAAACAGTGAAGCATCAGCAAAAAGTGGGGGTACCCATGTGAAGCAGATCCTACTCTCCTACACTATGGACTATCATGGAGACGGGTGCGAGTTGTTAATCAAAATACGCGTTGTACACCCGGGGACCGAGCCGTGCATACGCTTTGACTATGGACTATCATGGAGACGGGTGCGTGTTGTTATTCAAAATACGCGTTGTGCACCCGGGGCCCGAGCCGTGCATACGCTTTGGCTATGGACTATCATGGAGACGGGTGCGAGTTGTTAATCAAAATACGCGTTATACACCCGGGGACCGAGCCGTGCATACGCTTTGGCTATGGACTATCATGGAGACGGGTGCGTGTTATTCAAAATACGCGTTGTACACCCGGGGACCGAGCCGTGCATCCGCTTTGGCTATGGACTATCATGGAGACGGGTGCGAGTTGTTAATCAAAATACGCGTTGTACACCCGGGGACCGAGCCGTGCATACGCTTTGGCTATGGACTATCATGGAGACGGGTGCGAGTTGTTAATCAAAATACGCGTTGTACACCCGGGGACCGAGCCGTGCATACGCTTTGGCTATGGACTGTCATGGAGATGGGTGCGTGTTGTTATTCAAAAAACGCGTTCTACACCCGGGGACCGAGCCGTGCATACGCTTTGGCTATGGACTATCATGGAGACGGGTGCGTGTTGTTATTCAAAATAAGCGTTGTACACCTGGGGACCGAGCCCTGTGCACGTATTGGCTATGGCCTGTCATGGATACGGACGCGGATTCGAAACTTGTACAAATCGTGAGCCGAAAATTCAGTTGGCTCACCACAACAATGTTGCAATTTCAATGTTGTTCTGAAGTTGAAATTTCAAACGATGGGGCAGGCATGTACGACTTGTGCAATTCCATGGATTGGCCAGATTCATTAGATGCAAACGTGTCGGACCTATTGCATTGTACGCATGGGACAGATTCTGACTCTGCAGCACAGATATAAGGCTGTGTGTGGCCCTGAGAGCTCACTTGCCTGCACTACATGCTCCAGATTGACATCTCTGCTACCACTGCTGCTGTCTCTGCATCCTCTGGCTTCAAGAATGGCACGCACTGTGGAGAGGGCCCCAGCCTTCACAGAGGAGGAGAACCAGGCCCTGCTGGACAGCCTCCTTCCACAGTACAGCAAGCTGTATGGGAAACCAGGGGAGCAGGTGAGTGTGCAAACCACATCCTTTCTCATTGTGCATGTTGTCTGACTAGCAGTACTAGCATTGTGTACACCAGTGGCTAGCATGCTCACTGAGTAGCTGTCACCCCCAAAGTGTGTAGTTACATGTACTGAACAGGTACTGTGCTGACAGAGTGTAAATTGAGTAGTTTGTCATTCCCAGGCAATGTTTGCATGTTGTAACTGCTGGACAACTGTCCATTACCATGGTTGCACTACCTGTGTACATCTTGTGCCCCTGTGATTGAGACATGTATTTGCAACTGTGTGATGCACGAATATGTTGCATGTGTAGTGATTCTCTTCTGACTTTGTCATCTTCACAGTTTGATGCCCATGAGAAGCAGGAGATCTGGCTGACCATCGCCCGGGCAGTACGATCTGTGGGATCTACAGGCGCCGCATCCGCAACTGCCAGAAGAGGTGGCAGGACCTTCATGGCTGGACCCGGCGGATCGCAAGGGTCCAGCTGAAGCTGTTGCCTCCTTGCAGGAGGGGTGGACGACGCCACCTGATACCCCACATGCTCCGGATACTGGCGGTGGTCTTCCCTGACCTGGATGGGCAGTTGAAGGCCGGACAGCAGCAAGGAGGGGGTAAGTGCTAGCCTTTTCTGTGACCTTTGTCTCACATGCTGTTTGCACTCCTTTAGGCTGGTTACACTCCCACAGTGTGTCTGTCTGCTACAACAAGAGTCATGTTCCTCAATTGTGTTATGCCCCATCCTCATCTGATACACAGGTGTGGCCCTTTCAGTCTGTGACTTCTGTCACTTGGGTTCTGTGTCCTTGCTGTTGACTTAGGTTAAAGTTGGGGACAGCATCTGCTACAGGGACTTTGTTGTGGGCTTCATGACTGGGTCAATTGGTTGCACATTTGCCGAAATCTGACATGTACTGTGTGTGGTCCGTTTATATGTGTCCAACAGCTGATCTGACTCACCACATGTGTCTGGGGTATTTACAACACACCCATGCAGCAGGTGAGACCAATGTTGGGGCCACAGAAGAATGTACATCATGTGTGTCACACATGCATAGCCACCTGCCTAGTGTTCAGGGTAATCCCATGTTGCACAGGGACCAGGACAGGTATACCCTCTCCGGCTATAATTAGCATTCTGCTCTCCTACTCCTGTGTGTCATCCAACATGTTGGACATTGTGTAATGTGCACTCAGGTGACTGCCTCTGTGTCATTGTGTACTGGCCTAGCTTTTCGGACTACTGGAGTGTGACACAGTTTGGGGTGTGCAGCCATCTGAGATGTGGCTGTTGAGTCTGCACATGGGGTAAAACATGGGTGTATCATGACTTGAGTGTGCCCAATGGTCATTTAAACATTCAAGTGCAAGCAGCTCATTATCGTTCTCATCAGCCTGTGATGTGTACATGTGTACAGAGTTGTGTTTGCACTTACTCAGATGTCACATGTGAATGACGTGGGTGCATCAGAGTCCTAATGATGTGGGTAGCAGGGGGGGTACATGTGCACTTGACAGCTACCGGGGTTGCAATCTCAAAACATCCATGATGGTGGCACAGTGCAGACTGCTGTTTTTGGTATGCACTGCCCCTGTGACAGGAGCCAGTGATGACTGATTTGCCAGACATGGCTGTGCCATGGTATACGACTTGCAAAGGTGTATCTTGCAGTATTGTGAGATGTCATGCATGCCCCCCATTTTTACATTGCCTATCAAGACATGACGCCATCATGGTGTCTGGTGATGAGTGACGAACCATTATCTCGGCAATGACTCTGCCCATCCCTTTCCCTGACACATGTACTGAATAACTGGCAGGAGAAGGGATATGTGTGTAGTGACACATTTCAATCTTAACTCTTGGAAGTTGGACAACGGTCTATGTGGTGCATGTGTGCACACATGATTGTTTACATCCTACATGCACCACATAGATGGCTCCATGGATGTGAGGGATATGAGGGGCATGGTTGAGTGGCAGGCCGACAAGTGGCTAGTTCAAATATGTGTCAGCACTTTTGAAATGTTTAGCAACTGATGCCAAGGCTTGATCTGTAATGTGCTGTACTTACTGTGGTGTGTCAAGTCAATACAGGTGACTGATGTTGATCTGTTTTTCATAATTGTTTGCAGATACATCTACGGCCACAGGAGGAGACAGCTCCACGGACCAGGAGGAGCCGCAGAGCCAGACTGGGTCAGCTGCCGGGGAGTCGGAGGAACCCAGTGGCACGGAGGGTGAGGGGAGCCACACCGAGGAGACCTCAGCGCCATCCACCTCAGCTGAGGGACACAGCAGCGCGGATGATGACTCCCTTGTGGAGGTGGGTGTCAGCAGCCACCAGACACCAGCTAGCAAGTCTGTCCCCACCACCACCACCACCATCACCACCCTCCCATCTGCTCCCATCCCTGCGGTCCGTGGAGGGTCCCGTGTTGGGGCCCATGTTTCCTTTGTGCCAGGCACCGCGTCCCCTGCCCCTGTCTCCCCTGCTGCCCTGAGTGTGGAGTCTGTGGACTTGCTTAAGCGGCTCCATGTAGGACAGACATCAGTGCTGAGTGTCCTCAATGCTCACACCAGTCTGTTAACACAACTGGTGTCCTTCATGGAGGGCATCTCATCTAACATGTCTGCCCTACAGAGGACCATTCAGTCCATGGCCTCCTCACTGACAGCAGCAGTGTCCCTCCTCCAACAGTCCCTCACCCCTCCTACCTCTGCCCCATCCACAATCCCCACTCCTCTACCTGTCCAACACATACACACACCGGCACAGGCAAGCAACACCACAGACACGAGCAGCACACGGCCATGCAAGCCCAAATCCAAACGCACACGCACGCACACTCAGGGGACTGATACCACACACACAGGGGATGGGGCCCAGACTCACACACAGGCATCCATGAGCACTCCGCAGTACTCAGATGCCTCTCCCTCCAAATCCCCTTCCCTTGCCTCACCTGCAACCCCCCCTTCCCAGAAGGTCTTCCTCTGTGACCTTGGCCTCTTCCCCACAGATCCATCTGATCCTACTCACAAGGGGAAGAGGAAGTCACCACGCACAGAGGGGAGTTCCCCTGCCACACGGACACCCTCCCCCAGGTGCAGTAACACTGAGGCCCCCATACGCAAATACCCCCGGACCAGGAAGAGCAAGACCCCACCAAAATCACACAGTTCCACCACACAGTCTCCATCCTCCAGACCCCAGGCCACCACTCCACAGGTTCCCCCGCCACACCCTGCCCCAGGTTCCCACACACACCGATACCACATCCCCAAAATGATCAGGCCCTCCCCCTGGCACATGCACTTCCACCCCCACCCCACACGCTCAGCCTGTTCCTGCCACTGGTGTGGAGACCGTGTCCCCCCTCTGTCCTGGCCACCTCATCTGCACTCCCATTCCACTCCTTCGGAGATTGGCACTGCAGTGGAGTCCACATCCACCCCGTCTGACTTGGGCACTGCAGTGGAGAACCCGTCCACTACATCTGACCTGCCCACTGCCATGGTGCCGTCACCCATCACATCTGGCTTGAGCCCTGCAGTGGTGATGGCGCCCACTGTATCAGACACCTCCACTGCAGTTGCCAGTGACACTCCTGCACCCACCACCCCTCCCCTGCCTCATTCTGCTATCCCCTGATCTGTCCCTGCGGTGCCTGGCCGGCCCATATGTATGCCCCTCCAAGGGGGGATGTCCCCTATCGGTGGCAGTGCAGGCAAGCAATGTGTGACATTTGTCACATTTCACCCTGTTTGGACTATGTGAATGGACTGGCCATTGGCCTTTGTTTACTTTGGACTTCCCAGTTTAAACGTTCCAATTGCTGAATAAAGCCTCTATTGTTATCTAGGGGTTTTGCTTTTGATGTACATGATGTTGTTGAGTATTATCATGCATTTGCTGTTGTAATACTGTTGTTGAGATCAGGAAAGTGAAGTGTTGGTGTGATGGACTCCATGTGGCCCATGGGATATGTGTCCAATTGGGGTCTGTATCCATGTCATACTTAGCAGCAATCTGAGTGTGTCATGATTACCAAATTTGGCACAGGGATTTTCATCTTTCATTTGCCAGATGACATTTGTGGCTTGCAGTCATGCACATCTGTTGGGCTCAACATTGCTAAATTTGTCTATCTCCCTGACTGTGGGCCCATCTCCACTGGACATGCAGGTTTGAACATCAATGATGTGGAAGTCTACTGTGTCATCAGTGCAACTTGCTAAACATGTGTATTGAGTATGTGCAGATGACTTGAGGGACACCCCCATAAACAGGCTGATGTGACCAGAGCCTTCATTGTGTTGTAAATGTTGGCTCAGTGACCAAGTTTTATGGTGACATGACAGAGCCCTGCATAGTTGGCACAGATGACCTTCCACAGGAGTGGAGTCACCTCATAGCAGTGTGTTATTCCGTGACATTGCCTTAGCCCATGGTGTGTGTTCTGTGAGCATGTCTGTGTGTGTTTCCTTCCATTCCTTTTTACTACACAGGCAGTATTCCCTACAGATGTTCCAGTTTGTGGTCCTTGCTGAGTTGTCCTGTGTTCATCTCACAGCTTGGGACAGGGTTTTCTTGGCTATTGGTACATGGCTAACTATTGGTCATTAGGGTGTCATCCCTAGGTGTGTTTGTTGTGAGGTCCTGGGATGTGGGCAAATGCACGTGGGACACATTCAGGATTCCCCAAGGCCATTTTGTGTTTACACCATCATGTTGTTATGTCTATGTGGTATCTTTCAGTGATTGTGACACGTGTATGTGTGTGTGACTGCTCCCACTCCTCAGGTACAGTGGTGCAATGTTGGAAGGTGTCAGCATGTGTTCAATATGGGTCTCCTTGGGGTCTTAATTGGTGTGTGACTGTGGCAGGGATCCCAATGATTCTAGTACATTTCAGCTCATGGCAATGTCCCGCATACTGTGCAGTGTGTCAGACATTCACGAGGGTCGTTGACTGGGCATGTGTGATGAATGATGGGTACCTTAGATCCCCACCCCTGGGATTGTCATGGGTGCATGTGCAGTGTCACCAGTCCATGTGGGCTTCACTGATGCACATTGGTGCAGATCCAGGTGTGTGGTGTTTGGAGTGGCCAAATGTGAGTTGTGTTGTAGCTAGGCCCCTACCTCCATTTGAGCCTTGCATTACAGGCCATGCCCTGTGGTTTCTGTTTATGTGATGGCAGTTTATTGGTCAGGAATCATGACCCAGTGTGCACAGGTGACTGTGCTTCACAGTATGTGCAACATCTACATTTGTCATCACAGGGGAATTACTATGCATGCTAGTGTCACCACTTTGTGGGGTCCCTGAGGGTAGTGCTGTGGTGGTTGTGTCTCTTGCTGTGTTGGTTGATGTTCCGCCCAGCTCGTGTCACATTGATCTTTTGGGATCCCACCCATCTTACAATGTGTGATTGACCACAAAGGTGTGCCGAATCAATGAGTTTCCTTAGTTTGTCACTGTGTACACATCTGTGTGATTGCAGTTCTGCCCCCTCATGTGTTGTGTAGTAGCCTGGGGACACTGACACACACACACACATTGTGTTTGATATGCAGTGTGAGTCTGGCTGGCTGTGTCTGTGCATCTGCAGCACTGCGTTGGTATGTGTTTTGTGGGCCATTGGGTGGATGTTGGTTGGAGATTCTTCCCTACTGTCCCTGGGACTCTTGCCTCATCAGTGTGCACATTCATCATGTGTGGTATGTCCCATAGCTGCCATGGTCTGGGACTTTGTGACCTAACAGCTGCAGCAACCACGCAATGCTTAGTTTGTGTATGTGTTTGTTCAGGTATGTATGTTTGCATTATGATGGCCACTTCTGTCATTGTCCAATTGGACACTGGAGGCATTCTCAGCCCCATGGGCGATGCTTGTCTGCACATGGCAGAGGGTGTTTTTGTTGCACAGCAATCTTTGCCTCACTACATCTGTGTCTGTATGGGACACAACGACTACTTTGCCTCACACGTGCTTGTGGTTTTGGGATCAGGAATCATACATGCTGTTTGGCAGTTGCAACTCTTTCATGACAACACTCACCTTTAGCTCACTGTGGTGTGTGTGGGTTTAGATCCCATTATCACAATGTGCAAAATGTGCTGTACTTTTAAGCCCCACATTCACATTTTGCTCATTGTGGTGAGTGGGGGTTTAGACCCCATTTCCACAATGATCATGGACTGGTGTAGTTTTGAACCCCACACTTACATTTTGGTCACTGTACTGATGGGGGCTTTAGAACCCATTGCCACAGTGAGCATAGACTGCAGTGGTTTCCCAAGCCACACTGGCCTTTTGGTCACTGTGGTGAGTGGGGGTCCAGACCCCATTGCCACAGTGATCATGTAATGCTTGAATAGTGAAACACACACTCAGGTTTTGGTCACACATGTGATGGGAAGTACATTGTCTGTTCACTGTCAGATTCACTGTTATAGGCATTTGACACGGGGTAACCCACTATTGCCATGATGGTAGGGGTGGTGTGTTTTGCATACACACTCACCCTATGTGTGTGGATGCTGGTAGTGTTATGCATCCCCCATCCTGTGTGTGGCTACTGCTAGTCCAGGTTGGCATCCAGCCCCTATGGGCTGGGCACTGGTGGTAGTGGTAGGCATCCAGCTCCCTATGAGTGGGGATGGTAGCAGTGATAGTCATCCAGCATCCTGGGAGTAGGGGGTACTGGTGGTGGTAGGCATCCAGCCCCCTATGAGTGGGGATGGTAGCAGTGATAGTCATCCAGCATCCTGGGAGTAGGGGGTACTGGTAGTGGTAGGCATCCAGCCCCCTATGAATAGGGGGTACTGGGAGTGGTAGGCATGCAGTCCCCTATGAGTAGGGGTACTGGTAGTGGTAGGCATTGAGCCCCCTATGAGTAGGGGGTACTGGTAGTGGTAGGCATGCAGCCCCCTATGAGTAGGGGGTACTGGTAGTGGTGGGCATCCAGCCCCCTATGAGTGGGGATGGTAGCAGTGATAGTCATCCAGCATCCTGGGAGTAGGGGGTACTGGTAGTGGTAGGCATCCAGCCCACTATGAGTAGGGGGTACTGGTAGTGCTAGGCATCCAGCCCCCTATGAGTAGGGGGTACTGGTAGTGGTAGGCATGCAGCCCCCTATGAGTAGGGGGTACTGGTAGTGGTAGGCATCCAGCCCCCTATGAGTGGGGATGGTAGCAGTGATAGTCATCCAGCATCCTGGGAGTAGGGGGTACTGGTAGTGGTAGGCATCCAGCCCCCTATGAGTAGGGGGTACTGGTAGGCATGCAGCCCCATATGAGTAGGGGGTACTGGTAGTGGTAGGCATCCAGCCCCCTATGAGTGGGGATGGTAGCAGTGATAGGCATCCAGCCCCCTATGTGTAGGGTGTACTGGTAGTGGTAGGCATCCAGCCCCCTATGAGTGGGGGTACTGGTAGTGGTAGGCATCCAGCCCCCTATGAGTGGGGATGGTAGCAGTGATAGTCATCCAGCATCCTGGGAGTAGGGGGTACTGGTAGTGGTAGGCATCCAGCCCCCTATGAGTGGGGGTACTGGTAGTGATGTGCATCCAGCCCCCTATGAGTGGGGATGGTTGTAGTGCTAGTCATCCAGCATCCTGGGAGTAGGGGGTACTGGTAGTGGTAGGCATCCAGCCCCCTATGAGTAGGGGGCACTGGTAGTGGTAGGCATCCAGCCCCCTATGAGTAGGGGGTACTGGTAGTGGTAGGCATCCAGCCCCCTATGAGTGGGGATGGTAGCAGTGATAGTCATCCAGCATCCTGGGAGTAGGGGGTACTGGTAGTGGTAAGCATCCAGCCCCCTATGAGTAGGGGGTACTGGTAGTGGTAGGCATGCAGCCCCCTTTGAGTAGGGGGTAGTGGTAGGCATCCAGCCCCCTATGAGTAGGGGGTACTGGTAGTGGTAGCCATGCAGCCCCCTATGAGTAGGGGGTACTGGTAGTGGTAGGCATCCAGCCACCTATTAGTGGGGATGGTAGCAGTGATAGTCATCCAGCATCCTGGGAGTAGGGGGTAGTGGTAGTGGTAGGCATCCAGCCCCCTATGAGTGGGGGTACTGGTAGTGATGTGCATCCAGCCCGCTATGAGTGGGGATGGTTGTAGTGATAGTCATCCAGCATCCTGGGAGTATGGGGTACTGGTAGTGGTAGGCATCCAGCCCCCTATGAGTAGGGGGTACTGGTAGTGGTAGGCATCCAGCCCCCTATGAGTGGGGATGGTAGCAGTGATAGTCATCCAGCATCCTGGGAGTAGGGGGTACTGGTAGTGGTAGGCATCCAGCCCCCTATGAGTAGGGGGTACTGGTAGTGTAGTGTAGTTCCTATTTCCCTAATAGGCTCTGCGCATTGGAATAATATAACCTATAGGTTTGACATAGGACTTAGGTCAGTATGTCCCTATCGATGATATTAAACTTAATTACCTGTGCCAGCTAGCTCAGAGGCCACTAGAAACTTCTTGAAGACAAGAAGGGAATAGTTTCTGGCAACCACATAACATAAAACCCTGATCCCTCAGGATCGTGGAAACAATATACTACTTTTCATTCAGTCACTCATCTCAGAGAAGTACATAGAAGAAACAGTTGGGTGTGTTTACAATAAAATGTATTGCACAGTTGTTGTTCTAGTACTGGTTATATGTGCTGCGACAACTGTTGGACAGTAGCAGAGAAATATGGCCAGCAGTGCAGTTAAATAAAAATGCATGGTACAGTTTTACCATTGTGCAATAGTAATGAACACATACATGAAATGCAGAATACATTAAGATAAAGCCTATACCCCTATGATGCCTAACTAGATGTACCTAAGTGTACCTAGCATGTGTGTAGGTCTTAGAGAGCCAAGAATCCCCCTAGGATTTAGTCTAACCCCATTACCTTAGTGGGACTTCATCCTGGTGTTGAGCTGGACACCCCAGGATGGGTGGATGGACCTCTGCCAGCTGGAGCTGTGGCATGATGCAGGTTGCAGCGTCTCATGTCAGAGTGGCGGCATGGAAAGTCTCGGTCCCCTCTAGTTTGCTTGGGAAAAGGGAGGTATATTTATGCCTGATAGATGCCTTGGAGTGTTAATACTGACGTACAGTCGGTCAGAGGAAGACGTCAGGAATGAACCCTTAGGAAATAGTGGTTCATGCATATTTAATGAGTCCTTGGAGAAATCAATAATCCTGTGCTAGGGAAAATCCCAAGAGCGAAGGGTCTTTGTCTAAGAACTCGTTGTGACATAGGTTAGTCACTTTTGGACATGGATATGACGTATTTAGAATGGACCGTCTTCTGCACCCAGAGCACACGTCAGATAAGGGACAGACTCTGTTGCTCGTTATTTGTGAAGGGAGGGCCAATGTAGGTGAAAGGTCCTGCCTGTCTCTGTGGCACGAAGGATTTGAGCCTCTGAAACAGCGCACCTATGTTAGGGCCTCAATCCAGCACATAACACCCACTCCTATCTATGGACAATCGTGAATAACCCAGTAAAAGCAAACTACGTGACTAAAATAGGCATTAGCATATGATTGGCAGGTAGTTGCATGAGAGTGTTGCTTATGAGCTGAAAAAATAGCAGCTGTTAAAATATGTAAAATTACTATAGACTCTGTGGAGACAGGAAAAATCTATAGTGTCATTAAAAAATACTCTTTAGAGTCAGTAGTTACTTATAAAAGTTCCTGTTTATAAAATTGAAAACTCTTACAAGCTGTTCAGAAGACCATGCTTTCTTTAGAAAAAAAAAAAGGAAAAGAAAGGCCATTTTAGAGGGAAAGCTCCAAGCACTCGGTCAGAGTTGAAACAATAAGAGAAAAAATGTGTTTCAGGACATGTTTTAGCAAAATGAGAGATAACAAGTGGCTGAGAGACATAACATTTCTGTTGCTAGTTACTGCAGGGGACGGACCCCACTCGCAGAATCGTTGTGGGAGCACAGAATGAGCAGTGCTGCCAGTTGCTGGTTCTGAGGCAGCCAATGCTGTAATCGATACCTTGGTGCTAGCTAAAGGAAGCAAAAAGGCACCCTCCATATTTGCAAGGAATGCTTTGGTTTGATGGGAATACGCTTGGGACACAGCCAAGCATGGGACTTCAGCAGTTCCAGCCTGGTGGTAAATGCCGCTGGCGTTTCCTTTGGAAGTGTCAGACAGATGATGACCACGCATTCTTCACAGCAAAAAACAGGCATCTGAGAACAGGTATGTTGCAGTTGCAGTCTTTTCAGACTGGTCTTTTAAATATTAGAAACCATGAAAAGCATGGTTCCTGTTTGCAAGGTATTCCCAAGGTGCATCACACTGCTTGTGTGTGAAAGATAAAAATTTATCAAAAAGGAAAGAGGGGCAGTCTGTATTTAAGAGTGCTATTTTGCAAAAAAGAAAAAATATTTCTTTAGCTGATGTGAAATGAAAAATAAAAGTGCTGCACAAGCATGGTTTTCAGATTGCTCAAAGCATTTGAACTTTATAAAGGAAACTTTTGTTTCACTACTGTCAGTGTTGGGGCTTCTAGCCAAAAAGGGCACAACTTCCCTACACTTGTAGGATTTCACTACCTCTGGATGTTATCTGTACATAACGTAGGTCTGGCTTATATATACTGAGTCCCTTGGTGATGTTCAGGAATCATTTTTGTGACAGGTATTTGTGTCAAAGGGCCAAACCATCCATACTTTCCTAACTGGGTCTGTCCTGTTGTTTTGTAAATGGCATCTAATGTTGCCCCTGCTGATGTATGTCAACTATTCCACCCCCGTGCGATGGTGTTTGGTGGTGTTTGGCAACGTTCCTACTGGTGTTTAAACAACCACATTTCTAGATGCATTACAATTGTGTAGGAGTTGATAACCTTAATGAAGGTAACAGGTATAAAGCGTCACAATAAGAATAAATCTCTAACATTTCATGATCTGAAAATGTAGCAATTATTCCTAAAACAGACAGCATATTATTCACTGTATCAGTAACCCAATTTTCAGAAAAATGTACTGCAGGTAATGACATCACTGAATGAATGATAAAATGAATGAAAATGAATGAAAGTTCAAAATACATTAATCAGAATTAAAAACCGGATGATTAAATACATCATTTAGAATACAAAGGCTTGTTTAGGCCGAATACATTTATAAGTCTCTTTTGCATTTGAATTGAAAATGGACGTGGCTTCAGTTTTATGTTGATCCTGTGTTGTAGAAAGTGTCCACTAAAAGTCATACTAAAAGCTAGCTCTAAGCAAAGCTAGAACAGAAAAAGATGAACCCAGAAATACTCCATAGTTCTACCCATGGTGAAGCCAGGTATGTATCTTTTTTGGAAAAAGAAAAGGTTCAAAAGTTTATACTTGCATGTTCGTTGTTTGTTTTTAGGCTGGCTTCGCTTCCTGTTCCGTGGAGCCATGGAAAACGTATCACAGTTAATGAAATAGCCAGTAGCTGTATGATCAATTGTTGAAATTGCATCGTGTTTAGTTGAAGTTATTTCTGCTGTTTTTGTTGAAAAACGTTTGAAATGTTGAAATTAATAGTTGATGTCTTTGCTGAAAAACTTTCAGATGTTGAAGTTAATATTTCATGTTTTTGTTGAAAAAACTTTGAAGCTTTTATTATTTGATGCTTTTGTTAAAAAACGTTGAAGAATTTATTATTTGATGTTTTTGTTGAAAAAACATTGAAGCTTTTATTATTTGATGCTTTTGTTGAAAAACGTTGAAGCATTTATTATTTGATGTTTTTGTTGAAAAAACATTGAAGCTTTTATTATTTGATGCTTTTGTTGAAAAACGTTGAAGAATTTATTATTTGATGTTTTTGTTGAAAAAACTTTGGTGTACACATTTGTTTGTGGCCAAATTGCAACTTGAGTGTTGTCTTGACTTTTATTTTGAATTTGAAATGTTGGTTCAAGGAGAACTAGTTCCATTGCATAGTTGCATAGTCCCCCACTCCATGGATTTGATTTCTCAAACGTGATGACCTTTTCAGTTTGAAGTTCTTGAATAGTAGTGAGAGGGACGTCTACTACTGTGGAGTTCACGAGCCCTACTGCTCAGTATTGGCCACATAGTTTTTGGTTGATTCTTTTATTTGAAATGAATCTGTTTTCTTTTTTCACTGCAAGATGCGGCAAAAGTACAGTTCTTGTTCCTTTCACTTCAAGGAATGGCACAGGTTTTCCTGTATGAGGGGCCAAATTCCTTTGTGTCCGCGATCTTTATCTCTCTCTGCCCAGATCCCCGACTTTTGGGATTCAGACAGGTCTTGCAGTGATTACCTCGACTTCCCAGTGGCGGCCTGTTCCACTTTGACAGAATCTTTGTTTGTTTCTTTGTTTCCTTAAGTTCCTGTAAAACAGCCAAACGATCATAGATACAGAATGGTTTTCATCCGCCACTGTGCCTTCACATTTATGATCAGGTTCCCACATTCGTAAATGGAGTCAGACCTCCTAGAGAGCTTCTTGGCTGGGTGTGTATTGCCCCCTGAATCCATATAAGTGTTTGACCTCACTAGCGCCCCGCCTAATACCCTAGCTGTTAAGGATTGCTCTATGCCCCAGTCCTTCCTCTCCTCTACCTAAATTCACTCAGGATGGCGTTGGAGAGGAGTACCGCAATATTACGTCCATCCCTTCCATGGCCTCTTTGTCAGCCCGAGAGCTAAGCGTGGAGCCACAGTCAGGGTGTAACGTTGATTGCGTATCTCCTGTTGTGGACTCGCAAATCTTTTTATAACAGTTTTGAACGTCAGCCGAGCGCTAAGGCCATACCTATAGGAAACTTGAGCACGGATCCACTGCCACCAAGATATATTTTTAAGCCACCTCAAAATTTGAGGGGCCACAGTGGTCCTGTTACATGACACGATCAAGTGGACAGTCTGATGCTGTCTAGCAATGGGACCTGCGCGGGTCTTGTGATGGTGTAGCCTGGCATTTGTTTGCAGATTTTGCAGTTCAAGACAAAGCCAATAGTCTGACTTCTGAACCCTGGCCACCAATAGCACTGTCTGCAATGAAGAAATAGTAGCTATTACCCCTGAATGTGCGGAGCCCAAGCCCTTGTGTGCTTTAAATGATTAATTCCTGCCTACTATCCATATTTGGAAATACTCTATCCCCCACTCCAGGAATCTGAGCATATGGAATGTTGTTTGCACCTAACTTGTAGGATTATATAAGTGGAAATTTCTTAGGCACTGCTGTGCTGCCTTTGCGTGAAGCAATTACAGCCACCATATTCTAACCGTCTATTCTCGTTGTTGAACGAGTGTGCGCAGCTACGGAAGCTGTGTGAACAGCCCCCTGTGTGGCTTCTACAGCCAATGAATTCCCTGCAACGTGCACGCCATCACGTTGATGACTCAGTGTGTTAATCACGTGAGTTTTTGTTTGGTAGGTCGTATTTTTCAACTCCACTACCTGTTCCCATAATTTTTGTGTTTAATTATGCCACCTTTTTCATCTTTAAACCCATTTTGTTCCCAATGGTGTAAATATTTATTACATGATTGCACACAGTAAAGGAATCGCACACTATAAGTGTGGGGAATTCGCGATCCGTGTTTACAAGTGCAAGTATCAGGGCTTTTAAAGCTGCCAACCGAGCCGTGCTATTACCTAGAGGTAGTTTTTTGGTGCAATGAGGACGGAACGTGCCATCCAGCATCTGTTCTTTTACAAAGGCGGCCGGAGGGGCAGACCCATCAGTGTAAATTTAAAAAAATTCATACTGGTCTAGAGGCAAGATTTCATTTGGTAGATGATGTTCTTTCTCATATTGCAGGAATGCCTGTGTTTTTAAACTTGGATCAAATCTGGATTCAAAGTCTGATGCAGCAAAAGAATTAGCCCTTTGTATCCCTTCTGGATGTAAGGCTTTGGCATTAGGAATGCTAGCCCCGGTACTGGGGTGACGACAATAATGCATCATCCCATGAGCCAATGCTCTTTCTTTTGTTACAGCAGTCTGAATGGTTGTCAGAATTTTTTCCTGTTGAATTAAAACTCATTTCTGTGTTTGTGTACAGATGAGATTTGTATGCGAGTGGTACAGTTTCACCTTCATTAAAGGTTTAATAAGTGTACCCGCATTGACCATAAATGATACTGAGTACCAAGTGGTGCAAGTTTACACGTGTGTGTATGTGTTTGGAAGCAATAATATCTTCCTGGAGTGAACAAAGAATATTGGTGTGTTCTTGTGTCCAGTGTTTGACTGAAAAGTCAGGTTTGAAAAAGGTCGTAGAAAGGTTTTACTCTCTCTGCGAAATCCAAAATGTATGTTCTGCCAAAATCTAGGAATCGCAGTACTGATTGGAAGTTGGTAATGTCTTTGGAGGCTGGAGCAGCGAACACATTTCTAAAACGTTAGCTGCCAGGTTTTTCCTTCACTTGAAAACTAGTATCCCAAAAATAGGACACAGAGGTGGGCAATTTTTGATTTCTCAAAATTAAATTTGTAGCCCCCAGAGGCGAATCCCATAATAATGGTGCTCAGCCCGGTCAAGTGTTTCCCCAATAGGTCGTCCGTTAGATAAATATCATCCAAATAGGACAACGCTTCTTCATCAAAGTGCTTTAGCCATTCAGTAACTCTTTCAGAAAATACCCCTGAGCTGTTCTCATACCCACGGGGAGATGACAAAAAATTGTCGCTGGGACTCTAATATACTAAATGCTGTTAGGTACCTGTTTTCAGGTGCTATAGTTTGACAGAAAAATCCATTTGAGACAACAAGTGTCGTTTTGTATTTTTCCCGCATAATGTTATTCATTAATGCGGCACTATCTGCATGTAGGACAGCATATGTCTTTGTGCAAGTGTTCAAGTGTCTGTAAATGAAAACTAGACGAAATGTATTATCAAGTTTTGATAAGTGAAACAAGGGATTGTTCTTTTGTGAAGTGCATTTTTCAATGATCTCCTGGTATTCAAGTTGATCTAAGATCTCCCTGACCTGTGTTTTTAGCTTCTTGCTTAATACGATATTGTCTTTGAGCATGTGGTGAAACTATTAACGGGATCACGTGGTGGGTTGAGGCATCATCCCATCCAGCGTGATTTTTATACAATGCTGGAGCTTGGGCTACTGCCCACTCCCGTGCATATGTATGTTTAAGGTGAACTGGTACATGGTTGGAAAATGCAGGAAAAATATACTTTCTCCCTTTGGGCACTCCCTGACGAATGCTGGCGGCTAATCTTATTCTGCTAACAGTATGTCAAAACCAGACAATAGGTTCTTCGCAAAGAGACCTTTTACTTTCCTGTGTTTGTCCTCCTCCATGCGGAGTGTTATTTCATATAACTTGTGTGGGACGTTCACCTTTTTGTCTGGTGTTTCCACCGTGATGTAATCATTCAATTTTGCTGTCCAGAAATTCCTTCAGGTTCTGGCGAGCTATTGTTACTTCTGCCGCGCTGTCTAGCATTGTCTGAGCCCATTCCCCGTTCAGAAGTTGAGTCCTTAGGATTCTGTGCATGTCTAACTTTGAGACCTGCAACTTTCTTCTTTTTAAATTGAGGTTTGGATCGTGACTTGTCTTCTGTTTTAGAAGAGTCCTGAGCGTGCTTGTCCCTGGACTGCTTGCGCTCTTCTTTGTGTGCTGACTTTCCTTCTCTCACTGTGTTGTTTGTCGAGAGGAATGTGTATCAGTATCCTGATACCTGTCAGGTTTCCTAATATTATCCCTATTCCTAAGGTTATACCTCTTTGCAGAGGGCTCCTGTTGAGGAGACCTACCTCGGGACTGAGAATCTTTTCTGAAAAATTGTGTTTTTTATTATTATCCCACTTCTTTTTAGAAGAAGTAGGTGTCTGCTTAGAATTGTCCTTCTCAGGACTGCCCATTAGCTGTGGTTTTAAAAGCTTTTCCACCCAAACTGTCCCTTCCCAGTTCTGCATATGCAGTTTCAATTATTTTGGGAAGTTCTTGTGGTTGGTCTATAAGACTGACCTCTCTTAGATGTTGGCAGATCGCCACTGAAGCTGCTTCCCCTTTAATGTTAGCTAGTATTATTTTTGATACTTGGTCGTAGTTACCTAGTAATTTCATACCTAAGGTCAGAGCTGGTTCAGCTCCATACTTGTTCTGTATCTGTCGTAAGACATCTGGAATTACTGCTAAGGAAGGAATACCATGAGTCCTGGTATATATGGCAGCAAAGACTGTACCCCAAGTGGTGTAGTCCTCTAACTGTGGTGTGATCCCCATGGGCAAGCAGAGTGTTAGCATTATATGCTTTCAAATGGTGTGGTATTTGGAAATACTGCTTCTAACTGGGTAATTTTCTGAGCTACCCAGAAAGGAATCTGTTCACATTTTGTGGGCAGTTTGCCCATTACTGTGTGTAATGTTTGTGGAGTGATTTTAGTAGCGGTGCTCTGTGTTGGAGCTGTGTTATTTGTAGCTACTGTGGCTGGACACCAAGTGTCCTCATGACGAGTTGCGTCATGGCTCTGTAAGAGTTTTACCAACTCTTTGTGTTGTAAGAGCAATGCATCTTGTGGCATTATGTCAATGTCAGGATGTGGTGTGTAGCCGGCTAATGTCGGCCATGTAGCTCCTGGTCTACCTAGTGGACCGAACCTGGGGGCATATTAGCAAGACCGGCGATAAAATTATCGCCGTTTTAGCGGCAGAAAACTGCCGCTAAAGCGGCGATAATGGGCTTGCTAATATGCGTTATAGAATTCCAATAGAAGCCCAGGTTAGATGTCCTGCACATCTAACCTGGGCTTCTATTGGATTCTATAACGCATATTAGCAAGCCCATTATCGCCATTTTAGTGGCAGTTTCCTGCCGCTAAAACGGCGATAATTTTATCGCCGGTCTTGCTAATATGCCCCTAGTTTTATTTATTTGTTGTAGGGCGCCATTAAACCAGAAATTGTGGTCCTGGTCAGTGTCCGGAATCTTAATCTCCTCGAACGGAGTGTAAACCGCTGGGACTTTTTCATGTATGTAAGAATGAAAAGTCTGAGTTGTTGCATTTACTGCTGGGAATGTAACCCAAGAATAGAACACATCTGTTTGATAATCTTCGTGTGCCTCTATTAATATCACTGTACCCTCTCGGTCTGTTAAACCATGTCTGAGGGGTTTTTGTGTGAGTGTATGCCTGATTTTGGGTGCAAAATGTATTGCATTTGCTTCCTCTTCGTCGTTTGAGACCTGTGTCTCAGTGACATGAGCAGCTGCCTCGACAGACATTGTGTTGTGAAAACAAAATGTCCTAAAAAAGGGTTTTAAGATAAGGTTTTAAAAGGCACAATTGTTCGGGAACTTTTTCCTTCAAGCTTGATTAACCTACAGCCAATACATAGGAAGATTGCCTACTCAGCTGTGGCGGAATTTTGTGCCTACCCACTCCAGACGTCTCTGGCGTTTTGTGAGTAGGTGTCTCTGAGAATAAGCATGACTGAACTACTCAGATTCTACTGTTAAATAAGTGCCAAATTCACGTTTGGGCATCATGTAGTGTAGTTCCTATTTCCCTAATAGGCTCTGCGCATTGGAATAATATAACCTATAGGTTTGACATAGGACTACGGTCAGTATGTCCCTATCGATTATATTAAACTTAATTACCTGTGCCAGCTAGCTCAGAGGCCACTAGAAACTTCTTGAAGACAAGAAGGGTATAGTTTCTGGCAACCACATAACATAAAACCCTGATCCCTCAGGATCGTGGAAACAATATACTACTTTTCATTCAGTCACTCATCTCAGAGAAGTACATAGAAGAAACAGTCGGGTGTGTTTACAATAAAATTTATTGCACAGTTGTTGTTCTAGTACTGGTTATATGTGCTGCGACAACTGTTGGACAGTAGCAGAGAAATATGGCCAGCAGTGCAGTTAAATAAAAATGCATGGTACAGTTTTACCATTGTGCAATAGTAATGAACACATACATAAAATGCAGAATGCATTAAGATAAAGCCTATACCCCTATGATGCCTAACTAGATGTACCTAAGTGTACCTAGCATGTGTGTAGGTCTTAGAGAGCCAAGAATCCCCTAGGATTTAGTCTAACCCCATTACCTTAGTGGGACTTCATCCTGGTGTTGAGCTGGACACCCCAGGATGGGTGGATGGACCTCTGCCAGCTTTAGCTGTGGCATGATGCAGGTTGCAGCGTCTCACGTCAGAGTGGCGGCATGGAAAGTCTCGGTCCCCTCTAGTTTGCTTGGGAAAGGGGAGGTATATTTATACCTGATAGATGCCTTAGAGTGTTAATACTGACGTACAGTCGGTCAGAGGAAGACGTCAGGAATGAACCCTTAGGAAATAGTGGTTCATGCATATTTAATGAGTCCTTGGAGAAATCAATAATCCTGTGCTAGGGAAAATCCCAAGAGCGAAGGGTCTTTGTCTAAGAACTCGTTGTGACATAGGTTAGTCACTTTTGCACATGGATATGACGTATTTAGAATGGACCGTCTTCTGCACCCAGAGCACACGTCAGATAAGGGACAGACTCTGTTGCTCGTTATTTGTGAAGGGAGGGCCAATGTAGGTGAAAGGTCCTGCCTGTCTCTGTGGCACGAAGGATTTGAGCCTCTGAAACAGCGCACCTATGTTAGGGCCTCAATCCAGCCCATAACAGTAGTGGTAGGCATGCAGCCCCCTATGAGTAGGGGGTACTGGTAGTGCTAGGCATCCCGCCCCCTATGAGTGGGGATGGTAGCAGTGATAGGCATCCAGCCCCCTATGTGTAGGGGGTACTGGTAGTGGTAGGCAGCCAGCCCCCTATGAGTGGGGATGGTAGCAGTGATAGTCATCCAGCATCCTGGGAGTAGGAGGTAATGGTAGTGGTAGGCATCCAGCCCCCTATGAGTAGGGGGTACTGGTAGTAGTAGGCATGCAGCCCCCTATGAGTAGGGGGTACATGCAGCCCCCTACGAGTAGGGGGTACTGGTAGTGGTAGGCATCCAGCCCCCTATGAGTGGGGATGGTAGCAGTGATAGTCATCCAGCATCCTGAGAGTAGGGGGTACTGGTAGTAGTAGGCATGCAGACCCCTATGAGTAGGGGGTACTGGTAGTGGTAGGCATCCAGCCCCCTATGAGTGGGGATGGTAGCAGTGATAGTCATCCAGCATCCTGGGAGAAGGGGGTACTGGTAGTGGTAGGCATCCAGCCCCCTATGAGTAGGGGGTACATGCAGCCCCCTATGAGTAGGGGGTACTGGTAGTGGTAGGCAACCAGCCCCCTATGAGTGGGGATGGTAGCAGTGATAGTCATCCAGCATCCTGAGAGTAGGGGGTACTGGTAGTGGTAGGCATCCAGCCCCCTATGAGTAGGGGGTACTGGTAGTGCTAGGCATCCAGCCCCCTATGAGTAGGGGGTACTGGTAGTGCTAGGCATCCAGCCCTCAATGAGTAGGGGGTACTGGTAGTGGTAGGCATCCAGCCCCCTATGAGTGGGGATGGTTGTAGTGATAGTCATCCAGCATCCTGGGAGTAGGGGGTACTGGTAGTGCTAGGCATCCAGCCCCCTATGGATAGGGGGTACTGGTGGTGATGGGCTTCATGCCCCTATGGTAGAGCTGTTGCTAGTGTACGGCATTTCAACATCCCTATGTGTGTGTGAATTATTGCGGGTACGTGTCGTTTGTTTCTGTGGTGGGTGTCTGACTTACCGTCTCCGACGTAGGCGTCGGTTCCTGATCCGGTTATAGACGTAAAGTAGTGGCATGACCTGCGTGATGGGATTCATGCTGTCTTCGTCTCGTACCCGTTGCTAGTTGGTCCGTCTCGTAGCAGTGGGTCGTGTTGTAGCGCGAATCGTGCCTATAATACTGCTCTCCCGGATGCTGTGATGTGCTGGAAGTGGCGACCCGTTCGGCGCGTAGGAAGTGCGCATCGTACTTGTCCTGCCGGAAACTGCTGTGTATTTGCTTCCGTGCGACTCGAATCGGCGTTTACGGATCCGGCTCGTACGGGAACTGTAGCTGGGATCGGGGCGTATGGCTCGTTCGGATTTTGAACACATTTGTGCATCGTACTTCCTTGCCCGGATGGACCGCCTGCCGGTACGTGTCGTTCGGAAGGTAAGTCTATGAGCGGCTCTTTGAGGGCATACCGAGCGAGATCGGAATCGGCCCCTAAGACAGTGCCTCTTCTTTTTCTCTCCTCACTGCTAAGACAACTCCCCAGGTATGTAATACTTTCCAATACTCATGGTGGACCCATCTTGTCTGATTTTCGGAATTGTCTCACCTTATTCTTCTCTTCCTTGTTTGTCTGTTTCTTAGCAACATCCTTTTGAATCAGTTGCTCTGTGTCTCCCATCTGATCTCGATGTCATCCTGCTCTTTAATTATTTTTCATTGGTAGATCAGGCTCCCAGTTCTGAGACAAATGTTGGGTACTGGACGCACACTCTAGTGCTGGGAGACTACAGGCAAGCTGTGGGTACCTCACATCCTGACATTACGTGTGAGACTGTCGCCCACACCATCTGCTCAGCCTCATTAATATTTTTTAGGTTTAAAGTCCACTGGGGTTTGAGGTGAGTCAGATGTTTTTGTTCAACATTTCTTAGCTAGCAGAAGGTCACTTACCTTAATGTTTCCCAAACTGCTTGCAATAGGTTTTAAAATGTTTAGAAACATAATCAAAATTTTACTCTTGTTTCTGTACAAGAAAGATTTGGCAAATTTGGATAGGGTGGATGCCCTTGACACCGTGCTCAAGGGCATTAGTTTACTATTGAGCAAGGACGTTAAGTGCCACCTGAATGCAGCATACCTAAAGGTAATCACATAAAGACCAGAGGTCCAACTGTATGACCATTCAGTTTAGCGAGTCGCAAATTGCGCAGAATTGCAACTCGCAATTTGCGACTCGCTAAACTGAATGTACAACAGTGTCTCAAACACTGTTTGTGATTCCCAATGGGGTAGCAAATTGCATGCCTCATCAATATTCATGAGGCAAGCGCAATTTGCGACCCCATTGGGAATGGCTTGCGCTCACAAGGATGGTGGCCTGCTGGGGTCAGCAGACCACCATGTCTGTGACTGCTTTTTCAATAAAGCAGTTTTTTTGTTTAGATACAGCCCGTTTTCCTTTAAGGAAAACGGGATGCATTTAAAAAAGAAAAATGAAACTTTTCAGTTTCATTTTTTAAGGGCAGACAGTGGTCCCTGCTGCTCTTAAAAAATATTTTCTCACCCATTCACAAAGGGGAAGGGGTCCCCTGGGGACGCCTTCCTGTTTGCGAGTGGTTAACCACCTACTTGAAGTAGGTGGTAAACTGCGATTGTTATATGAATCATATATTGGTGTTAGACTCGCTATTAGGAAGGGACGCCCTTGGCACGCCCCTTCCTAATACCGAGACGCAAACCATATTTTGCGAGTCACTAATAGGTTAGCGACTCGCAAAATATGGTTTGTGCATGGGGCGGACCAATTTTGCTGTCGCAAACGGGCCAAATTCCCGTTTGCGACTGCAAAAATCGGTCGTACATCTGCCACTTAGTGTATTAATGGTGCTATGTAGAAAATAGTTAATAAATGCACTGATAAAATAGTGGGGTGTAGCCTCTCTTTGGATGTGTCTGTAAAAGTAACCTTTTGTCCAGAATTTTGACCCTTTGCCCTGAATTTGTGTCCTGAATTTTGACCCATTGTCCTGATTTTTTCACAGTCCTGTCCAGAATTTGCCTCCATACCAGATGGTGAAGGAACTCTCAAATCCCAGCTCCAACACCAACGACATCCCGCCGTCGCAACCCCTGTGCGATTCCCTCGCCACCTTCTTTCACCGCAAGATCGCCGACATCCACGACAGCTTCAACACCCAGACAACCCCAACTAAGATCGATACACCAGACCCGCCACACACCATCGACCACAACCCCCTGCCAGCCTGGGCCAGCGTGAACATCGAGGACACCATCAAGACCATGAGCACAATACACTCAGGCTCCCCGTCAGACCCTTTCCCGCACCACATCTTCAACAAAGCCAGCAGCTCCATCGCACTCCACCTGTGCAACATCATCAACCTCTCCTTCGAGACCGCGACCTTCCCAGAGAGCTGGAAACACGCAGAGATCAACGCCCTACTCAAAAAACCCAAGGCGGACCCGAGAGACCTCAAGAACTTCCGGCCCATCTCTCTGCTTCCGTTCCCAGCCAAGGTCATCGAGAAGATCGTCAACAAACAGCTAACCCGATACCTCGAAGAAAACCGCATCCTGGACCCATCCCAATCAGGGTTCCGCAGCAACCACAGCACTGAGACTGCCCTCATCGCCGCCACCGACGACATCAGGATCCTGCTGGACAATGGTGAGACCGCAGCCCTCATCCTGCTGGACCTCTCCTCCGCCTTCGACACTGTCTGCCACCGCACTCTACGCGCACGCCTCCACGACGCAGGGATCCGAGACAAGGCCCTGGAATGGACCACCTCCTTCCTCGACGGCACAAGAACCCAGAGAGTCCGCCTCCCACCTTTCCGATCCGAAGCCTCCGAGATCATCTGCGGCGTACCCCAGGGATCGTCCCTCAGCCCAACACTGTTCAACATCTACATGGCCCCGCTCGCACGCATCGCCAGACAACACGACCTCAACATTATCTCCTACGCCGACGACACTCAACTGATCCTCTCCCTCACCAAGGACCCCCTCGCCGCCAAACTCCATGACGGAATGAAGGCCGTCGCCGATTGGATGAAGATCAGCCGACTAAAGCTGAACACGGACAAAACGGAGGTCCTCATCCTCGGCTCCAACCCCTCAGCCTGGGACGACTCCTGGTGGCCAACGACGCTGGGAGCAGCCCCGACACCCACCGACCACGCACGCAATCTGGGAGTCATCCTCGACTCAACGCTCTCCATGACCAAGAAAGTCAACGCAGTCTCTTCCTCCTGCTTCAACACACTCCGCATGCTTCGCAAGATCTACAGGTGGATCCCGACAGACACAAGAAGAACAGTCACCCAGGCCCTCGTCAGTAGCAGACTAGACTATGGGAACGCCCTCTACGCGGGAGCCCCGGCCAAGCTCATCAAGCGACTGCAACACATACAAAATGCCTCCGCACGACTGATCCTCGACGTACCACGCCACAGCCACATCACCCCCCACTTGAGGAACCTGCACTGGCTCCCCGTCGACAGGAGGATCACCTTCAAACTCCTCACCCACGCACAAAGGCACTCCACAAAACTGGCCCAGCCTACCTCAACAGATGACTCTTCTTCTACGTCCCCAACCGCCAGCTCCACTCCGCCGACCTCTCCCTCGCCACCGTCCCCCGCATTCGAAGAACAACCACCGGCGGCAGATCCTTCTCACACCTTGCCGCCAAGACCTGGAACACCCTTCCACTAAGCCTACGAAAGACCCAAGACCTGCTGACCTTCAGGAGGCTACTCAAGACCTGGCTGTTCGACCAGTAGCAGCATCCCCCCCTTCCCTCCCCCAGCGCCTTGAGACCCTCGCGGGTAAGTAGTGCGCTCTACAAATTCTGTGATTGATTGATTGATTGATTGATTGATGGTCAACCTAAGATAGATTACTCCCCTTCCTTGTACTTGAGAGGGAACATAGGGGTGGATCCTGCTTAGATCTCTTTGACCACAAGGCCTGCTCAGACCTAGAGGGGAGGCAGTCACCAGTAAATACACCTACCTAGCATGGAGAACAATGAGTGCCTGTTTAGGGCTGTCTATATACATCAACACTCCACATGGCCAATTACCCTTAGCTCCCACTTAGGAGACAATCTGGGGTGATTTAGGCTCTGGCAAAAGCAGGGATAACTAATTTATGTCTTCTATTTCACAAATGGGAAATCCTTACCTTGGAAATATTCAGGGAAGGTCATGATGTTTCCCCCTTAGATACATTCACCTGTTACTGACTTAAAGCCCGGCTTGTAAACACATATTAGGATTCCCCAAGGAATCCTCCAGCTTTGAGCCTTTGATTCAGCTGGTTGTCTCTGCTGATTCTACTAGATGGGTGTCCAACTATACAATATGATGTCAAACACTGTGGTGGTTGGACAACTGCTGGCAAGGTGGACATGGGAAATAGGCATTAGAGAAGACCTAACTAATGAGAAATTTGAGTTCTTCTGTAAACAAACAAATATAACCCCTATGAATGATAGGCCTTAACTACTGCATTTTAAATGCTTACATAGAATATATATCATGCCGGAATGACAGCATAGACTAGATCTTGCCGGATCACACAGGTGACATCGCTGCAAAGCCCCTTATGCTGTTTATTTACATCTCACATGGTCTTGCCCGCTGATACATGATTGCTGGGGAGATATTGCTCACACAATGCTTAAAATGATGGGATCTCACATAAAACTAGGCCAGCTTACAGCACTTGTGGGGTATGTTAAAATGCTTCCCTCTAATGTTAGAAGATTTGTTGCTATAGCTCCACTATTGGCAAAGCACAGAGTAGTCATGCATTGGTATAGGGTTACGGTGCCCTCAGAGAAGGACTGGCTTAAAGATATGGGGCCAGATGTACAACCGCATGAATTTGCGACTCTCAATTTGCGCCAAATAGCGAGTCGCAATTTGCGAGTCGCAAAAATCAATGTACGAACACAACTGTTCCCCAAATTGCGACTCGCAAATGACTCGCATCGCAATTTAGCGAGGACGCAAATTGCGACTCGCTAAACTCACGCAGATAGCATACGCTGCGGAAAACAGGCATTTTGCATGCACAAATAGCGTGGTCTAATCACAGCATCGGTGGAATCACGCAGTTCTGGAATTTCAGGGTGGTAAATGGGATGAACTTCCCTCATGGGATGCTGTGTCCCCATCGTCGGAACCTTCTGGAGCAATCTGCCTCGGTAACCCACTAGTGTCGTTATGTTGCTAAAAACCTCACTGGGAGCCATACTTGCATCATATACCCTATCCCGTATGTCATATATTATTTGCAGTGCAACACCTTGAAAACACTGTTCCCACAACCCTATCAGCGTTGCTGACATGTGCTTAAGGGCGTGCTGCTGTATAAACGGCTCGTAATCTTTCATTACACTCCACACATCCTCCAAACTATAGATCGGATTCCGAGCCCACTGAGCTGCTTGATTCGCCACCATTTGCTTTTCCTCATCACCCACTGCAGAACGCACCAACACTTTAACCATTCGATCTCGCGCTGCTGCCCAGTTCACCTCATGTACTCCACGCGCAGGGGTTTCGACATTCAACTGTGCCTGGGGTGTCACACTAACGGGGAAAGAGCAGACGCAGAGACAGGTACCATCATGTAGGGAGACAGGGTGGTAGGGGTGAAAAGGGGAGTAGCAGTCGATACAGAACTGATAGACTGAGCGGGGGAGCTAACAGCACACGCCCCGGTGACTGGTGTGAGTAGAAGAGAAGCAAGAGGGGCCGGGGCTGAAGCGGTAGCGTAGAAACAGGAACGCTAGAAGGGGCGGCACTAGAGGCCAAGGACTGAGAGGTTTGGACTGCCGGGTATATCCGTTCGGGGGCATAAGGAGGAGGAGGGCGAGAATCCAATAACTCTTCGACGAAATCATCACCTTCCTCTCTAGTAACATAACATTTATCTGTCTGCAACCGAAACTTTCTATCTGCGCATTCTATACCCTTCTCTAGCTTTCCTCTTTCATAGGCTACTGCTTTCTGCGTTATAGTTTGTGTCTGCCTCTTCCGGGCCTCTTTCTCTGCTCTCAGTCGTCACTGCTTTGCTTCTTTCTGCCATACTTTCAGAGAATCAAACATCGACTGTCTGCTCCTCCTAGCGAACAACTTGTCCTGCAAGAAATTCAATTTCTGTTCATCGAATGAGCCGGTAAGCGGCCACTATAACTCAGCATTGTCCCTCGTATATTTATGCCACAATGTGCTAAACATAACAGGGCCAATACCATGTTTCACGTATACGTCAAAATTTGGAGAACCCTCCGGAGGTGCAGGCTGGCTTTCTTCCAATCGAGCCTCAGTAGAACAACATCGACATCCAAAACACCCCAATTTGATGAAACAAGGCATCTTAATATAAGACACATGCACTGTCCTTAACGGACAAGTATAACACCAACAATCGGCAAACAAAAACAAAAACAAGATAAAGTAACAAATATTAGTCACGAACCAAACCAAAACGGTCCAGGGACCACTCCCTACAGTCCGGGGACTGTATCAAATCCAAGAAGACAGGCTCCAGCCCCAGACCTTTTCAAGGATTAGCCAAATTACCAGTTGGTCTGTCATATTGTTCGCGGGCAGTCCCGGACCTTTTCAAGCGTGGGCCAAATTTCCAGGCGGTCCGGTGAACTGCTCGCAAACACTCTGTGCCTTTTCAAGGGTCCGCAAACCCACCAAGTTCAAGACGAGACAGTCCGAAGACCGTACCAAGACACAGCCCGTCAACTCGTATCGTTCAAGCAAGGCAGTTCGAAAACTGCAGACAAGACAGTCCGGAGACTGTATCAAGACACAGCCCGCAGTCTCGTGCCATCCAAGAATGGCACCATTTTTTCCAAGAATCAAATCACTCACCTGGTGCACACAGGTCGAGTCAAGTTATTCTCCACTGCCGACTCTTCGGACCAAACGGTCAACTCCAAGGTTTCGCCTTCTCAGGACCCCAGCTGGTGACCACTAGACGAGGGGGCACCCGATCAGCCGGGCGGGGCAGCTGCGAGAACCAAGCTCGGTCTTGTGTGGGGTACCCCGATCCGCCCGACCAACCAAACGCACCCCCGACCCTACAACGCGATTACGGGCGAGTCAGATCACCTTGCGGGGTCCCTGTTCGTGCGCCAACCGAAGGAAGTGGTCCTCTAGGGCCACTCGGGTTTTCTTACAACCACCTGCTATGCCTTCCCAAGAATGAAGAGTCGGTCAGACAGTAGAGAATGCAAACTTACATTTTATTAGTAATGCTCTGCAGAGGAGTCCATCATGACCTGCACCCTAAGATGTCTGCCGAGGGACTGACCCCCCAACAGTCTACAGTGAATAATAATTCCTCCCAAGGAGCCTCCAACCACGCCCCCAATGGAAAACTACCGGCCTGGGCCGAACATGAACAAAGAGGCACAGTAGGATGAGCTAACACCTGCCAGATGGGTACATTTTATCAGGAATCCAAGGCCACAGTGCTGGGTCTCAGCATCTCCTAACGTGGGAGCAGAAACTACACATTCGCATAAGTATGCGAGGGCAGAATGCCCTATTCATTAGTCAGTTGAGAAACAGCCTTGAACATAAAGAGAAATAATAACGAAATACAGTGTTCCGCTGAGGCAAGCAATACGAGTGATGAGGCCTAACTCAGACACAGTCTAAGCAGCCTAATGGGGATTACGAAATGCAAAATGGAGTCACACTGGCTAACTGAAGCCTGCACATTACGGGGATAACTGAGTGGGTTGCATAACGTGAATACAAATGGCATCTATTTAGCCACACATTGCTAGCCTAATATAACGTGAGATGTGTAGTTTGCAGGGATGGGAATTTGAAATCTAACAGACCCTCCTTTTAGCATGGTTGGCTAAATGCTTTATTCGCTATCCGGTAGGGTCTTTACAATTCTAAGGGGAAGGAGGAAATTGCATAATCACTCATGTTCCTGGGGGAAAACAGGCTACACATGAGCATTGTAATCACCTAATATTCAAAAATGCCCTCGTCTATGAGCATCATATCCTGAATTTCCTGCATCAGCATAACAGAAATCTTGTTGTCACGTCTTGGCAATGTAGGGGTAGGGGTAAGTTTACTCATACAATAGGTGCAACAGACGGGAAGGCAGTTAATGCATAAGCAACAGGTAAAGATGACTCCTGCGATGGCTATTAGGACAAGTAATATCTTCCAACCCCATGATGTCATCAGATCCCAGAGCCACCCTGTGAGGGACCATGAACCATTATCCTGATGGATATCTGAGGCAAGTCTGTGTAATTTCTGTATTGCGGAATACACATTAGGGGCACTATCAGGGATGTACACACAGCAGCTGCTGCCGATAACGCGACAGACTCCACCCCTATCAGCCAGAATGACATCTAAAACCATCCTATTTTGAAGAGAAATGAGCCTCGTAGCCTGAAGCTCGACTGGAATATTAGTCAGTATACCGGCAGTAGTATTAATAACTCCCTCAACTACTCTAGCAAGGCGACGAATATTACGACTATTGAACATGGGACCCCAGAACAGCAGAATGCCCTTCATTATGTCAGTAAATTGCTGCAAGGATGTTATCTGTCTGATCAATATCGTCTGGATTGACAACTCTCTTAACTCGGTGTACCTGGAGATCCCTACGCTGTAGCCTATGATCCTTGTGGTAATTGGACGGTGCAATGTAAACGGGAGGCAAGAGAAAGGAAACATAACACCGGCCAGGCCACCCCCTCGGAAGCCATGTATAAGCCTGTTCCCCACAGATGAAGTATACATTCGGAGGTGTAAGCAAAGGTGGGCTGCTAGTAGTGTTCAACCGATATGTGTAGTTACAATGGCTCTTTCCTACCGAAATGTTCCCTGTTCCTTCAACACAGAAACTAGCTGTTGCGTTGATCACAGGGTCGGGCATGGCTTTGTCCTCAGTGATATTGTGTTCCTGGAAACATTTAAAGTATTCAGTGACATTGAATCCTTGGAAATCTAGCATTTCATTTCGTAACCAAGTGACATTTTCGTGAACTTCAAATACATTCATGCAAGCATCTGGGTGCAGGGTTCCCTCCTTGCCATCTGCCCTGGGTGTATATCCCTGGTGTACCACTATATACTCCAATACTGCCTCGTAGTCAGCCTGCACCATTTTCATAGCGTCAGCATAATAGTGCATGTATACCATAGAGAGCAGTTGGAACCAGGCTTCACAGCTACCCAAATATGACAGGGGCAATGACACTAGCAAATCATTTTTATGCATAACTGAGGGAAGTAGCCCACACACCCAGCAATTTGTGGTATTAGTAGTACTGTGTACCTGATGAAGCATCTGAACAAAAGCATTTTGGGCATAAGTCTGTCTATGTCTTTCTTTATGTAGGGCCAATGTAACAAACGAGTGCTCAGCTGGAGCCGGGGTAGTCCCTATCAAGGCATGCACGGGATGTTGTTCCTCTAAGTACCAGACCACCCCAAATACGACTAGCAGAGAAAGCAAAATTATCATAACAAACACTATTTTACTCTTAGTGGACCAAGAGGACCAAACAGGACCATCTGGAGTGGGGCGCGGAGCCGCAAAGGGCTGCTCCTCATCAGGGGTAGGACGACCAATGGGATACATTTAGAAAACTCCAAGAGCAACTTATAGGTGTCACAAGGGAAAGAAAAATCCATGGGCTAGAGCCACTATTGCAACAACAGTACCAGAGGGCACAGATCACCCAGCGTCCGTCTAAAGCCTCGCTGGCAGGCTCCTATTGTTCATCAACGACGGTGCTCTGAAGCACTCCCACGGAGGAGCTGCGCGATTGCAGCCCTTGCAGAAAAAACAAATCCTTCTTCTTTCAGGATAGGGCAACCTCCCTCCTGGGCAAATGCCCTCAACTATCCTGTCCAGTGTCCAGGGCAGTGCACCAGTGTAGTTTACCCTAATCTAATACAGGCACCTTAGGCATAGCACCTGCGCCCTAAGCTCAAGTTCTTCCCTAACTCCTAGACTGTTCGACTGGTGCACCGTCATTCTTTCGGGGCCTCAGATTATATTTTGTTATGCCAGGCACTGTTTCATCAACAAAAAGGGGCAGAAACTCAGGATCAGATGGGCATCGAGACTCAGATTCCGGTGTATTAGAGACTTTTTTATCCGGGGCGGCCCTTATCTCTGGTGGGACCGCCTCGGTCTGGACTGCATCACTTTCTTCGTCCGTCTGCGCCCACCTCACCTGGGCGTCAGAGAAGGGAATGAAGCGTGGCACCTTCTCACATTCCTGATCACCGATGCCTGAGTTGACCCAACGGTCGTACGGGAGCGGTAGAGGTATCCGTTTAACGTGTGAACCGTGGATCCAATGTTTTCTGCTGTCTATTTTTACTGCTGTACGGGTGGCAAGAAGGACGAGGAGAGGCCCTTTCCACCTCGGCTCCAAACAGCTTGTCCGTTGAAAATTTCGGATGAGCACAAAATCGCCGGGCTGTATTTGATGCCCGGGCCCCTCTGGTACTGGCTGCAGCATGGCTTGTATCTGTTGGTGGAGAGAATGAAGATCTTTAGACAACTCATACAGATAGTCTACAAGCAGGGGGTACTCTATCTCAGAAAAGCGCTTGGGTCTTGGGACGCCCCAGACATTAGCAGGGCGTCCGAAGACCACCTCATACGGGGACAACCCTGTTCTAGAATGCGCTGTCGCTCTAGTAGATAATAAAGCCAAGGGTAACGCATATGGCCATCGCAGTCCTGTGCTTTCTTGAATCTTTGCTAGCTTCAGTTTGAGAGTACCGTTGTACTTCTCAACCAGACCTGCTGACTGGGGTGATTCGCTGCATGAAACTTCTGCTTAATATGCAAACCTGTGCACACCAATTCAATGACTTTTGCATTGAAGTGACTTCCGTTGTCACTCCAGATCACGCGTGGCAACTCATAGCGCGGGAAGTACTCTTTTAGAAGTGCCTTCACCGTCACCATAGCTGTATTCTCTTTAGTGGGGTAAGCCTCAATCCATTTACTGAATGCGCAGATCACTACTAGCACATACTTTAGGTTATTAACTCGTTCCATTTCGATGAAATCCATCTGGAGAACCTCGAAAGGGAAGGAAGGTGGTGCAAAGTTACCAGCGGTTGTAGGAGTACCTTTCCCAGGGTTATGCTTCAGACAAATGATGCAATGCTTCACTAGGTGCGTGGCTACCTTAGCGATATTATCATTCTGCCATACTGGGTCCAGTAACTTGCATATTCCTTTGGCACTAATATGCGCTGGGCCATGGGCCATGGTAACAACAGGGAGCACATATGAATTAGGCAGCAACCATCGCTGCTTCCCTGACAAGTCAGTCCAACACCCATCCTCATCCAAGCGACCTGTATTCTCCTCCCACATTGCTAATTCATCTAAAGTCGCCTCACCCTGGATTTCCCTGACGTTCTCCAGTGTGTCCTCGAACATTCCGTTGTCTGGGACCCACCTAGCAGGACCTGCCACCAACATCTTTGTCATCTTTGATCGAGCTGTCTCCTTAGCTGTCTGGTCTGCGAAAGCATTTCCGCTCCCAACATCATCTGTAATAGCCTTGTGAGCGCTACATTTCACTATTGCTAACTTACTGGGAAGTGTCAGTGCGGACAGCAATCTATGTATCAATGGCCCGTTCTGAATCCGCAGTCCGTGTGAAGTCAAGAACCCTCTCTCCGCCCAGAGGCGCCCAAAATTATGGGCCACCCCAAAGGCGTACTGGCTGTCGGTGTAGATATTAACAGCCAGTCCCTCACTCAGTTCACAAGCCCTGAGGAGGGCAACCAACTCTGCAGCTTGGGCCGATTGGTGTGGGATGCGGGATGTCTCAACTACAGTGTGTAACGTTGTGATTGCATAGGCTGCAGTGGTGGTGCCATCTGGTAACTTGAAACAAGAGCCATCGACATATAATTCCCCTTGGGGGTCAGATAAGGGAACATCAGTCAGGTCTACCCATCCCTTTGTTTCTTCCTCAGTCCGAAATAAACAATCATGGACATCATTGTCCTTTTCTTCCGACGGGAGGGGTAGTAATGTGGCTGGGTTCAGAGTAGCAGAGTAGTAGATGGTAATGTGCGGAGCAAACAGAGTTAACTCATAAACAGTCAGACGCGCACCAGTAAGGTGCTGCGTCTTTGTCTTATTCAATAGCGTATCCACAGCATGAGGAACCATGACTGTGAGGTCCGTATCAAGGACGAGCCCTGCTAATTGTCTGATAGAAACTGCCACCGCAGCAGCAGCTCTCAGACAGCTCGGGAGTGCTCTGGCGACATTATCAAGCATGGCAGAGAAGTAGGCGCAGGGTCTCTGCTTACCACCAAAACCCTGTGTTAGAACAGAAAGCGCTCAACCGTCCACCTCATGCACGTAGAGCACAAAAGGCTTCTGGTAATCAGGAGTACCAAGCACAGGAGCAGAGCAAAGCGCAACCTTTAATTGTTCAAAAGCTTGCTGGCATGCAGGTGTCCAAGGCAGGGGTTCATGCACGTCTTTGGTGGTCAGGTAAATAAGGGGTTTTGTTAGTAGGGAATAGTTAGGGATCCAATGCCGACAATACGATGTTATCCCAATAAAAGCGCGTACCTCGTGTTGAGTCTTAGGAACAGACATATTAGTAATAGCAGCTATGCGCTCAGGTGATAGTCTGCGACCCTCCTTCGACAGTAGGTGACCTAAATAGGTGACCTCCTGTCAACAATATTGAAATTTGGAAAGTGACACCTTGTGTCCATGATGCGCCGGATGCAGCAATAATTTAACTGTGGCAACTTTGCAACCATCCTCATTGTCCGAGGCCACAAGGAGGTCGTCAACATACTGCAACAGCACATTACCAGGGGGAAGCTCCAAAGAATCCAATTGAGATTTCAAGGCTTGGCTATAAATACTAGGACTTTCAGTATAGCCTTGTGGAGCACAACAGAATCTAAAGCTCCGGCCGGCTATTGCAAATCCAAACAGATATCTGCTATCTGTATGTATTGGTATGCTGAAGAAAGCATTTTTAAGTCAATTACAGAGAAGAATTTTGCTGATGGGGGAATCATTGTCAAGATCGTTGAAATGTCCGGGACCACAGGATATTGGGGAGCTACGATCTTATTGACCTCTCTGAGGTCTATCACAAAATGGTAAACGTCAGGGTGGGCATCAGAATAATCCAAGGGTGTCTTTTTAAGAATAGGAAGAATAGGGCTATTACACACATTCACCACAGTCTTTTCAGCCACGCCAGACTTAATCAAATCCTGTATTATTTGCAATAGGGCTTTTTCACCTGCCTGGGATATCTTGTACTGGGGAATATGTGGCAATTTAGCATTGTCTCTGATCTGTATAGATACTGGTGGGATCTGGAGTAACCCCACATCTGTGTCTCCTGTAGCCCATAACATATGTGGCACATCTCTGAACTCAGCTGGAAGAGGGGCATCCTTTGCGAAGCACTGTTTGGCACGAGCTACTTGCGGTCCAATAGTCATGTAAACACCGTCTGGAGAACAAAAAATTGTCGCATGCAACCTTTTTAACAAATCAAGTCCTAACAAATTTTCCCCACAATTTGACGTCAGTAAAAATGGTGAATCGACCGTAAAGGGGCCAATAGTCAAAGCAAGAGGCTTGGAAATGGGGCTAATGGCCGACACGCCTGAGAAACCCACCGACACATTGTTTTGGCCAGACAGAGCTGCCCCCGGGACCAGTAACCGGGAAACAGAGCTATTCATAGCCCCTGTATCAACTAAAACTTTTTCAGTAGTACCCTGTAAATCGGCAGTGACGTAGGGTCCATGCTGATATATAGGCACAGGAACTGGTCCCTCACCATGTCCTCGGCTGTCCTAGCTGTGAGACAACCCTGTCACTTCGTCCATGTCATAGTCGTCATGATAGTACTGTCGTCCTTGGGGGTTGTCAAAATAATTCCCACTCTGCCTATTGTGCGATGTATCCTCTGGCTGCATCCCCCTCTACCTCCTGTTCCTCGTCCACAACCTCGAAAACCCCGACCTCTCGGGGTCTCACCTTTCTGTAGCAACTCCGGACACTCGTTCCGCCAATGTCCCTCCTGCTTGCAGTATGCACATTGATTGAGCCCGAGGGGCGTGCTTGAAGCACCACCCCTGCCAGACCGGGGTGGCCGTTGGGCTGAACCCGAGCCTCTACCTCGACCATTTCCCCTCACAACTTGCTGCATCAATACCCTCGTCTTCAAATCCTTTGGCTTTTTCTCCACCCTTTCCTTGTCCTCGTTCTCTCTATGTTCGTAATATTGTGCCATACTCAATATCACTGACGGGGATGATGTCGTCCAAGTACTTTCCGAAGCCTGCAACCATGTTGCAATCTCGGGACGCAAGTTAGTGACAAATCTGTTGACAAATAAACGAACACCACCCTCCTGTGACAGGTCCTGACCACTAAAATCTAAAAACACCCCTTCAAATCAGGTAAAGAAATCCGACACACTTTCATCCTTCTTCCGGCGACACGCAGTCAACTTATCCCAGTCCACTCTCTTTGGCGGAATAAGTGAGTGCATGTATGTTATAATACGCCCCGGCAAAGCAAGGAGCTCCGCTTTCGGCTTGTCGCCGGGCTTACGCTCCTTATCCCAAGCCCTAATCTCATCCCACGTGCCCCCCAACTCTAGTGCATGATCCTGCGTATGAACCTGCCTCCATATATCCACCGGTACCAATAGACCGAAAAACAACTCTATGTCAGCTAGCGTCATTACTGTGGAGGAGGCCGCCTCCGTCAATTCTTTATAATATGCAGTAGGGTTTTTCGGGGTCCGGCAGCTGGCTCTCTAAGGATAGGTCCTCACTCCTCTTCCAAGGAGTATAGATCCACTGTTCCTGAAACCGAGTGTCGACCCGTGGTCTAATCACTGCATCGGTGGAATCGCGCAGTTCTGGAATTTCAGGGTGGTAAATGGGATGAACTTCCCTCATGGGATGCTGTGTCCCCATTGTCGGAACCTTCTGCAGCAATCTGCCTCGGTAACCCAATAGTGTTGTTATGTTGCTAAAAATCTCACTGGGAGCCATACCTGCAGCATATACCCTATCCCGTATGTCATATATTATTTGCGGGGCAACACCTTGAAAACACTGTTCCCACAACCCTATCAGCATTGCTGACATGTGCTTAAGGGCGTGCTGCTGTATAAACGGCTCGTAATCTTTCATTACACTCCACACATCCTCCACACTATAGATCGGATTCCGAGCCCACTGAGCTGCTTGATTCGCCACCATCTGCTTTTCCTCATTACCCACTGCAGAACGCACCAACACTTTATCCATTCAATCTCGCGCTGCTGCCCAGTTCACCTCATGTACTCCACGCGCAGGGGTTTCGACATTCAACTGTGCCTGGGGTGTCACACTCACGGGGAAAGAGCAGACGCAGCGACAGGCACCATCATGTAGGGAGACAGGGTGGTAGGGGTGAAAGGGGGAGTAGCAGTCGATACAGAACTGATAGACTGAGCGGGGGAGCTAACAGCACACGCCCCGGTGACTGGTGTGAGTAGAAGAGAAGCAAGAGGGGCCGGGGCTGAAGCGGTAGCGCTAGAAACAGGAACGCTAGAAGGGGCGGCACTAGAGGCCAAGGACTGAGAGGTTTGGACTGCCAGGTATATCCGTTCGGGGGCATAAGGAGGAGGAGGGCGAGAATCCAATAACTCTTCGACAAAATCATCACCTTCCTCTCTAGTAACATAACATTTATCTGTCTGCAACCGAAACTTTCTATCTGCGCATTCTATACCCTTCTCTAGCTTTCCTCTTTCATAGGCTACTGCTTTCTGCGTTATAGTTTGTGTCTGCCTCTTCCGGGACTCTTTCTCTGCTCTCAGTCGTCACTGCTTTGCTTCTTTCTGCCATACTCTTAGAGAATCAAACATCGACTGTCTGCTCCTCCTAGCGAACAACTTGTCCTGCAAGAAATTCAATTTCTGTTCATCGAATGAGCCGGTAAGCGGCCACTGTAACTCAGCATTGTCCCTCTTATATTTATGCCACAATGTGCTAAACATAACAGGGCCAATACCATGTTTAACGTATACGTCAAAATTTGGAGAACCCTCCGGAGGTGCAGGCTGGCTTTCTTCCAATCGAGCATCAGTAGAACAACATCGATATCCAAAACACCCCAATTTGCTGAAACAAGGCATCTTAATATAAGACACATGCACTGTCCTTAACGGACAAGTATAACACCAACAATCGGCAAACAAAAACAAGATAAAGTAACAAATATTAGTCACGAACCAAACCAAAACAGTCCAGGGACCACTCCCTACAGTCCGGGGACTGTATCAAATCCAAGAAGACAGGCTCCAGCCCCAGACCTTTTCAAGGATTAGCCAAATTACCAGTTGGTCTGGCATATTGTTCGCGGGCAGTCCCGGACCTTTTCAAGCGTGGGCCAAATTTCCAGGCGGTCCGGTGAACTGCTCGCAAACACTCTGGGGCCGATTCCGATCTCGGCCGGTAGGGCTCCGAATCGGATTCGGCATAACCGGATCCGATTCGGAGCCCTATTTCCCGACCGATTCGTACGTGCGTCCGGACGAGCGAGTACGATGCGACTCCGCCGACCGACTCGTTCGGGCGTCCCAACCGCTCCGACCGACTCGTTCCCGGGACTAACCGCACCGACCGACTCGCTCGGACACGACTCGCACCGCGCAATGGAGACGTTCCCCGGCCGGGTAAGTACGATGCGCGCCGCGAGCAGTCCGACCGACACGCGCCGTCCGGCTCGAAAGAGCAGTCGGAGCCGTACTTCGGGGGTCCGTGTTGGACCCCCCTGTACGCGTAGCCGCACGAGTCACACACAGGGGGGACCCATGGGTCCCCCCTACCTGTGCATGTACGGCGCCAGTCGCTTCGCCGCGTACCCGCTTTAGGGGGCACCCTTGTTCGCCTCGCACCCATTGAGGCAATGGGAGCCCGCGTACGCGTTGTACGACCGGCTCCCATTGACTTCAATGGGAGTCCGACCGACTCGAGTACGATAGCATACGGACGCATCGTACTCGTTCGGTCGGGCTGCACGGGTCCGATTCGGTCAGAAATCTCTCCGGGTCCGGCTCGGTCGGAGGGATTTCCGGCCCGAATCGGAATCGGCCCCTCTGTGCCTTTTCAAGTGTCCGCAAACCCACCAAGTTCAAGACGAGACAGTCCGGAGACCATACCAAGACACAGCCCGTCGACTCGTATCGTTCAAGCAAGGCAGTTCGAAAACTGCAGACAAGACAGTCTGGAGACTGTATCAAGACACAGCCCTCAGTCTCGTGCCGTCCAAGAATGGCACCATTTTTTCCAAGAATCAAATCACTCACCTGGTGCACACAGGTCGAGTCAAGTTATTCTCCACTGCCGACTCTTCGGACCAAACGGTCAACTCCAAGGTTTCGCCTTCTCAGGACCCCAGCTGGTGACCACTAGACGAGGGGGCACCCGATCAGCCGGGCAGGGCAGCTGCGAGAACCAAGCGTGGTCTTGTGTGGGGTACCCCGATCCGCCCGACCAACCAAACGCACCCCCGACCCTATAACGCGATTACGGGCGAGTCAGATCACCTTGCGGGGTCCCTGTTCGGGCGCCAACTGAAGGAAGTGGTCCTCTAGGGCCACTCGGGTTTTCTTACAACCACCTGCTATGCCTTCCCAAGAATGAAGAGTCGGTCAGACAGTAGAGAATGCAAACTTACATTTTATTAGTAATGCTCTGCAGAGGAGTCCATCATGACCTGCACCCTAAGATGTCTGCCGAGGGACTGACCCCCAACAGTCTACAGTGAATAATAATTCCTCCCAAGGAGCCTCCAACCACGCCCCAATGGAAAACTACCGGCCTGGGCCGAACATGAACAAAGAGGCACAGTAGGATGAGCTAACACCTGCCAGATGGGTACATTTTATCAGGAATCCAAGGCCACAGTGCTGGGTCTCAGCATCTCCTAACGTGGGAGCAGAAACTACACATTCGGATAAGTATGCGAGGGCAGAATGCCCTATTCATTAGTCAGTTGAGAAACAGCCTTGAACAGAAAGAGAAATAATAACGAAATACAGTGTTCTGCTGAGCAGGCAATACGAGTGATGAGGCCTAACTCAGACACAGTCTAAGCAGCCTAATAAGGATTACGAAATGCAAAATGGAGTCACACTCGCTAACTGAAGCCTGCACATTACGGGGATAACTCAGTGGGTTGCATAAAGTGAACACAAATGGCATCTATTTAGCCACACATTGCTAACCTAATATAACGTGAGATGTGTACGTTGCAGGGATGGGAATTTGAAACCTAACACTCTGGATAATTCAAGTGATCTCTATATGTATAATATTGGGACATAGTGTCATGTGCTTTGTTACCTGTGTTGTTGTAGTTCTTTTTACTCCTGTGTTTTCATCTCTGTAAAATGAAAACAGAAACAAAGCAAGTGGTAGACATTTTCTTTTGTTCCTGGGGAAGAGGGACATGAGTCACTGTTGCAAATGTTCCATTATTTGATTTGATTGTTTAATGCCAGGAAGTCTACTCTGGTCTGTGCGCACAGCTGTCCTGTCTCCACCTGTGCAAAGGAAGGGATGTATATTTTCTTAATAGAGATACGTTGCTATGGACGATTGGCAAGGTTTATATTTTGCTGCCATGTTTCCCTGAATCAATGCTGAAAGGCTGCAAGGTCGTGTTTAGGTTTAAATGCCTGTGGTTCAATGAGGGGAAGAACTCGATAGTGACAATATCATAGTCAGAATGATTTAATCATGGCACAGTAATTCCTTATTTCAAACTTTACTCAAGGGTTGTCTCAAATGCCTCAGCAATAATCTCATGTGACACTGTGGAAACCTATACATTTAATAATTGATTAGGAGCATTCCGAACATCAAAGCCATTGTTTGTGCTGTAGGTTTTTTAAGTATATGTCCTGAGTGGTGGTCTTGAAGTAGATGGTGGGTCCTAGACTTTGGCATGGCTTAAGTAGTTTTCCTCTCTCATGTCCTCCTGGCAAGCAGGTGCCTTCCGAAGTAAATGTGGTTTTCTGTCACTTCTTTCTCCTCATGTGGCACGAAACATGATTAGTGGCTAGATTTGGCAGCTAATGCCTTTCTTATCACCATAATAGTAACACAAAGAGCTGTCCATATTTTTCACAGTCAAGCATGTCCTACATGAAACTATTCCAATAATGAGGCTATCTTTTGTTAACCTAGTTGGTGCTAAATGATGACTAAACACAATAGAACATACTGGAATTCTTCCTGTTCTCTTCTCTTAATTAGATAATCAAGTAGCATCCTGTAATAACAACATATTACAAAATATCTGAGAGCTTCTTAGGGTACTCTCTCATTTGGTTTGGGGTGGACCTTGGTTTTCGCTGTGTTAGCATATATGTCACACAACCTACCCTTCCTTGGTCTCCTAAAGAGCAGGAAGTGTTCAGCAGCTTACATTGTACTCACCCCCTCTCTTCACAATCCCAATGAAGAGTCATGAGTTCTACCAATCACATTCTATCAAACCTCTGAGTCATGAGTTGGTTTAAGCATGGGCATACTAGAGGCATAGGAACACCATTATAAGTAAAACGTTTCATGATACTCGTTTCCCTTGTTTCTCCCATCCTTGTTTGAAAATGTCATGCCCAAGTAGATAGAATCCGAGAGAGTACATTTGCTCCATCAAGTTCACAAAGCTTCCCAAAATGGTCTCTGTTTGCATTTGAGCTCTCCTGGCCATATTCCTCATTGCCCTAGGCAATACCCACTGGCCTCAAATGAAGATGTTCTACTGACCCCTGGCATTCCCAGCTGAAGTTGGCAGATTGTTCTGTTCATATATTGAGGTAATTGCTCTCCAGAAATCATAGATGGGGTGGATTCTTCCAAAGTGGGGAAAAATTTGCTTTACAACACTCCTGGTCTTCCTCTGGCTGATCATGATGTGCCTAAGGAGTGTAATGTGTTAGTTGAAGAAATCTGCACACTTACACAAACTTCCTTCTGACGATTGAAAATGTCCTCCTAGGTCAGAGCACAATTATGTTCCTCCTGCTTTTGCACACTCGTTTTTGTGGGTTGCTTTTGGGTCTTTACTAGACATATTTTGACTTCATCCATCTCTCTACCATCATGCGTACAGATTTGGGTTATTATGTGTTCTGGTGAATGGACTGCAGACCAGATAGAAGACAAACTGGCTGGTCTTCCCATGGCCACTTCCACAGTAAAGCCACCCTTTCAATTACTAGGAACAGGGGAGGGGGGAGTAGCTCTCCAAAAGACCACCTTTACCTCCTCCTCGTGTAGGATGCCACCACTCCTCATTCAACTTGATATAAAAGCTCTTCAAGGGTGCAACTTTCAGCCACGCAACCGGCACTAGTTTTACTTTGGGAGCATCCTAGAGAACAAACTCTCTGCCACCATGGTATCCCTTTATTTCTCTTGGTGCAGCATCCGCCATCCACCCCTCTATGCATCTTCTCAGCCCTACACCCCTCCTTACCTGAATCTCCACACCCTACACCAGAGGCGCAACTAGAGCCAAATTTCGGGGAGGGGGGGGGGCTAATAAAAATTTGGGGGGGGGGTAATTTTTCCAGCAATAGGCAGACTGGAGATGCAGGGGCTCTAAGAAGGGGTGAAAACACAACAAAGCCTCGTTAACACGTAAATGGTCTTTTAAAGACCTGTGAAGTACTCGGGTGCGGCTCCAATAAGATGGTCGCCAGCCCGGGAAGCTGTCTCAGCGAGGGCTGACACACACGACTGAAGCCCTTTGAGCCCAATGGGCGTTGCGCGCCTGCCCTACACCACATCAGCTTCATATAGCCTGCTGTATCCAAACAGTCTAGAACTATCAAATGGTGGATCATTTGCTACCCACTTTATGGGATTGTAATCCATATTTTTGTAATCGAACATATCACCCCTTAAGGTTTCAAGGCGCTGGGGCCATATGGAAGAGTAAGTGAGCTTTTGCCTAGAGTCACGTGGTGCTGAGCTGAACTGCCACCGACACCGAGCCCAGCGCTCCGAGCTCAGCCGCTCTGGCCGAGTCGCCACACCTCTTCCTTACAATCATGATTTGGCCATTGTTTTATAGGACTAACTAAATGATGTACAGGCGACAATTTCCAGACACAGGCTTCAGTGTTCTCAAAACCTCTCTATGGATGTTACAGACGTTGCTGGAGCCTGAAAATTGATTCTGCCCTTTCACTTCATTCATTAAAAACTAGTGTCAGTATCACATTTATAACTCCCACAGCTTTTACTGCTCTGCCACCATCGACAAGGGGGCTCAAATCCTGCATCCGAGGCTCCTCTGCGTAGTGGCTCTGCTGGTATCGCGGCCATAGCATCCATGCAGAGTGTTTTAGACCTCTGGATTCAGGGCTCGAATACAGTTTATCGACACCTGACATCACCTGAAAGCGTCTGTCTAATCATTCTTGGATTGCACATATCTTGCAAGCCTAGAATACTCCCTTGTGTTTTCAGCATAGGGCTCAGACAAGCCCTCATTGCTCTTGGTATTGGGCCCAGCTCCTTTCCGAGTCCCTGACACCATCCGCGCCGATTCCTTCCAGCTGCGACTATGGACTTTCACGAAAGTGTGGTTAATACTGTTCCTAAAGCGCTGGGGCGCATCCACGTTGCATTATTGGGACAACATGGTGGGCATCAGCAGTGTGCCCCCTTGGGCGTACATTCCAAGTGCCCACCCATGATACCGGGTTTCTTCTGGAGTTAATGGACATTGACGGATCGTACAGTGCAATGTGTTGCAGCTAAAGCGCATCCGACAAGTGCAGTCTTTGAGCCTTGTGTGAATAGCGTCTGGTGGATTTCAAACACTGGTAGAGTCTATGAGCCGTCATCCTGGAAGGTGGAAATTCAGAATCAGTCAGTGAGGACGCAGCGCTATCCAGTCAGAGGCAGACTGGCGAGATAATGGAAGTTTACCTTGGTGTTCACGGTCGGGTCATAGGGCGGTACTTTACCTGTGCGGCACAGCCTCAGTCTGTGTGAAAAATGTATGGCAAAATACGGAGACGCCTGTAAGCAGCGCATCCACAGGCAGGTCGCGTAGGCATTGAATGGGTGGAGGAGGGAGCGGGCAAACAGTGCCGTGACAGGCAGTTCGGAGACAGGGAGATGACAAGCAAGAAGAAACCACCGAAGTTCGCGTAGTGTGGGATACCCGACCCTACGGCCGTGGAAATTCCCAATAAGTGGAGGAGTCGGTTGATATGTGAAAAACAGAGAGGACGCTGGCCCCCGGGAACCTGCAGGACGCGCACGGAGATTGAACATTGTAGGAGCACGAACACCCGAAGCCCCGCAGCCAACAGGCGGGGACTGTGGGAGGGGCAGAGGGCGGGGACTTCCAGCAGGGCAGCCACTGAGTACGGCTGGAGGTTCCCCTCCGGTGCTATACCGCCTCCGCTGAAGAGCGGCGTGCTGCACTACAGCAGGGACAGGCATCTCTCCTCGCAGAGGCTGCCTCGTCCGCCAGGGTCTGCAGTCGGAGTAGCGCTGGGCAGCACCCCGAGCCGGACCTGTGCCCGTCCCTGCTGTGCAGTCACCGCGAGCGGCTGGCGCAGAAGATGTAGGATGCTCCCTGTACCAAGATTCAAAGGGCAGCCGGTGCTCTGGCAGATGAACGCAGAGGCGCCTCCCTGGATTTGGATGGTCCCTGCCCCTGCGGGTCTCTTTCGAATAGGTGCCGTGCCCCCGCCCTTCCTGGTCTCCTCTCCGTCTCCTTTCCTGCAAGGGATACCCAGCTGGCAGGTGCCCTGTGACCCCTTCTTGCAGCTGATGCCCGTGCCCTCCGCGCCCGAGCCTGCTGTCCATCAGTACACTCTGCCCAATGGACAGGTAATCTTCCCTGGACCGCTGTCCGCCGTGGCTCCCGTGGGGCTTCCTTCTGATGGGAGACCGTATCAGACAGAGATCAGAGATGCGAGCTCGCGCCTGCTTCATTATTTATTATGTCTGCTGTGAATACCCACTGCATGGAGAGAAGTCTGCTCAGAATCCGGGGGGCGCTGGTCCCAAGAAGTTTTACAGCCATCCTCTGTGCCCAACGCAAACCCACCTTTGATTTTTACAGGAGGGATCATGATTACAAAACGAAATATCAGACATCCCGTTCCCCTTACGCTTTCCCCATAATTCACTAATCGGTCCAGTCGCCTGCATCATACTTTGCAGGTCGTTACAACCACATTAACACCGAGGGAGTCGACACGTATTTCACCCTGGGATGGTGGTCGCCTACACTTGAAATGAACAGAATAGATGTGCCTGCCATACACAGAAATACAGAAGTGGGAAACTATTGAGATGTCACCACAGTAAATGCTTTATGATTGGCATTGTGTAGAGAAACTGTATTATTTGACTGCTTGAGGGAAAAAATAGAATAGCTGTGTGTGTCCGAATCCAGATCATTTATGAACAAAAACGGAAGCAAATATATCCGCCCTTTTCTAAGTGGTTTGGGGTCATTAAGCTGCGTTGTAAATTGCAGGTTGCGGTTGGTAATTATTGCACTCAAAAGAGGGATCCGTTTTCTGGAGCGAGCTTTTCGGCTCCCAGACGGGAAAGCTCTCAACAGTATGAAATAATCATGAGGCATGTTTGATCATTCAGTAAAGCACTTCTGGGTTTATTTGTTTATCCATTTTATTATCAGATATGACTCTGTACCCCTCTCTATTCCTCACAGATAACCACGCAAACATATACTCTAATAACCTGAGAGTAAATGTATCTTTTTGTATATGGTTTTTTTCCTTTTCCTGTTTCGATGATTGCTTTTCGGAAGGTATGTGCGGTGTCGTGCCAGGCAGTTGCCGCTAGAGGTACTTTATGTCAGCCAGTAATGTTTCTTGGATGTTTAGAAACCTGCAGCATCACAGTGCTTGTCCTTGCAGGCTTGCACCCAGCCGCGCGGTGGGTCTTTCCCAACTGTTTACCAAGTGATTTAGTGCTTAGTTGGGGACTGAGGGGGGCAGTATTAAAAGGCAATGCCTGAAAAATATCTATACATCGCAATACATAAACCAACAGTTTGCGAAACTAACAAAACTAAAATAGGTTTGTAAGTTTCTTGGCGATTCCTTATTTTTCAAAATATGATTTGCTTGTATACTCACTGGGGGAGCGTTGATTGGCCATTCAAAAGTGACTGATTTCCTTTGAGCTGTTACTTTATTATGGTTGTTTATTTCCAGGGTTTGAAACCAGAACATATTGGCTTGAGTCTTGCCTCCCCCACTTGCCCGTTAGTTTCAGTGGAACTGAGTGAGTCGCTTTTTCTCCCAGTGCCGTGGTTCCCATATCAGTAAATTCGAAAGCGCCTGAACATGATTTAGTTGACATGAAGCGCTGTTAAAGAAAAAAAACACGTTTGCGTGGTGGGTGCTTATTACTGGAACTATTCAATAAACTCGTTTCCCGTTGCTGAAGCTTGGTAGCGGGTGTGAATGTCTTGCCAAACACTTACGTGAGGTATCAATTCATTGACTTTGGATCGTAGCTAGTACTAGGTTCCTTCTTTCAGAGTCCAGACTGTTTCTTTTATCCGTCCTTGCAGTCGTCCTGTTAGACAAAGCATGTTTTAACGCCGCCTTCAACTACTGGTGCTTGATTATCACAGCAGTCGATTCTAGATGGACAGATGGATGCAGCACAAGGCACAGGGGGAGATTCATTGCATAGAATATTGTTGCAGAGAAGTGCAGGTTCATTGAGAAATCCCTCAGCGGTTTTGTTCATTACTCAAACCTGGTTTGACAGCCCCCTCCCCTAAGAAACTCGGGAAACCCTTCCCAATTTACATACAGATTCCTACCTCAGGATGTCCAAGTGAGATTTCCCACCTGACTAACCGCTGAATTCGCCCCATGAGACCTGTGATTTGTGGTCAGCAGTGATTTTCAGACGTGCTGCTTTGGCACGCGCTCCGTAGATGCAGCTCAGGAGTAAACACTGTGGGGGATATGTACAATGAAGTGGCGGAGCGTGTCGTTAGCCTCCTGGGCTTAACGACATGCTCCGCCACTTCGGAAACGCAAGGCTGCACCATATTTACAAGAATGTGGTGCAGCCTTGCTTTTCCCCCTGCGATGGCGCTAAGTTATAACAACTTAGCGCCGACGCAGGCACCCTTGCACCAGAGTGGAAGGGTGTCTGTGTGCAGGGGAGGATTGTTTATGTGTAGGAAGGTGTCCCTTCCTGCACATAAACAATCCTAAAATGCCATTTTGTAACTTTCGTGTGAGGGACACCTTCCTGTACATAAACAAACCATGGCATTTTACTTTTTCCATGTGTGCTGCACAAGGCAGCACACATGGAAAAAGCAAAAACGAGGAGAAATAATGCATTTCTCCTCGTTTCGCCAACTTAAGACCAGGATTTTCCTGGTCTTAATATTGGCGCTGCCTCTTATGTACGTCACCCTTGTACATAGGGGGCAGCGCCAAATACAATGGGTGTTGTGGTGGAACGCCCACCGCAACACCCACTGCACGCCCCTTTCACGCTAAACATAGCGTGAAAGGGTGCCTTATGTACAAGGCAGGGTTAAGCCACGTTAAGTGGCTTAACGCTGCCTTGTACATAAGGCTAGGCCCCTATCGCCACAGGAACGTCACAAAAAGTGACGTTCCCGTGGCGATAGGGGCTTGTACATATGCCCCTGTGTGTATAAATATATGTGTGTGTGTGGATAGACAGATGATAGAAATATAGATAGATAGATAGATAGATAGATAGATAGATAGATAGATAGATTATTGCCAATGTAAATAAATGTGGCCCATAAGCCCAAGTTATTTGGAGAAACTGTACAAATAAAGGCACATTGACACATTTATTACTACAGTGAAAAGGTAAAATTCCAGTTTGTTACCACAATACAGCAACACTGACTTGAGAAAAGCAGGGTGTACTGTCTGACTGCACATAACAATTTCTGTGCAAAAAGGAAATATCCTAGCCAGGAAGCTTTCTCAATGTGGGTTTTCCTTACTTTTGAAATATAATCCCTTCAACTCTGTTTTTGTTTAAATATATTTTGTTAAAAGTAAATGTACATGAACAAATGCCATGGTATATACCATACATACAGATGCAGAGTATAATATGCTATATATTATCATTGTTGAACGAGGGCAGGCACATTATGACTCATCGCCCCTCCCCACAACACTCAACAGTGGCAATAAATAACTTTTTACGCTCTTCATATTTGTGTATAAATACATATATACATTCATATATACATACATATGTTCTATAAAAGTATTTAAAGGCATGTAAACCTAAAATGCCCTGAAATTCGCCAGTCAATCAATCTGCCTCCCATATGATGGACTTGCATAAATTGAGAACATTTTGAAAATCAAGAAAAGGCTACGAGCCTCTGCCAAATTCCATGCCTATCCATCCAGTGCCAAAGTTATTAGTAAATCATAATGTTTTACCCCCTTACCATGACCTCCATTGGAGTTGCACGAAACAGCTGCACTGGGTGGAACTTTATAACTGCCTGCCATATTTGGTGTAAATTCATCAAACAGAGCTACATTTATAATCAATTGAATGTTTTTTATTGGTATACCAAGAGAAGACAAATACTTCATAGTTTGTACCAAATGTTGTGCAGAGTTGTCACACAGTTCAGTTATTAGAAATGTAACACTTTTTCGTCCTCCCATTTAACTCAGGCCCAGTGATATTTATTACTGCTTTCATTTCAGCACTGCATGCACTGTCATCTGAAGTAGTACTATGATGTAATTCTAGGAATACAGTCATGCTCTTTGCTGAGGATTCCATGAATGATCATTAGAGAGAGAGAGAGTTGCGGGGTGAGGTTCAATAAATGGGACTGACATCATTTGCTATCTTGTGTGATCCTTGCTTCGAGGTTGCTCTAGCCTTCACACTGATGACGAGGATGGCATCAGAGAAAGAATTATTTATTTTGCCTTGCGCATGCTGAAGGCGGCTGAACACAATTATACGGTAATGGAACAAGATGATTTGGGTGCAAGTTGTGCAGTTAGGAAGTACAGGAGTTTTCTTTGGGGGTAGCACTTTTGGTTTTGGGTCAGACCATAAACCAGCTAAACAGATTTTTATGAAAAAAGGACTGGATACATTTTCTGCATGTATAAAGAAATGGCTAGTGGAATTACAGGAACATACTTTTACAACGGAGTATATACCAGGCAAGGTAAATTGTGTGGCAGACTGTTTGTTTAGACTTGTGCAAGACAATTCCATATCAAGTGAGGAAAGCATGGATGAAGATGTGTGGTTAGAAGAGAGTGTATGTTTGGTAAATCAAGTAGTTTAGTTTAGTTTTTAGATTTATAAAGCGCCTGGTTACACCAACTGGTGTGTCCCTGCGCTATATCCTTCAACTGACAATTCCAAGAATCATTTGCCTGCAGTTCGAATATGGCTCTTATCTACTGTGTAAAAAGCCATGTTTTTAATTTTTTGCGAAAAACTTTCTGTGATTGTTCCTCCCGAAGGGACATGGGAAGCTCATTCCAGCTCTTGGCTGCCAGATAGCTGTAAGAACTTGCGCCCATGCGTGCTCTTTTTATCCTTGGGACTTTGACCTGATGTGTCCCAGTAGATCTTAAGTACTTATACCTAAAGATGATTGGGAAAGAAAAATGTCACGTGATTTTCTATTGTGTAAATGTAAAAACATTTTGAGTGAAGGGTGGATGGAAAAGAAATTACTTGAGGAAGTGTTACGACCGTACTTTGAAGTTAGAGATGAATCGTATTGCAGAGATAACTTAATGTTCCAGTGTACCATGTTGGTGGTCCCTACAAAATTGAGGAGAAAGGTGTTGGATATTGCTCATGAAGGTCATTTTGGCGTCTATAAAGCTAAGGAGCATATTCATGCCAACATTTGGTGACCTGGTGAGATATGGAGATGGAAAGATTCATTTGTAGTTGTTCTGAATGTCTGGCCAGTGACAAAATGTTGAAAACCAGTGTTCCTCCTATGGTTTGTAGGGAGCGTCTGAGTGGTTCTTGGGAGGATATATCTTTTGAGATAGTAGGGTGTTTGAGGTGAAAAAACAATTTGCTGTTTTTAATTGTTGCTAGACATGTTTTCAAAATGGCCAGAAGTTACCTGTGTAAGGGATATCACTTCTAGTACTGTTATAAAATTTATTGAAGAGCTTTTTGAAGTGATGATTTTCCAAGAAAAATGTTAATTGATTATCGGGTACGATTTTGTTCAAGAGAGCTGGAGAGTTTTTTTGAGATCTGTGGAACTATCCATAAAACAATGTACTTTGTACCATTCAGAGACCAATGGCATGGTAGAATGCCTTAGTCGCACACTGAGAGTATAGAACTAGCTAAGGTTTATCATTTGGATTGGAGGAGAGAGACTAGTTGTTTACAGATTGCCACATTATACAATAACCAACAAAACACCTTTTCAACTCTTTAATGGTAGAAAACAACATAACGGGTTGCTTTCGGGTTGGATGTATTGGACAAAAGGTTGGCTCGATGTATCAACTGATGATTTTTGGAGGTTGAGAGCAAATGAGTCTTTATCTGGTAGGAAAAAAACATGTTTGATGTGACTAAGAAAGCCAAATCAGTTCAATTTCAGGTTGGCGATTTAGTCAAAATTTAGGCACTTGTTGGTACCTGTGAAAACTCTTAATTTACAGAACCTAGAGAAATTGTTAAACTATTTGGCAATGCCATCAAGACAAATGTCAGTAGAATTTGATGATTTATCACAGAATGTGGCTGAGGGATTTATCTCTCGACAAGAACTTAATTTCTCCTTGGAAATTTCAAAGCTTTTGTGGTAACAAAAGAGCTGTTATAAACACCTTCGTATTCGTCTGATTATGAAACTTAATTCTGCTTTTCTTGTCATAGTTGCATATTCCATTTGAATGTGCTGATGTTACTTCTGGACAAGAGTATATTTAATACGTTTTTATTAGAGGGAAGTTGTGTGGTATTTAATACTGTTTTCCTTTCAGCACTGAATGCCCTGTCATCTGAAGTAATCCTATGATGTCATTCTTGGAGAGAGTTGCTGAATGAGGTTTAGTTAATGGGACGTACCTCATTTGTGTCTTGCATGATCCTTCTTCCATGGCTGCTCTAGCCTTCACAGCCTCCATTTGATGTATCTGCCCAAAATGAAAAAAAAAAACAAGGAAAAGGCTAAATGTATTGTGTATCTGCTACATTACATGCCGTTATATCAAATGGTGCCAAAGTTATTAGTGGATCAAAAATATTTTTGATCCCTTCCTTTAATTGTTTCACAAATTGGATCTTTAGGAAACCTAAAATACCTGCACTAGGCATAACTTGCTAACTACATGGCACATTTGATGCATATTTATCAAACAGTGCCAAGATAATGTTATAAACAACTGACTTATTTATAAAAACTTTCAGAATGGATTGGCACAAACATTGACATACCAATAGAAATCAAATCCTTCCAAGCCTATGCTAAATTTTGTGATGATCCATCACTGAGTGCCACATTAATTAGCTAATGAGCAGTTTTTGCCTCCCCGCATGTTACCTGGACCCCACCTTGATGGATCTGCACAAATTTGAACACTTAAATAGAAATCTCTACATACTATGTGTCTGTCAAATTTTATGCATCTTATTAAACAGGAAGGAAGTTATAAGCAAATCAGATAATGACTTTTCACCTAACGATACACAAAATCATTAACACTTTCAATTCCACCCAGTACCTTTCTCAAATGCTAATATCACAAGAATTACTGAACAGATTAAAACCAAATCAACAAAAGCACAGTTCCTGAGTATATTTCTACTTTCATGCTAAATTTGCTGTAAAACAGTTAATTAGTTTTGGCTGTAGGGGTGAGTATATTTCCTATGGGAGCTAAAATGAGAAAACATGTACTTTTTTTTTATCCCTTGTTAACTTTGTTATCCCTGCATAGAACTACCTGAAATATGGTATGCTGGTTCACATTTGACTAGACTTATCAAGTGCCAAAGTTGCTCCACACTCATCAATGAGGTCCAAATTATAGGCAAATCAAAAAAATGCCCATACAATGGAAAAAGAGTGGCTGATCCATTAACTACACATTCACAGCTGTCACTGTGATATATATATATATATATATATATATATATATATATATATATATATATTCAAAAAGAAGCAGAGAACTCTGGATAGTTCTCAAGTTTAGGTGGAAAGCAGCTCCTGTATAGAGCACCCTCAACACCAGCGACACTCTAAATTTGCTCACCTCCCCAGGGCTTAATATTTACACAGTGCGGGGGCCACCACCTCTCTGGGCTTTCATTTTAAATAATGCAGGGGGGCTGTGCGGACCCCCCCAGCAGCCCCGGGAACTGCCACCTCCCTGGGGTTTTTCTTATATTGAGTGCTGTTGGGCTGTGTGCCCCCCGCAGCCCAGGGAACCACTGCCTCCCCGGGGCAATATGAAACAAAGGAAGGCGGCCACGCCCCTCCTCGAGCCATAGATGGTGCTGGGGACCGCCACCCCCCAGGGCCGGCTCCTGCTATGTCCCGGGTGCCCACCCCTAGGACATAGCTGTTTGATGTGGCTTGGCGGGAGCTTTACCACTCCCACCAAGCCATAGCAAACTGTGCTTGCTTTCAGGAAGCAAGAGCATTAAAAATGGTCTCGCTTGCTGAAAGCGTAGCACAATTGGTTTTACAGAGAGGGAGCTACATGTTAGCAGCTACCTCTCTGTAAAAGCTATTCTGGCTCCTGCAGGAGGCAGGGAGCCGGCAGGGACCACGGGAGCCTTGAGGCTTCCCCTGCAGTCCCCAATAGAGTGGGTGCCCTGGGAGAACCCACAATAGATGCCAGGCCCTGGGGGATGGAGTCCCCTGGACTGAAATCAGCCCAGGAGGGGTGCCGTGCAGACCCCCTTATTTATTTTTTTAAATTAAAATTAAAATAAGAGGCTGGACCCCAGGGGATGGAGTCCACAGGCCCGAAATCAGCCCAGGGAAGGGAGGCCACATGGCCCCTTCCCCTAATACAAAAAAATTAAAAAACAAAAACCAACTGGCATGTCCTCGGAAGCCCCACCCCCTTTCACCACCACACTGCAAGAGCACCTCCTTGAGCACAACTGGTTGGGGGATGAAGTCCCCTTGTCTGCAGAGGGTCATTGGGGGCCAACAAGCCCTCCTGTTACCTCCAGTAAGTCCCAAACAGCAGGATTGCTCAGAGGACTTCGGGGGCCACGCCCCCTTTCTCCACCACTCTGCAAACGTGCCTCCTGGTGCACTGCTGGTTGGGGGATGAAGTAAAATGTAAAGACGGAGGCCCCCTGCTAATGAGGTATAGTTCCTTAAGGCAGGGCTCAATAACTCAATGTAAATACTTAAGGCAACAATAACAATACAAACACATTACAGTTTAAATAATACACTGAAAAACATATTGAAAGACAGAACCAACAAGTACTATTATTCTGAAAGAAGTACAAAATATATTTTATTGATGATCATTTCAACATTAAGAAATTCAATCATGCTATTCCGTTCATATCTGCAGTCATACATCTCACGCAATCTAGACTCAGTTAAAAACAGCAATTTAATGACAAAAATAATCGTAGCGATTGATGTCTGATTTTCATGTCCATAGAAGAACAATGTGGCACAATTACAATTGACTGTTGTGTTCTACGCGCGTTTCGGCACTGGAGAGTGCCTTTGTCAGGAAAAGGCCACAATAAATCAACGGTGAATTCTGTAAAAAGAATGTTTCATGTGAGTGGTTCTATCTATTGATAAATACGAAGCCGCTATATAGCGTGCAGTGATAATATTTATGTTTGCAGTTAACTAAGATTGTTAGGACCATGAGAAAAAAGAAGAGAACGTTTCCTCTTCTTTTTTCTTTTTTCTCATGGTCCTCATCTATTCATTTTCTTTTCTCTACTGTCTTGTATACATATAAAAAACAACTTCGGTTTGTATAACTTGAGTGATATTCTTAAAATTTATTTTCTTAATCTTTGATATGTTTCACCGCCCTAACAATCTTAGTTAACTGCAAACATAAATATTATCACTGCACGCTATATAGCAGCTTCGTATTTATCAATAGATAGAACCACTCACATGAAACATTCTTTTTACAGAATTCACCGTTGATTTATTGTGGCCTTTTCCTGCCGAAGGGACTCTCCAGTGCCGAAACGCGCGTAGAACACAACAGTCAATTGTAATTGTGCCACATTGTTCTTCTATGGACATGAAAATCAGACATCAATCGCTACGATTATTTTTGTCATTAAATTGCTGTTTTTAACTGAGTCTAGATTGCGTGAGATGTATGACTGCAGATATGAATGGAATAGTATGATTGAATTTCTTAATGTTGAAATGATCATCAATAAAATATATTTTGTACTTCTTTAAGAATAATAGTACTTGTTGGTTCTATCTTTCAATATGTTTTTCAGTTTATTATTTAAACTGTAATGTGTTTGTATTGTTATTGTTGCCTTAAGTATTTACATTGGGGGATGAAGTAACACAGAAAAAAGGCACCCAACCCAATTTTGAGGAAAGTTTAGTTTGTGCTCAGGAGAAAACAAAAAGTTTTCTTGCGAAACCCTCACCCACCAGGGTTACCCCCTGGTGGCATGCTTCATCATAGGGTCCCTCCCGTTCCGCTGCGGAATGGGGCGTGCTACGACCAGACGAACTACGCTGGAGCACTTTTTGTTGACTATGAGAGACTAGATGGTCTGTGAGGGAGGAGTGGGGGAAAGGAAGGGAAACTTTAAAAATACCTGGCTAGTGGGTAATGACTATTTTATTCCAACCCCTAGTCGGTATGGTTAAAAAACAGGGGAAATATTAGGATATAAGGAAATGATGTTCCTACCTCTTAATGGTCGACATGTTTCTAGCCTACCCCTCTAGGCTATTCTTCAGTACCTAGCATATTTGGTTGTGTAATACCTAGTTCCACTCCTGCTGTTGTATACTAACCGCAACATTCAAAACTGCATTCACATTAGGCAGGTGCATACATGCTAAATACCACCTGTATTTTGGTCGTACTTTATCGATTCTGTAAAATACAAAGAGAAGAATTAAACTTTCCTGATTCAGGGTCCCCTTGGATGCTGAGGATCCTTGGGGGCCAACAAGCCCTCCTGTTACCTCCAGTATGTCCCACACAATGCGACTGATGAAAGGACTTCGGAGGCCACACCCCTTTCTCTTCCACTCTGCAAACACACCTCCTGGTGCACTACTGGTTGGGGGATGAAATCTTCTTGGCTCCAGAGGGCCCTTGGGGACCCACAATCCATCCTGTTACCTCCAGTAAGTCCCACAGAGGACGATTGCTGAGTTGACTTCAGAGGCCACGCCCCCTTTCTCCACCACTGTGCAAACTCACCAACCGGCGCACTGCTGGTTGGGGGATGAAGTACCCTTGGCTCTAGAGTGTCCTTGGGGGCGAACAAGCCATCCTGTTACCTGCAGTAAGTCCCACACAGCGGAATTGCTGAGAGGTCTTCGGAGGCCATGCCCCCTTTCTCCACCACTCTTCAAACGCACCTCCTGGCGCACTGCTGGTTGATGATCAAGTCCTCTTGGATGTTGAGGGTTCTTGGGGACCCAGAAGTCCTCCTCTTACCTCCAATAAGTCCAACACAGCAGGAGTCCTGAGAGCTGTTTGGAGGCCCCACCCCCTTTCTCCACCACTCTGCAAACACAACTACAAGTTAAAAAACCCCATAGAAATTCACTTTAAAAAACAAAGGTTACAGGGTTGTTATAGTTAAGAAATAGAATTAAACAAACCTTAGAAATTCACTGAAAAAAACAAAGGTTACTGGGACGTTATATTTAGGCTCAGATTTCCCCTCCCCCTAAAATTTCTGCTGGGCCCCAGGGGATGGGGTCCCTGGGGCCAAAATCGGCCCAAGGAAGGGGGCCGTGTTTCCCCTCCCCTGCAAATGTTGCTGGGCCCTGGGAGGTGGGTCACCAGGGCCAGAATCAGCCTGGGGAGGGGCCCCTTTCACAAAAGAGGGGCCCCAGATGATGGGATGCCCAGGGCCTAACAAGGCTCGGGAGGGGGACATGTGGCCCCCTCCCCTTATTTAAATAAGCGGGGATGGGGTGCCTGGGGCCAAAATCGACCTGGGGAGGGGGGCCATGTGCACCTCCATCCCCGTTATTTAAAAGAGTGGCCCTGGGGGTTGGTGTTCCCGGAGCCTAATAAGGCTTGGGGAGGTGGGGCCATGTGGCTTCCCCTCCCCTTTATTTAAATAAGTGGGGATGAGGTCACTGGGGCCACTAACGGCCCGGGGAGTGGGGCTGTGTGGCCCCCCCTCCCCTTAAAAAAATACATGGCCTTGCTGAATGGTGTCCCCAGGGCCTAAAGAGGCTCGAGGAAGGGGACCACAGCCCCCCTCCCCTCTAATTAAAATCAAACAGCCCTGGGGGGTGGGCAGCAGCATAGGGTTGATTGCATGGGGGGGGTTGGTTGCAAGGGCTGGCTGCAGGCCGGACCCTGCAGCAAACCCCCCACCACGAATGGCCAAAGGCTATGCGTGGTGGGGGTTGCATTTAATGAAGTATTCCTTTACATTAAAAAACCCTAGAAATTCATTAAAAAAAACAAAAGTTAAAGTAACATTATAGTTAGATGTGAGAAAAAGATCTGTTTTTGTTTAAAAAAACACCCTTAGAAATTCACTGAAAGGACCAAAGGTTAAAGTAGCGCTTCAGTTAGAATAATTTGTCAATGACAAAATTTAAGTTTTGAACTAAAACACAGAAATTCAACAGTTACAGTTAGCAGCACTAACTATAACCCATGCCCCTGCCATGCACTGCTAATGACCTCACTCGTGGCATGTTCTATGACATCACTGATGACATCTCAAATGACATTATTGATTAAATCACTGATGGCATCATCCAATGAGTGTGTTAGTTTGTACTATAGTTTACATAGCGGCAGATTAGTACCATATTACTTGCCTACCTATTTTTGTACAGCCTGGTAATGAACACATTATAAATCGTTCAATTCGAGAATGACTCTGTGTATAGGTGACAGTTGACTTGTGTTCAATATGTTCCACACAAGTTTTTGGGCTCTGCAGAAAAAGTTTTCAACAGGAGTAATATTCTACGTAGTAGAAGCTAACATTTGTAGGCAGCCTTGAGTTAATGGACAGAATCGTGTCAGCGTGACAATTTCTACATAACATAGAAGAGTGTGCGCACCAGTTACTAAATTAAGTACATGTGCATGTTTTGCTTGAGAAGATGGGCTATCTGTAAAGTGTTTGCCACAGTATGTAGGGGGCAGGTATTATCATGTTTAGCACATTCAGATCAGGTATTTTTAGCAAACAGTGTCTTTTTTGACAACGATTGTATTGAGTGTACACTGTTCTTAGTAGATACTTTTTAAGTCTGTGGTGTATTTCTCATGAATGTTTCACTGTTTGCAAACAGTGTGGTATATAGTAACCTATTTCCATAGAGTAACCACTGTGTACAACTTTAACTTCATTTTTCAATGTAGGTTCAGTGAATTTCAGGGGTTTGATACAGATAAAAGCTGTCTGTAGTAGGGCATTTGTTTTGGAACTGACATTCACTATTTTAAGGAACTTGGTCTTCTGTCAACAGTTGTACACAGATTGAACACCATACTCACTGAGGGTTTCCTATATATCTGTGGTTGATTGTTATTGTTAACTGTGCTAGCTGTAAAGTGTATGGTATATGTTGCACATAATGCATGCTTTCCTCACCCAAAAGATTTGTATCTGTGATGGCAGTAACGATGGCTGAAATTGTCCTGAGTTATTTTTTACTTAATATCAGGCCTCTAATGCCATAGTAATTTATGGAGCAATATGCGGGAAAACGAAACATGGATGATACCATTAGTGATGTCATGAATGATGTCATAGAACATGTAGTAAGTGATGTAATATGTGAGGTCATAAGCAGTGCATGGCGGGGCGCAAGTTATAGTTAGTGCTGCTAAATATAACTGGTGAATTTCTCTTTTTATTTTTAGTTCAAAACGTTACTGTTGTCATTGATAAATTCACCTGACTATAACATTACTTTAACCTTTGTTTTTCAGCGCAAGGGTTAAAGTAATGTTATATATATATATTCACTGAAAAAACCTTAGGTTTCAGGCACGTTATAGTTAGAAATTAGCATTTAAAAAACCTTAGAAATTCACTGAAAAAACCATAGGTTTTAGGGACAGTTATAGTTAGTTGGACATTTCACTCGTACAAAACCCATGAAATTCCCCCGTTATAGTTAGTTCAGCTAACTATAACTCGTGCCCCCGCAATGCACTGCTGATGACGTCACATATTACATCACTCATGACATGGTCAGTGACATCACTCATGACATCTCAAATGACATCACTGATGACATCACTGATGACATCATCCATGTGATAATTTCATGCATCTTCTCACACCCTAATATAACTTTTGATACACCCACTCTAAATTACAGACTGCCATTCTCAAAACCATAGACACTCCAACACCAATAACTACATACACACTCACTGATTCTTAGGTCTACACACACACATCCACTCACTCACCCGTACAGTCACTCATACTTACGGTCACTCAGTACAGGACTATCATATGCACTCATACACCTATATAGACACTCACACACCGCCACTCATCCATAGAGGTACTCACACACCTAGTCAGTCATGCAAATAATTAATCACACTGCCATTTACTCACCTATACAGTTATACACACACCAGCTCACTTACTCATACAAATACTAGCACATTCTTACGCTCTTATACAATCACTGATACAAGTACACACTCATCCATACAGCCACTCTCACAATCACACACTCTCACTTATAGCCATTTATATACTCTTTTAAAAAAAAATGTTAATGGGAGGGGGGCCGCGTGGGCCCCCCTCCCGTGGCCAATTCCGGCCCCGGGGACCCCATCCCCCGGGGCATGGCCACACATATTGTTTTTTATAGGAAGGGGGGGCTGCATGGCCCCCCTCCTAAGGCCTCTATTGGCCCCGGGGACCCCATCCCCCGGGGCCCACCTTTATTTAATAATTTTTTTGTTGGGGAGGGGGGCCGTGTGGCCCCCCTCCCGGGCCACTTCTGGCCCCGGGGACCCCATCCCCCGGGGCCTGGCCATCCTTTTTTATTTTTTTTTGTGAGGGGGGCCGCGTGGCCCCCCTCCTCAGGCCAAATATGGCCCCGGTAACCCCATCCCCCGGGGCCTGGCCTCTCCTTTTTAAATTTTTTTTTTAATACACAGGGGAGGGGGGCCGTGTGGCCCCCCTCCCGGGCCAGTTCCAGCCCCGGGGATCCCATCCCCCGGGGCCTGGCCTCTCGTTGGGGACCGTGGGGGGAGCCCCAATGCCCCCACGGTCCCGCCGGCTCCCCGCGTCCTGCGGGAGCCGGCATTGCTTTTCCACATGGGGAGCTGCTAACATGCAGCTCCCCGTGTGGAAAAGCAATTTGCTTTGCTTCATTGAAGCAAGAGCAGGTTTCCCTGCTCTCGCTTCAATGAAGCAAAGCAGTTTGCAATGACAGGGCGGGAGCTGCGAGGCTCCCGCCCTGTCATTGCAAACAGCAGTGTCCCGGGGGTGGGCACCCCGGGACACTGCAGGAGCCGGCCCTGGGGGGGTGGCAGTCCCCAGGGCCATCACAGGCTCCAGGAGGGGGGCCGCGTGGCCCCCCTCCCATCCAATGCACAGCCCCGGGGAGGTGGTGGTCCCCGGGGCTCGGGTGTCCGTTTCGGACCCCCAAATTTAAATATTAGTGCCCCGGGGAGGTGGCGGTCCCCGGGGCATGTGGGGGAGGCTCGAACCCCCCCACACAGGTATATATTTTTTTTAAAAATGAAGCCCTGGGGGGTGGCGGTCCCCGGGGCTGCGGGGGCAGTGTGCCCCCGCTATTATAATTAATTAAAGCCCCGGGGGGTGGCGGTCCCCGGGGCTTGGGGGGCCTTAGAGGCCCCCCAAACTTTAAAAAAACAAGCCCCGGGGGGTGGTGGTCCCCGGGGCTGCGGGGGGCTGCGTGCCCCCCGCAACTCATTAATCAAGCCCTGGGGAGGTGGCGGTCCCCGGGGCAGTGTGGGGGGGATTGGGGCCCCCCCACACTTTTTTTTTCACTGCCCCCGGGACTTGGCCCACCCGGGGGCTAATTTTTTTTTTGTTTCGCGGCCGGATCCGCGAATCTGGCGTGCATTTTGCCAATTAAAAAAAAAAATGCTTTTTTGGGCCCTGGGGGTCTTTGTGGGACCCCCTGAGCAGGCCTAGGGGGTCAGGGTGTTTCTACCCAGTCCCCTTTTCTTTTTTTTTCACGTTTCTTTTTCTCTTTTCTTGTGACTCGGTTCTACCGAGTCACAAGATGGCTGCCAACACTTCCTGGTTTGGAGTGTTGACAGCCAATTAGCATGAAGCTCGTGGTCGGGAGGGATCGCGGATCCTCCGCGGCCATAGATATCGAAACTTATTTTTGGAATTTCTCAGCAACTACTGAACAGATTTACACCATTTTTAAAAAAGGGCACTTTCTGAACGAAGCACTACCTTTTTGCCAAATTTGGTGTAATTCCGTTCAGCAGTTTTGGCTGTACCCGTGTCTAAAGTTTCCTATGGGAAATTGATTTTTTGACCTCTATTTTTTGATTTTCTCCGCAACTACTGAATGGATTTACACCATTTAAAAAAAAGGGCGCTTTCTAAACCAAGCACTACCCTTTTGCCAAATTTGGTGTAATTCCGTTCAGCAGTTCGGGCTGTAGCCGTGTCTAAAGTTTCCTATGGGAATTAACATGGAGAAAACACGTTTTGGGACCCCCCTTTTTTCTCTGCCCCCGCTTGCCGAATCACCCCGAAACTTTCAAGATAGGAGCGGACCGGTGCGGGCCATAAGTTTTGAAAATTTCGCGAAGATTCGTCAACCGGCACCAAAGTGATTGGGAAAAGAATGTTATGAATTTCCTATGGATAATAGGTCCTAACTATAACTATCTACTGGCGACCGCCAGTAGATAATATATATATTTGTATTTGTGTGTTTATATATGTATGTATAGACACAATCACATATATATATTATATAATGTTTCATATTCCAATATAATTTGCTTTTGATAAGAACCATTCTTTTCTTCTTAAAATTTATGGATAAGCATAATAAAAGCTAATATTATATACCATGCTAGAAGGAACTATTCAGATACTGATTACAACATATTATACACCATTACATAATAAGTTCTGTCTTTGTACATGAGTGTTAAAGGAGTCATTGCCTGCCTAATGTGTGCCATAAATGAATGCTTGTTTGTTGTCGATTCTAAGACAGTTTGCACACGTGAGAAATAATGCTGCTCCTTAGTAATGATTCCTTGCGCCTGATTTAGGAAGGCTTCTCTGATCGATATATCGTCACTTCTTCTTGCAGTGGGTGCTCGGGGCACACTCTCCAGTCATTGGATTTTCGCCTTCGTCTGGTGTGGATTTTGTTCCAGTGTTTCCACATGTATTCACAGCCACTGTCCCACCCCGTGCTGCAAAACGTTGGTTGAAAAAGAGGATCCCAAAATGCAAGGTAATATCAGCTGTTAACACAATTTATGCCTGTGGATATTGTTGTGTTTTAAATTACTAAGCTTTTTAAAAAAAGGAATTATGTGCAGAAGCTGGCATTTGCAGACAGTGCACATATAAACAGTCCCCTTGAGAAAATACGTTTTACAGTTTTTATTTATGCTTGCTGTTGCCAACAAATATTGATTACACAATATTATTACAATATCATAAAACAAGAGTGAGGGGCTATGTAAAAAAATAAACCTCTCTCTCTCTCCCTCTCTCTCTCTTTCTTTCTCTCTATTTCTCTACAGCTCTCCCTCCCTGTCCTGATGCCTCCATTTTCGCTCTTTTCACACCCACCATAGCTCATGCCACCTGCCATTCTTTGCTCTTGGTAGACAAACGATTTCCTATGACATTGGCAAGGTGACATATTGAGCATGTCCAAGGTCATAGCTCCAGTTTCCCCCAGCCTCACAAACACATGATAGGACCCATGCTGGCCAACCATCTGATTACCAAAGAGCACAGTCACTACACTCCATCAGGTGCCATAGATTTTGGGGTTCACCCCACTTCTGGCCCCCATGGTCCAGGAATCAAAACTCATGTGCAAGGTGGGGTGTTACTGGGCAGGTCACCAGTTGCTCAAATTTGCAACTGCCAGTGGGGCTAATGGGGCATTGTTGCTTTCATTTCAGGGTCCTGGCATGAGGACTCCTGGGAATAGGCCTGAAACGCCCATATGTGCACCTTCCAGTGGCTGCTTTCCTCTCGTATGTGTGCTAATGATGCTGTGCCCTAAACAAACCAAAAGCAAAAGAAACAATTGATGGACGTAATGCTCGACAATGCAAACATTCACCCCCAGTCACAAGGATCTGGGTTTAATCCATCATTCTTTTGCTCACCACACCACCCCAGTTTGGACTCCGCTATATGCAAATCAGTCTTGACCCTGTTCCTTGCGGGAACAGTCCAGCCCGAACTGCCAAACCAGGTCCTCCCTGGACCGGAAACTTGCATTCTTGGACCGGTTTCAGGGCATCACCCTTCATCAGCCAGGCTAGCTTGAATCCAGTGGTGTAGTGAGCACGGAACACACGTCTGGGCATACCCTTCCCACTTAGGGCGACATTTGCAAAAGAAACAATTGGTGGACGGAACAAGGACTTGGGTTTAATCCATCATTCTTTTGCACACCACACCACCCCAGTTTGGACCCAGCCATATGCAAATCAGTCTTGACCCTGTTCCTTATGGGAACAGTCCAGCCCGAACTGCGAAGCCAGGTCCTCCCTGGACCGGAAACAAGCATCCTGGGACCGGTTTCAGGGCATCACCCTTCATCAGCCAGGCTAGCTTGAATCCAGTGGTGTAGTGAGCACGGGACACATGTCTGGGCATACCCTTCCCACTTAGGGCGACATATGCAAAAGAACAATTGATGGACGGAATGCTGGACAATGCAAACATTCACCCCCAGTCACAAGGATATGGGTTTAATCCATCATTCTTTTGCTCACCACACCTAAACAAACCAAAGACATTTTGGGCCAGATGTACGACCCTTTTTAGGAGTAGCAAACGTAAATCGGCCCATTTTCGACTGCTATAAAGGGTTGTGGTATGTACAAACCCTATTTTGCGAGCCAGTAATCTATTACCGACTCGCAACATAGGGTTTGTGAGTTGCTATTAGGAAGGGGCATGCCAAGGGCGTCCCTTCCTAATAGCGAGTTGCACTGGTATGTACGATTGTTTTGCAACCGCAAATGTGGTCGCAAAAAAATGGCATCTGCCACCAACTTGAAGTAGGTGGTAAGCCGTTGCATACAGGAAGGGGTCCACTTCTCCTTTGTGTTGGGCAGCAAAAATATTTTTTAAGAGCAGGCAGTGGTCCCACGGACCACTGCCTACTCTTAAAAAATGAAACAGAAACGTTTCCTTTTTCTTTTTTAAATGCATCCCCTTTTCCTTTAAGGAAAATGGGCTGCATTTAAAAAAACTTCTTTATTTAAAAAGCAGTCACAGACATGGTGGTCTGCTGACCCAAGCCGGCCACCATCCCAGTGAGTGTTGGCCATTCCCAATGGGTCGCAAAATGCGACCTGCCTCATGAAAATTGATAAAGGAGGTCATTTGCGACCCAAATGGGAATCGCTAAATGTGTCTCAAACACATTAATGCATTCCGTTTTGCCAGTCACAAATTGTGAGTCGCAAAAAATTGCAATTTGCGTCCCGCAAAATGGAATGGTCGTACATCTGGCCCTTTGAACCTTAAATGTTCACATAACACTGATAATTCTTTGCAAGAGAGCTCAATGACAGCTTTTGACCTAGCCACATGCCAGACTCTGAGGGCTTGAGTACGAGTTTGGCAGATGGATTACTCCATCAGAAACGTGACGGATATCCCGTCCGCCCTCTTACGAGTTACATTATGGTCCATTGGATATATTATGAGTTCATAATACGGCGGACAGGATATTCGTCAGGTTTGTAATGGAGTAACCAGTCCGCCAAACTCGTAATCAGGCCCTGGGTGTGGTGATCTCAGACCATGTTAACTCACATGAAATTACTGATGCAGTCATTGTATGCAGCATGGCCTTGACAAATGGGCTCCGACCAATGGTGTTTAAGCTGTCACTCTTCCCTGAAAAAGTGCAAACAAGCCATGTTATAATAATGTGAGAGGATCCAAGGTTTTTGTTCCTTGTTATTGTCTGTAGAGCCGCCCATGTGACAAAGGAATGGTCAATGATCCACACTCTAGCCTTTAGAATAAAGTGAGGAGCAGGTCAGCATCAGAATGTTTTTTTCCCAAGCAAGGTGTTCTTTAATACATCTTTTACACACTAGTAATTGTTCTAAATCCACGTGACAGCAAGCTTTCAAACAAATATCTGATTTTCAAACAGTTTACATCATACATCATGCAAAATTGTTCGGGAAAAATTATACATTGTATGTAAACATATTACACATTATTATTCAACATAGCAAAGTTACTTATCCCCACAGTGAGGCATTGCAATGTAATAGTCTTTGTCCAAACAGGATAAGGTGAGCTCCCTCTGGAACAAGCCAAAGGATAGCTGTATTGGAAATAGTTTTGGGTCTAATGTACAGCTTGTATCAATCTAACTCCCACCATCCCAACTCTTTAATCTTATCTGAGGTGAGCCAAACTTTGAACACCGAGGTAGATGCCCCAATCCAAAAGGAGTGTGTGAATAACAATTATCTATGTGTCCAGAGAGCAGCAGACAGGACTCCACTGTGTGATTAAACTGATGCTGTGTCAGGGGTTTGGAACAACAAATAACCTATTCCCATTGTCCGCAAGTCTAAGTGTGCTCTGATCAATGCCACCGGGCAAAAGGCAGGGCCCCCTACGGCCTGCAAAATGATAGTTCTAACCTGGTCCATTTGATCAGTTTTGGATCTTCAAATCCTTATCTGTAGCCCGCCTTCTGTCAGGGTTACGTCATCCATACACAGGGCTTGCAAGCTGCTATCCCTTTCAATCTCACAATTGATTCCCCACACCTAAATGCCCCAAAAAAAGGCTAAAATGAAGATTGCAGAAAGCAGAAATGTCTCATATGCTTGGATGGGTGGCAATGCGCACACATTTTAGCATGTCCCACAAAATCTGAAATTCAGTGGGGGCTCTGTGGTCGGACTGCTTATCCTTCGACCTCACCCAACCCTTAAGTGCGGCTCTGAGAGCAAAGGAACAGGTGGGGTCTGGGGCACCTTGCAGCTTTGCACGGTGGTCCACTCCAGCTAGGTGTCTTGTTGGGGTGTGCAAAATTTGTGTAGTTTGCTTTTGGGTAATTAATCAAAATTTCAACAAAATTATGTGAAATGATACGTAATTACGCAAAATTCAGATTCCTTATTTCACGCTGTATTTTAGAGTAAAATGCGGCCTTGCATACATTTTTGGTCTGAGGACCTTTTTAAACAAAAGCACCGTAAACAACAGGTACTCATGTTCTGTTGTTTGCATGCGTTAATAGTACATTTTTACTCTGAATGGCACATTGCACAGTAACTTTTTACCATTATTGGAGCGTCATTACACGAAGTAGCATAATTGCGTATTTTCATGATTTTCACATAACAAGCGTAACGCAAAAATCCAGAAATTATGTGAAATAAGCTGGAGTAATTTACATTACGCCCAGGCCTAGTGCCTTCGTACCCAAATATAGCTTTTATTTTCCTTCTGAGTCCATAAAACAGAGTTTTGCACTTTTGCTTTCAAGGTTGAGGCTTTGCTGCTTCGTGCAGCAGACACTGTTAGGAATGTGTGGACGCAGTTCTTGTAACACACCCATGTTTCCAGGATGAGTGATAGCTCACCTAGTCTCAAGAGATGTTGGTCCAGTGCAGTAGGTGCCAAAGCCATGGTGGGAAAGGTGTGCTCAATGGGGTCGTTTGTGACAATCCTGCCAATGGAGATGAAATAATGCCTCAGTCATCTTATTCATGGCATGCTCTATATGTTGATCCATGCACTCCACATTCCTATTCAGGCACATCCTCTCCTGCTCTCTCAAATAACACAGCAACATGGGACAGGTGCAGACCGGGTATTAATGGCTTGCACCACCGCCATGTTAACAGACCATAGTAGGATCCTCTTATCAGACATATTGCAGGGCCAGAGATGGAATTCAACTACTATGGGGAGCAGCTCTAGTGCTGTGATGTTCACTGTGATCTTCCTCTTCCGCCACACTTAGGCCACTTGCTGACACACCATTCCTTCTCCAAAATCATGCCAAAGTCTTCCCTACCCTAGGCATCCTTAAATAAGAACAAATCAGAGCTGGAGGCCCGTGGCAATTGCCATATCGAGGAGCTGTTGAATTGCCCTAAGTACTTGGACTCCCTACATCTGCATGTCTTCTCTCATGCCCTTACTGATCCTCACCAAAGGCTGCATCATGATGATGCAGAGCTGAGAACATATTTTTTGTGCTTGAGGCATTTAAAGTTTAAAAGACAGAACTCTTTTTCCAAGTTTAAAGTAGGGACTTTAGCCAGAACAAGTCAATAATAGACAGAGACAATATCTGTTCACTCTTTCTGTCTTGTTCTGCTTAAAGTTTATGAATTAACTCAGAACATTTCTGAGTTATATGTCTTAATTTTAGGCATCAAGCTCAGAAACACAGGTGGTTGGCTCTGTGCAGAACCATCATGATACAGCCCCAAGTGGTGTTTTAGGGTAACGTTGGAGGCCACGCTTGCCGACTGCATGTCAAAAACCCTCCCTGTAGGGATGACTTTGAATGTCATATTAATCTTTCCAAGCAGAATTTGGCTCACCCCTCCATTGTTATTTCACTTATGAAGACAAACTCAGTCTCAGATCTTAGAGCCTTGGTCTTGTCACCAGCATTCTGAAGATACCCTTAACTATGTACAATTCTGTTCCTAGAATGGTCATCACCACTTGGTCTTATTAGGCTAGTAAGACACCTAGCTCAGCTGCTCCGTACTGCAATGCACGTAGGGCTGTTTTGCAACCTTGTGTGCCTGCCATACCTATAAAAGCAAAGTTATCCAGGTGAGAGTGTTTCCCAACCCTCAGGGTGGGACCTTGAAAATGTACAATCGAGGAAAGTGTTGAAGGTTTCAATGTAGGCACACAAAACTGAGCAGCCTATGGGCATGTATTTGCCAAAGTAAAATCTGTCTGACCTAAAATATGAAAACTGTCAAGGTTTGTCAAGTAAGGCCCCGTTACCGGCCTGCCATGTCACATCAACCACCCATTCAAAAGAGTTGTAGGTAACAGATCAGGCATCTCGGTCAAGTCAGTTGTTAACAGAATTTCCTTTGGCATAAGAAAGGTGGTGAATGAGACAGAATTTGCCAGCTTCCTTCTTAAACCAACCACCCCCCTCCCCCCTGAAGGTGATGCAATAAAACCTGCAGGGGGACTCACAAGGATCCATCACCTGCCCTAATCTTAACTCTTGTGTAACTTTTCCTGACCACCTCAGGCTAATCAATTGCCGATTTTAGATTACTTGACAATTGGCTGGCTAATGGACCCTAGTAAGGGATTGTAAAGTCTGCCAAGAATCCTTTGATCAGCAGTGGACCCTCATTTGGGTTGGGAAAATTCCCCAGCAGCTGATAGAGGACTTGAAATTGAATGAGTGACGTGTCTTAGGACTGTATTGATGTGAGGATAGCAGGACCAGAAGTTTGAATGTTTAATTATGTTTGGGGAAGATGTTTTGCCTGGTTGGCTGCTGTTTGTAATGCTGTAACACTACTGAGTGGCTAAGAGACTGAGTGCACCTTTCTGTTACCCTTGGCATGCTGATGCTGTATGAGAAGCACCACACTACAAGCAGCGGTGGGCAAACTTGCTGGTCGTTCCCCATGAGTAAGAGGCAGCATTGAATCGTCTACATATGTTTTGTACTTACCTCCTCAATGTATCTTTTTGCTACATTGCCCATCACAGAGTCCAAAAGGGCTGACTGAAGGTTCACTTGCTTAGGTATGAATGAGATTCGGTTGGCCTCCGTTTATATATTGCTTTATCCGAGCAATCATTGTGAGGTAAATGAATTTCCCCATATCCCCCATTCACAACTGGACCGTCTTCTGATCCCATCTTTCACCATCTTTGCATATAGGCAACAAACACTTGGTCACTGTGTTTTTCCCAGTTTTCGGAATGACACCCGTACCTTTCATAAGGGCAGATCTAATGACATTTATTTTGAAAATATTGAAAATAATTTATATGATCATCAAAGCCAACATGATAGGTTTTTTTGGCCTTAAGGAACCTGATCACCCACAACAAAGAATGTGTAGTCCATAATGTCCCTTCAGAAATGTTGAACTCTTACAACAGATAAGTCAAATTTACTTGATACTAACCACATGCCCAAAATGAGTTCATTCTCTTCAAATCATAGTTCATGCATTTGTCTTAGAACACCATAAAGTTCCTTAAAGAGGTCTTTGTTGAATTATAAACAAAAAAAGGAATTCATTGTTGTTCGACTTGGCCCTTTTTGCAGGGTCATCCCTGAACTTTTTGCCTTCCTCCTAGTATTTTTTCTGACCTGGTGTTGGTGGTTTTAGGACTCTGGGCACTTTATCACTGCTGTCCAGTGTAAAGTGCATGTGCTCTCTATAGTAAACGTGCTAAGATTGGTCTACACCTGTTTGGCGTATTTAATTTACCTATCAGTCCCCTGTAAAGTGGTATCTCATATACCCAGGGCCAGTAAATTAAATGCTACTGGTGCGCCACCCACCAAAGTAGCCTTTCAAACCTGTCTCAGGCCTCTGCCATTGCAGGGCCTGCGCGCGCAGTTTACTGCCGCTGTGACGTGGCACATAAAGTGGGTACCACGTCTCTGACTCCCCTTTTACTACATATCAGTCACCCCTAAGGTAGGCCCTAGCTAGCCCTATGGGCAGGGTGCAATGTAGGTAAAAGGTAGGACATGTGCCTTAACTGTGTGGCATGTCCTGGTAGTGACAAACAGCCATTTTGGTTTCTCACTACTGTGAGGCTGCCCTCTCATAGGAATGCATTGGGGATTCCCTGATATGTGTTTCAGTGGTAATTTCTTACATGAGAGGAGTAGAGTGGTCAAGTTTGGTATGTTTGGAATAGTGGTAATAAATGCTGCGTAATGGAATTCGCAGATTTATTATCACTATTTTAGAAATGCCACTTTTAGAAGTGGGCATTTCTGTGTGCTCTGTGTCTTTGTGCTTGCCTGTTGTGTACTGCATGTCTGGCTCTGGAGTGACAGAGACTGGGGAGGTGCAGTGGCTCCAGAGGGGCTGGGTGAGTCAGAGCTAGGCTGAATAGGCCACCTGCATTTGGAGTGGTGGGAGGAGTAGCACCTGGCGCTGAATAGGACTGTGCCTGCTTTCCACAATGCTCGCTCTGCCCCCTGTGGTGTGTCTGACCCCAGAGCCTACACTGACAATGGGGACTGTTGTGCACTTGTTAAGTGCCCCCCAGAACTGGTTTGGACTAGGTCCAGTGCCCTGTGCCAGGGCAGAACAAAGACCTTAGGGGATATAAATATTGGGGCTGTGCCCCCATGTAAAGTGTGCTTGGGGAACTGTTAGAAATGGGATCTCTGGTTGGCTAAGGCTTGCGCCAAAGCCAGGCAGAGACCACCACTCTAGTCAGGGCAAGGGAGTTACATGCCAAAGATAACCCCTGCTCACCCCCTTGGTAGCTTGGCACGAGCAGTCAGGCTTATCCCGGAGGCAATGTGTAAAGCGTTTGCGCAACACACACACAGCAACAACATACTAGGCACACCACAAAAAGGAACTCCACACAAGGTTATATATAAGAATAGCCTTTGTATTATCATAAAACACATTAGAATAGTACTCACATAATATACATCGTGCCACCTGGCACTAGGTCATATTTACAAGGGATTATTTACACCTGACAGGGCCTACTGGACCACTGTCAGAACCAGCACAAAGCGTAACTTAGTATAGGTAGTACTTATAATAAATGTAGAACACATCATGAACGTACAACCAGTAATCACTGGTAACCACTGTACTTAGCATCAGCCTGTAACATAAACTACATTATGCACAGTATCACATCAGGCGCGAATTACATTCTGCGCCAACCTCACCAGCATAAATACATTATGCAATCCTCTCATAAGTCTAAACCCATTAGACCCTAACCCCCTAAGTATAACTCACATTAGGGGCGTAAAGCGAAGTAGAGAATAACTCACAACCTAAACGCATTAGGTAATAATAAAATCACAAGCATAAACACATTATGCAAAACCTCATAATCATAACAGTACATTAGAGGTATAATACAGGGTGCGTAAATCATACTACATGATTACATTTCCTAGCACCCAAAATCACATCAGCACATAGATCAGATTAGGGCCTGGCGCCCTATAAACCTAACTGTCCCCCTGGCCAACTGGCCATCTCTAACGGGGCTCAAATGCCCTATGTCCACAGAGTCAGGGCGCGCTGCCAACGCAGCGAAAGTCAAGGGTGCGCAACTGCGCAAACCTAAACGTAGCAGCTGCCCACTACTTGCTGGGCAGCTGGGAGAGTCAGGGGCCAAGGAGTGCATCTTACTCCTAGCGCAAAAGACAGGCCCCTACAGAAAGGATAGCCTAACGTAGCAGCTGCCCACTACTTGCTGGGCAGCTGTGAAGCAATTAGAGGCCTGGGCACCACTGTACCCGTCTGCCCCCTCAGGGACCCTATAAACAAAACTGGGCCAAAATGTTGCAGCTGCCCGCGCTGGTGCGGCGCAGCTGTGAATCCATAATGGGCCCTGGCACAACTGTGCCCTATGGGCCTCGCTGGGGCTCTCCAAACATCTATGCCCCCATCGTTGCAGCTGCCCGCTACGGCGGTGCAGCTGTGAATACACAAGGAGGCTCTGGGGCTTTCTCTAAAAACAAATATGCCCCCAAACGCTGGAGCCATCTAGACTCTGGAATAATGATGCCCATCGTTGGAGGTACGCTGCCTCTGAAACCATCAGGCCCAAGTTGGAGCGGCCCGCTGCCAGACGGGGCCGCTCGGTACAGCCAAACACGGTGCCTTCACTGGCACCACAGAACACGGGCTCTGGCACTACGTGTGCCCTTTGAGCCCCTCCTGGTCGGTCTCACCCAGAGCCCCCACTCACCGGTCTATGCTCCGGACTCCTCTCGGGGCTCTGGTTTCAATGACTCCTTCCGCGGAGTCAGCAGCATGCGGCTTCTCTCTCGGGCGGCGGGGGCAGGCACCGGCAATGTGCCTCGAGCCCCATCCGCCTCAGGCTGCGTCCGCTCCTTCTGCTCTCTTCACCCGGGCCCCCTCCTGGGACCCGGGACTTCCCTTTACTTCGGCTGCCACCGCGGGGCTCTCTCCTCAGTCATGGGAGCCCCGCACTGCTATCTGCCGTTCTTCACCCGGGCCCCCTCCTGGGACCCGGGACTTTTGGATCGAGCCTGAGAGGCTCCGGCGGATCTCTGCGGCGAGCGGGACTTCCTTCCCTCAAGCGGAAGTCCCGCCCCCGCTCCAGGCATCGGCTGCCTGACTTCCTGGTTGCCGCGAGATCGCGGCGGCCGTTCCTTCTTCTCTGGGCGGCAGTGAGGGGTAGGCTCCTCTGAATTAAATATAAAATATAGAGCGGGGTGGGCTCCCGCTCGGCGTGCACACTGCGGGGTGGGCACCCGCCAAACAGGGCACACTGCGGGGGAATCCCTACGCTGGGGATTCCCTCGTTCTCCTCCTGCAGCGCAGTGCTGCCAACGCCAGCTCCTCTCTCCTGGCAATATAAAGATAAATCGCTCACAGGGCGCAGATTACTGCAGAGTCCTTTGGGATAAAGGGGGCAATGCAGGGCCCAGGGAGGCAGCCCTCATGGCAGCCCCCCCTGGGCCCCAGCAGCAGCACGCCCCGGCAGCGTCAGGAACAGCACCCAAGCAGAGGACTGAACAAGAACATTTTCATAGGGTCACAGCCCCTTCTTTTATACACCCTTTTCCCTTTGTGTAAAGGTGCAGGGCTGGGGAAAAACCAGACGCAACTGGTTTGGGGGAGCTTTGGAGCACTTTGTTTTGCTCAGCTCCTCTCTCCTTTCACAGGACAGGCTAGGGACATCAGACGCACCATGGGGGGTGGAGCCAGCATTGTGGAGGGAAGGCACAGCCCTATTCAGGTCCCAGGTGCAACTCCTCCCTCCCATCTAGATGCAGATCTCTCTAGTCACCACTGCGCTGACTCACCCTGCCCCTCCAGGAGCCACACACACCTCCCAGCCCCTGTCACTCACAAGCCAGACATGCAATTCACATCAGGCAGGCAGACACAGAGCACACATAAATGCCAACTTCTAAAAGTGGCATTTCTACACCAGTCACAATACATCTGCGCACACCATTGCGCAGCATTTATTCTCACGAGTTCGCACATACTAAACTCGCCCCTGCACTCCTCTCACACCAGGAATTACCATGGACACACATATCCCCCATGCATTCCTATGGGAGGGCAGGACAATCTCACCACACGCACTCAGCGCGCAGGCACTTTACACTGGCCCACAGTGCTAAAGTGCCCAGAGACTTAAAACTACTGACACACAAGGCAAAAAGTTTAGGGGTGAACCGGCCAAAAAGGGCCAAGTCCAACACAACCCCCTTCCAGCCAAAACGCAGGGCAGACCAATCACCACCGTGATTGGCTTCCCTGCTTGGGGCGATAGAACACGGCTTCGGGCCCGCACTGCAGGGACACCCTCCGGTTCTACGCCACTTGGAACCCATGGAATCCATCTAAGAGAAAAAAATCTCAGGACCAACTAGGCTACCCCACCGGTACTCCTTAGTTGTCCACGGCCAGGACCAGGCCCTAGGCCACCCAGATGCCACTGGTCCTTGCCAATCCAGAGAGTGGGGGGCAGTAACCCCTGGCATCCAATATCCATTCTCCACTCTCCCTCTCCGTGTAGTTCCAAACTACCACTGATCCTTCAACCGAGGGTCCGCACCCTCAGGCTGACCAGAGGTCACGGGCAAAGCATCTCCTCACCCTACCTCTACTTCTGGGGTTCCGCACCCTCCCAGGGGAAGCACCCACCAGAACACAACTCTCCCACCAGTTCAGGACCTCTCTCCATCAACTGGTCTACCACCTGGGATCCAAATTCACCGGATGCACCGGGGTCAGAGGCGAGGACTCCCTCCCTCTGCACCCCCTTCCAGAGTTCTGCACCCTCCCACTGTAGAGCAGGGTCCCTTCACTTAAGATGGGCCCCACCTGCTCTCAGGATAGTACTACCACATTCAGCCAGGGACCCTAAAGATCCCGGCTAGGCCTGCACCACCCCTTCTGGGAAACACAGGGTCTCTTCACTTAAGATGGGCCCCACCTGTGTTCACAGGGGTACCCCTAGAAGGCAACCCGGCCAGGACACTAATTACAGTCGCCCTGCCGTCCAGGTCAGGAAACACCTGAACCTGGCTCCCCAACCCAGGGACGGTACCCTTTGGTCAGATGCCCGGCGAACCAGGACTTCACGGGGAGCACGCATGCCCCCCCTCGAGGGTGACACATAACTAATGTGTCGTGTGACAGTCTGCCTGGCGCAGATCTCACGACCTCCTGTCCATCTGACAGTGCGTGCAGATCCCCCAGGACAGAAGTGGCGTCACCATGGCCATTCATTGGCGACTCAGCCCTTCTGGCTGGCCCCTGACCCACTGGTTCTTCCACTGAGGACTCTTTCCCCCTCTCACCCCTCACTCTGGACCTCTGCACCCTCCCAACTGGAGTGGTACTGCCAGACACCAGGACCGCTGGAGCTCTGGTTACAGACACTCCACGTCCTCTAGACAATGGGAGATCCTCCTCAAGTGGCCTACAAGTACAGCCTAGGCCCCCAACCTGGTGTTCCCTGAAGAAACCATCCAGGCCCTGGGACTGGGTTTCGGGCACCTTGGGACACAGCCCACACTCACTCCTTCTCCTCTGAGACAGGACGTGAGCCCCTACACCCCTCCCACTACACTGGGACCTAGCTGGGCTACACTGAACCTCTTCCACCACACAGGACCGGAAGATACCCGAGCCACTCTTGTTGGAATCATTCTCCAATGCCTCTGCAGGACCTCTAGCACACAGCCAGAGGTCCACCTCCCGTGCAAGCTCCTTATCACCACAAGAACTCACACCCACTCGTCCAGACATGCCCCCCAACTAAGACTGGTGAGACAGTTCCTTACTGCCCCTGAATCTCAACCTGTACCCCTCTTACTGGGAACCAGGTACCATACTGTGGGAACGGGGAATGGGACTTCCTGCACTGGACACCATATTGCTGCCACCACTGGATCCCACCCTTACTGGTGAATCCAGACAACTCAACTGAGCTCAGGGGATAAACTACCCTCCAGAGCTAACTTTTTCTCCTCCACACTCCCTTTCTTCCCTCCTATCCACCCACACCTCTGGGGACAGGAAAAGGGATTGGGCACTGGACCCAGCAAGGGACTCCCTATCTATGGGAACCTCCCAACCTACTGGCGTCCCGCCCTGTCATTTCTCTCTTCTGCCACCAATCATAAAAGCGCAGAAAACACCATTAAAAAATGACACTGTTGAGGAGAAAAATAAAATCAGTAAAAATAATCCCCAATATGTGATTATCTAAAATGCAGAGTTTTGTAGTGCAGCCAGTTGTCGCTGTGGTACTGCGCAAACGCAAGTCCTATCCTCACCGCTGACAACCAATGTTAGAAATGGGATCTCTGGTTGGCTAAGGCTTGCGCCAAAGCCAGGCAGAGACCACCACTCTAGTCAGGGCAAGGGAGTTACACGCCAAAGATAACCCCTGCTCACCCCCTTGGTAGCTTGGCACGAGCAGTCAGGCTTATCCCGGAGGCAATGTGTAAAGCGTTTGCGCAACACACACACAGCAACAACATACTAGGCACACCACAAAAAGGAACTCCACACAAGGTTATATATAAGAATAGCCTTTGTATTATCATAAAACACATTAGAATAGTACTCACATAATATACATCGTGCCACCTGGCACTAGGTCATATTTACAAGGGATTATTTACACCTGACAGGGCCTACTGGACCACTGTCAGAACCAGCACAAAGCGAACTTAGTATAGGTAGTACTTATAATAAATCTAGAACACATCATGAACGTACAACCAGTAATCACTGGTAACCACTGTACTTAGCATCAGCCTGTAACATAAACTACATTATGCACAGTATCACATCAGGCGCGAATTACATTCTGCGCCACCCTCACCAGCATAAATACATTATGCAATCCTCTCATAAGTCTAAACCCATTAGACCCTAACCCCCTATATAACTCACATTAGGGGCGTAAAGCGAAGTAGAGAATAACTCACAACCTAAACGCATTAGGTAATAATAAAATCACAAGCATAAACACATTATGCAAAACCTCATAATCATAACAGTACATTAGAGGTATAATACAGGGTGCGTAAATCATACTACATGATTACATTTCCTAGCACCCAAAATCACATCAGCACATAGATCAGATTAGGGCCTGGCGCCCTATAAACCTAACTGTCCCCCTGGCCAACTGGCCATCTCTAACGGGGCTCAAATGCCCTATGTCCACAGAGTCAGGCGCGCTGCCAACGCAGCGAAAGTCAAGGGTGCGCAACTGCGCAAACCTAACGTAGCAGCTGCCCACTACTTGCTGGGCAGCTGGGAGAGTCAGGGGCCAAGGAGTGCATCTTACTCCTAGCGCAAAAGACAGGCCCCTACAGAAAGGATAGCCTAACGTAGCAGCTGCCCACTACTTGCTGGGCAGCTGTGAAGCAATTAGAGGCCTGGGCACCACTGTACCCGTCTGCCCCCTCAGGGACCCTATAAACAAAACTGGGCCAAAATGTTGCAGCTGCCCGCGCTGGTGCGGCGCAGCTGTGAATCCATAATGGGCCCTGGCACAACTGTGCCCTATGGGCCTCGCTGGGGCTCTCCAAACATCTATGCCCCCATCGTTGCAGCTGCCCGCTACGGCGGTGCAGCTGTGAATACACAAGGAGGCTCTGGGGCTTTCTCTAAAAACAAATATGCCCCCAAACGCTGGAGCCATCTAGGCTCTGGAATAATGATGCCCATCGTTGGAGGCACGCTGCCTCTGAAACCATCAGGCCCAAGTTGGAGCGGCCCGCTGCCAGACGGGGCCGCTCGGTACAGCCAAACACGGTGCCTTCACTGGCACCACAGAACACGGGCTCTGGCACTACGTGTGCCCTTTGAGCCCCACCTGGCCGGTCTCACCCAGAGCCCCCACTCACCGGTCTATGCTCCGGACTCCTCTCGGGGCTCTGGTTTCCATGACTCCTTCCGCGGAGTCAGCAGCATGCGGCTTCTCTCTCGGGCGGCGGGGGCAGGCACCGGCAATGTGCCTCGAGCCCCATCCGCCTCAGGCTGCGTCCGCTCCTTCTGCTCTCTTCACCCGGGCCCCCTCCTGGGACCCGGGACTTCCTTACTCGGCTGCCCCGCGGGGCCTCTCTCCTCAGTCATGGGAGCCCCGCACTGCTATCTGCCGCTGCTCACCCGGGCCCCCTCCTGGGACCCGGGACTTTGGATCGAGCCTGCGAGGCTCCGGCGGATCTCTGCGGCGAGCGGGACTTCCTTCCCTCAAGCGGAAGTCCCGCCCGCTCCAGGCATCGGCTGCCTGACTTCCTGGTTGCCGCGAGATCGCGGCGGCCGTTCCTTCTTCTCTGGGCGGCAGTGAGGGGTAGGCTCCCTCTGAATTAAATATAAAATATAGAGCGGGGTGGGCTCCCGCTCGGCGTGCACACTGCGGGGTGGGCACCTGCCAAACAGGGCACACTGCGGGGGAATCCCTACGCTGGGGATTCCCTCGTTCTCCTCCTGCAGCGCAGTGCTGCCAACGCCAGCTCCTCTCTCCTGGCAATATAAAGATAAATCGCTCACAGGGCGCAGATTACTGCAAAGAGTCCTTAGGGATAAAGGGGGCAATGCAGGGCCCAGGGAGGCAGCCCTCATGGCAGCCCCCCTGGGCCCCAGCAGCAGCACGCCCGGCAGCGTCAGGAACAGCACCCAAGCAGAGGACTGAACAAGAACATTTTCATGGGGTCACAGCCCCTTCTTTTATACACCCTTTTCCCTTTGTGTAAAGGTGCAGGGCTGGGGAAAACCAGACGCAACTGGTTTGGGGGAGCTTTGGAGCACTTTGTTTTGCTCAGCTCCTCTCTCCTTTCACAGGACAGGCTAGGGACATCAGACGCACCACGGGGGGTGGAGCCAGCATTGTGGAGGGAAGGCACAGCCCTATTCAGGTCCCAGGTGCAACTCCTCCCTCCCATCTAGATGCAGATCTCTCTAGTCACCACTGCGCTGACTCACCCTGCCCCTCCAGGAGCCACACACACCTCCCAGCCCCTGTCACTCACAAGCCAGACATGCAATTCACATCAGGCAGGCAGACACAGAGCACACATAAATGCCAACTTCTAAAAGTGGCATTTCTACACCAGTCACAATAAATCTGCGCACACCATTGCGCAGCATTTATTCTCACGAGTTCGCACATACTAAACTCGCCCTGCACTCCTCTCACACCAGGAATTACCATGGACACACATATCCCCCATGCATTCCTATGGGAGGGCAGGACAATCTCACCACACGCACTCAGCGCGCACGCACTTTACACTGGCCCACAGTGCTAAAGTGCCCAGAGACTTAAAACTACTGACACACAAGGCAAAAAGTTTAGGGGTGAACCGGCCAAAAAGGGACAAGTCCAACAGGAACTTTGTGCTTACTGGAGCGGAAGGACTGCTGGGCGCCAGGAGGAACCACCGTGGGACCCAGCTGCTGTCTCCTGGGGGTCCCTAGGTGCAGGCCTGCCTGTGCCCAGCCCTTCCCTATGGGTCTTTGGACTTAGCGCCTGGCTGAGCGCTCTATCTTTATTGCCCTGGGAGCCTGAGAAGGGGGCTCCTGCCTTCAAGCGCGTTGTGAGTGCTGTGGGTTCTTGGGAAGGAGAGGGAACAGCCGGTGTGCGTGTCGGCACCCCCCCCCTTTTATCAAGCACCGGTGAGGCACAGAAAGTTGCTACCGGAGGGAGGAGATGTGTCAGAGTAGTGCTCCCCCTCCCTAAACCTCCAGCAAGTATGGCGCTTGGGGTGAGAAGACGGCGCAGAGACACCATCAGGCGGGAACCTACCCCGCATTCTTGTGTCAGGAGAAAGTAGGCTCGAATGCGGAACGCAAAGGAAGCAGTCCACAAAACCGGAAGTCAGGCGACGAGAGCCGAACTGTGGGCGGGGCTCCCGTGAGGACACAACACCAGAAGGAAGTCAGGCAGGAACGAAGCCTGGAGGTGGGTGGGGCTTTTAATCCAGGGAGCCCGGTCGTGTTCACGCAAGAGGAAGAAGAGAGCACCGTGTGGTTCCCACCAGCGGAAAGAGGAGGCCCGCGGAAGAACCAGGCAGTCAGGCGGCGACTCGGCCTGATGGTGGGCAGGTCCCTGATCCAGGAAGAGGAGAGCCCATGTGTTGCAGGCTCCACCCGAGGACACACAGTTGCTGGGACTCTATGGCGGGAGCCCACTGGGAGCGGTCTATGGCGGGAGCCCACTGGGAGCTCCAGAATACGGACCGACTCAGCAGACAAGCCGCGAGGAGCACAGTGGCCCAGCTGGTGGTCCCTGCAGGAGTACCGGCGAGTCTGACTGTCCCCGGAGAGCGGGGCAGTCTGTTTAAAGCAGCAGGACTGGTAAGAGGCCCAGCGAGAGGCCGGCCGACACAGCGGGGAGAAGCTCTCCAGGCCCCCGGAGCGAGGCTGAGTCCAGAGGGGCTGACAGGAGGGGGAACCAACCCCTTCCCTTACCTACACTGAGGCATCCGCACCGCAAAGTAGCGGGCGGCCGCTTTTTGGCCATATCTTTGTTTTCCTCACGGGGGGACCAAGTGAGGTCCTCCCGCCCTAAGGGGCATCGCACTGCCCTTTTGTCGAAGTATCGCGGGGCGAGCCCAGGACGGGGCTCCCGCTTCAGAATGAGCGTATGTTGTGCTTGGATGCAAGGGCACATGGCCTGTGAGGTGCCCTAACGGCGATGAGGAGGCCGGGGCAGTGACTATGCCTTTTAGGGGAATTATGGCTTTTGTAGCTATGGGCCTGATGTATTTACGCTATGTGCCCACTGAGGATGTTTACTAAGGTACACTCTGCCAGCGTTATGCGTGCAATGATGTTTATGCCATACTGACATGGTTATGGTCTTGCTAAGGTGGCTATGCGTAATGTGCTTAGGCTATGATGGTAATGTGTGCACCTAGTAAGTGATTAACGTGCACTGCTGATGATGGTGGGCAGGATGGGTTGTGGTGATGTACTGCACTACTGTTGATTATGTGTTACATAATATGCTATGACGTGTATGCATAATAGGTTTATGCTAAGTGTCCTATGGCCAGTGGTTACTGGTGGTTTTCACTAACTATGATTTGATGGTTATGACAGTGGCCCAATTGGCCCTGTAATGCATATAATCCCCTGTAAAGTGATACCTAGTGCAAGGTGACACAGTGTATATGTGTGATTATGCTCTAATGTGTTTTATGAGTAATACAAAGACTATTTTTATATAACCTTGTGTGGAGTTTCTTTTGTGGTGTGCCTAGTGCGTCGCTGCTGTGTGAGCGTGTTGCGCAAACGCTTTACACATTGCCTCTGGGATACGCCTGACTGCTCTGCTAAGCTACCAAGGGGGCGAGCAGGGGTTATCTTCAGCGTGTAACTCCCTTACCCTGACTAGAGTGGTGGTTTCTGCCTGGCTTAGGCGCCTGCCCTAGCCAACCAGAAATCCCATTTCTAACATTGGTTGTCAGCGTTGAGGATAGGACTTGCGTTTGCGCAGTACCACAGCGACACCTGGTTGCACTACAAACTCTACAATTTAGACTAATCACGTGTTTGGGGATTTCTCCTGATTTTCTTTTATTCTCCTCAAAAGTGTCATTTTTGAATTGTGTTTTCCTGCTCTTCTAAATTTTTGGTGACACCCCTTAAGTGTCAGTCATGTCTCACCTTGGTGATCCAGCAGTTGTTGTGACGGAAAGTGCATTTAATGTAAGGATGTTGCATAGGTATACTGTGAAGGACCTAAAGAGGTTCTGTCAGGATCTTGGGTGTCAAGTGAGTAGGTCTGCCAGGAAGGTGGAACTGCGGGAGACCTTGTTGGCCTGTTGGATATCCAAAAACCGGGTGAGGGAGGAGTCTGGGAAGGAGGACCCCGAGATCAGTGAGGTCTCTGAGAGGGAGGGTCCCCGATCCTCACCACTGGAGGGCAGTGCCTCTGGAGAGTTTGAGCAGGACGGAGAAAATGACAGGGCAGGGACGCCAGTAGATAGTGAGGACCCCGCAGAGAGGGAGTCCCTTGCTGGGTCCAGTGCCGGGAGCAGTGCCCCATCCCTTTCCCTGTCCCCAGAGGAGTGGGTGGACAGGAAGGAAGCAAGGGAGCATCAGCTGGTGTTGGAAAGGCTCAGGTTGGAGCTAACGCAGCTCGGTGTGGAGGAGAAAAAGGCTGAGGTTGAGAGAGCCTTAGTTCAGGAGAGGATGGTGGAGGCAGAGAGGGCCTTCGCCAGAGTAAAGCTAACTCTTGAGAATATGTCCCCTGAGTGTAGTTTTAGTGGTCTGGATTCACCAGTGAGGATGGGGTCCAGTGGTGGCAGCAATATAGAGTCCAGTGCAGGATGTTCCACTCCCAGATCCCAGAGAATGGTACCTAGTTCCCAGGAAGAGGGTGTCACACCTGAAGGGTATAGGTTGAGGTTCAGGGGCAGTAGGAAACTGTCTCACCAGTCTTGGGGGGAGTTTGTGGATGAGTGTTGTGATGCACTGGAAGGTTGGGTGATGGGTAGCACGGCAAACAATTTTGAAGGGCTGTTAGACCTGGTACCATTGGCGTGGGTCTCCCTTCCATTTTTTCACTATGCCTCCACTGTTGTTGACCTGTTTTAGCTGGTATAGATGCTTTGGGCACTTTGCCACTGCTAATCAGTGCCAAAGTGCAAGTGCTCCCTATGATAAAATGATGTATGGATTAGTGACTCCATGATTGGCTTATTTGATTTACTGTCAGACCCTAGTATAGTGCACCGCGTGTGCCCAGGGCCTGTGAATCAAATGCTGCTGGTGGGCTTGCAGCACTGGTTGTGCCACCCACCGGAGCAGCTTGGAAAGCGTGTCTCAGGCCTGCCATTGCAGAGCCTGTGTGCAGTCTGGTACTGCCATGTCGACTTGGTAAGTGCACCCACTTACCAGTCCCCAAACCTTCCATTTCCTGCATATTAGTCACCCCTAAGGTAGGCCCTAGGGCAGGGTGCATTGTATGTGTAAGGTGGGACATGCCCTGGTATGTGTGGCATGTCCTGATAGTGAATTACAGCCAATTTCGTTTTTCACTATTGCAAGGTTACCTGTCCCCATAGGCCAGAATGGGCAGTTTGATTATAACATCTTATAATCCTAACTGACCCAGGGAACATGGTAGAAAAACGAATTTAGTATGCCTGAACTCAGAATGATAAAATACATCTTTTAGTGAAGTTGGTTTTAACATTCTGTGTTTGAAAATACCACTTTTAGAACGTAGGTATTTTCTTGCCTAACCATCCAGCCTGCCTCTGCTAGCTTGTGTATTGTGTGTCTGCGTTTGTGAGTGACAGGGGCTGGGGGACTCCAGGAGACAGGGTGAGTCAGCACAGGGCTGAATAGACCTATCTGCATGTAGAGTGGTGGGAGGAGTAGCACCTGGGCCTGAATAGGGCTGTGCCTGCCTTCCACAATGCTGGCTCCACTTCCTGTGGTGCGTCTGATGTCCCTGGCCCACACTGACAAAGGAAGAAGGTGTGCACTGGCAGAATGCACCCAAAACTGGTTTGGACTAGGTACAGGACCCTCTGCCTTCAGAGGACAAACGATTTGCTAGTATAAATATTGGGACCCAGACCCCAAGATTTTAGATCACTTCTGGGAAACAAGACGAACCTTTGCTGAGGAGAGGAACCAGAGAAACTGAAGGAGGAGACTATCCCTATGCTGTGTGCTGTTTGAGGGATTGTCCTGCAGTGGTTGCCTGATTGCCAAAGAAAGGACCTTTGTGATTACTTTCATCATCTTGCAGAACATCTCCAAGGGCTTGAAGATTGAGCTTGCCTCCTGCTGAAGTCTCAGGGATACAAGACTTCACCAACCAGCTCCCCTGAATTCCCTTGCTGGGAATTTGAAGTGCCTACTGTTGTGTTGGTCCTTCTGAGAGACTGCGTGTCGCTGGGAGCTGGAAGCGCGACTCACGAAGAAGAAGCGTGTCGCCGCCGCAGCAGCTGTCGTTGCATCGCCGAGAAAGCGTGCCGCCGCTGTCGCCATCGCATCACCGAAGCACCTCGCATCACCGGAGAAGAGTGTCGCCGTTGCATCAGACGCCGTCGCATCATCGGAGAAGCGTGTCGCAGGGCCTGTCGCGGCTCAGAAGATTCACTGAGTCGCCGCACGGCCGTCGGGCGTGCACGCATCGCCCCCTTCGTGTTGCATCAAGAAGAAGACGCCATTTTGTTTCATTGCACTGGGTCGTCATTGCATCGCGGCACTGTGGGTCGCATCGCCACAGAAGTGCAGTAAGAAACCGACGCATCACCTCCCCATGCGGTGAAGAACCAACGCATCACCTCCTCTCCGGTAAGGAACTGACGCATCACCGTCCCCTACGCAGCAGTAGGGAACCGACGCATCACCTCCCCCGGAGCAAGGAACCGACGTATCACCGTTCTTGCGTGTATGGAACCGACGCATCACCTTCCCTACAACTCTTTTGTTTGTATCGCGTTACGCATCCAAAGGTACATTGAACGTTGAGTGTCGCATTTACTATCTTTATTGAACTGAACTATTTTCTACCATTGACAGTCATATTTTTCATAGTGTATTGTGGATTTTTGTCGTTTTGGGTCTTGTGTTAAGTCTATATAAAAATACTTATTTTTATACTACAACCTGTGTGGTGTCCATCTGTAGTGTTGTCACTGGGTTACTGTATGTGTTCACAAATGCTTTACAAACTGCCTCTGAGATAAGCCTGCCTGCTCGTGCCAAGATACCAAGGGGGTGAGCAGGGGTTATTTTAGTAGTGTATCCCCCTTACCCTGACTAGAAGCAAGGGTCCCTATTTGGAGAAAGGTACCTACCTCTGCCAACTAGAGACCCCCAGTTATAACAAGGGCTGTTCAATCTGATTGTCAGAGAGCACATGTTCCTTTGTTGTTTTCCACGGTTACGCCAACACCTGTTGGAGTGTGAGTACTCTGATCCCAGGGAGCTTGCACGGGAGGCAGACCTCTGGGTGAACGGCAGAGGATCTGATGAGGCATTAGGGAGTGACCCTAAGAGGAGTGGCTCAGGTATGTCCCAGCCCAGGGTGGTGGGAAAGGTTCTTAGTAGCCCAGATAGGTCCCGGTGTAGTGGGAGGGTTGTAGGGACTCACGTCCTGTCTCTGCAGAGAAGGAGTGAAAATGGGATGCGTTCCAAGGTGCCCAAAACCCAGTCTCAGGGCCTGGAGGGTTCCTTCGGGGAACACCAGGTGGGGAGCCTAGGCTGTACTAGTAGGCCATCCATTTAGGGGGATCTCCTAGTGTCAGAGGAACTTGGAGCATCTGTAAGCGGAGCTCCATTAGTTCTGATGTCTGGTGGTGCCGTTCCTGAGTGGAGGTTGCAGGAGTCCAGATGGAGGGTTGAGAGCTGGAGAGAGTCCACAGTGGGAGAACCAGTGGGTCAGGGGCCAGCCATAAGGGCTGAGCCTCCTAGGAGTGACCATGGTGACTACACTTCTGTTCTGGGGGGTCTTTGCGCACTCTCAGAGGGACAGGGGTTGGGAGATCAGCGCCAGGAAAACTGTCACGCAACACATGAGGACTTCCTTGGGAGCACGCATGCGCGGCCCAAGGTTATGTGTTACCCTTGGGCCGCGCATGCGTGCTCCCAGGAAGTCCTGGTGTGCCTGGCAGGTGCTCAGCCGCAGGGTGTAGTCCCTGGGTTGGGAGGCCAGGTTCAGGTTTTGCCTGACCTGGAGGGAAGGACATCTGTAACCAGTGTCCCTACCGTTTTGTCTTCTTGGGGTACCACTCCAGGTGGGAGGGTGCAGAACTCTGGAAGGGAGTGCAGAGGGAGGGAGTCCTTGCCTCTGGCCCCGGTTTACCCTGAGGGTTTAGATCCTAGGTTGGGAGACCAGTTGCCAAAGAGAGGTCCTGAATGGGTGGGAGAGTTGTGTTCTGAGGGTGCCTCTCCTAGGAGGAGAGTGCGGAACCCAAGAAGGAGGGGTAGGGGAAGGAGAGCCTCACTCGTGACTCCTGGTCAGCCTGAGGGTGCAGACCCTGGGTTTGGGGATCATTGGCAGTTTAGAACTGCACTGATGAGATGTAGAGTGGAGAATGGATACTATGTACCTGGGGCTACCGCCCCCCACTCTGTGAGATGGCAAGGACCAGAGACATCTGGATGGCCTAGGGCCTGGTCCTGGCCGCGGACAGCTAGGGAGTCCCAGTGGGGTAGCTTAATTGGTCCTGGGAGCTTTGACAGAGGGAACCACATGGGTTCAGATTGGCGTAGAACTGGAGTGTGCCCATGCAGTTGCGGGCCCGTATCCGTGTTCTATCACCCCAAGCAGGGAAGCCCATCAAGGTATTGATTGGTCTACCCTGGCTTTAGGCTGGAAGGGGGTTGTGTTGGACTTGGCCCTTTTTGCAGGGTCATCCCTGAACCTTTTGCCTTCCTCCTAGTATTTTTTCTGACCTGGTGTTGGTGGTTTTAGGACTCTGGGCACTTTATCACTGCTGTCCAGTGTAAAGTGCATGTGCTCTCTATGGTAAACGTGGTAAGATTGGTCTACACCTGTTTGGCGTATTTAATGTACCTATCAGTCCCCTATAAAGTGGTATCTCATATACCCGGGGCCAGTAAATTAAATGCTACTGGTGGGCTTGCAACGCTGCTTGGGCCACCCACCAAAGTGGCCTTTCAAACCTATCTCAGGCCTTTGCCATTGCAGGGCCTGCGCGCGCAGTTTACTGCCGCTGTGAAGTGGCACATAAAGTGGGTGCCACGTCTGTGACTCCCCTTTTACTACATATCAGTCACCCCTAAGGTAGGCCCTAGCGAGCCCTATGGGCAGGGTGCAATGTAGGTAAAAGGTAGGACATGTGCCTTAACTGTGTGACATGTCCTGGTAGTCACAAACAGCCATTTTGGTTTCTCACTACTGTGAGGCTGCCCTCTCATAGGAATGCATTGGGGATTCCCTGATATGTGTTTCAGTGGTAATTACTGACATGAGAGGAGTAGAGTGGTCAGGTTTGGTATGTTTGGAATAGTGGTAATAAATGCTGCATAATGGTGTTTGCAGATTTATTATCACTATTTTAGAAATGCCACTTTTAGAAGTGGCCATTTCTGTGTGCTATGTGTCTTTGTGTCTGCCTGTTGTGTACTGCATGTCTGGCTCTGGAGTGACAGAGACTGGGGAGGTGCAGTGGCTCCAGAAGGGCTGGGTGAGTCAGCGCTAGGCTGAATAGGCCAATCTGCATTTGGAGTGGTGGAAGGAGTAGCACCTGGGACTGAATAGGACTGTGCTTGCCTTCCACAATGCTGGCTCCACCCCCTGTGGTGTGTCTGGGGCCAGAGCCTACACTGACAATGGGAACTGTTGTGCACTTGTTAAGTGCCCCCCAGAATGGGTTTGGACCAGGTCCAGTGCGGGAAACGGCGTGTACAACGATGTTTCCACAATGCATGGCATTACAACAAGGTCGTTACAACGACTGCGTTGTTACCACGCATGCCATTACATCGCAAGTCGTAACAACGACTTGCTGTAGGGGGCGTGCAACACCAGGGAATGTGTAGGATTTTAAATCCAACACCTTCCCTGCTGTTGCACAAACTGGAGTAGGAATAGTAATTAATACTATTCCTAAGTCCAGCGCGCCCCCTACAGCAAGTCGTTGTTTTGACTTGCGATGTAATGGCACGCGTGGTAACAACTCAGTCATTGTAACGACCGCGTTGTAAAGCCATGCGTGGTGAATGTATTAGTAGTAACGTCATACATTCGTCCAGTGCCCTGTGCCAGGGCAAAACAAAGACCTTAGGGGACATAAATATTGGGGCTGTCACGCCATGTAAAGTGTGCTTGGGGAACTTTGTGCTTACTGGAGCTGAAGGACTGCTGGGCGCCAGGAAGAACCGCCATGGGACCCACCTACTGTCTCCTGGGTGTCCCTACATGCTGGCCTGCCTGTGCCCAGCCCTGCCCTATGGGTCTTTGGACTTAGCGCCTGGCTGACCGCTCTATCTTTATTGCCCTGGGAGCCTGAGAAGGGTGCTCCTGCCTTCAAGCGCATGGTGAGCGCTGTGGGTTCTTGGGAAGGAGAGGGAACAGCTGGTGTGCGTGCCGCCCCCCCCCCCTCCTCCTTTTATCATTGCCGGTGAGGCGCAGAAAGTTGCTACCGGAGGGAGGAGCTGTGTCAGAGAAGTTCTCCCCCTCCCTAAACCTCCAGCAAGTGTGCCGCTTGGGGTGAGAAGACGGCGCAGAGACACCATCAGGCTGGAGCCTACCCTACATTCTTGTGCCAGGAGAAAGTAGGCTCGACTGCGGAACGCGAAGGAAGCAGTCCACAAAACCGGAAGTCAGGCAATGAGCCTGACCATGGGCAAGGCTCCCGTGAGGATGGGGAGAGCCCCGGGTGTTGCCACCAGAAGGAAGTCAGGCAGGAACGAAGCCTGGAGGTGGGTGGGGCTTTTAATCCAGGGAGACCAGTCGTGTCCACGCAAGAGGAAGAAGAGAGCCCCGTGTGGTCCCCACCAGTGGCGAGAGGAGGCCCGCGGAAGAACCGGCAGTCAGGCGGCGACTCGGCCTGACGGTGGGCAGGGCCCTGATCCAGGAAGAGGAGAGCCCATGTGTTGCAGGCTCCACCCGAGGACACGCAGTTGCTGTGGACCGGGAGAGGTCTACCGCGGGAGCCCACTGGGAGCTCCACAATCCAGACCGACTCAGCAGCCAAGCCGCGAGGAGCACAGCGACCCAGCTGGTGGTGCCTGCAGGAGTCCCGGCGAGTCCGACTGTCCCCGGAGAGCGGGGCAGTCTGTTTAAAGCAGCAGGACCGGTAAGAGGCCCGGCGAGAGGCCGGCCAACACAGTGGGGAGAAGCTCTCCAGGCCCCCGGAGTGAGGATGAGTCCGGAGGGGCTGACTGGAGGGGGAATCAACCCCTTCCCTTATCTACACTGAGGCAGCCGCACCGCGGAATAGCGGGTGGCCGCTTTTTGGCCATATCTTTGTTTTCCTCACGGGGGAACCAAGTGAGGTCCTCCCGCCCTAAGGGGCATCGCACTGCCCTTTTGGGGAAGTATCGCGGGGCAAGCCCAGGACGGGGCTCCCGCTTCAGAATGAGCGTATGTTGTGCTCGGATGCAAGGGCACATGGCCTGTGAGGTGCCCTAACGGCGATGAGGAGGCCGGGGCAGTGACTATGCCTTTTAGGGGAATTATGGCTCCTGTAGCTATGGGCCTGATGTATTTACGCTATGTGCCCACTGAGGAAGTTTACTAAGGTACACTCTGCCAGCGTTATGCGTGCAATGATGTTTATGCCATACTGACATGGTTATGATCTTGCTAAGGTGGCTATGCGTAATGTGCTTAGGCTATGATGGTAATGTGTGCACCTAGTAAGTGATTAACGTGCACTGCTGATGATGGTGGGCAGGATGGGTTGTGGTGATGTACTGCACTACTGTTGATTATGTGTTACATAATATGCTATGACGTGTATGCATAATAGGTTTATGCTAAGTGCCCTACGGCCAGTGGTTACTGGTGGTTTTCACTAACTGTGATATGATGGTTATGACAGTGGCCCAATTGGCCCTGTAATGTATAGAATCCCCTGTAAAGTGATACCTAGTACCAGGTGGCGCAGTGTATATATGTGATTATGCTCTAATGTGTTTTATGAGTAATACAAAGGCTATTTTTATATAACCTTGTGTGGATTTTCTTTTGTGGTGTGCCCAGTGCGCCGCTGCTGTGTGAGTGTGTTGCGCAAACGCTTTACACATTGCCTCTGGGATAAGCCTGACTGCTCTGCCAAGCCACCAAGGGGTTGAGCAGGGGTTATCTTCAGCGTGTAACTCCCTTGCCCTGACTAGAGTGGTGGTTTCTGCCTGGCTTAGGCGCTTGCCCTAGCCAACCAGGAATCCCATTTCTAACAATTGTTAAAGGTTGTGCCCAAACGTACTCCGGTAAGGACTCTTCTACTTCGAAACTTAGGTGTTTAGATAATGATCAAGCATGTACTAAGTAGAGGTGTGGATTTTATTTAAATATGCAACTTGGCAGGTGGTCCGTTAATCTGGAGGGGTGGCCCAAGCCATCAGTGAAATTGCCTGCCATATTCTAAGCTATCTGCCGCTGTGATGAAAAATGTAAATCCAGTGGGATGTGATGCAATCTGTTTTTTTTTACACAAACACTGGTTTGTGTAACACTAGTTTGTTTCTGAATATTGAAACATAACTTCATGATGGGCGGGGAGTTTTCTCCTGTGTGGCTGGAACATCTTTTCATTTTTCCTGTTCACAAGCACCAAACAGGCAAATTGATCTTTGAATGGGCCACATTAAATTATGTGGAGATTCCAGCATTCATAAGCTGGCAGCATGTGGTGGATGAGCGGCCAGGAAAAGGTTCTAAAACTTAAGCTAGCTGAGGGTCCCGAGCCGGGAAGCACACAGTTCCACATATCTAAAAGAGCTTAGGCAACTGGAGGATAGATTAAAAGGATATCTGCTGATTTTTGACTAACGTCCTACATCTACCAATTTCTAAATAACTCATAATCTAGGTGGGTGTGCACTCAATGGTACTTTAGAAACTTTAAACTCAAACATATTTAAAACATACGATTGAGACTAGGTTAAAGTGGACATCGATAAAGGGAAAATAAATTAGCGTTGCTTTGGGGGACCTATGCAAATGCCAGCCCTGGGGCACAGTGATTTTGTTAATTCATACCCTAGAGCTGCTCATATTACCTCTTTGCTGGAATAGGCACAATCTATGCAAGGTAAGGGTCTGGGTATTCAAAGGAAAGGGGGCTGGCTTTGAGTGAGCTGACTCTTTCCATGTACCAGACTGCATTTGACTTGGAAGATGGAACCCAGTAACCACACTAACAGTATGGTTGGCAGTGCAAAGCAACAACATGGCCATTCACCGGGGGTGGAGGGAGGGCTGTTGCTGCATTGTGATTGGCCCCACATTTTCACACACTGTGTGTGTTTAAGTTCATGGTCTGCCATATGAGAGACTTAAGAGAGGTGCATTTGTTAGAGCCCATCCCTAGCATAACATTGGCCATCCTGAGAATTTTGTGATTATCTTTTGCATTATGGAGCATTCCTTTTATAATGCGGCCCTAACATTACAGTGACAACTCCCAGAAAATTCTATATATCATATATATTTCACAGCTAGACGTTTGACAAATGCATGAAGAAATGTATTTGGAAAAATAATTCCATGTGACTTTTATAAAAATCCTTTTAAAATAATTGCACCATAAAAGAATACATTCATGTTTCAACAGAGCAAACCACAGTCAATGGGAGTCTTTGCTGGAGCACTCCCATTGATCCTGGTTTGATCCATTCCTGTCACGAGCACTAGACTCAGCCACACAATTGGGGTAGAATTTGAATCAGAACGAGTGGAGGAATGTTAGGTAGTAGGAATTTTGTGGATCCCTGTATATAGCACATCTTTATGTCATAAAATTTCAAGGAAAATGTGTGATTTAAGCCAAAGTTTGAGGTTTCAATGGCATTGTGGGTAAGAAACAATCACAGGATCCACATGAGGCACACCATCCTGGACTCCCTCAGGTGTCTAATTTCAGAAATGTCTGGGTTCATAGATTTCCCTTGGTTGCCTCCGAACCTGGTCTCAAATATCGTAGCTACCCTATTTTTTACAGGAAATGTTAATGTTCCACATTGCATTTTGGACCCTTTTCTTGTTGCAGCCACTAGACCCACTCCCACAAGTGAGGTACCATATTGATTAGAATCTTGTGGAAATTATGGGAGATAGGAAGTTTGTAGTTTCCCACAGATTCCAGAACTTTCCGTCAGAGAAAAGTAAGGAAAATGTGCTTTTAGACAAAGTTTGAGGTTTGAAAGGGATTTTGGGGAAAATAAAATGGTGATAGCCATGCAAGTCTCATCACCTTGGCCACCCTTGGGTGTCTTGTGTTCAGAAATGTGCAGGTTTGGTAGGTTTCCTTGGGTACAGGCTTAGATCGACCCCGGATCCTGCAGCCCCCTACATTGCAGAACAGGGTTGATTTTGGTGTGGAAACATTAGATCTGTCCATGTTGAATTTTGGGCCTTTTCATGTTGCAGGCACTAAGCCCACCCACACAAGTGAGCTACTATTTTTATCAGGAGACTTTGAGGAATGTTGGGGAGAAGGTAATTTGTGGCTCCCCATAGAGTCCAGAAATTTCTGTCACAGAAATGAGAGGAAATTTTCATTCAGAAGCCCTGGCTACTGCAAGGGCTTCTGGTTGAATAAAACCTTGTTAAAACTACAGAAGTCACATGAACCTGGACAACCCAGGTGTCTGGTTTACAGAAATGCCTTGGGTGGTAGGTTTTCCTGGGTAGAGGATGAGCTAGCTAGCAAGATTGTTTAAAAAATCATGGATTCACCTGGGTGAATTATGATGTCTCCAGGTCGAATTTTGGGGTGTATTGTGACACAGGCACTAGGACAAGCCACACAAGTGAAATACCATTTTTATCAGGAGACATGTAGAACACAGAATAGCAGAACATTTGTCATTATCAATTCAACTTCTCTGCATTTGTGCCTTTGAAATGTAAGCAAGTGTGGTAGAAAGAAGACATGTCCACAGAAGCATCTGTAATTTGTAAGGCATTTTTTTCCTAGACCGACCCCTTCCCTTTTATTAAAGAGAGTTTTTGAGTCCAAACCTTATCTTTCTTCTTTATACTAACTTCAGCTTCACAAACATATTCACTTTTCTGCTTGATAGATTGATCTCTTCTGCGTTACTCAGGCTGTCCCATCTGTATCCCTTTTTACTGTCCCCAGAGTCCTGGGAAGAACGCCTATCAGGATACTGATGCCGATCTGGCTTTTTGATTTTACTGTCTCTCAAATTATATCCACCCCTGCTGAATTCCTTTGTTAAAGGAGATCCAGTCCATGGCTTTTTTTCTACTTTCTGATTTTTCATGTATCCGGCACGTATTTGTCTGTGCCTGAACATTCACCCTCATTTTTTGATTTATGATGCATGTTTTTTTAACCTGTGATCCTGAGGTGTGAAAGCCTACTGAGGTGTAAACATCTGAAATAATCTTCGTAAGTTCCAGTTCGTGTTGTTGAAGGGGCACCTCTGCCAGCCACAAGTGATCTGCCAGAGCTGCAGCTTCTCTCTGTGCATTATTGAGAACCATTGAGGAGACTGTTTCGAATTTGCCCATTAATTTCATCCCTCAATCTAGAGCAGTTGCATGCTCATTCTGTAGTTGTTTTAATATACCTGCTAGTAAGGGTGTGCTGTGCGTAATAGTATAAATACTCATAAATATGGCTCTCCACTTGGTTCACTCTTCTATAAGTAGTACCAACCCCAAGGGAACATACATTGTTAAAATTCTATGCCCATCCAGGGGTGACATATGAGGATAGACCAATTTTAATTGACTGGTCTTGCATGCAATCAAAAATGGAATTTTGAGTCGCTTCATGGGCACTTTGCCGATAAAGGCATTATTAGTCTGTGGACTAATTGCCTGCACTGAGGGAAGTGCATGTTGTGCAGGTCCATAAGCCCCTGAACAAATAGCAATTGGTTGGAAGACATACTGTCGAAGTCGCCTATAAATAGCCACTACTTGATTTAGTAACTGTGTTATTTCTGCAATTACTAGATTCAGGATATGGTGCATAACCAGTCATAGGGGGCTAACCCCATTATTACTTAAAGGGCCCATTCTAATGTGTTGCACTACATGAATTAACAGATCACCAAACATTACTTGATGTTCTTGATATCCTAACAGGGCTTATAAGTCACAATAGGGTTCATAATTAGCTGGGAGTGCTGCAGCTCTGTATGTGTGAATGTTCCCAGTATTGAGATCTACATGCTCAAACTTCACCCATGAGTAAAATATTTAAAAAGGATATGCAGCATGTGCATTTATAACAAAAGTTACCTCACAGCCAAATTAGGGACACCCATAGCAAGGAGATGTTGTGTGACTCATTCCCAAATGTTTACTCCTATCTGAATAGGAGCTTGCACCATTTTCATGAATTGTAACCGCAATGAAAACAAAAAGAGTGGTAGCTGCAATGTTTACTAAAAGAGTGAACCACAGAAAACACTTCAACATTTGGAAGTATAACTTTACAGTAATCATACATTCATTCTTCTGCTTACTAAGTTAATGTTAGCACCAAAAAGAAAGCATAGTTTGAGTTTCAGATTCAGTTCTCACCCTGTTTGAACAATAAGGCTTTCTGGTCTACATACCGGCAGAATCTGCTATTGTCATCTGTGCTGGCAGCCAGTTTGATTAAGCCCTCTGTCCCCCCCTTTTTGATAAACATTATACGCACGGAATCCCCGTGGGACCTAATTGTTTAGGATACCAGGACGCCAGTGGCGATCTCTGGCCCATAATATTACTTCAGTAGGCGCAACATCCTTTCCAGAACAGGCCACCTGGTTAACTCCCCCATTATGGAGGAGAATCAGGGACTCAGTTTTGGGGAGGAGATGGCAGCAGAAATTCTTAGAACAACTCCATCCATCTTAGGCTCTGAAAATAATTCAGCCACAGGTTCTACATCGGAGGATTGGGCATCATTGACTGCAATGAAGCGAGATTGGCTGAAGGTTACGCTACAGGGGGCGATGATGACCGAATATCTTCGTGCCAACATCGCACCCAAAGGCCTTATGGTCAAAAACTTTCCAAGACTTTTTCTGGAAGATCAAATGTTCAAGAAAGAGTGGTCCCTGGTAGCATGGAAGTGCACCAGGGATTGGCTCATCTTGATCATCAACACAGCCAAGAGATTAGCAGACGCTCTCTTAATACGGATACAAATTGCTGAGGGATCTCTTAAAACCACCATCCAGATAACCCAATTTAAATCCAAACTTAATGAACTCAACAATGAGATAGCTGAACAAAAAGAGTATCTCATGAAACAAAAGGTAAACAAATTGCAGAAAGATATACAAAAATTCGAGAAAGAAAAAGTATATCCTTATTTGAGATCGGACTATACCTCTACAAATGACAGCTATTCCTCAGATGATAGCACAGAGAACACCAGAAGGGGTTCGTCTAGCAGTGATTCGAGCACAGGCAGTTGGGGAGAAAATAAACAGAGAAGAAGAAATCGTCCGAATTTTCCAAACTATAACATACCTAACTTTCAGGGCCCACCTCCACCATATTGGCCCTTTCCGATGTATCCTCAAGGCGCACCACAATTCTTCCCCTCTAGCAATCAGCCTTTTTAGGCAGAGGTTGGGGCAGAGAAAAAGGGCGCAACAGAAGAGGCGGGCAGAAAACGGTCCAATGGCTAGACAACCAGCAGAGCTCAATGGACACACGGAGCAAAACACAGAACAAAAAACCTTAGTGGTTAATCTATCACACCGCGGGTTATCTGAGACCGACGTCAAAGTCCTAGAGAAAGGACTTGGTTTCGTCCCCACTCCGAAAATGGATAAATTCAGAGATCTCAGTGAGATACAGAATTTTTTAGAAAGATCCGTCTGAGGGCATTTTTTCAGGACAAACCTTCGCCTGTCCAACAAGATTCTGGGTTAAGAAATCCATCCACCTTTACCCCTAATAGCAGCATGGTGCCAGTAGAAGTTCTAACATTTGAACAAGCTGTTCTTAAAGAACTCCAAAATACAAGTTGTGTACTCCCCTTCAACAATTTATCGAAAGATGAAAGACTGTCGGCCAAGTCTCTCGCCGATGACGTCAGTATCACTATTAAACAAGCAGATAAAGGTGGTGCTACTGTCATACAATCCACAACGGATTATGAACAGGAATGCCACCGTCAATTGAACAACAAGAAATTCTATACTCCCATCACGGTGAATCCAACAACTAGACTGACCACGGAGATAGCAACCATGGTCTTTGAGGCAGAAACTAATGGATGGTTGAGTAAGAGAGAAGCTGACTTCCTCATTACTAAGGAACCACGCACTCCCTACTTCTACACCCTCCCGAAAATCCATAAGGGCACGACACCCATTCCGGGGAGACCTATTGTCTCAGGAATAGGTTCCATTCTTGAACCCCTTTCCATTTTTTGTGATCACTTTCTCCAACCCTTGGTGAAACAAACCCCGTCATACGTGAGGGATACGACAGACATACTTCGTATAATGGGAGAAATAGGAGACACAAGAGACATTGACTTGCTTCTTACATTAGACGTTGAACAGCTTTACACTAACATACCACAAAGGGCAACACTCACCGTTATAGAGACAGCATTGAATCAGATTGAGTGGTCATCACCAACACCCGTGACTTTTGTCATGCAGTGTGCCACTCTTGCTTTAACTGAAATTTTTTTCGAATTCAAGAACCAACTATTCCATCAGGCTCAAGGTACTTCTATGGGGAGTACCTTCGCTCCGAGTGTAGCCTGCCTCTATATGGCGGCATTTGAGGAGGAAGTAATCTACCATCAGAGTAACCCCTACCTACAACACTTGAGCCTGTGGAAAAGATATATCGATGACATCCTGGTCTTCTGGAGGGGTGACCTGAATACCTGCGAGGAATTTTGTAATTGGGTTAATACGAAGAATGAATACCTAAGGTTTACTAGGTCTATTTCAGCCACTAGCATACCGTTCCTTGACCTTAAGATTAGCATTCTAGAGAGACACCTTCAAACTTCCCTGTATAAAACACCTACAGATAGGAACAGCTTGCTATCTTATAATAGCCATCACCCACGAGCATTGAAGGACAACTTGCCATTTGGGCAATTTCTCCGTATCAGGCGAAATTGCAGTGATGTCAAAGATTACAAGATTGAGGCGGATTCACTGAGGAATAACCTGATTGAGAGACATTACCCTCCACGTAAAATTGAGAAATCCTTAAAGAAAGCAAGGAATAACAACAGAGAGGCCTTGCTAGAAGTAATACAAAAAGAACCCAGTGACATCTTAACATGTGTGACTTCATTCACACCAGGTTCTAACCGACTAAAGAAAATCATAAACAAACACTGGAATATCCTGAACACAGGATCTCTTGAGATCTCTAAACCAAGGTTCGCTTTTAAACGCACAAGCAACTTAAAAGATATGCTGGTACATACACGACCCAAGTCATCCAACAGAAGCAAGCAAAGAACCTTATGGAACCTCCCACCGGTTCAGGGCCACTATCCCTGTGGCTCTTGTGCAGCATGTCCTCAAACTAAACATACCAAAGAGATAACGTTAACAGATACCTTCACTTGGAAGATATACACCCACACTAACTGCAACACATCTCAATGCATTTATTTACTGACTTGCCCTTGCGATAAAAAATATGTGGGTATGACCATGCGGCCTGTAAAAAACAGGATTTCTGAACATAAAAGCAACATTCGTTGCCTGAAAACCACTACAAAACTCTACACACATTTCAAGGAACAAAATCATACCCCGGAGAGTTTACACTGGCTTATTCTGGAGGCACACCCGCGCATCACGCAGGCAGCTCTATTCAAGATAGAGCAACGATGGGTGCATCGACTAGGGCTAGACCATCTGGGGTTAAACGATGACATACCTTGGAGTTCTTTGTTTTAACGTAATATTCAACAATAAACTGAATTAGCCACATCATTATAATTATAACATCAGCTCATTCAGCAATATGTCAATGGAAATGATACACCAAGCATACCTGCTCTCCAAGTCGATATTGGAATAGATTGGATCTATTAGTTTACTATGTACCATTAGCCACTCTAAGATGGCCGACATGCATTTACTGCCTTCACTATTCTGGAAGGGTACACGTTATGATATAATTATAACCACACGCGGGTGTCTGTGCATGAATAAGCTCACCGGTTATCCTTCGCGTGGTTTCCTGTTCCACTAGGCTATTTTTACATGTTTAGATCCCAGTAGTTAACTTGGGAGATTCCTCCCACACCTTTACATGTAACCGTTCCAAGATGGCCGACACTCTAACAGGATGCTCAACTCACTTTTGAGTAAGTCACATGACATGCCATGGCAGCAGCTGGGGCCGATTAGCTTCCCGCCAGTCCTTAATGAGGCTCCATTTGGAGCATAAGAAGGAGCTCTTCTGACCGTTCAGCACCATCCCGGTTGCAGCACGAAGGGGTAGGTGTTTAGCGCGGCTTCTAGTGGAAGCGGGTGAGTATTATCTAAACTCTACAAGTTGCCTGCACTCTACAGCGACTGAGTACAGGTAAGCGACTGGATTGTTGACAGTGGGGTTTGTGGATGCATGGTTACTGTGCCTGCCCCTCTTGGACCCGTTATGGACTCTTATCTTTGTGGGCCCCGCATGGGGCGTGGATGTGTGCGGTTGTCTGTCACACACGAGATCAGGGACAGCACCGCAGCACTTACTTCGGTTTTCTCGGTGGGACTTTTGCCCGCATCATTCCCCGCACCTTGTGTCGGATCTTGGGAAACTGGCCAGTGGCATGTTCTGTGACCATCCCTACGTACTGCCAGCTCGCTTGCCTTACCCGCTACTGTTGCAACGAGATGGGCTGACTAAGTGTGTTTGGTCAATACATTTTTAGATATATATAAACCTTCCTTGAGGTTTAACCCCCTCCTTCTGTTTCTGTTTTTGTTGTGTTTTTTACACCATGACTAGACATCCTACTACAGATGTCTGTATTTAGTGCTGTAACAGATGGGGCGTCATTCTGATACTTATTAGGTGAGTTGGAGATTGTTTACTTCACCACTCCCCACTTAAGCACCAATTACGATATACACCAGATATCACTTCATTACCTGGATACTTGTTCATTGCTGTCTTAATTTATTTTCATCTGTATGTTGCTACTCAAGTAATTTGTAATTTTAACTCGCGGTTTATGAATTATCATTCTTGTTACCGCTCACATTGTGCCTTTTACTGAACAATTACAGGGGGCACCTCCCTCCCCCCCTGTTTTCCTTGTTTCACAATGCGGTTTGCACCTTGTTGGGCAATCTACCTTTAGATTTATAACCAAGTGTTGTTTTCCATTATCCTTAAATGCAGGTTTGTCCCAGTACTAACAGGTAGTACCCTGTTTATCCTTATAGTAGTAGGCAATATCCTCACACTATTACAAGTTTTATTTTTAGCTATGGGGCATGTTGCACACCCCATTTCACTGTAGATAGTCATTTCTCACGGTCCTGAAGAAACGCCACAGGCGTGAAACATGTCGACCATCAAGGAGTAGAGCGCCTCTTGAACCCTGGTAGCTTGTTAGTCGCCTCTCCTCACTATTTTTAATCAAGTAGGGATCCATTTAGAATAAAATTTGCTCTCATAGGAATCCCCTCTTGTTTTATATTCACTTCCAGCACATCTACACTCACACTAGGTCCCTTACACCCACGGCACCCTTACGGCAGGAACAAAAGATCTCCGGCAAAGAGCCCCTCTATGGGTGCCCGTCGGGTATTGCAGCGCCGACCCGACGAGGAGCAGACCCATATGATGAAGCATGACACCTAGCTTGCTGGGTGTGTGAGGGCCTCAGTTCCAAAAGGAGGAATTCCCCTCCTTTTTTGGGTGCCTGGGACACTACCTGCATACTGAGGAACTGCGTACCTCTTTTTGCGTTCACTCTGATAGGGCAAGTACGCTGGACCTCTTGATTAAGCCCTCTATCCCCCCCTTTTTGATAAACATTATACGCACGGAATCCCCGTGGGACCTAATTGTTTAGGATACCAGGACGCCAGTGGCGATCTCTGGCCCATAATATTACTTCAGTAGGCGCAACATCCTTTCCAGAACAGGCCACCTGGTTAACTCCCCCATTATGGAGGAGAATCAGGGACTCAGTTTTGGGGAGGAGATGGCAGCAGAAATTCTTAGAACAACTCCATCCATCTTAGGCTCTGAAAATAATTCAGCCACAGGTTCTACATCGGAGGATTGGGCATCATTGACTGCAATGAAGCGAGATTGGCTGAAGGTTACGCTACATGGGGCGATGATGACCGAATATCTTCGTGCCAACATCGCACCCAAAGGCCTTATGGTCAAAAACTTTCCGAGACTTTTTCTGGAAGATCAAATGTTCAAGAAAGAGTGGTCCCTGGTAGCATGGAAGTGCACCAGGGATTGGCTCATCTTGATCATCAACACAGCCAAGAGATTAGCAGACGCTATCTTAATACGGATACAAATTGCTGAGGGATCTCTTAAAACCACCATCCAGATAACCCAATTTAAATCCAAACTTAATGAACTCAACAATGAGATAGCTGAACAAAAAGAGTATCTCATGAAACAAAAGGTAAACAAATTGCAGAAAGATATACAAAAATTCGAGAAAGAAAAAGTATATCCTTATTTGAGATCGGACTATACCTCTACAAATGACAGCTATTCCTCAGATGATAGCACAGAGAACACCAGAAGGGGTTCGTCTAGCAGTGATTCGAGCACAGGCAGTTGGGGAGAAAATAAACAGAGAAGAAGAAATCGTCCGAATTTTCCAAACTATAACATACCTAACTTTCAGGGCCCACCTCCACCATATTGGCCCTTCCCGATGTATCCTCAAGGCGCACCACAATTCTTCCCCTCTAGCAATCAGCCTTTTTTAGGCAGAGGTTGGGGCAGAGGAAAAGGGCGCAACAGAAGAGGCGGGCAGAAAACGGTCCAATGGCTAGACAACCAGCAGAGCTCAATGGACACACGGAGCAAAACACAGAACAAAAAACCTTAGTGGTTAATCTATCACACCGCGGGTTATCTGAGACCGACGTCAAAGTCCTAGAGAAAGGACTTGGTTTCGTCCCCACTCCGAAAATGGATAAATTCAGAGATCTCAGTGAGATACAGAATTTTTTTAGAAAGATCCGTCTGAGGGCATTTTTTCAGGACAAACCTTCGCCTGTCCAACAAGATTCTGGGTTAAGAAATCCATCCACCTTTACCCCTAATAGCAGCATGGTGCCAGTAGAAGTTCTAACATTTGAACAAGCTGTTCTTAAAGAACTCCAAAATACAAGTTGTGTACTCCCCTTCAACAATTTATCGAAAGATGAAAGACTGGCGGCCAAGTCTCTCGCCGATGACGTCAGTATCACTATTAAACAAGCAGATAAAGGTGGTGCTACTGTCATACAATCCACAACGGATTATGAACAGGAATGCCACCGTCAATTGAACAACAAGAAATTCTATACTCCCATCACGGTGAATCCAACAACTAGACTGACCACGGAGATAGCAACCATGGTCTTTGAGGCAGAAACTAATGGATGGTTGAGTAAGAGAGAAGCTGACTTCCTCATTACTAAGGAACCACGCACTCCCTACTTCTACACCCTCCCGAAAATCCATAAGGGCACGACACCCATTCCGGGGAGACCTATTGTCTCAGGAATAGGTTCCATTCTTGAACCCCTTTCCATTTTTTGTGATCACTTTCTCCAACCCTTGGTGAAACAAACCCCGTCATACGTGAGGGATACGACAGACATACTTCGTATAATGGGAGAAATAGGAGACACAAGAGACATTGACTTGCTTCTTACAATAGACGTTGAACAGCTTTACACTAACATACCACAAAGGGCAACACTCACCGTTATAGAGACAGCATTGAATCAGATTGAGTGGTCATCACCAACACCCGTGACTTTTGTCATGCAGTGTGCCACTCTTGCTTTAACTGAAAAATGTTTTCGAATTCAAGAACCAACTATTCCATCAGGCTCAAGGTACTTCTATGGGGAGTACCTTCGCTCCGAGTGTAGCCTGCCTCTATATGGCGGCATTTGAGGAGGAAGTAATCTACCATCAGAGTAACCCCTACCTACAACACTTGAGCCTTTGGAAAAGATATATCGATGACATCCTGGTCTTCTGGAGGGGTGATCTGAATACCTGCGAGGAATTTTGTAATTGGGTTAATACGAAGAATGAATACCTAAGGTTTACTAGGTCTATTTCAGCCACTAGCATAACGTTCCTTGACCTTAAGATTAGCATCCTAGAGGGACACCTTCAAACTTCCCTGTATAAAAAACCTACAGATAGGAACAGCTTGCTATCTTATAATAGCCATCACCCACGTGCATTGAAGGATAACTTGCCATTTGGGCAATTTCTCCGTATCAGGCGAAATTGCAGTGATGTCAAAGATTACAAGATTGAGGCGGATTCACTGAGGAATAACCTGATTGAGAGACATTACCCTCCACGTAAAATTGAGAAATCCTTAAAGAAAGCAAGGAATAACAACAGAGAGGCCTTGCTAGAAGTAATACAAAAAGAACCCAGTGACATCTTAACATGTGTGACTTCATTCACACCAGGTTCTAACCGACTAAAGAAAATCATAAACAAACACTGGAATATCCTGAACACAGGATCTCTTGAGATCTCTAAACCAAGGTTCGCTTTTAAACGCACAAGCAACTTAAAAGATATGCTGGTACATACACGACCCAAGTCATCCAACAGAAGCAAGCAAAGAACCTTATGGAACCTCCCACCGGTTCAGGGCCACTATCCCTGTGGCTCTTGTGCAGCATGTCCTCAAACTAAACATACCAAAGAGATAACGTTAACAGATACCTTCACTTGGAAGATATACACCCACACTAACTGCAACACATCTCAATGCATTTATTTACTGACTTGCCCTTGCGATAAAAAATATGTGGGTATGACCATGCGGCCTGTAAAAAACAGGATTTCTGAACATAAAAGCAACATTCGTTGCCTGAAAACCACTACAAAACTCTACACACATTTCAAGGAACAAAATCATACCCCGGAGAGTTTACACTGGCTTATTCTGGAGGCACACCCGCGCATCACGCAGGCAGCTCTATTCAAGATAGAGCAACGATGGGTGCATCGACTAGGGCTAGACCATCTGGGGTTAAACGATGACATACCTTGGAGTTCTTTGTTTTAACGTAATATTCAACAATAAACTGAATTAGCCACATCATTATAATTATAACATCAGCTCATTCAGCAATATGTCAATGGAAATGATATACCAAGCATACCTGCTCTCCAAGTCGATATTGGAATAGATTGGATCTATTAGTTTACTATGTACCATTAGCCACTCTAAGATGGCCGACATGCATTTACTGCCTTCACTATTCTGGAAGGGTACACGTTATGATATAATTATAACCACACGCGGGGGTCTGTGCATGAATAAGCTCACCGGTTATCCTTCGCGTGGTTTCCTGTTCCACTAGGCTATTTTTACATGTTTAGATCCCAGTAGTTAACTTGGGAGATTCCTCCCACACCTTTACATGTAACCGTTCCAAGATGGCCGACACTCTAACAGGATGCTCAACTCACTTTTGAGTAAGTCACATGACATGCCATGGCAGCAGCTGGGGCCGATTAGCTTCCCGCCAGTCCTTAATGAGGCTCCATTTGGAGCATAAGAAGGAGCTCTTCTGACCGTTCAGCACCATGCCGGTTGCAGCACGAAGGGGTAGGTGTTTAGCGCGGCTTCTAGTGGAAGCGGGTGAGTATTATCTAAACTCTACAAGTTGCCTGCACTCTACAGCGACTGAGTACAGGTAAGCGACTGGATTGTTGACAGTGGGGTTTGTGGATGCATGGTTACTGTGCCTGCCCCTCTTGGACCCGTTATGGACTCTTATCTTTGTGGGCCCCGCATGGGGCGTGGATGTGTGCGGTTGTCTGTCACACACGAGATCAGGGACAGCACCGCAGCACTTACTTCGGTTTTCTCGGTGGGACTTTTGCCCGCATCATTCCCCGCACCTTGTGTCGTATCTTGGGAAACTGGCCAGTGGCATGTTCTGTGACCATCCCTACGTACTGCCAGCTCGCTTGCCTTACCCGCTACTGTTGCAACGAGATGGGCTGACTAAGTGTGTTTGGTCAATACATTTTTAGATATATATAAACCTTCCTTGAGGTTTAACCCCCTCCTTCTGTTTCTGTTTTTGTTGTGTTTTTTACACCATGACTAGACATCCTACTACAGATGTCTGTATTTAGTGCTGTAACAGATGGGGCGTCATTCTGATACTTATTAGGTGAGTTGGAGATTGTTTACTTCACCACTCCCCACTTAAGCACCAATTACGATATACACCAGATATCACTTCATAACCTGGATACTTGTTCATTGCTGTCTTAATTTATTTTCATCTGTATGTTGCTATTTATTTATTTATTTAAAAGTTTTGTAGAGCGCCTGAATCACCCCCGAAGGGGTATCTCTGCGCTAAGCGGACCAGCGAGCGAGCAAAGACAGACTAAAATAGGGAGGCTTTAAGCAGTTTCCTGAAACGTAAATAGTCCGGGCATTGTCTAAGTTGTAAGGGGAGCTCATTCCAGTAAGATGGGGCGAGGAGGGAAAAAGATTTCCCACCAAGTCTAGCTTTCCTTACCCTTGGAACCTGTAAAAGAAATTTACAGCTGGATCTCAGTGTCCTGTGCGGAGAATATGGCTTCAGTTTGCACGAGATGTAGGAAGGGCCCTTGTTATGGATGGCTCTATAGACTATGCAGCCGGTCTTAAACTTTATCCGCTTACGGACTGGTAGCCAGTGAAGTCTGCGAAGCAGCGGCAAAGAAGTGGTTCCAGGCAAGGAATTCGTGAGAAGCCGAGCCGCAGTATTCTGGACCACCTGAAGTCTATCAAGGGAAGACTCGTTTGTGGAGAGCAGAAGAGCATTACAATAATCAAGGCGGCCCAGAATCATGGTCTGAATAAGAGGTTTCCGTGTATAATCCGGCAGAAAAGGGAAAACTCGGCGTAGCATGCCCAGCACATGGAAGCAATTGCTAACAGTTCGGGAGACATGCTCCTTCAGAGTAAGGGTCTGATCAAGATGGATGCCCAGATTCTTAACTGAAGTTTTGGGAGTAGGGGGTGGCCCGAGTGGGTGGCCACCAATTCGGAGACCAGAGTAGAGGGGCTTCTCCGAATAGCATTACCTCGTTTTTCCCGGCATTCAATTGGAGGAAATTTTTTCTCATCCAAACTGAAATGGCAGTCATTCCTTCGGCGAATGATGACAGGGCATATGTTGAGGTTTTATCAAAAGTGAAGAGAAGCTGAGTGTCATCTGCGTAAGAGACGGGCAAAAAACCATGACTCCTGAGTAAGTGGGCCAAGGGGGCAATATAGATGTTAAAAAGCGTAGGGCTTAGACATGAGCCTTGTGGAACACCCTTGGTCAGTTCCGTGGTCTTAGAACGGAATGGGCCCAGGTTGACGTCTGAGTTCGAGATGACAGAAAGCTGGTCATCCACTGTAGGGCCGAACCCTGGAGTCCGATCTCCCTCAGTCTCATGAGCATAATCTGGTGGGATATAGTGTCGAATGCCGCAGAGAGATCCAATAGCACAAGTATGGTGGACCGGCCACTATCCAGAGTCATTCTGATGTTGTCCGTGACTTCCAGTAGGGCCAGTTCTGTGCTATGATTAGGCCTAAAACCAGATTGCGAAGAGTCCAGGCAATTATTGGTTTCGACAAAGGTAGAAAGATGTAAGTTAATATATTTTTCCAAGACCTTGCTCATATGAGGCAAGAGGGAGATGGGCCGAAGATTAGACAAGTCAGTCATAGAGGCCTTGGAATTTTTCCGAGTTGGAATGACCTGTGCCGCTTTCCAGGTTTGAGGCAGATAGCCCTCTATCAGGGAGAGATTAAGGATGGTACTGACATAAGGAGAAAGTACATTTGCCAGGAGGGCGGCTACTTTTGCAGGGATGACATCTAATGGGGAGCCTGATTTGACTGATCGAAGTAAATCAGCCACCGTTTCATTGGTCATAAGAGGGAAATTACTTAACATTTGTGAATCTGATACTGGGGAAACCTCAGAAAAAAGGGAGGAAGGAATAATGGGTATTTCCTCAGTGGGAGCCATTTTATCGTATATTAGATCAATTTTATTGGTGAAATGCAGAGCAATACTGTCACATAAAGATTGTGAGGAAGTCTCTGGCTTTTCACACGCCCTCGGATTGGTAAAGGACTTTAGTATCTGAAATAGGGCTTTAGGCCTATTTTCAGCAGAGTTGAGTTGCTGGGCTATAAACTTTTACGTGCTCCTTTTATACTACTATGGTAGGAGGAAATAGCAGCCTTAAAAATTCCTTTATCTTTTAAATTGTATGACCTGCGCCAACGTTTCTCCAAGTTTCTGCATTTACGTTTTCTGTACGCAGCTCCGGGGTAAACCAGGGTTGAGTACGTTTTGTGGCGCTGGACACAGGTCTGAGTGGCGCTATTAGATCAAAGGTCCTAGTTACAATTGAATTCAACCTTTCTAATCCCTCCTCAATATTAGTAGGAACGTCGTAGGTTTTACAAACAGGAGAAAAAGCTGCCTGGAACTTATCAGGAGAGATCTTATACCATTGTCTGCGAGCTACCGGCAAATGCTCAGTATTTTTGGCCATAGCCTGTCTCCCCTGGATGGTAAATTCTATGGACGAATGGTCTGTCCAAGTCAAGGGTTGTGGACTTTCACATCTGATACCAGAGTTGTTAGAAAAATGGTATCTAGAGTGTGGCCAGCAGTATGCGTCGGACCCTCATTGAGTTTAGTGAGGCCTAAAGAGGCAAGATCAGAGAGAAGTGTTGCTGTGTCAGGAAGGTCTTCTACTTCACTGTGCACATTAAAATCACCCAATAACAGAAACTCCTTAGATGAAATAACATGAGGAGCAATAAGTTCGGTCAGCTGGATAGAGAATTCTTTCAGCGGGCCGGGGGGGCGATATACCAGGGCACCTTTCCAGCTTAATTGGGGGTGAAGGTCTATACGGAAGATCATACTCAAGTAATTTGTAATTTTAACTCGCGGTTTATGAATTATCATTCTTGTTACCGCTCACATTGTGCCTTTTACTGAACAATTACAGGGGCACCTCCCTCCCCCCCTGTTTTCCTTGTTTCACAATGCGGTTTGCACCTTGTTGGGCAATCTACCTTTAGATTTATAACCAAGTGTTGTTTTCCATTATCCTTAAATGCAGGTTTGTCCCAGTACTAACAGGTAGTACCCTGTTTATCCTTATAGTAGTAGGCAATATCCTCACACTATTACAAGTTTTATTTTTAGCTATGGGGCATGTTGCACACCCCATTTCACTGTAGATAGTCATTTCTCACGGTCCTGAAGAAACGCCACAGGCGTGAAACATGTCGACCATCAAGGAGTAGAGCGCCTCTTGAACCCTGGTAGCTTGTTAGTCGCCTCTCCTCACTATTTTTAATCAAGTAGGGATCCATTTAGAATAAAATTTGCTCTCATAGGAATCCCCTCTTGTTTTATATTCACTTCCAGCACATCTACACTCACACTAGGTCCCTTACACCCACGGCACCCTTACGGCAGGAACAAAAGATCTCCGGCAAAGAGCCCCTCTATGGGTGCCCGTCGGGTATTGCAGCGCCGACCCGACGAGGAGCAGACCCATATGATGAAGCATGACACCTAGCTTGCTGGGTGTGTGAGGGCCTCAGTTCCAAAAGGAGGAATTCCCCTCCTTTTTTGGGTGCCTGGGACACTACCTGCATACTGAGGAACTGCGTACCTCTCTTTTTTGCGTTCAGCCAGTTTGATAAGCTCAGCCACTGAAGGCTGAATGCCTCCCATTAGTCCTTAGCAAAATTAGGTGATGCTATTCTACATGGTCCATCTCGTTAGGGTTGCCTAGCACAAAGTTCCTCTTTAACCCTTCTCATCTTGAGCTTAGCTTATATAGCAACTTTCAGTTTTAGTTGAATTTTTAGGATAAACAATTAGCAGAAAGCAGCCTAGCACCCTATTGAGCAGACTTGATTATCAAGTTGCAAAGAAAAACGGCATAAAATAAATTATTAACATGTGTAACCTAAAAAGGATATCTAGATGAGGGAAAACCTGCTAATCACAACATAAATTTCCCCTATGGCTCATCTGCCATTGCATGCTGTGGCATTTTGACCCTTCTCTTTAAAGAATAAGAGTTACAAATCCAGGACACACCAAAATTCAAAGTAGGGATAGAGATTTGCTGTTGCTTGCAAGCCACGACAAATGCTTTCAGAATGGTGTGCAGTGAGACACACTGCTGAAACCTGCATTTTTAATGCTGATGGGTCAGAGATTGTGCATTCATGGTGCATGAGACAACTGCTCTGCACCCAATAAATACATTGAATGTGAGTCAAAAGACTTACCCTGTTGCATTGCTATGCTGCACTAAGATAAGGCCCTGCTGTCTACCATCAACTTCTAAATTAACTCTCTCACATTAAAATGCTTGATGGACATTCCTATATCATAACAGACATTTGATTCCAAAACTAGCACTGCAGCACAAATTAAAGCATTTATTCATATAGTACATATTTACTGCTTACTTCAGTGTCACAGTGTACACATTGAAGGTACTTTTCAATTTTTGTGTTGAAATCATATGGTGCATTACCATGTCCAACAGTACTACACACTAAGACCTGATTATGTTAGGTCCACAAATAGTGCAGGCCTACTGGGTGCAAACTTGCCAACTGCACATCTAGTGAGTCCTGATTGCAGAGGTTTTGATATTTACAGGGTGTACAATCTTGGAAACATTCTACTTTACGCATATAGGAAGACTAAATAATCCTATTGTTTAATCAAAGATTCGCAAACAACCTATGTGTACTAGTATTTACCCAGCAAAGTTTTGCCAAGCTTCATCCGGTAAAAATCAGCTTGGCAAGGACCTCTGGTGAGAGGTAAGCTAGCCACTTGTGTTATTATGCCAAATCGGCTGCAAACAGGAATTTCCGCCCAAGTCTGTATTTTCATGCCGATCATAATTTGAGCCTTATTCCTTAACAAGAGACATGCTGTAGACTGTATAATCCTGACAGTTTTTCAAAAAGCAACATGATCAATGATCCTGTCATCTGCATATTCAAGTTTCTGTATGTTTTTAACATTAACAGCTTCTAATTATGCATTGTGATTTCAACATGTGCATTAAGTCGTGATAATGAGTCATGCACATGTGCAATTATAGGTGACACACTAATGAATTGGTGAGTTCAACTGTAGCAGGAAGTTAACAGTCATAGACTTTAGATCCTGGAGATATTATGCCTTGCACAACAGAATATTCTGTACACGTAGGGCACTGCCAGGGCAGTTTCCAAAAAATACTCTATAGTGATGCTGATTATGAGAACTGATGAGCTCGTATGATTGTGAGGAGTTCCTATGAAGCTATAATACTTTCTCTTTGAGTTGTAAATGCTGTGCTGTACATCTATGCATCAAGTTGGACTATGCTCTACTTCACTACAGGTTGCAATGAGCAGACTCATGCCAACATGAGAAAAAGTTATGTTCAGAAGAAGATACCTGATGGGATGGGTTCACAAAGAACTACAATGTTGGGCTCTCCTATAGTCAATAGGTTAAGTGTGTAAGCACAGTTCAGAATGACTATCCCCTCCCCCATATCATAGTACTGATGCAAACATAATGGGTATCACCTAGTCTTGTCCTACTCGATGTATGACAATGGACAGTTCAAAGGCTCAGGGTCACAGGCCATTGGTGGTTCTTACGAATAACAACAATTGTTGATTTTGTAAGAATAGTCTTTAATAGTTAATTTAATTGGTGCAAGGACTCTCTACAATGAGGATGTGCATTTGTGTCACTTTCAATTTACAACATTGTTTATGAGATGAAGGATGTCTCCTTTTAGTTCCTGGGCAGGTCAGATGAGCTGCAGTGAATGGAGGAGAAATGTAAACTTCATACATTACTTAACTGAAAACCTGCACAAGTACATGTGGACACTTCTGTAGCTCCCTTTGTGACATCTCCTTGTCACTAAAATATCACATACATTAAAGAACTGTCTCAACACCAAATGATCTCAGCCTTTTCTCATTTTGACTTCCACTGTCCTTTCTTCTCCCTGACTGCCTTGACAGGAGAATACATTTAACTGACAACTGGAGAAACATGTTGTCTTCAAGAACCTGACAAATAAAACCTGCTTGAAACTAACCTGTTTTGTTTGCTTTTTATGCTCTCAGGAGGATTCCTCTTAAAAACAGCATACAATTGCAGTGATCAATTCTAACACAGTTGAAAATAACTGTGATCATCAGTAAGAGAAATATGGTGAGGAAATATACTCAGGACTTTCCCTGTACTGAAATGAAAGCATACAGACATAACTCTACAAGCAAGAGAGGCAGGACAAATAATGTGAGAGGTCAAGATAGTGGTGGGGAAGTTAAATGGACTAAAGGAAGGCATGGAGAAGAGGAGAGGTAGCAGAGAGAGAGAGAGAGAGAGAGAGAGAGAGAGAGAGAGAGAGAGAAAGACCGCTACCTCCCTGGCACACTATCAAAATGTATATGCGAGCGGCCCTGGGACCTCCACCTCCCCGGGGCAAGTCAAATTATAATAATATGGGGGGGGGGGGCGGGTGAGCGCGGTCACCCCTGCTGCCCCGGGGGCCGCTAACTCCCTGAAGCACTGTCAAAATGTATATGCGGGTGGGACCTCGGGATCGCCCATGCCCCGGGGACCGCCATCTCCCAGGGTCAAGTTAAAGTAAAATAATGCAGGGAGCCCAAGTGGTCCCCAGAAGCCACATGGACCGCCACCTCCCCAAGGCAAAAATTGCATTTAAGGGGGGCCACCACCTCCCCAGGGCTGAAATAAAAGAATGAAGGGGTCTATTTTGGACTACCAGCCCCGATGACCGCCACCTCAGCGGGGCAAAGTTTTACGATGGAGGGGGCTGCAGGGCCCCCTCATAGAGCCATATATGCCCTGGAGACCACCACCCCCAGGGCTGGTTCCTACTATGTCCTGGGCTTCCCACCTCGGTACATAGCTGTTTGCTGTGGCTTGGGGGGAACTTTAACCGCTCCCATCAAGCCACAGCAAACATTCCGCTTTCAGCAAGCGAGAGCAGAGAAATGCTCTCGCTTGCTGGAAGCGGAGCATTCATCTGTTTCCCTGACCGCTATCAAGTGAGCTGGGTAAAAGACGAATTGCTTTCAGACACGGCAGGGACCGTGGGGGCATTCAGGCTTCCCTGCGGTCCTGTCACACACAAGGTGCCCTGGCGGCACCCAGGAGACATGTCCAGGCCCTGGGAGATGGATTCCCCAGGGCCAAAATCAGCCCATGTTGGGGGGCCGTGAGGCACCTCACACCAATAATAAATATATAATTGAACACGCCGGGCACTGGGGTTTGGGATCCCGAGGCTGAAATTGGCCTGGATGTGGGGGTCGCATGACTCCGCTCCCCTATTACAAATCAGATGAACCCTGGGGATGGGGTGCAAGGGCCGAAAGCGGCCAGAGGAGGGGCCGCTCTACCCTAATTCAATTTATTTTTTAAATGCCATCCCCAGGGGGAAGTTGTCAGAGGCCCTGCCCCTTTCTAAACCACTCTGCAAAGGGGCCTCCTAGCACAGAACTTGTCAGCGGATGAAGTCCCCTTGGCTTGTGAGGGCCCTTGGGGATGAACAACCCCTCCTGTTACCTCCAGTAAGTCCCACACAGCGGGATTGCAGAGAGATGATTCAAGGCCCCACCCCCTTTCTCCACCTCTATGCAAACATGCCTCCTGGAACACAACTGTTTAGGGGATGAAGTCCCCTTAGATGCTGAGGGTCTTTGGGGGCCAACAATCCCTCCTGTTGCCTTCTGTAGGTCCCACTCAGTGGGAGTGCTGAGAGCTTGTGGGAGGTGCCACCAATTTCTCTACTACTCCGTAAATGCACTTCCTGGCTCACTACCAGTTGGGGATGAATCCCCTTGGCTCCTGAAGGACCTTGGTGGCCAACAACCCCTCCTGTTACCTCCAGTAAGTCCCACACAGCAGGATTGCTGAGAAGTTATCTGAGGCCATGCCCCCATCCCCAACACTCTGCAAACACACCTCCTGGTGAACTACTGGTTGGGGGATGAAGTCCCCTTAGATGCTGAGATTCCTTGAGTGCCAACAACCACTCCTGTTACCTTCAGTAAGTCCCACACAGCTGTATTTCTGAGAGATCATCGGAGGCCCACCCGTTTTCCCCACCACTCTGCAAATGCACCGCTTGACACAGTACTGGTTGGGGGATGAAATCCCCTTGGATTACTGAGGGTCCTTGGGGGAGCCATGTACCCCTCCGGTTACCTCCAGGAAGTCCCAGACAGCAGGATTGCTGAGAGATGGTCACAGGACGCACATCCTTTCTCCACTACTCTACGAACAGGCCTCCTGGCACACTACTTGTTGGGGGTGAAGTCCCTTTGGATACTGAGGGTCCTTGGGAGCCAAGAAGCCCTCCTGTTACCAACAGTAAGGCCCATACAGCAGGATTGCTGAGAGCTGGTTGGAGGACCTGTCTCCTTTCTCCACCACTCTGCAAACACGCTTACTAGTTAAAAAACATTGAAATTCACTTGAAAAAACCAAATGTTACAGGGTCATTATAGTTAGGAAATAGTTTTAAAAAAAACTGAGAAATTCACTGAAAAAAACAAAGTTTACAGGGATGTTATAGTTAGGAAATAGAATTATAAAAACCATAAAAATTCACCGAAAGAAGCAAAAGTTACAGGGACATTATAGATAGGCTTAGATTTCACTCGTACAAAAATATTGAAATTCAGCAGTTTTAGTTACCTGAGCTAACTGTTACTTACGCCCCCGCAATGCACTGCTTATGACCTCACATGTTACATCACTCATGATATGGCCAGTGACATCACTGATGACATCACTGATGATATCTCAAACTACATCACTGATGACATTATCCACAGAACCACTCACACACCCAATCACACCCCCATACAACCTCTCGTATCACCGTGAATTAAAAAAAAACAAGAGTGGTCTCCCCCTCTTGTTTTTCAAGAAGCCCCCAGGTGGGTCAGGTCCTGAGGGCAGGCCAATAATTATTAAATAAATGGAGGGGGCACACGTGACCTCCCTCCAAGGGCATATTTATGCCATGGGGACCACCACCTCCCCAGGACTACAAACAGATATACGGGGTGCCATGTGGACCCCCCCAGGCACCAGGGACCACCACCTCCTCAATGCTTTTTAAAAAAAAGGAGGGGGCCAATAGGACCCCCCCTCCTAGGGCAATTGGAAAGCCTATAGACCACCACCTCCCAGTGCTTTTTAAAAAAAAGGAGGGGACCACACTGCCCCCCCTTCTAGGGCTATTGGAAACCCCAGGGACCACCACCTCCCGGGGGCTATAAACATTTATTCAGGGGCGCAGACCCCCAGGACCCAGGGACCACCACCTCGTTGGGCTTTTATTAAAAAAAAAGAGGGGGCCGCCTGTACCCCCCTCCTAGGTCTATTGGAAATATAGGGGGGATCCACAAGGATCCCCGGGGACCACCACCTCCCTGGAGCACATGCAAAAATAAAACATGTAGGGGGCCGCATGATGCCTCTCCAGGGCCATATAGGGCAACGGAGACCGCCACCTCCCCGTAACCGGCCTGTGCACAAAGAAGGAGGGAGACCATGTGGCACCTTTCCTGGAGCCATATATGGCACTGGGGAATGCCAACTCCCAGGGCCGACTCCTGCTATGTCCCGGGGTGCCCACCCCTGGGATATAGCTGCTTGCATTTGCTTGGCGGGAGCTGACAGCTCCCGCCAAGCAAAAGCAAACAATCTGCTTGCAGCAAACAGGACCTGTGAAAGTTCTCCCGCTTGCTGGAAGAGGAGTTTTCCTCTCTTTAAAGAGATTAAACTATTGCAGAGAGCTGCATGTTTAGCAGCTTCCATTATCCCTCTGGAGGTGGGGAGCCAGCTGGTACCATTGGGGCCTTGAGGCTCCCCCTGCACTCCTATAGCAGGGACACATGGCCGGGTCCCAGGGGATGGTGTCTCTGGGGCCGCATGCCCCCCTCCCTCATTGAATTAGGGCTGGGCCCTGGGGGATTGGTTCCCCGGGGTCAAAATCGGCCCAGGAAGGGGGGCCGCACATCCTTCCTACCCCAATAAATTGTGGCTGGGGCCTGGGCATGAGGTCCCCAGGGCTGATTTGTCTCTAATGCTCATTTCATAGAAATTAAACCTCAATGGATGGCACTTACAAATATAAACATAGCAGGTGCCCCTGCGAAGCTCCACTTCTGTAAAGGGCAAATTATCCTAACTCCTGGGTTTAGCGAAGGCAAAGCAAGTGTGTTTTCTCTGCAATTCCATATAGAAAAATGATCTGAAATGCTTCATGGAGGTGAATGCAACGTTGATCTATTCGTGCACAATCTGACTGTGGCTGTGACTAGTGGGATCTTTCGTGTCCTGTCCTGGTGAATGCAGAGTCCATGGTTCTCCCTTTAAATGACTTTGAGTATGGAAATGTACGATTCACTTGGAAGCTTCAACTATTTTGCCCCACCCATCTTAGTAGTATGCAAAGGTCTTTCTGCCTTTTGCCAGGATGATGGACAGCTTCACGAGCAACCCCCCCAGCATGTTTCCCACTGATATTGGTGAGGAGTTGAGGACATCTCCCCCAAACAAAGAACCACTTATTTCATTTAGTTAAAAGGAAGGACCTTTGTTTGGTGGTGATTTATTTCTTTGTTCTCTTGTCATCTTCTCTATAGGAAGATTCATGTTATCACACATTTCTGGATCTAGATCAACGAGGAACAATCACATTGCCAAAACACACACAAGGTCACTGGTAACATTTCCTTGTGCTCCATTATGCAGCTGTAGCACAGAATATGTACTGGACATTTGCCCAAGGAGGTAGCACTTAGTAATTAACCAGTAGATAGTACTCCACTTGGGTAGATATTTTGTGCAAAACTGTGGACACTTTTTGGATAAAGAGGCAGGTGCGATTGCATTGAGGTCCAGTCACTCACAAAGCTACTGACGCACCCAAGCAGAGACTCAGACACCCACTCACATACTCACTGACAGATCCACTCAGACACTGATACACCCACTCACTGATCCACTCAGAGACTCACACACTCATTCACAGACCCACTCACACACCTACTCACAGATCTTCTCACACACACTAATAGACCCACTCGACTCTCATGTACCCACTCGCAGATGCACTCAGACACTCTCACAGCCACTTACAAACCCACTCATGCACCTACTGCACATTCCAGGCACGGACTGGCACAAATGGGACGCTGGTGGTGCCCCTGCTGAGCACATCTTTTGTGCGGCTGCACTGTGGCCCCCATTAAGTAGGTCAGGCAAGAGGGGTGGGGCGTTGGGTGGAGGGAGCAGCGGATGTTCGTAAAGGAGCAGAAGGTAAAAGAAGGAACTGAAAAAGCAGCTAATATTTCAGAATATAAAAAACAAAAGGTTAAGACAACAGCAAAATGGCTAAAATTAGACTGGCTGACTACCTGGGGGCAGCAAACCGCGACAAGCAGTGGTGTAGTGGTACAGGAAATGAAAAGTTGGAGGGTGCACAAAGGATGCTGGATAACTTACTGAAAGGGCTGAACTGTGAGGCTAGCTCACTCGGGACATGAAATGCTCATGCAGGCAGCATGGAGCACAGGCAAAACGCTAATAGCAGGTGACAGACAATACGTGGCAGAGTCCCCGTAGCCCTGCAGCATTGGGGGAGTGGATCGGGACCCTACTCAAATTGGAACAGTCTAGCCCAAACTGCCATGCCAGGGTCTCCCTGAACTGTAAAACAAGCGACCCAGGTCTGGTTTTTCCCTTATTATGCGCTCACCAGCCAAGTATAGCTTGATTCCAGTGGCACAGTGAGCAGGGGGCCACGTCTGGGCATACCTGTCGCACTTAGGGCAGCATCTGCAACAATAATAAGGTGATGGATGGAATGCTTGAATTAATCACAGCCACTGGCAATCGCTCAGACTGCATTGTAATCCATCGTTTCTCACCCCATGCCACCTCAGTTTGGACCCAGCCATACGAAAATCAGCCTTGACCCTGCTCCAATTGGAACAGTCCAGCCCAAACTACCAGGCCAGGTCTTCCCTGAACAGGAAAACAAGCAACCCAGGGCCGGTTTCACCCTTATTATGGGCTTGGCAAGAAGGACTGCTACTCTGTTGCCCTGTTGCCCTGCTGCCTTGCTGCCTACCACCCTGCTGCCTGAGTTAAAGGACTGGACCTGCATTTTGAACCAAGTGGCACCAGAAAGACTCTAAGGGCTAGTTGACTGGCCTTGTGATCAGAGCCTCAGGTACTGAAGAGGGTCCAACTATCTTGAACCCAGCATCTGGACCCTCTCTACTGTGAGTCTTGCCCCCCAAATGGTTCCACCCCAGTTCTGGACCTTTGGAAGTGGGCCTGATGGGGCTCTTCCATCCTGGCTGTGGTCCTGTAAGCATAACTGACACAGTACGATGCATCATTTCACAGCCACATAGGAACCACTGCAGTGCATCACAGCCCACAGTCTCTTCGGAACCACCGCTGTGCAACGCATCCTCAATGAAGGCCTTCACATCACAAGCCCCTCGTCAATGTTGTCCTTGACGATGATCCAGACCCCACATTGCAGCCCCACAGCTTCTTCAGAACCGCCAGTGTGCAACGCATATTCGGCTCTGGACTTCGCATCATAAACCTTGATGAAGATGCACTGCGCATCACAACCTCGCAGCTCCTCAGTACCACCGCTACATGACACATCCTCAATGCAGGATCTCGCAATGCTCCTCAACCAGGATTTAGGGTACTTTGTTCAGCAGGCCTAACCTGGTCGCTGTATCCAGCCCGTGATCCATTGCGGTCGGCCTGAACTTGTGACTTTGTCCCAGTCCGGTGCAACCAGATAACAACAGTTGGTGCTTGTGCTTTTAGGCACTATTTTGACTCAAATCTTTAAAATTGCATATCTGTGGGTCTACTAATTGGATTTTTGTCATTTTGTTTAAAAAAAAGTGTTACATTGTATTCTATTTTTCTAAAGTGGTGTGTTTTTTCATGTAATGTGTTTTCACTTTGTTATTGTTTAAGTGCTGCATAAATACTTTACACATTGCCTCTAAGTTAATTCTGACTGCTTTTGTGCCAAGTTACCAGAGGGTTAAGCACAGATTAATTTTGAGACTTCGTTGCTCACCCTGTCAAAGGATTATGGCTGCTGCTTGAAAAGGGCTAACACTTCCCCTCAACCAGCAACCCAATTTCTCACAAGGGCCTATAGATGATCGCCCAACAAATGTTTAGTACATCTTTAGATGGCGAATGAGAGCTGAGGACTATTGATTAAAGCATTATATCAAAAATCTACAACTGAAAATGATGGCTTGGGCCGTGTCAGCAGGATGGCAATATTTTAATGAGGAATTGAGTGATTTTGGCCCCGCCCAATCTCAAGAAAACATTAGCTCAATCAGTGCAGGCATAGCTAGTGTGCAAAAGGACTTCCAGTTGGGAGGTGCAATAGTGATCATTTGAAAAAAATGTATTCTGATCTGAAAAACTGTAAAACTAAACTGTTCTCTGTTATCAAATACAGGAACCTCAGTGACTAAGCAAGCAAAGTAAATGCTGGCAATAGCACCTGTTGCACCAGTAAGCGTAATCTGGCAGGAAAAGTAATATGCAATCAAGTATCAAAAGCTAATCTGTCACAAAATGTTCCACATTCCTCAATATCGCAAGGAGGGCCAGAATAGACAAAATGACAAGATGGTGTTAGCCCACAAACACAAGGTTTCATGGCTCTTATTAAACTTATTATAAAAGAGTTGCAAGGATTAAAAATGTTGCATAAATTATTAATCACCATTTTTGGGCGGAGGATCAGTGCCAGAGGTAAGAAACTTGAAGGAATCCTGAGCAAAATGGGTGAATTAGAGCAACGTCTTTCTGTTTTAGAAGATCTCAACTAAGAATCCAGATGAAAGCTCCCAGCTCATCAGAGAAATTGCTGCCCTAAAAAAGAAATAGGAAAACTTTGTGCTAGACATGACAGTCTAAGGGTGGTCTTCTTCAAACCTTTTGCCTGTTTGCCTCACCTTTTGCTGATTTCTTTTTCTTGGCCTTAGGACTCTGAGCACCTTACCACTACCAATCAGTGTTAAAGTGCATGTGTTTCTCCCCTACAACATAGTTTGATTGGCTTATCCACAATTGGCATATTTAATTTACCTATAAGTCCATAGTCATTTGTACTACATGTGCCCAGGGCCTGTAAATTAAATGCTATTAGTGGGCCTGCAGCACTGATAGTGCCATCCACACAGGTAGCTCTTTAAACATGCCTGCAACTGCAGAGCATGTGTGTGCAGTTTTACTGCCATGTCGACATGGCATTTAAAAGTTCTTGCCAAGCCCTAATATCCCCTTTAATAACATATGTCACCACTAATGTCGGCCCTAGGTCCATAGGGCACGGTGCTCTGTAAATAAAAGATAGGACATTTACTGTTAAGTTTTGCATGTCTGGTAGTGAAAAAAACACCCTAATTCATTTTTCACTACTGTGAGGCCTACCCCTCTCATAGGGTAACATTGGAAAATCCATATTACACGTATAAGCTGTAATTCCTGATTGAGAAGGGGTAGGTCTAGCATGATTAATATCATTGGAATGGCAATGATAAATCCTCTTTGCTGGCAAAGTTGAATTTATCATCACTAATAAGAAATGGCATGGCACTTTTAGAAAGATGGCATTTCTCTGTTCTTAGCTCTGTGTGCTGCAACCAATGTGTGGTTGGTGTCAGCTGGACTTTGTGCATCCCTCTAGACAGCCACACACAAAGGAAGGTTACATGTGATTGAGTGGCCATCCACTTCCAGATGGGTCTACCTAGGCAGGATGAGAGGGAGGAGTTGATAATTACACCTGAATAGGCAGTGTCCACTCTCCACACAAAGGGCTACATACCCCCCTGTCGTGAGTATGGAGCCAGAGCTGGGAAGGATGACCTCTGTGCACTTCAGAGCCCCTCTTTGAAGTCATCGCCATTTCAAAGGCACAACTGGGTATAAGTACTGGGTCTCTGACCCCACCAAATCAGACATTATTGGACCTGTGAAGAACTCTGCCAGGATGGAGGACTGCTGTGCTGCTACAAGGACTACCAGTTCTGGACTGCTACTCTGGAAGAATTGCTTTTCTGCTGTGCTGCCCTGCTGCCTGCTACCCTCTGCCCTGCTGAGGATGAAGTGGACTACCTTACTTTAACCCAGAGTGATCTCCAAGGGCATGCTGGCTTGCCTCCTGTTTTAAGACTCAGGGATATCAAAGTCTTAACCCCTGCTCCTGTACCTGGTCCATTGGAAGTGGATCCAGGTGCTTGCTCTGGTGGAACTGATGCATCCTGTACTGCATGAGCAGAATTAACGCATCACTGTTGCTTCAGGAACAGAACCGGTGTATTGCACTCAGAACCCCCACAACCCCATCAGGACTGACACATCGGAACCACTGCATCACCGCCACTGCAGAGAGAGACAATCAACTCATCCCCTCGACTGCGTGGAGAAATCCGGCGCATCGACTTCAGAACCAATGCATCTCAGAACTGGAGCTTCATCTTCAGAACCGAGGCATCGCGATCGTTGCGTGGAGAAAATTGATGCATCACCTCAACTGTGGGATCAACACCAACACATCGCTCGGCTGCACCCCACATTTCACTGTAGCACCAGGATCAAGGTAATTTTGTTCCCGGGGTCTTGTAAGGCTCCTGTATCCGGACTGTACTCCATCGTGGGCAGCCTGAACTCATGCCTTTGCCCTGGTCCAGCGCGACCAGATAATCCCATAGGCGCTTATTACTTCTAAATGTTATTTTCCACTTTTAATCTTTAAAAATTCATATCTTGACTTCTACCTATTGGAGTTTTGTCATTTTGGTCTTGTTTTATGTATATTTTTGTGGTGTTTCCACTGTGTTACTGTATGAAGTGTTGCACAAATACTTTACACATTGCCTCTTAAGTTAAGCCTACCTGCTCTGTACCAAGTTGCCAGAGGGTGAGTACAGGTTAATTTGTGGTTTGTATCTGACTTACTCTGACTAGGGTTCCTGTTTGGACAGGGTACATACCTATGCCAACCAGAAACCCAGGGCCTCACTAATGAGGTTTTTCCGTAGGGCAGCACCGCAGGCCTTCCTGCAGCGCTGCCCTATGGCAAAGGAAAAGGGCAGGAATGCACCGTATCTATCAGATAAGGTGCTTTCCTGTCCTTTTCCCCTGCGCCAGTGCACAATGGGCTGCCGTGCGCCTATGCAGGCACCTTTGCACCATGGTGCAAGGGTGCCTGCGTTGTGGGGATGATTATTTTTGTGCAAGAAGGGAAACCTTCCTGCACAAGAAAATCACAAGAGGCTTTTTCCTCTTTCTATGTGTGCTGCAGAATGCAGCACACATAGAAAAAGGGAAAACGAGGAGAAATAAAGATATTTCTCCTCGTTCAATCAATCAGGGAATTGTAAGCGCGCTACTCACCCGTGAGGGTCTCAAGGCGCTGAGGGGGGGGGTCCGCAGATCTGTTTAGCCGAAGAGCCAGGTCTTGAGGGTCTTCCTGAAGGTGTTCAGGAGGGGGCGCGTCTGATGTCTGCCGGTAGCTCGTTCCAGGTCTTGGCTGCAATGTGAGAGAAGGATCTTCCGCCTGCTCTGGCTCTGTGGATGCACGGGGTTTCGGCCAGTGCGAGGTTGGAAGATCGGAGGTTTCTTTTGGGTACGTGGAAGTTGATTCTGTCGTTGAGGTATTTGGGTCCGTTGTTGTGTAGGCATTTTTAGGCGTGAGTGAGGATTTTGAAAGTGACTCTTTTCTCCACGGGAGCCAGTGGAGACTTCGTGAGGTGTTGGCTGATGTGTTCGTGTCGGGGGATGCCGAGGACGAGTCTGGCGGCGGTGTTCTGTACTGTCTGGAGTTTGCGGAGTAGGGACTTGTTGATGCCGGCGTAGAGTGCGTTTCCATAGTCCAGTCTGCTGGTGATGAGTGCGTGGGTGACTGCCTTCCTTGACTCAGGGGGATCCACTTGAAGGTCTTGCGGAGGATGCGGAGGGTGTTGAAGCAGCTGGAGGTGACGGGCGTTGACCTGTCGGTTCATGGAGAGTGATGAGCCGAGTACGATGCCGAGGTTCTTGGCGTGGTCTGAGGGGGTAGGTGGGCTTCCGAGGGTGGTCGGCCACCAGGTGCTGTCCCATGCAGAAGGGGTGGTACCGAGGACGAGGACTTCTGTCTTCTCGGCGTTGAGCTTCAGGCAGCTGTTGGTCATCCAGACTGCGACGTCTTGCATTCCCTTTCTGGAAGTTGAGTTTGGCAGTGGTGGGGTCTTTGGTGAGGGAGAGGATGAGCTGGGTGTCGTCGGCGTAGGATACGATGTTGAGGCCGTGTTGTCGGACGATGGCTGTGAGGGGGCCATGTAAATGTTGAAGAGGGTGGGGCTCAGTGATGAACCCTGTGGGACTCCGCAGGTGATTTCCGTGGGGTCGGAGAGGAAGGGTGGGAGTCTGATCCTTTGGCTTCTTCCGGTGAGGAATGATCGGATCCAGTCCAGGGCTGTTCCTTGTATGCCTGCGCCGTGTAGTCTGACGACTAGTGTGCGATGGGAGACGGTGTCGAAGGCCGCTGATAGGTCGAGTAGGATGAGGGCTGCGGAGCGGCCTTGGTCCAGGAGGGTGCAGATGTCGTCTGTGGCGGCGAGTAGGGCGGTCTCTGTGCTGTGGTTGCTTCGGAATCCGGATTGGGACGGGTCGAGGACGGCGGTTTCTTCAATGAATCGTGTCAGTTTCCGGTTGACTGTTTTCTCTGCAACTTTGGCTGCGAAGGGGAGGAGCGAGATGGGCCGATAGTTCTTGAGGTCGGTGGGGTCAGCTGTGGGCTTCTTGAGCAGGGTTCTGACTTCTGCGCGCTTCCAGTCATCTGGGAAGGTGCCTGTTTTGAAGGTGGTGTTGATGGTGCGTTGTAGTTCGGGTGCGATGGCGGCCACGGCTCTGTGGTAGATGTGAGGGGGCAGGGGTCGGTGGGGGCCCCCGAGTGGATGCTTTTCATGGTCGAGGCGGTGTCTTCGGCCGTGATCGGTGTCCAGTTGGAGATGGTGGGCTGGCTGGTGTTTCTGGGGGCGGGGGGCCGTCTGTGGCGCCTGGTGGATGGTCGATGAAGTTGTCGTAGAGGTTTTTGATCTTGAGGTGGAAATAGGTTCCAAGCTTGTCGCAGAGGTCTTGGGATGGGGTGATGTCTGTGGCTTCGCTGCGTGGGTTGGTGAATTCTTGAATGACACTGAAAAGTTCCTTGGAGTTGGTGGAGTTGGCCAGGATTTTGTTGTGGATGAAGTTCCTTTTGGTGGCTCTGATCTGGTTGTGGTAGTCCGTCATGGCGTCCTTGTAGGTGGTGTGGTTTTCGGTTGTCTTGGTGTTTCTCCAGTTCTTCTCCAGGCGTCTGCAGGTGCGTCTGGCTTCTTGGAGAGCGGTTGTGAACCAGGCGGCTTTCCTGGGGCGTTGTCTGTCGGGGTTGCGTAGCGGGGCGAGCTCATCTGCGCAGTTGGAGATCCAGGTGTGGAGTTCTCTGGCTGCGTCGTTTGCGCTGTTTGCGTCGGGTGCCCAGGTGTGGTTGTCTTGGTTGAGGGTGGAGTTAAGTTGCTCGTCGATAACCTTGCTCCAGTTCCTTCATGGTGGGCGTGGGGCTGGTTTGGGTGCTTTGGGTTTGTTGATGGCGAAGTGTATGCAGTGGTGGTCGGTCCATGGCGGCTGCGTTGTGTGGCTGAAATGGACGCTGTTTCCTGCCGCGAAGATGGGGTCGAGGGTGTGTCCTGCTCTGTGGGTCGGTGTGTTGACGAGTTGTTTAAGTCCGATGCTGGCGAGGTTGTCACGAAGGATAGTGGAGTTGGGGTCGCTGGGGTTGTCGAGGTGGAAGTTCAGGTCTCCAATGAGTATGTAGTTTGTTGAGGCGATCGCGTGGGGTGCGATGAAGTCGGTGATGGTGGCGGCGAAGGGTGTTCGGGGGCCGGGGGGTCTGTAGACGAGGGTTCCTCGGAGTGTGGCTTTGGGGGTGGTCTGGATCTTGAAGTGCAGGTGTTCGGCGGAGGGGAAGGTTTCGCTGGAGGTGGTGAGGCGGAGGGTGCTCTTGTGGGCGATGGCGAGGCCCCCTCCTGGGTGGTTGGGGCGGTCTTTCCTCTGGATCTTGTATCCGTCTGGGATGGCGGTGCTGATGTCAGGGGCGGAGGATGCGTTGGTCCAGGTCTCTGTGAAGAAGGCGATGTCGGGCGAAAGAGAGTCGAGTAGGTTCCAGATTTCCATGGCGTGTTTGTGTACAGAGCGTACGTTGAGGAGGATGCATTTTAGGGTGTCGCCGGTGCTGGCGTCGGTGGTGTTGGGGGCTGGGGTGGCGGTGAGGGTCTGGCGGCAGTGGAGGCAGGAGAACTGGCCATGGGTCGTGTTCGGCGAGGCCTGTTGGCATTCTCTAAGCCTTCCAGGGTTGAGTGCGAGGAGGCTGATGGTGTTGTAGCGATGGGTAGTGGGAGGGCCAGGGTTCCTGGTGCTGGCCGCGGTCGGGTCGCGGACGGGCGCAAACGGGTTTGCCTTTGGCGCGCCTTTGGCGCCGGTGGCGCGCCCGCTGCACGCGTACGCAGCGCGACCGCGCAGTGGCCGCCATTAAGTAGGGGAGGTGGGAGGGAGGAGAGGCTGGGAGGCGGGAGCAGGGGAATTCCGGGGGGGAATTCCGGGGGGAAATTCCGGGGGGGAATTCCGGGGGGGAGGGGCCACAGGGGCAGCAGCGGCGAAAGGCAAAAGGAACAGGCAGGCACGAGAAAATAAAAACAGTGGTGGAATTAGAGCAAGACACAGATGGGCACAATAACAGTGGCACAACAGGGAAAAAATTAAGAAAAAAAGCGTCTGAGAAAGGTTACGGTGGTTGGAGGCAGTCTGGTCCCAGTTGGAGCGGGCAGCAGGCGCAGGAGCGGGCAGCAGCCTCGAACCTCCCAAGGAGGAGGTCGGGGTCTGGAGGCAAGAGACGGCACAGCGGAGCAGTGGGGAGAGAGTGGACCTAGACCGAGGGTCGGAGGTCTTACTCGTTGTGGCTCCCTTACGCCTCCCCTGGGGAGGCGTAAGTTTTTGGCGCTGCCTCAGAGTTACGATTTCTCGTAAATCTTGGGCAGTGTCAAAAAGCCATGGATGTTGCTGGGAACGCCCCAGCAACACCCATTGCACGCCCCTTTAATGCAGAAAACTGCATTAAAGGGAATGATATTTACGAGGCAGCATTAAGGCTTAGTACTACCTTGTATATATGGAGCAGGCTACTGCGCCACGGAACTTCACAAAAAGTGACGTTCCGGCGACGCAAGAGACCTCATAAATGAGGCCCTCAATTTCTAACATTAGTGATCAGCAGTGAGTATAGGACTTGTGTTTGTGCATTGCCATATAGTGACTTGGTGTATAATACTACTCCATATCTAGACCATTTCAAGCCAATTCTCCCTAATCAACATTTAAGATTTTTCCTATTCCCATTTTTTTTCTGTTGTGGCTGTGACCTCACCTGACAGGATGGAATTTGGGCTGACCAACCTGGAGAGTTACACTATGGGCCAGCTCAAGGCATTCTGCCAAGGGAAGAGGTTATTTACAATAGGGAGTGCTAACCCAGTAGAGCTCCAAATAGCTTTTAGAGCACGGGCAGAAGCCCACCAGAACCACACAGATAATGAGAACAAGCATTGGCATAGCGAATAGGTCTCGCTTTTGGGACCTTATAAGTATTTTGTTATGCAGCACAATATCCTTTGTGCAACAACATCAACTGTTGCATGGCTAAACACTTATAAGGTCACAAAGGTGAGACCTATTGGCTATGCCAATGCTTGTTCTTCCATTCCGCCATCTCGAGCTTGGAGGTTCCTCCCACAGTTGCCTCGACGGAAAGAGACAGTAAGGCCTGACCAAAGAATAAAATTGCAATTAGCACATGCATTTGCTGGTACCTTGAGCTGGACTTAATGTTACGTGGTGGTGTATTTAATGCTATGTTACTGCATCTCATGTTATATTTTACTATTGTTTGTAATCTTTCACTTTGAAGTTGAATATTCAGTGACACTGTTTACATGGTAAAAAATAAATACAAATGTGCCCATGTTGTACGCCCTTTCATCTTCACTGCCATTTCTCTCCTTCTTGCGCTCCATCCAATATGTCCTCTGTGCTTGTTGTCAGTGAGTACGAGTGAAATGCTTGCTCTCAAGGGGCGTGCCAGAGGTGTCCTTCAGCTGCCTTATGGACTGCAGTCTGAAGAAGCTGATTGGCTGCTCCACTCAGCATTCCAAGGCATTGCCAGCCAATGCAAGGTAAGCTAGCCTCATTGCCGGCCCACCAGTAAGGGGCAGCAAATACCATTATAATTCCAGGAGGAGCTGCAACTACAGAATTTTTGAGAGGGGTAGAGGAGACTATGGCACCCATATGGTTAGGTTTGTATACTGAGGAATATTCACAGGAGAAATGCGTGCTAATTGAATTAATAGCAAAACGTGAAAAAAGCCAATGCATCTCCATAAAAGGATTTAAGGGCAGACCCTCTCGTCCTAGCACTATGAAAGTGCTGAATTAGAGGAGTCGTGAATGAATGAACACACACAGTGCCAAGGTCTGCGTTGCCACTATCGGAGAATATCTGAACCGTAAACCTAAACAGCCCCGCAGGCAAAATGTCAAATGGCCGCGTTTGTCACCGAAGAACAAAGAGATGTGTTTCAACACCGAGCTTATCTTATCTAACAGATATGAGCTGCAGGGACTGGCCCTTAACTCTTAATGCATAAAAGGAAGTGTTACTCACTACAGCACGGATCCAAAGTGCATCCTCCACCGCCACCAGGGGCGCCAAATAAACACGCTTTCAGAGAGCAGACGAATGGGATACTAAGATAGCTCGGTGGGTTCGTGTATCTTTGGTAGCGGTTAACTAATACAGTTGAGCTCGCCTGGCACCCGAATGTAAAAAAAAATAACCAAGACCTGTTATGGAGGTATCTGGCCAATACAAGCCCAAGTCACTCTTGGCTGGCAGCCATGCTGCAGAAACCCTCATTCCTTTGTAATTCAAATGCTTACATTTGCACAAAATGGTGTCTGTTTAAACCCTGGCATAATACCATGGATGGCTAAGCCACTCTTCACCAAAATCCCAAAATGAATCTACCACCAAGGGCAGGCAGGCGCGACGGCGCATGCGGATGAAGGAGTGCCACAGACACCGACAAAACCAATAAACGGCAGGAACGGTTTTCTATCCAAAGTTGTGAAATGTAGTTAAAAAGCTTACAATACTTTCGGCCATGGTCCCACATGAGGTGAAAATTAAGGCGAAGTGAGGAGTGCGCACTTTACAGGGACCCTAGAACATGAACAGAGTGAATTTTGACGTTTTTGCCAACTAACAAAAAAAACATACAATTCTCCCCATTTCCTAACATACCTAATCCCTGTCAGACCTTGTCAGTCCTCGCATTCAGGCACACAGGTCAAGAAAGATAAAAGACGTCAAATTCACTCCATGTGCAGCAAGCCCAACATGACAACCATAAAAGCCACAAGGGAAACATTTGGGTCTTGCTGCCCCGCCCCCTCGACTACTGTTGTAGATCAGGTTTCAGGCTGAGAGATAAGGAGGCAGGGGGAGGACTGGAAGAAGCTGCAGTTTGAGGAGCGCGTGAATGCTGCGGGGCACATTACCACCATTGTGACGTTAGTGCAAGAACATAAAACACCACCGCCCTGACCTGCAACAAAACAAACCCCTATAAAGCCAATGCTGCTTTAGTGACTGGTTTCTTGGATGTGCAGCCAACAGTGACTTGGCTGATGCCGCCCACAACAAACTGGACACATCAAGCCAAAACCGGCTACATCATATAATGGGCACAGATAAGTCTGCTCAGAGTGAGACAAATGGAGGGCTGCCTTTGAGCACTGATGAAATCATTTAAATTACCTGGTAATTCACATTGGTAAGTGCAAAATCAGATTTCAACCCTAGTGTATTTTTGGAAAGCACGGGCCACGGCAAAAGTGAAAGCGTTTCACTTGCGGGAGCGAGCAGCGCCAGGAGCGATAATTGCTACCATATGGCGCCGCTCACTCCGCAAGTGAGTAATCAAGCGTGCACGCGTTGCCATTGAAGGCAATGGAAGGCGTGCACGTTTTTGGCTGAAAAGCCGAAGCGATTGCTAAAGGTCTTCTTGCCTATGCAGCGCATGCGCGCTGCGTAGGCGAGACCTAAAAAGGATCTGATGAAAAGTTGGAATAAGACCAGGAGGGTCTTGACATGCGATCTGTTGTGGAGGAAGGAACATCCGCCCAGGACTGGAAGTCCATCCACATGTAGGGAGAAGTGTGTCATCCAGGAACCTTTCCCCAGAGGAGCTGGAAGACAGGAGGGAGGAGATGAAACAAACAAGAGCTTGCCAAAATTGAGAAAGAGAAAAAGCTTGCCAAGTTGGAGAAGGAGCAAGCTCTAGAGGATAAAAGACTGGCTATGGAGGAGAGGAAGATGGCCCATGAGCTAAGCCTTAGAGAGCTGGACATTAGACCCATGCAAGTGGAGTCCAGCAGTAGTGGTGGCAGCGTACCTGCTGTGTCTGCTGTAGAAGGGAAAGTTTGGTATCCAGTTTTGTTGTGGGGGATGACATTGCCAAGTGGTTCTCCTCCTATGACGTGGCTCTAAGGGTGTACAAGGTTTCTTGGGAGTTCTGGGAGGTAGCGATTGGAGATACATGCCCACAGTGGGGAGGGACACACTCCTGACACTGGAGGTAGAGGACCAAACCCAGTACACCCCCATGAAGGCCACTCTAGTCAGTAAGTTTGGGCTGACACCAGAGAGGTATAGACATAGGTTCAGGGGCAGCCACAAAATCTCTTCACAATCATGGGTGGACCTCCTTGATTATGCTAGCAAGGCACTGAAGGGCTGGGTGAGGGGCAGCAAGGTTGATGATTATTCTGCGCTCTACAACTTGATTTTGAAGGTGCACATGCTAGGTATTTGTTCTCCAGAGCTGCATCAACACCTGGTTAAAAGCAAGCTGACTGACCCCAGGAAGCTTGTTGAGGAAGTGGACATCTGGGTCAGCACCAGAGTGTCCAAGAAGGCATCTTGGGGGACTCCCAAAAGGGTGGTAAGGGTTCTCACCAGAAGAAGGATGAGGGAGAAAAAGAAGCAGTTCTTCCAGGGCCCCTAAAATAATTCACATGGGAAAAGGTATCATTCCCAATTTGGCCACCAGAAAAAGAGCTTCCTTGACAAGAGTCAGCCAAAGAATCCCAAATGCTATGAGTGATTTGAGTATGGGCATTTCAGGGGGATCGTAAGGGCCCCAACATAACACATCTTCCTCCTGAAGGTAAGACACCAGGGGTGGCATACATAGTGCTTGGGGAGGATTTTTCCCAGTTAATGGGGGGTAGCTCTATGAGGTTACCCTAGTGTCCCTGGGTGACATTGAGATGGTTCATAAAACCCATGTGCTCTCCAATATTGAAAAGTAAAGACAATGGGTTATCATCAATAGGTAAGGTGTTGAGGCTCTGAGGGACACAGGAGCCAGCATGACACTGGTAAGGAGTCAGCTGATGGCCCCAGAGCGAGTTATACCCAATGCATTCCACCAGGCTGTGGTTGCTGACAACCGTGAAGGTCACTACCCAGTGGCCCTCATTCCATTTGTGTGGGGGGGTCTCAGGTCTTCCTAAAGTTGTTGAGAGCCCTACAACCCTGTGGACCATTTGTTAGGAAATAATCTTGAGCATACTGCCTGGAAGGAAGAGGAGCTCAAGTCACAGTTAGAAGTGTTAGAGTTGCCGGAGTATATATGTGCTACCACAAGGTCCCTGGCTTGCCAGAAAGAGAGTCAAGGAGGTCTGGAGCCTGGAAGAATTGCCCAGACAGCTGCCAAAAGAGGGAAGGGGTGTGGGAAACCAGCCCCTGAATATCTCCCAGATGAGGTGGATGGGGCACCAGAGGACCACACCCTGGAGCCCCTGAGGAGGACATTGCCTCCCTTGGTGACCTACCTGAACTTGTTGGATGGCAAGTAGAAGGGGGCCCTACCAGGTAGGAGTTCTGCTTGGCCCCTGGAGGGATTGAGGCAACAGGCCGAAGCCTAGGCAGCAGGTGATGCCTCTGAGAATCACAGCATTTACTGGGAGGGAAACCTTCTGTATAGTGAGCCTAACGCACCAATACATGGAGCAACAAGGGCATTGGCCATTCTCGAAAGCTACAGGGCCATCTACTGGAGCTGGCTCATGAGATGCCCCTGGCAGGACAACTGGGGCAGGACAAGACCTTTGCCAGGCTTGCCCCACACTTTTATTGGCCCTGTATAAAGAATTCCTCAGATACATTCTGTTGGACTTGCTTGACCTGCCAGGCCAGTGGGAAGAAAGGGCAGAGGCTGAAAGCCCCTCTTAAAGCTTTGCCTGTCATTGCCTCCTCTTTTGAAAGGAGGCATTGTAGGGCCTATGGATCCCCAGACAGCCTCTTACAACATATTTATCCTGGTGCCAGTGGAACATACCAAAAGCTACCCAGAGGCCATACCTCCGAGGACTGCAACTGCACCTGCAATGGCTAAGGCCCTAATGGGGATTTTCACCAGAGTGGGTTTCCCTAAGGAAGTGTTGTCTGACAGGGGTCACCAATTTCATTTCTGCTTATATGCAGTCAGTGTGGAAGGAGTGTGGAGTTACTTACAAGTTCTCCACCCCCCAACCATCCACAAAACAATGGGCTTGTTGAAAGATTCAACAAGACCCTCAAAGGCTTGATCAAGGGCCTACCTGAGACCCAAAGGCGTAAGTGGATGTCCCCTTACCATGCCTTCTTTTTGTTTACAGAGAGGTACCACAGAAAGGGGTTGGATTCAGCTCCTTTGAGCTTCTTTATGGTCATCCTGTAAGGGGACCTCTCAGTCTGGGGAAGGAAGGGTGAGCTGTTTTCCATCATTCCCAACAGAGAGGCCATACGATCTTGACCTCCGTGGATTCACTAATGATAATAGAATTTTTGTTAAAAAATATATGTTTGTGTATTGGACCACACCCTGGTTATTGGTTGTGTAAATTTGTATGAAATGCCATCATTTGATATTAAATGTTTTTGTGCAGCAGACTAATTGTATGGATTGGTTTCCTGTGAGTAATCACACTATTTGCTGAATTATAATTGTGTCATACTATATGACAATTGTGAGATATTTGAAGAGTGCCGAGGTAAAGTGGTTTGTTTAAAGGTATGGCACCATTGTTGCCCCCTTGACAGAGCTGACTTCTAAGAAGCAGCCCAGAAATGTAATTAGGACAGAGGCATGTCAAAAAGCATTTGATTCCCTAAAGCAGGCCATGTGCACAAGCCCTGTGATCAAGGCCCCTGACTTTTCCAGGGAATTCATTGTACAGATAGATGCCTCAGAACATGGCATAGGGGCAGTTCTATAACAGCTAAATGAAGAGGGATTAGACAAACCTGTAACTTTCATCTATAGGAGGTTTACTTCCCAGGGAACAGAGGAGGAGTGCTACTGAAAGGGAAACCTTGGCTGTGGTCTGGGCACTGAAGAATTTATGACCATACCTATTTGGCACTCACCTCCTGATACAGACTGACCACAAGCCCCTCAGGTGGCTAATGCAAGTGAGGGGTGAGAATCCAAAATTGTTGAGATGGTCCATCTACCTACAGGGAATGGATTTCACAGTGGAGCACAGACCTGGCGTAGACCACGCCGATGCCGATGGTCTTTCCAGGTTCTTCTGCATTAGTGATGAGAACTCCCAGGAGGTTGGGTAGCTCTCCTCACTTTAAGCTGGGGGCCACATGTTAGACTCTACAGCCTTAGGGTGGTCTTCACCAAACTTTGTACCTGTTTGTTTCACCTTTTTGCTGATTTCTTTTTGTTGGCCTTATGACTCTTAGCACTGCCAACCAGTGCTAAAGTACATGTGCTTCTCCCCTAAAGCATGCTTTGAATGACTTATCCACAATAGGTATATTAAATTTACCTATAAGCCCCTAGTAGAGTGAAGTACATGTGTTCATGGCCTGCAGCACTGATTGTACCACCCACACAAGTAGCACTTTAAACATGACTCAGGCCTGCCACTGAAGAGCCTGTGTGTACAGTTTTACTGTCATGTCAACTTGGCTTTTAAAAGTCCTTGCTAAGCCCTAAACATATACGTCATGCTTAAGGTAGGCCCTAGGTGGCCCATAGGGCAGTGTGATATGTAATTAAAAGGTAAGACAAGTACTGTTGAAGGGAAAGTCGGAGGACCATGGCGGCCGCTAGCTAAACGGCTGCGGTCCGCTCCCCCGGGGTTGTTTTAATGGGTCTCGCTGCAAGGATTCCGACTTTTTTTTATTGATTAGGTTACCCTCCCTCCCCCCCCTTCACTAGTAGAATATTAAAACCTCTGAGCACGTACCTTTGGAGGATATGCGGGGCGAGCTTCCTTCTCTGTGCCCCGCGGATGCGGGCCGGGACGCCTGCGGGGGTGACGGCGTGGCCAGCGGCTGGTGTTGGGAGGCGGCGGCGTGGAGGCGCCGGAGGCGGGATTTGGCTCAGTTTCGGCTCCGGGTCGTCGGAGGCAGAGCCAGCACTTGTGCTGGTGTGAACTCGAGTTGTGGGGTCCGAGCGGAGTGGAAGGCAGAATCTGACGCCCAGGTAGGGAGCCGGGGTCGGCGCTATATCCTCCGCGAAGAAGTTTGTGAGGACGAAGGTAAGAGGCATCTTTTTCTGTCTGGGAACGCTAATGGCAATGTGCACCCCCTCACAGAAACGGCTATTATAATCACTAAGCTACATACAGAGGAGTTTTTTTTTTAACTGTATGGAGACAAGGGAGATAAGTGAGAAAGCGACAGTGGAAGCCTCACCACCCCAAATAAATAGATATACTTTGCGGGCAAGAGTAGCGCACACCTCCAATAACGTCGATATTACTAAGCCTATTTTTCCTCCACATGTCTCCCCCCCCCATCTTTGAAGTAAAAACATCAGTAAAACAACATAAGCAGAGAACAGTCACGAAGGACGACGGTGCTGTCTTAAAGGGGGAAGAGGCTGGTAAGAGGAAAGGCAGAGGTAGAGGCAAGAAGATATCACCCCAAAAAGTGAAAATTACTCCCTCACTGAAAACGTACTATAAAGTTATGTCTACCTCAACTGCCCTAACTACTCCTGCATGTGATCCCGCAAAGAGCAGGGGTCAAGAACTTCCTTTGGCAGCTGTACAGAGCTCTCTGAATCTGCCGGTGGTGAGCTTAAGTAATACTCAGAAGAAAATAAGTATAGCGCTTGAAGGAGCGCCTGAGGGAGCGTGTAGTGCCCAGGAGGGGCAAAGTAATCAATGTCTCTTGGAAGATCCAGTAGTAGGTTTAAATGATGCTCTAGATATACATCCCGCAGTGAGCCTCTCGAATAGATATTCTGTTCTGGCAACCCATGGCTATGTGGAAGCACCGCAGAGTGCCCTGAAACCCATAGATGATCATGAGACTACAGACCCCACTACAGACCCCACAACATGTTCCTTGATAGACATATTACTCGCCCTAAAGGACGAAATGACGAGCAGATTCACTGTCTCAGAGACGAATCAAGCGGAGTTGGCCAGCAGATTTTTGGTTTCAGAAGTAAATCAGGCAGCCATACAAGCCTCTTGTGAAGTGTTGGCTAAGAGATTGGATGATGTCACGTTAAGAACAGAAGCGATTGAGTTGGAAATTCCTAAAATTAAAGAAATTATGTCTACTACCTCTGTGGAAATGGCTAAAATATCGGCCCAGAATAAAGAACTAAAGGAAGACCTCGAACATCTGGAAAACCACTCAAGGAAGAACAATTTAAGACTCCTGAATGTACCTGAAGCCCTGGAGGGATCAGATATAAAAGGTTTTGTGATTTCCTTATTAACCCCTTCGCTGCTAGGCCTTTTCCCCCCCTGTGCTAAGCCTTTTTTTGGCTATTTGGGGTAGTGCGCACTTAGGCCCCTGTAACTTTTTGACCACATAAGGTATCCATGCCAAATTTGCGTCCTTTTCTTCTAACATCATGGGGATTGTAAAGGTACCCAGGGTTTGTGGATTCCCCTGGAGGGGACCCAGAAATTAGTCAAAATACAGCTAAATTTTGTTTTTTTGGGGAAAAATGCGAAAAAAGGACTACAGATGAAAGCGTCTTGATTTTTCCCTGCAAATAGCATCAAAAAAGGGGTTGTGGTGCTGAAATCACCATCTTCCCAGCTTTCAGGGACAAGCAGACTTTTGTCAGAAAACCAACTTTTTACACAGTTTTGGCATTTTTCTGGGACATAGCCTATTTTTGCTATTTTTTGTGCTTTCAACCTCCTTCCAGTTAATGGTAGAAATGGGTATGAAACCAATAATGGATCCTGGAAAGCCATACATTTCTGAAAAGTAGGCAAAATTCTGAATTCAGCAAGGGGTCATTTGTGTAGATCCTTAAAGTTTTCCTTATAGAAACTAACAGTTAAATAAAGGAAAAATTGAAAATTAGTTGAAAAAAACAGCCATTTGTGTCAACGTTTTCACCTGTAACTTCTTCTAATTATAATGTAAATATCACAGTATAGGAATATCATAATTACTCGTGGACCTAAATAATACATGTCCAACCATAAACATGCAAACTCTGTTTACTGATATCAAAAATATTTTTTATTATTTTTATTGTTACACAGAATTCCAAGAGCCATGCCTACATTTAATGTCCTCTGTATATAATGAATTGATGATCTATTAATTTTGTATGTTTCGAAAAAAGAAAAGAGAAAATAATTTAAACATTGTGAATATCTTCATTGTAATAACATGCATTATTGATACTGTGCACTATATATTTGATAATGGGCCAATATAACAACTGATTTTTCTAAATTCTATTGCCCGTTCACAGTATAACACTGTATACAGAGGTTCACTCATTTCCTTTTTAATGTACATATTGAGTAAATATGATGTGTAACAATAAAAATAATAAAAATATTTTTGATATCAGTAAACAGAGTTTGCATGTTTATGGTTGGACATGTATTATTTAGGTCCACGAGTAATTATGATATTCCTATACTGTGATATTTACATTTGAGTTACTTCCCTGAGTTAGGAATTGGCGTCAGGGGTACCCTTGTTTTTACATATACTTCTTCTAATTATGACAGCTATTTGAAGGCAATATACCGTTATATCCGCTGGACCTTTCTGGTTGTGGGGATATATAGGACTTGTAGGATTCACCAAGAACCTGACGAACCCAGAGCCAATAATTGAGCAGCATCTTGCAATGGTTTTTTATTATGTACCGGGTATATAGCAATTATTTTGGGAAAATGTATACATGGAAAAATTGTTATGAAAGACACCTATGTATTTCTGAAATGGGAACAAAATGTAGATTTTAGAAACAGTAGATATTTGCACATTTCCGAAATTGGGAGTACCCATACTAGCATGAGAATTATAGGTCATTTTTCAAAATGACTTATTTTTTACACATTGTCTTTCATTTGGAAGGCAGAAATGCATCGAAAGTCAATAGGTAATAACAGTTGCTCTACAATTCTGTGTTACCCTAAGTCTCCCGATAAAAATGGTACCTCACTTGTGTGGGTAGCCCTTGTGCGCACAACAGGAAATGGCTCAAAATGCAACGTGGACGTACCACATTTTCCCAATGAAAATTACCCTTTTTTTGCAAAGTGCCTAGGTGTAGTTTTTGAACCCTAGCTCTGCCGGCACCTAGGGAAACCTAGCAAACCTATACATTTTTGAAAACTAGACACCCAGAGGAATCCAGGATGGGGTGACTTGACTTCCTCCCACCAGGTTCTGTTACCCAGAATCCCTTGCAAACATAAAAAATTGTCAAAAAAAACACATTTTCCCCACATTTCTGTGGTGGAAAGTTTTGGAATCTGCGTGGATCCACAAATTTCCACACACCCCGCGTTCCCCAAAGTCTTACGAGAAAAATGGTACCGCACTTGTGTGGGTCGGCCTAGTGCCTGCGACAGGAAACGGCGCAAAACACAACGTGGTCACACCTCAATTTCGCAGTGAAAAATGACCCTTTTTTGGCGAAGTGCCTAGCTGTAGTTTTTGAACCCTAGCTCTGCCGGCACCTAGGGAAACCTAGCAAACCTATACATTTTTGAAAACTAGACACCCAGGGGAATCCAGGATGGGGTGACTTGACTGCCTCCCACCAGGTTCTGTTACCCAGAATCCCTTGCAAACATAAAAAATTGTCAAAAAACCCACAATTTCCCCACATTTCTGTGGTGGAAAGTTCTGGAATCTGCGTGGATCCACAAATTTCCACCCACCCCGCGTTCCCCAAAGTCTTACGAGAAAAATGGTACCTCACTTGTGTGGGTCGGCCTAGTGCCTGCGACAGGAAACTGCGCAAACGCAACATGGTCACACCTCAATTTCGCAGTGAAAAATGACTCTTTTTTGGCAAAGTGCCTAGCTGTAGTTTTTGAACCCTAGATCTGCCGGCACCTAGGAAACCTAGCAAACCTATACATTTTTGAAAACTAGACACCCAGGGAATCCAGGATGGGGTGACTGGACTGCCTCCCACCAGGTTCTGTTACCCAGAATCCCTTGCAAACCTAAAAAATTGTCAAAAAACCCACATTTTCCCCACATTTCTGTGGTGGAAAGTTCTGGAATCTGCGTGGATCCACAAATTTCCACCCACCCCGCGTTCCCCAAAGTCTTCTGAGAAAAATGGTACCTCACTTGTGTGGGTCGGCCTAGTGCCCGCGACAGGAAACGGCGCAAAATGAAACGTGGTCACACCTCAATTTCGCAGTGAAAAATGACCCTTTTTTTGCAAAGTGCCTAGCTGTAGTTTTTGAACCCTACCTCTGCCGGCACCTAGGGAAACCTAGCAAACCTATACATTTTGGAAAACTAGACACCCAGGGGAATCCAGGATGGGGTGACTTGACTGCCTCCCACCAGGTTCTGTTACCCAGAATCCCTTGCAAACATAAACAATTGTAAAAAAAAACACATTTTCCCCACATTTCTGTGGTGGAAAGTTCTGGAATCTGCGTGGATCCACAAATTTCCACCCACCCCGCGTTCCTCAAAGTCTTATGAGAAAAATGGTACCTCACTTGTGTGGGTCGGCCTAGTGCCTGCGACAGGAAACGGCGCAAAACGCAACGTGGTCACACCTCAATTTCGCAGTGAAAAATGACCCTTTTTTGGCAAAGTGCCTAGCTGTAGTTTTTGAACCCTAGCTCTGCCGGCACCTAGGGAAACCTAGCAAACCTATACATTTTTGAAAACTAGACACCCAGGGGAATCCAGGATGGGGTGACTGGACTGCCTCCCACCAGGTTCTGTTACCCAGAATCCCTTGCAAACCTAAACAATTGTCAAAAAAAACACATTTTCCCCACATTTCTGTAGTGGAAAGTTCTGGAATCTGCGTGGATCCACAAATTTCCACCCACCCGCGTTCCCCAAAGTCTTCTGAGAAAAATGGTACCTCACTTGTGTGGGTCGGCCTAGTGCCCGCGACAGGAAACGGCGCAAAATGCAACGTGGTCACACCTCAATTTCGCAGTGAAAAATGACCCTTTTTTTCAAAGTGCCTAGCTGTAGTTTTTGAACCCTACCTCTGCCGGCACCTAGGGAAACCTAGCAAACCTATACATTTTTGAAAACTAGACACCCAGGGAATCCAGGATGGGGTGACTTGACTGCCTCCCACCAGGTTCTGTTACCCAGAATCCCTTGCAAACATAAAAAATTGTCAAAAAAACCAAATTTTCCCCACATTTCTGTGGTGGAAAGTTCTGGAATCTGCGTGGATCCACAAATGTCCACCCACCCCGCGTTCCCCAAAGTCTTACGAGAAAAATGGTACCTCACTTGTGTGGGTCGGCCTAGTGCCTGCGACAGGAAACGGCGCAAAACGCAACATGGTCACACCTCAATTTCGCAGTGAAAAATGACCCTTTTTTGGCAAAGTGCCTAGCTGTAGTTTTTTAACCCTACCTCTGCCGGCACCTAGGGAAACCTAGCAAACCTATACATTTTTGAAAACTAGACACTCAGGGGAATCCAGGATGGGGTGACTTGACTGCCTCCCACGAGGTTCTGTTACCCAGAATCCCTTGCAAACATAAAAAATTGTCAAAAAAACCACATTTTCCACACATTTCTGTGGTGGAAAGTTCTGGAATCTGCGTGGATCCACAAATTTCCACCCACCCCGCGTTCCCCAAAGTCTTACGAGAAAAATGGTACCTCACTTGTGTGGGTCGGCCTAGTGCCTGCGACAGGAAACTGCACAAAACGCAACGTGGTCACACCTCAATTTCGCAGTGAAAAATGACCCTTTTTGGCAAAGTGCCTAGCTGTAGTTTTTGAACCATAGCTCTGCCGGCACCTAGGAAACCTAGCAAACCTATACATTTTTGAAAACTAGACACCCATGGGAATCCAGGATGGGGTGACTGGACTGCCTCCCACCAGGTTCTGTTACCCAGAATCCCTTGCAAACATAAAAAATTGTCAAAAAAACACATTTTCCCCACATTTCTGTGGTGGAAAGTTCTGGAATCTGCGTGGATCCACAAATTTCCACCCACCCCGCGTTTTCCAAAGTCTTCTGAGAAAAATGGTACCTCACTTGTGTGGGTCGGCCTAGTGCCCGCGACAGGAAACGGCGCAAAGCGCAACGTGGTCACACCTCAATTTCGCAGTGAAAAATGACCCTTTTTTGCAAAGTGCCTAGCTTTAGTTTTTAACCCTACCTCTGCCGGCACCTAGGGAAACCTAGCAAACCTATACATTTTTGAAAACTAGACACCCAGGGGAATCCAGGATGGGGTGACTTGACTGCCTCCCACCAGGTTCTGTTACCCAGAATCCCTTGCAAACATAAACAATTGTCAAAAAAACCACATTTTCCCCACTTTTCTGTGGTGGAAAGTTCTGGAATCTGCGTGGATCCACAAATTTCCACCCACCCCGTGTTCCCCAAAGTCTTACGAGAAAAATGGTACCTCACTTGTGTGGGTCGGCCTAGTGCCTGCGACAGGAAACGGCGCAAAACGCAACGTGGTCACACCTCAATTTCGTAGTGAAAAATGACCCTTTTTTTGCAAAGTGCCTAGCTGTAGTTTTTGAACCCTACCTCTGCCGGCACCTAGGTAAACCTAGCAAACCTATACATTTTTGGAAACTAGACACCCAGGGGAATCCAGGATGGGGTGACTTGACTGCCTCCCGCCAGGTTCTGTTACCCAGAATCCCTTGCAAACATAACATTTTTTCAAAAAAACCACATTTTCCCCACATTTCTGTGGTGGAAAGTTCTGGAATCTGTGTGGATCCACAAATTTCCACCCACCCCGCGTTCCCCAAAGTCTTACGAGAAAAATGGTACCTCACTTGTGTGGGTCGGCCTAGTGCCTGCGACAGGAAACGGCGCAAAACGCAACGTGGTCACACCTCAATTTCGCAGTGAAAAATGACCCTTTTTTGGCAAAGTGCCTAGCTGTAGTTTTTGAACCCTAGCTCTGCCGGCACCTAGGGAAACCTAGCAAACCTATACATTTCTGAAAACTAGACACCCAGGGGAATCCAGGATGGGGTGACTGGACTGCCTCCCACCAGGTTCTGTTACCCAGAATCCCTTGCAAACATAAACAATTGTCAAAAAACCCACATTTTCCCCACATTTCTGTGGTGGAAAGTTCTGGAATCTGCGTGGATCCACAAATTTCCACCCACCCCGCGTTCCCCAAAGTCTTCTGAGAAAAATGGTACCTCACTTGTGTGGGTCGGCCTAGTGCCCGCGACAGGAAGCGGCGCAAAATGCAACGTGGTCACACCTCAATTTTGCAGTGAAAAATGACCCTTTTTTTGCAAAGTGCCTAGCTGTAGTTTTGAACCCTACCTCTGCCGGCACCTAGGAAACCTAGCAAACCTATACATTTTTGAAAACTAGACACCTAGGGGAATCTAGGATGGGGTGACTTGACTGCCTCCCACCAGGTTCTGTTACCCAGAATCCCTTGCAAACATAAAAAATTGTCAAAAAAACCACATTTTCCCCACATTTCTGTGGTGGAAAGTTCTGGAATCTGCGTGGATCCACAAATTTCCACCCACCCTGCGTTCCCCAAAGTCTTACGAGAAAAATGGTACCTCACTTGTGTGGGTCGGCCTAGTGCCTGCGACAGGAAACGGCGCAAAGCGCAAGCGTGGTCACACCTCAATTTCGCAGTGAAAAATGACCCTTTTTGGCAAAGTGCCTAGCTGTAGTTTTTGAACCCTACCTCTGCCGGCACCTAGGGAAACCTAGCAAACCTATACATTTTTGAAAACTAGACACCCACGGGAATCCAGGATGGGGTGACTTGACTGCCTTCCTCCAGGTTCTGTTACCCAGAATCCCTTGCAAACATAAAGAATTGTCAAAAAAAACACATTTTCCCCACATTTCTGTGGTGGAAAATTCTGGAATCTGCGTGGATCCACAAATTTCCACCCACCCGCGTTCCCCAAAGTCTTACGAGAAAAATGGTACCTCACTTGTGTGGGTCGGCCTAGTGCCTGCGACAGGAAACGGCGCAAAGCGCAACGTGGTCACACCTCAATTTCGTAGTGAAAAATGACCCTTTTTTGCAAAGTGCCTAGCTGTAGTTTTTGAACCCTACCTCTGCCGGCACCTAGGGAAATCTTGCAAACCTATACATTTTTGGAAACTAGACACCCAGGGGAATCCAGGATGGGGTGACTTGACTGCCTCCCACCAGGTTCTGTTACCCAGAATCCCTTGCAAACATAAAAATTTTTCCAAAAAACCACATTTTCCCCACATTTCTGTGGTGGAAAGTTCTGGAATCTGTGTGGATCCACAAATTTCCACCCACCCCGCGTTCCCCAAAGTCTTACGAGAAAAATGGTACCTCACTTGTGTGGGTCGGCCTAGTGCCTGCGACAGGAAACGGCGCAAAACGCAACGTGGTCACACCTCAATTTCGCAGTGAAAAATGACCCTTTTTTGGCAAAGTGCCTAGCTGTAGTTTTTGAACCCTAGCTCTGCCGGCACCTAGGGAAACCTAGCAAACCTATACATTTTTGAAAACTAGACACCCAGGGGAATCCAGGATGGGGTGACTGGACTGCCTCCTACCAGGTTCTGTTACCCAGAATCCCTTGCAAACATAAACAATTGTCAAAAAACCCACATTTTCCCCACATTTCTGTGGTGGAAAGTTCTGGAATCTGCGTGGATCCACAAATTTCCACCCACCCCGCGTTCCCCAAAGTCTTCTGAGAAAAATGGTACCTCACTTGTGTGGGTCGGCCTAGTGCCCGCGACAGGAAGCGGCGCAAAATGCAACGTGGTCACACCTCAATTTTGCAGTGAAAAATGACCCTTTTTTTGCAAAGTGCCTAGCTGTAGTTTTTGAACCCTACCTCTGCCGGCACCTAGGGAAACCTAGCAAACCTATACATTTTTGAAAACTAGACACCTAGGGAATCTAGCATGGGGTGACTTGACTGCCTCCCACCAGGTTCTGTTACCCAGAATCCCTTGCAAACATAAAAAATTGTCAAAAAAACCACATTTTCCCCACATTTCTGTGGTGGAAAGTTCTGGAATCTGCGTGGATCCACAAATTTCCACCCACCCGCGTTCCCCAAAGTCTTACGAGAAAAATGGTACTTCACTTGTGTGGGTCGGCCTAGTGCCTGCGACAGGAAACGGCGCAAAACGCAACGTGGTCACACCTAAATTTCGCAGTGAAAAATGACCCTTTTTGGCAAAGTGCCTAGCTGTAGTTTTGAACCCTACCTCTGCCGGCACCTAGGAAACCTAGCAAACCTATACATTTTTGAAAACTAGACACCCAGGGAATCCAGGATGGGGTGACTTGACTGCCTTCCTCCAGGTTCTGTTACCCAGAATCCCTTGCAAACATAAAGAATTGTCAAAAAAACACATTTTCCCCACATTTCTGTGGTGGAAAGTTCTGGAATCTGCGTGGATCCACAAATTTCCACCCACCCCGCGTTCCCCAAAGTCTTACGAGAAAAATGGTACCTCACTTGTGTGGGTCGGCCTAGTGCCTGCGACAGGAAACGGCGCAAAACGCAACGTGGTCACACCTCAATTTCGTAGTGAAAAATGACCCTTTTTTTGCAAAGTGCCTAGCTGTAGTTTTTGAACCCTACCTCTGCCGGCACCTAGGGAAACCTTGCAAACCTATACATTTTTGGAAACTAGACACCCAGGGGAATCCAGGATGGGGTGACTTGACTGCCTCCCACCAGGTTCTGTTACCCAGAATCCCTTGCAAACATAACATTTTTTCAAAAAAACCACATTTTCCCCACATTTCTGTGGTGGAAAGTTCTGGAATCTGTGTGGATCCACAAATTTCCACCCACCCCGCGTTTCCCAAAGTCTTACGAGAAAAATGGTACCTCACTTGTGTGGGTCGGCCTAGTGCCTGCGACAGGAAACGGCGCAAAACGCAACGTGGTCACACCTCAATTTCGCAGTGAAAAATGACCCTTTTTTGGCAAAGTGCCTAGCTGTAGTTTTGAACCCTAGCTCTGCCGGCACCTAGGAAACCTAGCAAACCTATACATTTTTGAAAACTAGACACCCATGGGAATCCAGGATGGGGTGACTGGACTGCCTCCCACCAGGTTCTGTTACCCAGAATCCCTTGCAAACATAAAAAATTGTCAAAAAAACACATTTTCCCCACATTTCTGTGGTGGAAAGTTCTGGAATCTGCGTGGATCCACAAATTTCCACCCACCCGCGTTTTCCAAAGTCTTCTGAGAAAAATGGTACCTCACTTGTGTGGGTCGGCCTAGTGCCCGCGACAGGAAACGGCGCAAAACGCAACGTGGTCACACCTCAATTTCGCAGTTAAAAATGACCCTTTTTTGGCAAAGTGCCTAGCTGTAGTTTTTGAACCCTACCTCTGCCGGCACCTAGGGAAACCTAGCAAACCTATACATTTTTGAAAACTAGACACCCAGGGAATCCAGGATGGGGTGACTTGACTGCCTCCCTCCAGGTTCTGTTACCCAGAATCCCTTGCAAACATAAAAAATTGTCCAAAAAACCACACATTTCTGTGGTGGAAAGTTCTGGAATCTGCGTGGATCCACAAATTTCCACCCACCCCGCGTTCCCCAAAGTCTTACGAGAAAAATGGTACCTCACTTGTGTGGGTCGGCCTAGTGCCTGCGACAGGAAACGGCGCAAAACGCAACGTGGTCACACCTCAATTTCGCAGTGAAAAATGACCCTTTTTTGGCAAAGTGCCTAGCTGTAGTTTTTGAACCCTAGCTCTGCCGGCACCTAGGGAAACCTAGCAAACCTATACATTTTTGAAAACTAGACACCCAGGGAATCCAGGATGGGGTGACTGGACTGCCTCCTACCAGGTTCTGTTACCCAGAATCCCTTGCAAACATAAACAATTGTCAAAAAACCCACATTTTCCCCACATTTCTGTGGTGGAAAGTTCTGGAATCTGCGTGGATCCACAAATTTCCACCCACCCCGCGTTCCCCAAAGTCTTCTGAGAAAAATGGTACCTCACTTGTGTGGGTCGGCCTAGTGCCCGCGACAGGAAACGGCGCAAAACGCAACGTGGTCACACCTCAATTTCGCAGTGAAAAATGACCCTTTTTGGCAAAGTGCCTAGCTGTAGTTTGTGAACCCTAGCTCTGCCGGCACCTAGGGAAACCTACCAAACACACACATTTCTGAAAACGTAGACACCCGGGGGCTTCCAGGGAGGTATGGCTTGCGTGGATCCCCCAACGTTTCCTTACCCAGAATCCCCTGCAAACCTCAATTTTAGCTGAAAAAATCACTTTTTTCACACATTTTTGTGTGGGAAAGTGTGGCATCACTGGCCTCACACAAATTTCCTACCACCCAGCGTTCCCCAGGTCTCCCGATAAAAATGGTGCCTCACTTGTGTGGGAGGCCCAAGTACCCACGACAGGCAAGGGCCCACAACGTAGTGAGGCGACCTCAAAATGGCCTTTCACAAAACGACCTGGTTTTGCAAGGAGGGTCACCTGGGTTTTTGGCCCCGTGCTCGGCGGCCATCTAGGGAAACCTACCAAACCCACACATTTCTGAAAAGTAGACACCCGGGGGCTTCCAGGGAGGTATGGCTTGCGTGGATCCCCCAATGTTTCCTTACCCAGAATCCCCTGCAAACCTCAATTTTAGCTGAAAAAATCACTTTTTTCACACATTTTTGTGTGGGAAAGTGTGGCATCACTGGCCTCACACAAATTTCCTACCACCCAGCGTTCCCCCAGGTCTCCCGATAAAAATGGTGCCTCACTTGTGTGGGAGGCCCAAGTACCCGCGACAGGCAAGGGCCCACAACGTAGTGAGGCGACCTCAAAATGGCCTTTCACAAAACGACCTGGTTTTGCAAGAGGGTCACCTGGGTTTTTGGCCCCGTGCTCGGCGGCCATCTAGGAAACCTACCAAACCCACACATTTCTGAAAAGTAGACACCGGGGGCTTCCAGGGAGGTATGGCTTGCGTGGATCCCCCAACGTTTCCTTACCCAGAATCCCCTGCAAACCTCAATTTTAGCTGAAAAAATCACTTTTTCCACACATTTTTGTGTGGGAAAGTGTGGCATCACTGGCCTCACACAAATTTCCTACCACCCAGCGTTCCCCCAGGTCTCCCGATAAAAATGGTGCCTCACTTGTGTGGGAGGCCCAAGTACCCGTGACAGGCAAGGGCCCACAACGTAGTGAGGCGACCTCAAAATGGCCTTTCACAAAACGACCTGGTTTTGCAAGGTGGGTCACCTGGGTTTTTGGCCCTGTGCTCGGCGGCCATCTAGGAAACCTACCAAACCCACACATTTCTGAAAAGTAGACACCCGGGGCTTCCAGGGAGGTATGGCTTGCGTGGATCCCCCAACGTTTCCTTACCCAGAATCCCCTGCAAACCTCAATTTTAGCTGAAAAAAATCACTTTATTCACACATTTTTGTGTTGGAAAGTGTGGCATCACTGGCCTCACACAAATTTCCTACCACCCAGCGTTCCCCCAGGTCTCCCGATAAAAATGGTGCCTCACTTGTGTGGGAGGCCCAAGTACCAGCGACAGGCAAGGGCCCACAACGTAGTGAGGCGACCTCAAAATGGCCTTTCACAAAACGACCTGGTTTTGCAAGGGAGTCACCTGGGTTTTGGCCCCGTGCTCGGCGGCCATCTAGGGAAACCTACCAAACCCACACATTTCTGAAAAGTAGACACCCGGGGGCTTCCAGGGAGGTATGGCTTGCGTGGATCCCCCAACGTTTCCTTACCCAGAATCCCCTGCAAACCTCAATTTTAGCTGAAAAAATCACTTTTTCACACATTTTTGTGTGGGAAAGTGTGGCATCACTGGCCTCACACAAATTTCCTACCACCCAGCGTTCCCCCAGGTCTCCCGATAAAAATGGTGCCTCACTTGTGTGGGAGGCCCAAGTACCCGCGACAGGCAAGGGCCCACAACGTAGTGAGGCGACCTCAAAATGGCCTTTCTCAAAACGACCTGGTTTTGCAAGGGGTCACCTGGGCTTTGGCCCCGTGCTCGGCGGCCATCTAGGAAACCTACCAAACCCACACATTTCTGTAAAGTAGACACCCGGGGGCTTCCAGGGAGGTATGGCTTGCGTGGATCCCCCAACGTTTCCTTACCCAGAATCCCCTGCAAACCTCAATTTTAGCTGAAAAAATCACTTTTTCACACATTTTTGTGTTGGAAAGTGTGGCATCACTGGCCTCACACAAATTTCCTACCACCCAGCGTTCCCCAGGTCTCCCGATAAAAATGGTGCCTCACTTGTGTGGGAGGCCCAAGTACCAGCGACAGGCAAGAGCCCACAACGTAGTGAGGCGACCTCAAAATGGCCTTTCACAAAACCACCTGGGTTTGCAAGGGGTCACCTGGGTTTTTGGCCCGTGCTCGGCGGCCATCTAGGAAACCTACCAAATCCACACATTTCTGAAAAGTAGACACCCGAGGGCTTCCAGGGAGGTATGGCTTGCGTGGATCCCCCAACGTTTCCTTACCCAGAATCCCTGCAAACCTCAATTTTAGCTGAAAAATCACTTTTTCACACATTTTTGTGTGGGAAAGTGTGGCATCACTGGCCTCACACAAATTTCCTACCACCCAGCGTTCCCCCAGGTCTCCCGATAAAAATGGTGCCTCACTTGTGTGGGAGGCCCAAGTACCCGACGACAGGCAAGGGCCCACAACGTAGTGAGGCGACCTCAAATGGCCTTTCACAAAACCACCTGGTTTTGCAGGGAGTCACCTGGGTTTTGGCCCGTGCTCGGCGGCCATCTAGGAAACCTACCAAACCCACACATTTCTTAAAAGTAGACACCAGGGGCTTCCAGGGAGGTATGGCTTGCGTGGATCCCCCAACGTTTCCTTACCAGAATCCCTGCAAACCTCAATTTTAGCTGAAAAAATCACTTTTCACACATTTTGTGTGGGAAAGTGTGGCATCACTGGCCTCACACAAATTTCCTACCACCAGCGTTCCCCCAGGTCTCCCGATAAAAATGGTGCTTCACTTGTGTGGGAGGCCCAAGTACCCACGACAGGCAAGGGCCCACAACGTAGTGAGGCGACCTCAAAATGGCCTTTCACAAAACGACCTGGTTTTGCAAGGAGATCACCTGGGTTTTTGGCCCCGTGCTCGGTGGCCATCTAGGGAAACCTACCAAACCCACACATTTCTGAAAAGTAGACACCCGGGGCTTCCAGGGAGGTATGGCTTGCGTGGATCCCCCAATGTTTCCTTACCCAGAATCCCCTGCAAACCTCAATTTTAGCTGAACAAAATCACTTTTTCACACATTTTTGTGTGGGAAAGTGTGGCATCACTGGCCTCACACAAATTTCCTACCACCCAGCGTTCCCCAGGTCTCCCGATAAAAATGGTGCCTCACTTGTGTGGGAGGCCCAAGTACCTGCGACAGGCAAGGGCCCACAACGTAGTGAGGCGACCTCAAAATGGCCTTTCACAAAGCGACCTGGTTTTGCAGGGGGTCACCTGGGTTTTGGCCCCGTGCTCGGTGGCCATCTAGGAAACCTACCAAACCCACACATTTCTGAAAAGTAGACACCCGGGGGCTTCCAGGGAGGTATGGCTTGCGTGGATCCCCCAACGTTTCCTTACCCAGAATCCCTGCAAACCTCAATTTTAGCTGAAAAAATCACTTTTTCACACATTTTTGTGTGGGAAAGTGTGGCATCACTGGCCTCACACACATTTCCTACCACCCAGCGTTCCCCCAGGTCTCTCGATAAAAATGGTGCCTCACTTGTGTGGGAGGTCCAAGTACCCGCGACAGGCAAGGGCCCAAAACATTTTTTGATAGGCAATGTTGATGTTGCCTCAAAGCGTTTTGTGTCCTTGCATGTCGCGGTACTTGGGCCTCCCACACAAGTGAGGCACCATTTTTATCGGGAGACCTGGGGGAACACTGGGTGGTAGAAATCTGTGTGAGGCCAGTGATGCCACACTTTCCCACACAAAAATGTGTGAAAAAGTGATTTTTCAGCTAAAATTGAGGTTTGCAGGGATTCTGGGTAAGAAACGTTGGGGGATCCACGCAAGCCATACCTCCTGGAAGCCCCCGGTGTCTACTTTTCAGAAATGTGTGGGTTTGGTAGGTTTCCCTAGATGGCCGCCGAGCACAGGGCCAAAACCCAGGTGACCCCCTTGCAAAACCAGGTCGTTTTGTGAAAGGCCATTTTGAGGTCGCCTCAATACGTTGTGGGCCCTTGCCTGTCGCGGGTACTTGGGCCTCCCACACAAGTGAGGCACCATTTTATCTGGAGACCTGGGGAACGCTGGTGGTAGGAAATTTGTGTGAGGCCAGTGATGCCACACTTTCCCACACAAAAATGTGTGAAAAAGTGATTTTTCAGCTAAAATTGAGGTTTGCAGGGATTCTGGGTAAGGAAACGTTGGGGGATCCACGCAAGCCATACCTCCCTGGAAGCCCCCGGGTGTCTACTTTTCAGAAATGTGTGGGTTTGGTAGGTTTCCCTAGATGGCCGCCGAGCACAGGGCCAAAACCCAGGTGACCCCCTTGCAAAACCAGGTGGTTTTGAGATAGGCAATTTTGAGGTCGCCTCACTACGTTGTGGGCCCTTGCCTGTCGCAGGTACTTGGGCCTCCCACACAAGTAAGGCACCATTTTTATCGGGAGACCTGGGGGAACGCTGGGTGGTAGGAAATTTGTGTGAGGCCAGTGATGCCACACATTCCCACACAAAAATGTGTGAAAAAAGTGATTTTTTTCAGCTAAAATTGAGGTTTGCAGGGGATTCTGGGTAAGGAAACGTTGGGGGATCCACGCAAGCCATACCTCCCTGGAAGCCCCCGGGTGTCTACTTTTCAGAAATGTGTGGGTTTGGTAGGTTTCCCTAGATGGCCGCCGAGCACGGGGCCAAAACCCAGGTGACCCCCTTGCAAAACCAGGTGGTTTTGTGAAAGGCCATTTTGAGGTCGCCTCAATACGTTGTGGGCCCTTGCCTGTCGCGGGTACTTGGGCCTCCCACACAAGTGAGGCACCATTTTTATCGGGAGACCTGGGGGAACGCTGGGTGGTAGGAAATTTGTGTGAGGCCAGTGATGCCACACTTTCCCACACAAAAATGTGTGAAAAAAGTGATTTTTTCAGCTAAAATTGAGGTTTGCAGGGGATTCTGGGTAAGGAAACGTTGGGGGATCCACGCAAGCCATACTTCCCTGGAAGCCCCCGGGTGTCTACTTTTCAGAAATGTGTGGGTTTGGTAGGTTTCCCTAGATGGCCGCCGAGCACAGGGCCAAAAACCCAGGTGACCCCCTTGCAAAACCAGGTGGTTTTGTGAAAGGCCATTTTGAGGTCGCCTCAATACGTTGTGGGCCCTTGCCTGTCGCGGGTACTTGGGCCTCCCACACAAGTGAGGCACCATTTTTATCGGGAGACCTGGGGGAACGCTGGGTGGTAGGAAATTTGTCTGAGGCCAGTGATGCCACACTTTCCCACACAAAAATGTGTGAAAAAGTGATTTTTTCAGCTAAAATTGAGGTTTGCAGGGATTCTGGGTAAGGAAACGTTGGGGGATCCACGCAAGCCATACCTCCCTGGAAGCCCTCGGGTGTCTACTTTTCAGAAATGTGTGGGTTTGGTAGGTTTCCCTAGATGGCCGCCGAGCACGGGGCCAAAAACCCAGGTGACCCCCTTGCAAAACCAGGTGGTTTTGTGAAAGGCCATTTTGAGGTCGCCTCAATACGTTGTGGGCCCTTGCCTGTCGCGGGTACTTGGGCCTCCCACACAAGTGAGGCACCATTTTTATCGGGAGACCTGGGGGAACGCTGGGTGGTAGGAAATTTGTGTGAGGCCAGTGATGCCACACTTTCCCACACAAAAATGTGTGAAAAAGTGATTTTTTCAGCTAAAATTGAGGTTTGCAGGGGATTCTGGGTAAGAAACGTTGGGGGATCCACGCAAGCCATACCTCCTGGAAGCCCCCGGGTGTCTACTTTTCAGAAATGTGTGGGTTTGGTAGGTTTCCCTAGATGGCCGCCGAGCACGGGGCCAAAACTCAGGTGACCCCCTTGCAAAACCAGGTGGTTTTGTGAAAGGCCATTTTGAGGTCGCCTCAATACGTTGTGGGCCCTTGCCTGTCGCGGGTACTTGGGCCTCCCACACAAGTGAGGCACCATTTTTATCGGGAGACCTGGGGGAACGCTGGGTGGTAGGAAATTTGTGTGAGGCCAGTGATGCCACACTTTCCCACACAAAAATGTGTGAAAAAAGTGATTTTTCAGCTAAAATTGAGGTTTGCAGGGGATTCTGGGTAAGGAAACGTTGGGGGATCCACGCAAGCCATACCTCCCTGGAAGCCCTCGGGTGTCTACTTTTCAGAAATGTGTGGGTTTGGTAGGTTTCCCTAGATGGCCGCCGAGCACGGGGCCAAAACCCAGGTGACCCCCTTGCAAAACCAGGTGGTTTTGTGAAAGGCCATTTTGAGGTCGCCTCAATACTTTGTGGGCCCTTGCCTGTCGCGGGTACTTGGGCCTCCCACACAAGTGAGGCACCATTTTTATCGGGAGACCTGGGGAACGCTGGGTGGTAGGAAATTTGTGTGAGGCCAGTGATGCCACACTTCCCACACAAAAATGTGTGAAAAAGTGATTTTTCAGCTAAAATTGAGGTTTGCAGGGATTCTGGGTAAGGAAACGTTGGGGGATCCACGCAAGCCATACCTCCCTGGAAGCCCCCGGTGTCTACTTTTCAGAAATGTGTGGGTTTGGTAGGTTTCCCTAGATGGCCGCCAAGCACAGGGCCAAAAGCCCAGGTGACCCCCTTGCAAAACCAGGTCGTTTTGTGAAAGGCCATGTTGAGGTCGCCTCAATACGTTGTGGGCCCTTGCCTGTCGCGAGTACTTGGGCCTCCCACACAAGTGAGGCACCATTTTATCTGGAGACCTGGGGGAACGCTGGGTGGTAGGAAATTTGTGTGAGGCCAGTGATGCCACACTTTCCCACACAAAAATGTGTGAAAAAGTGATTTTTCAGCTAAAATTGAGGTTTGCAGGAGATTCTGGGTAAGGAAACGTTGGGGATCCACGCAAGCCATACCTCCCTGGAAGCCCCGGGTGTCTACTTTTCAGAAATGTGTGGGTTTGGTAGGTTTCCCTAGATGGCCGCCGAGCACGGGGCCAAAACCCAGGTGACCCCCTTGCAAAACCAGGTGGTTTTGAGATAGGCAATTTTGAGGTCGCCTCACTACGTTGTGGGCCCTTGCCTGTCGCGGGTACTTGGGCCTCCCACACAAGTGAGGCACCATTTTTATCGGGAGACCTGGGGGAACGCTGGGTGGTAGGAAATTTGTGTGAGGCCAGTGATGCCACACTTTCCCACACAAAAATGTGTGAAAAAAGTGATTTTTTCAGCTAAAATTGAGGTTTGCAGGGGATTCTGGGTAAGGAAACGTTGGGGGATCCACGCAAGCCATACCTCCCTGGAAGCCCCGGGTGTCTACTTTTCAGAAATGTGTGGGTTTGGTAGGTTTCCCTCGATGGCCGCCGAGCACGGGGCCAAAAACCCAGGTGACCCCCTTGCAAAACCAGGTGGTTTTGTGAAAGGCCATTTTGAGGTCGCCTCAATACGTTGTGGGCCCTTGCCTGTCGCGGGTACTTGGGCCTCCCACACAAGTGAGGCACCATTTTTATCGGGAGACCTGGGGGAACGCTGGGTGGTAGGAAATTTGTGTGAGGCCAGTGATGCCACACTTTCCCACACAAAATGTGTGAAAAAAGTGATTTTTTCAGCTAAAAGTGAGGTTTGCAGGGGATTCTGGGTAAGGAAACGTTGGGGGATCCACGCAAGCCATACCTCCCTGGAAGCCCCCGGGTGTCTACTTTTCAGAAATGTGTGGGTTTGGTAGGTTTCCCTAGATGGCCGCCGAGCACAGGGCCAAAAACCCAGGTGACCCCCTTGCAAAACCAGGTCGTTTTGTGAAAGGCCATTTTGAGGTCGCCTCAATACGTTGTGGGCCCTTGCCTGTCGCGGGTACTTGGGCCTCCCACACAAGTGAGGCACCATTTTTATCGGGAGACCTGGGGAACGCTGGGTGGTAGGAAATTTGTGTGAGGCCAGTGATGCCACACTTTCCCACACAAAAATGTGTGAAAAAAGTGATTTTTTCAGCTAAAATTGAGGTTTGCAGGGGATTCTGGGTAAGGAAACGTTGGGGGATCCACGCAAGCCATACCTCCCTGGAAGCCCCCGGGTGTCTACTTTTCAGAAATGTGTGGGTTTGGTAGGTTTCCCTATGTGGCCGCCGAGCCCCGGGCCAAAAACCCAGGTGACCCCCTTGCAAAATCAGGTCATTTTGAGATAATGTGTTGTTTATTTCTGCAGCGTGAACATTTTGGCACAATATTGCAAGGAAAATGTGACAGACATTTTGAGGTTTGCAGGACATTGTGGGTACCAAACTTGTTGGGATCCACAAGAGAGATATCACCATGTACTCCCATGGGTGTTTCGTTTACGACAATATCTACAGTTGGTAGGTTATTCTTAGACGGAATGTACACCTTGGCAGACAGACTAAAAAGACAAAGATTACTGCACAGCCATCTATTCCTCAAGCACACACCCATACTGGTTGGATTTGGCACGAGGGCAAGTGATGGTTCAGTATATACAATTTTATTAACAAGAGATTTCACAAAAATGAAATGCACTGTCAATAATTGAAAGGACAAAAAACGGAACCAGTGACTCGCAGCTCGTGAGCTGTAAAGCCACGTCAAGGCCCCAACCGCTTTACAGGCCATTCACACACCTTTCATACGTGATACACACAAGACCATTCACACCCCCAGGCACGAAACAAACACATTACAACATTCACAAAAAGGGACAAGGTACACCCTGCTTGAGAAAGACAAAAAAAATATTACTGCACAGCCATCTAATCCTCAAGCACACACACACATACTGGTTGGATTTGGCACGAGGGTGAGTGATGGTTCAGTATATACAATTGTATTAACAAGTGATTTCACAAAAATGAAATGCACTGTTAATAATTGAAAGGACGAGAAACTGAACCATTGACTCACAGCTCGTGAGCTGTAAAGCCACGACAAGGCACCAACCTCTTTACAGGCCATTCATACACCTTTCATACGTGTGACAAATACAAAACCATTCACACCACCAGCCGCGGGCCCATCACATTACAACACTCACACCAGCAGACAGCGCCATTCAAGGGCCCATCACTTTCACACGCCCACATTCCTAACACAGCAACCACACAAGCTGATGGATTGCGTGGAGTGTCGCTCGGCTAGCAGTGTGTGTAGTGACCAGCAGCAAGTCACTACTCACACACTGCCAGCCGAGCGCCAGTCCACGCACACCGCCAGCCAAGCGCCACTCCACGCACACTGCCAGCCAAGCGCCACTCCACGCACACCGCCAGCCAAGCGCCACTCCACGCACACCGCCAGCCTAGCGCCACTCCACGCACACCGCCAGCCTAGCGCCACTCCACGCACACCGCCAGCCTAGCGCCACTCCACGCACACTGCCAGCCAAGTGCCACTCCACGCACACCACCAGCCTAGCGCCACTCCACGCACACCGCCAGCCTAGCGCCACTCCACGCACACCGCCAGCCTAGCGCCACTGCATGCACACCGCCAGCCAAGCACCACTCCACGCACACCGCCAGCCAAGAGCCACTCCACGCACACCGCCAGCCAAGCACCAGCCTACACACACCACCATCACATTTAGGATTTTTTTATACAAAAAAGAAAACACAAACAAATTGCAAATAGATACAAATCTACTAACACAAAATCAGAAACTAAATACATTGCACTAATGCCAACCTTGAAACAGAACAACAATTCTTAAACATTACAGACCAGGCAGTTCACTTTACCACTCATGGTTGCTCCCAATAATTCTTTTGCTTGTGGTACGCTCTATAACAAGCAGGCACACACAGCCCAGGGTTAGAAGGACACTCAGGGCAGTACATACGAGTCTCCTTCCGCGTACCTCTTCGCCAACAGACTCTACATCTCCTAGTGGGAAAGTCTTTTGAGGGTGTAGGAGGAATGTGATCAGGAAAGTGGCGATCTTTCAATCGAGCCACATCCTCCACCACTCCAACTCTAGGAACACTTGCCTGTTCCACAACAACAAGGCTGCCTATGACAGACTCCTGAAACTGAACAAAAGTCAACTTTGACGCAGGAGAACACTCCTTGAACACAACAAAAGCATTGAAAGTTGCTAAATTGAAGAGATGGATGGCCAACTTCTTATACCAAATGTAAGACTTACGAATAGCAGTGTAAGGTTCCAACCTCTGATCTACTCTATCAACACCACCCATGTGCTTATTGTAGTCTAAAATGCACACAGGTTTGCGCACTTCAGCAATCTGACCCCAAACAGCCACAGGTGAAGTACTCTCATCATGGATGGTAGTCAGCATGTACACATCCCTCCTGTCCACAAATTTCACAGCTAGCAGTTCCTCACTACGCAAGGCACTGCACTGTCCCCTCTGAAGTTTTTTGCAAACAAGCTCTTTTGGATAACCTTTACGGTTAGAGCGGATTGTGCCACAAGCAAAAGTGTCCACTTTGAACAATTCCTTAAACAATTGCACAGCAGTGTAGAAGTTATCAAGGTACAAATGGTGGCCTCTGTTAAACAGTCCTCTAGCAAGATCCCACACAATTTTCTCTGAAACTCCAAAAGTGGACGGACAACCAGGGGGTCAATAGTGGAATCCCTACCAGTGTACACACGCAAATTAAAAACATATCCTGTCCTACTCTCAGACAACATATACAGCTTAATTCCATAGCGTGCCCTCTTGCTAGGAATGTACTGCCTAAAAACCAAACGGCCCTTGAACAGGACCAAAGACTCATCAATAGATATTTCTTTCCCTGGAGTATAGATCTCTGAAAATCGATCTACAAAGTGATCAAGAACAGGCCGAATCTTAAAAAGACGGTCACATTCAGGGTGATCTTGTGGCAACGCCAAACCATTATCAACAAAATGCAGCATCCGAAGCAAAAGTAAATACCGATCACGAGTCATAACTGCAGGAAATATGGCCGTTGCCATCAAGGGACTGGTAGACCAATATGAACCCATGGACGGCTTCCTTATCAAACCCATCAAAAAGTCAAACCCAAAAACTTCTTCATCTCTTCCAGATTTGTGGGACTCCACCGGGTAGCTCTAGAATGGGGCCTAAGTCTGGCACTGTTGTCCCTCAAAAACTGTTCAGCATACAAATTAGTCTGCTCAACAATCTCACCCAAAAATACATCATCCATAAACAATTGAAAATACTGTATAGGCAAATAATGTTCACAATCCACTCTACACCCTGCATAACCACTAAAGGCAGGCAACACCGGCTGCACCATGTTTGGATCAACCCAGAGTCCAGCACTTCCAGTAGGAAGCCTAGCAGCCCCAGGCTGCAATCCATATGCCTCTTGCACCATCGGCACAGTAGTATCCTCCTCTAAATCAGGCACTTCATCTGCACTGAGAGTACCTTCATCATCCGATGATTCCATGTGGAGAGAAAACTCACTGCCTGAATCTTCCCCTCCCTCCTCTCCCTCAGACGCACTGTCAGTCTCATAATCCTGCTCAGAGGAAGATTCAAGAAGCAAACCAACCACCTGCTGAGCAGTAATTCTACGGCTAGCCATAATGCTTACTAATAAAGGTTACTTGTCAAACAAGTCAACAACAACAAACCCTTTGTAAAAAAAAGAAATAAACAAAATGTAGCTTTATCACAAAGACCTATATACTCCAACACTATACCACTCACGTGACAGAAGCAGCTAGACTCACCACCACCTACTCTGCACAGACACAGTAAGGATCAACAATATCCCACTAAAAAGAAGAAGAAAAAAATTACACATAAGACAATGCAAAACATCGCAAAGAATTTCATGCTCTGAACACTAACAAATATGCTGCCATTATGACACCACTTACAAAAAAATTCATTCATGCATGACAATAATACTCATTTGGAGTACACACAACAAAAATATTTTTCTTACCAAATAAATGCAATTACGCAAAACTGCAGAACAACCACTGCCGAAACCGCAAACAGGAATCAAAAGCTTTACACTAGAATAAAAAGGAGAAAAAAACATTACAATCACATATGCAAATAATGCACCAGTCCACACACAATCCACCAGCCAAGCTAAGGGATAGGTGGGCCAAAGAGTATAAATAAAATATTCACCCCGTAAAAGGGAGCAACCCTTGCCCTTTTGGCCAATCCCCAACACAAAAATTAAAAAAACCCTGGTGTCTAGTGGCTTCTGCCCTCCTTGGGGGCAGATGGGCCTAAAAACATACTGCTATTCTGCCACCCAAGGAGTCACTCTCCACAAATAAATGCCTGGTGGACTAGTGGGAAGATACCTTTATCTTCCGCACACGATCTCTCACTACTCAACTCTACTCTCAACTCTATTCACAACTGGATGTTAGCTCACCAACTCATTCTGAATCCCGCCAAAACTGAATTCCTCCTCCTCTCTACCTCTCTCTCACCTCCTCCTGTTCAATCTTGGATGGATCAGCTGAACCTACTCAACAACAAACCCATCATTGTCGACAGCGCTAAATACCTTGGTGTCATTCTTGACAAAAGACTCAACCTAATCTCCCACATCAACTCTATTGCTAAGAACGCACGTTACCAGTTGCGCCTTCTATGGGGGATCCATCGGTTCTTCCCGGAGAAAGACTTAAAAACCTTAGTACAATCTCTGGTTCTCTCAAGACTGGATTATTGCAATTCTCTTCTGAAGGGCCTACCCAAATCCCACCTCTCCCCTCTCAAATCCATCCTCCATTCAGCAGCTCGCTTCATTTCAGGGTCTAAACGAAGCGACCACGTCACTCCTATCCTGTCCTCTCTTCGATGGCTTCCGATCGAGGCAAGATCTATTTACAAAACTGCCTGCATCACACACAAAGCCTTACACACGTCCTCCCCTCGTTACCTGGCGAATAAATTGAAATTGTCCGGTGGCTCGCAATGCGGAAAAGCTTCTGCTTGCGCACCACCCCCTCTTCAAAAGGGAAAGATCGATGGCGCAATCCGGTGAGAATCGACTTCCCCCATTGCTCCGTGCCACCTCCTCTACCCGGATCTTCAAAGCTGACCTCAAATCTCTATATCATGCACATGTGTGTGTGCCCGGAAGCTGTTTCAGCCCGGGCTGCCACACACGGGGGGGGTGGTGTATGCCAGCAACCTGCCAGGCCAGTGCACAATACTTGCCCGATTCAAGGCCCCAGGGGGGGCAGAGCACCAAAAGCATATGGCCCCCAAAAGGGGAGCGACCCTTGCCCCTTGCACATAAGAGGCATCGATGCCTCTTTTGTTTCACACGGGGGGTGGTGTATGCACTGCCATTCTCCCTATTGTGAAGCGCTCTGACACCTTCGGGTAAAGTCTGCGCTATATAAAACGCATTACATAAAATAAATAAATAAAATAGTGGGCACTATATCATTTGGTCGATCTGCCACAATGCCCCCAAAGGGAGTGACCCTTGCCCAAGGGGCCACTCCCCACCGTTTCTCCCTGGTGGTCTAGTGGGCTACAATAGGAAAAACTGCCCCCAGGGGGCAGAGCACCAAATACATATGGCTCCCAAAGGGGAGCGACCCTTGCCCAAGGGGCCGCTCCCCGAAACAGTATTTATACATTTAAAAAAAAAAAAAAATCCCTGGTGTCTAGTGGGCATTCCTGCTGCACGATCGCATGATCGTGCAGCAGGAATGCACAAAGAGCATCGAGGGAAAGGAAAGGGTTTTCCTTTCCCTCGATGCCTCTTTTCTTTCAAACCCCCTCCCCGAGCCAAAACTTGCCTTATTCCCCGACGCGCTGGAAGCAAATGGCTTCCAGCACGTCGGAGAAACAAGGAAACCCCAATGACGTCAGTGCGCCTCACGCGCTGACGTCATTGAAGGGGGCGGGGGGAGGCAGGGAAGCCCTTCCCCTGCCTTCCCGAAAAAACCCAACGATCGGATCCCCACGGGGAGCGCCAGCGCTTCCCCCGTGGGTGGGTCTTATGACGAGCTGGACTCGTCATGAGCACACGAGCACTGTGTGCCATGACGAGTCCAGCTCGTCATGAGCACCGAAGGGGTTAAAAGGGACTGTCTTGAAGAATTCACCAGATGTGGATCTCGCATGTGAAATACAAAGGGTGCATCGCGATCCCTTCAAGAGGAATCCAGCCAGGCAAAAACCCAGGAAAATCCTGGTTAATTTTTTGTCATACTCCGTAAAGGAGCTGATTCTATCTTCAGCTCTCAAAGAAGGCACAATAACTTCAGGAGGTCCAAATCCGTTTTCTTTTGTATAAGATCGGACATCTCACATATAACTGCAACGAGACAGTGGGAGCTGGGGAAGAGGCTCGAGGAGCTAAACAAAATGGGGGCTAAGGCTCAGTTAAAGTTTCCTGCACTTTTGCGTGTAATGTGGAATAACCATATGCACCAGATTCGTACAATTGAGGAAGCAGATGCTCTTATAGTAAAAATCAAAAAAGAATCGGGTGGTAGAGAGGGGGGTCATTGACGTAAAGGGAATCCATGACAGCACGACCTTAGGTTAGCTCTAAATGCCCTGGGGGAGTGGAGACCGAACAGGCTCAGCCTATTGGAAGGGAGGGTTCCTCATGGAGGGGGGGGAGGGGAGGGAAAGAGGGAGGGAGGGGCACATCGAGTGGGGAGCAGTGGGAAAAATAAAAATAAAAAAAAACCTCATCTCACCTAATTCCATGGGAGGTCCGTCTTGTTGGCATAAGTGGTCCAGTGGTCCGCAATTTGAATGGCAGGAACTTTATTAAAAGATAACAAGGTCACATTTATCTATTGGAATGTTAATGGATTAAGATGCCCTCGTAGGCAAAGATTAATTCTGAAATACTTAGAACTTTCCCTCTCCCAGATTTGTATTAAACAGGAAACACACTTAAGTTTTCTAGAAAGTCGCTCTACCTTCTCTAAAGTTTCCTGGATAAAATGTTACTGCACTTCACAACAGACGATTAATAGTAGAGGTGTTGCAATTTTGATCAAGCATGGGGTCTCCTGTTCCATTAAATCAGTGCAGACGGATCAGACTGGGAGGTGGGTAATAGCGCAGCTGGATTTTGGAGGTGTGGCGCTAGTCTGTGCATCGTTCTATGGCCCTAATGTCGATGATTCAACATATATTTGCAAGTTACAATCTAAATTAATTACGGCAACCCCCCCCCCTAATCGTAGGTGGCGACTTTAATGTCCTTTTAGATCCACTAAAAGATAGGTCCAATCAAAGTTACTATGTTGGGGCACCCCAAGTCCGTCGCGCAATGATCAATATGTTGCATGACTTGGACCTGGTAGATGTCTGGAGGGCTAAGAGGGGAGACATTCAGGGGTTTACATTCCATAGTAAAAAACACAGTCACTCATCTAGGATTGACTACATTTTAACGGATAGGTCTACTTTGGGAGGACTGTCGGAGATTTCAGTTCTACCAAGTCACCTCTCCGACCACGCCCAGTACTTTTTCTTACCTCAGTAAAGCGTATAAGCTACAACCTAGATGGACACTTAATAGAGCTATGCTCCTGGACCCTGAGATTATTCAGGCTATTAAGCTATCCTCCCTAGAATTTTTCTCCTTAAATATGGGCTCCACGACCATGGACTTTATCTGGGATGCCTTTAAGGCTAACCTGAGGGGCAGACTTCATGGCCTTATATTTTCTAAGAATAGAGCCGAGGCCCGGGCGCTCCATGATATTGAGGAGAGAATTCTCCACTTAGAGAATGAAAGGAATAGATTTAGCTGTGGGAATCCAGGAAAACTGACACAAATCCACGGTGACCTGGACTGTGCCAGGCAAGAGTACAGGGGTAAATTAGATCAAAAGTGTAAGGCACAGTGGCTCACTAAGAGCATGCAAAATTTTGAGTATGGGAGAAAGCTGGTGCCCTATTGGCCTGGAAAGCAAGAGTGGACCGCTCTAAGAATAATATAAATGAACTGATAATAAACAGCAGTGGGGATAAGTCAAGCAATGTTGAGGATATGCAAACCTGCCTGCTTTCCCTTTTTCAGATCTTTATAAAGAAGATTTGACCCCGTCCATTGGTCATATACAAACATGGTTGAGGAGTAAATCTCTACCAACTCTTACAGAAGAGTGTCGTGACATCTTAGATGCTCCTATTACTTTCGAGGAGATCAAAGGTCAAATAAAAAAATGTAAAAATAAAAAGGCATCAGGTATGGATGCACTCCCCAATGAAGTTTATAAACTTCTAACAGAGGAATTGACTCCAGCACTGAGCACTACTTTCGACTCAGTATACTGTCTTACAGGTAAAGTCCCTAAGTCCTGGAAGGAGGCTACTATTGTATTGATTTTAAAGTCTGGTAAGGATCCTTTAAAAGCCGATTCTTATCGTCCAATCTCCCTGCTGAATGCCGATTATAAGATCTTTATGGGTATTTTGGCGGGGAGATTGGCTAAACTGGCCCCAAACCTGGTTCATATTGACCAGAAGGGCTTTGTAACAGGGAGGTTCATCCAGGAACAGACACAATTGTTAATAGGCAATATTGACTTGGCCATTGGAAGATCTGACCCGTTGGCCATAGTGGCCTTAGACGCAGCCAAGGCCTTTGACAGGGTCTGCTGGGTGTACCTCTGGGAGGTATTAAAGGTAATGGGCTTTGGCCCCATCTTCATTCAAACTTTGAGGAACTGCTATCAAGGGGCCTCTGCCAGGATCCTTTTAAACGGCATGTTGACCTCTAGTTTTAACATCCAGAAAGGAACTCGACAGGGTTGCCCTATTTCCCCCCTCCTGTTTAATATTTACATAGAGCCATTAGTGCAAGCCATTAGATTAGACCATTTAATCCCCCCGTTTAAGTTTCAACAATATACTTGTAAATTAGCTTTGTACGCTGATGACTTAATTCTATATACCAACAACCCCGAGGTGGCAATCCCTCGGGTTGAAGCCCTGTTGGAGGAATTTGGCTCTCTTTCAGGCTATTTGGCTAACACCTCCAAAACTGAGGTGATGTGTTGGAACATCGACCAATGGGAAGGTACAACCAGCAAAGAGCTAAGATACTTGGGTATATATATCGTCAAAGACTTGGATAAAATCCCCCTGATGAATTTGAATAAAATCATTAAGGAAATAGATCGCCTCTTTAGTAGATGGAGGAATCTTCCTCTGACAATATATGGGAAAGTAAACTTGGTCAAGATGGTTATTCTCCCTAAATTGACCTATTTGTTTAATGCGATTCCCCTGGGGTTCCCCAGTAAGAGCATAAGGAAGGTTCAGGGTAGGATTGGGAGCTTTATTTGGGGCGATAAGGGAGTGAGGCTATCCTGGAAGAAGCTGAGGCGAAGGCTAAATAAAGGGGGTCTGGCTCTTCCGGATATTGGCTGGTATTCGGTTGCATTCCAACTTAAAGGCATCCGGATGTTACTCTTAAAACCAGAGGATTCAGCATGGGGAAGGTTGCTTGGTGAAATGGCTTTGATGGAGGGTGGAGGTGGTGGAGAGGGCTTTCTATATAAGTTTGGGGCCCCGAGGTTCTTCAAGCGAGTACGCCTGAAGGTCCTAAGGGCAGCCTTGGAAACGTGGTACAAAGTGAGACGTAGATGGGGAATCGGTTATTATTCAGATCTTGCACCGATTTGGGATTCGCCTGGTACACCCCTATGTCTTAGGGATAGTTTGGCTGTACCCATTAAGAGGGCGGGCATACACATCTGGTCTGACTTATTAGACGCAGAGGGGATTTACCCATGGGAGTTGTTAAGGGCCAAGATTGGCACTGGGTTCTCCAAGTTCAAGTATCTACAACTTGTATCGTGGTTTGTAGCTGAAAAGGAAGATGTTAGAGGAAACTGGGAAATGGAGTTATCTCTTCAATCAGTGCGCACAATTAAGAAGGAGATATCTTTGTGGTACAACTTCTTTTTAGATGCTGAAGACCTGGAGATCCCATCACAATCCACGGTGTGGAAGCAAACTCCCCTTGAGTCATCTATAGATGCCCTGTTCGAGCCTTCTCTGAATATACTATATAAATTCATCAAACCAGCAAGCCTGAAAAAGAACCACTTCTTCGTCATCAATAGACTATATTACACACCAGCCAAGATAGCAAAGTTTGCTCCACTACCTACTCCTAAATGCCCTAGATGCATGACTTCCAATGCCAATGATATTCACATCTTTTTTGAATGTTCTGATTTAAGAAACTTTTGGAAGAGGGTGGGAGATACTATTTGTAGCATTTTCAAAGTAAGCATAAAAGTTAATTTGTCTTTAGTGTTTTTTGGTGACGATGGATTGCTTAGCCATAATTTATCACAGACTCATAGGGTGTTGTTGTTATACTTAGTGATATTAGCCTGGAGAGAGGTCTGCAAGAGATGGAAAGACCCTATTCCCCCGAAGAGTGATGATTGGCTTAAAGCTGTTTTTGCTCTGGCGCGCTTAGATCAGGATGGAATAGAGGGGAGCTCGATAAACATTTGGCAGCCCCTTACGACTTGGGGTCGCAATCTGAGGCTAATATAATCAGTCCTATGATTACACCTAGCTCCTATCAAAAAAGAGCCGGTCTGGGTGACCATAGCAAGTGCGGTAAGCTGAAGGGCGCATAGATCGAAACATTGGCTTTGTAAGATCCGCAGAAGCTTATTGGTGAGATGAGGACAAAAAAAAAACAAGTACTGTTAAGTTTTGCATGTCCTGGTAGTGAAAAACACCCAAATTTGTTTTTCACTACTGTGAGGCCTAACCCTCTCATCAGTTAACATTGGGAATGCCTTATTATACTTATAAGCTCTAATTCCTGATTGAGAAGGAGTAGTTTTATCATGTTTCATATCATTGTATTGATAATGATAAATCCTCTTTGCTGGCAAAGTTGAATTTATCATCACTATTTTCGAAATACCACTTTTAGAAAGATGGCATCTCTCTGCTCTTTGCTCTGTGTGCTTGCAACCTGTTTCCAATACACGTCTAGGGTGAGTGACAGCTGGACATTTTGCATTCCCTTTAGACAACCACAAACAAAGAAAGTTTAAGTGTAACTGAGTGGCCGTCCACATCCTGATGGGTATTCCTGGGCAGGATGGGAGGGAGGAGCTGACACTTACACCTGCATAGGCATTGTCTTGTCCCCACACAAAGGGCTGCATACCCCTCTGCAGTGAGTCTGGAGCCACAGCTGGGACAGAGGACCGCTGCGGGCTCATTGACAGAGTATCGGAAACACAAATATCTGTGGACAGACTATTGTGTCAAAAATATAAAGGACAAGAATATCGAGAAAGTAGGTGCAAATTGGTAAGTATAAATTTACTATTCTTAACTCCAGATCTACGTTCCTTGAAGATATGTATATATATTGTCAAGATACATATATGTGGAGTCATATATAGTAAAACTTTACTTACTCATAGAAAATGACCTACACTATATTCTTGAACTCGTTCATTTTGACATGATATTTTGTCCCATGATATTTGTGCTTCCGATATTTTGTGCGAATACCCCTCTCTGCACTTCAAAGCCCCTCTTTGAAATCACCACCACTTCAAAGGCACAACTGGTCCCTGGCCCCACTAAATCAGACACTACTGGACCTGTGAAGAACTCTGCTAGGAGGAAGGACTGCTGTGCTTCTACAAAGACTGCCACTCTGCTGGACTGCTGCTCTGGAAGAACTGCTTTTATACTGTGCTGCCTTGCTGCCTGCTACCCTCTGTCCTGCTGAGGAAGAACTGGATTATCTTATTTGAACCCAGAGTGATATTTAAGGGCATGTTGGCTTGCCTCCTGTTTTAATAATCAGGGATAGTCTTTCCCCCTGCTCCTGTGCCTAGTCCACTGGAAGTGGATCCAGGTGCTTTCTCCAGTGCTACCGAGGCATCCTCTACTGCATGAGCAGAATTGACACATCACCACTGTTGCAGGAACAGAACAGGCACATCGCACTCAGAACTAGTGCATTGCCATTGGAACTGACACATCGGCATCGCCACATTGCCACCACTACAGAGAAAGACGATTGACTCATCCCCTCGACTGCGTTGAGAAATCCGGCGCATCGTTTTTGGAACCAACAGATCTCGAAGCTGGCGTTTCGTCTTCATAACCAGCACAACGCTATTGTTGCGTGGAGAAAATCGTCGCATCACCTGGACTGAGGGATCGACTCCAATGCATCGCTCCTCTGCACACGGCCTCTCGCTGTTGCGTGCAGGATCAAGGTACTTCTGCTCGGTGGGCCCACACTCCATCACAGTCAGTTTGAACTCTTGACTTTGCCCCAGTCCAGTGCGACCATATAACCTCATAGGCACCTATTGCTTCTAAGTGCTATTTTTCACTTTGAATCTTTAAAAATTCATATCTTTAATTCTACTTTTTAGGGTTTTTGTCATTTTAATCTTGCTTTATTTATAAAATCATAATCTATTTTTCTAAACTGGTATGGATTCTTTTTGTGGTGTTTCACTGTGTTACTGTTTGAAGTGCTGCACACATACTTTACATATTGCATCTTCCCGCGTTTCTTGTCTGCTGCTTTGTCCGCCCTTGCCGCCAGGACTGTAACATCCAGCCTGCCCCTTGCATCGTGGCGCGCGGCCGCACACGTCATCATCGAGTAGCGCCAGGAGGCGCTACATAGCGGGCTGCGGGCTCGCATAGTGCGGGTCCCGTGTTTCTTGTCTGCTGCTTTGTCCGCCCTTGCCGCCAGGACTGTAACATCCAGCCTGCCCCTTGCATCGCGGCGCCCGGCCGCACACGTCATCATCGAGTAGCGCCAGGAGGCGTTACATAGCGGGCTGTGGGCTCGCGTAGTGCGGGTCCCGCGTTTCTTGTCTGCTGCTTTGACCGCCCTTGCCGCCAGGACTGTAACATCCAGCCTGCCCCTTGCATCGCGGCACCCGGCCGCACACGTCATCATCGAGTAGCGCCAGGAGGCGCTACATAGCGGGCTGCGGGCTTGCGTAGTGCGGGTCCCGCATTTCTTGTCTGCTGCTTTGTCCGCCCTTGCCACCAGGACTGTAACATCCAGCCTGCCCCTTGCATCGCAGCGCCCGGCCGCACATGTCATCATCGAGTAGCGCCAGGAGGCGCTACTTAGCGGGTTGCGGGCTCGCGTAGTGCGGGTCCCGCGTTTCTTGTCTGCTGCTTTGTCCGCCCTTGCCGCCAGGACTGTAACATCCAGCCTGCCCCTTGCATCGCGGCGCCCGGCCGCACACGTCATCATCGAGTAGCGCCAGGAGGCGCTACATAGCAGGCTCCCGCAGCACGGGACGCGCGCGGGCATGCCCGGGCCATGCCCGGGCAAAGCCCGGGCCAAGGGCGGGCCCATCTGCGCCCGTCCGCGACAGTCTGAGGCAGGGCAGGGCCACCCCCCTTGGATGCGAATGAACACATGTAGCGGTGCGACCTGGTAAGATCGTCTAAATCTACTCTCTACCATCTGCCAGATTCTACAACTAGACTCGTTGTACCACTATCACTTGTATTCAACACACAGGACTATTTATAACAGCACTAGCAGCGGGGGAACTCGGAATACACCTGAGCCAAATTGAACTCTACATGACTTATTGTATTATGTGAATGGTTTTTAACTAGCAGCGTGTATATGAATCCTGTGATATAACAACTATAGCCTTAAAAGGACTGCTCACTGCCCAATACTGTTGCTCAATAATTGGAACTCGGGTCGCGACAGCCTGTTAGCTTGCATAAAGCTTATTGTATATTTTGCTTTTTAACCTTTACTTGTACTACATTTCCTTTGGCCCCTCTAAGATTTGGCACTTAGTGGTGTATTTCTAAAACAATACCCAAATATATTTAATACTGCCTGAAAGTTGGCAAAGCCTGAAAGCCCCTGAATATTAGGAATTGATCTAGCGGTAGTTTGAGCGGCTCCCGCTGGCTCATATATAAAATGGGGAAAAGGAAGGCACTAGAAACAGCTGCTGGCAGGAAAAAGATGGCCAAGATTGGTAAAACAGGGACATCTGCAGCAGATAACTGTACCCTGGAGGAAATTGATGATCTAATTGAAGAGGTGGAAACTTTATTAGCTAATAAAAATGGAACTGTACCGAAGCGCACAAAAAATATTTCAACGTACTTTAGGAAAAGTGGTAAAACAAGATCCCCCAAACAAAGCACAATATCGACCCTACCATCAGTAACCGTACATGGCACCATGACGCCCCCTATAACAACTCAGATTGAGCCTCTTGCCATGCCACCTATGGGGCACAACACACCAGAGGGCAATAGTAATACACCTAGTATACCGAGTAAAATATCCGCACAACCGGAGTTTAATGTTATCTGTACAAATAGGTTTGTGCCATTATTGACTATATCAGATAGTGTAACGGAACCCCAAGTCCAGCAATGTCCGATCCCAGCAGAGTTAATAACTGAAGCTAAACCTTCTGTACAAAGCTTGCAGCAGACCATTGAAGATCTAAGGGCTGAAGTAGGGTCTTTAAGAACAATGATAGAAGGCCTAACGACATTGGTTACAAGAACACTACAAAATAGCGCGCCTATGGTACCCTTGGCCACAAGAGATTCATGTGCCAAAGAAGAACAACAATGTAAGGCATTACAAGAAGAGAGCAACAGGTACCAGCCCAACATAGCAAATACTGCTCAGGGAGGAGATAATAAATATTGGCGCACGTACCCAACTTCAGCCCCAGCAGTATCTGCTTATCCTAATCAAAAACCTCCTGCCTATAATGGGAATCCTGTTAATTTTCATCTAGTAAAAGCAGGTGCACCCGCCCAGTCCAGCTACAAGAGGATTCACAATTCGCAACAAGACATACCATTAGGTCAATATAGCGAGAACCACCCAGCATATACGCACCACATTGAACCATTGCTGGTAAATAAAAAAATTACTATGGTAAATGTTTCAAAATTAAGCGTAAGCTATGGACCAGAAGGAGAAGATTCACTAATTAATAAAGCAATCCATTGGATCCGACATGTGAGGGATTGCCGCTCGGTAATCAGAGAGGACATAATTGGGGCATGTAGGCGCACATCTCTAGGACAAACGTCAGATCACATAGAACTTACACTAAAAGATCCAGAGCTGGTAGAAAATGTGCTTACTCTAGAATATCACACTTGCTCCCCGCATTTTTCACAGATCCAATTTAGACGCTTCTCGCCTTATAGGCCGGATCAGCTAAATCTAGTACGCGATAAAAGACCAGTTAGTTCCGAACTAGACAAAATCGATTGACTCCCGGATAGAACTCACCATGATACAAGATTACAGATCTCACAAGCAGCCCAAAGTGACATCAGAGAGAATTATGACCTGTTACCAATAACATCTAACCGATCAATAGATCATACTGGGCACAACAAAACCACTGAGCTAAGGAGTGTCTTAAATGATAACAATGACTCAACTGTATTTGGGGGGCCTCCAATATGTGAAGTTGCTCATTTAAGTACTGGCCCCATTGCTGTCACTGCCAATACTACTATGCTAGGTAAAGAAAACATTGCAGTAGTATCCTGGAATGTAGCGGGGCTAAAAACAAAACTGGAAGACCCTGATTGGCATAATTATATAGAAAGCTTTGATATCTGTCTCTTCCAGGAGACCTGGTTGACGACACCCCCAGACAAGCTGGGCTATAAAACATTCTATAAAAATGCAATTGCTTCCCATAGAGGGAGACCATCCGGGGTGCTGGTAATATGGACGAGAATCACAATAAGATCGCAAATTGCAAATCTTAGTACCGACTCCCCCGACCTATTCGCAATATCCATAGATGAGAAGAATGGGAAGTCACATTTATTTAACATCTATAATAGACCAGCAAAGCACACTTTCAGCTCGGAGACTATCAACATATTAAGTAAATCATTAGACATTATAGATCAAAGAGATATTATAATTGTCTGTGGAGACTTCAACTGCACTTATGAGCCGTTGATTAGAGCCACGGAAGAAGAAGATATGGCTCTATGTCTACCCCAATTAACGTCTGGCCCCCCAAAACCCTGCACCAATGTGGCGCTACAGATAGTGCAGCTAACCATGGAACATAATTTAAGGGCATGCAATGGAAGGATACCTAACAATGGGGAGGAAAATGCTACTCTCAATAATTTTAAACGAGGTAATATACAATCGAGAATTGACTACATCATGTTTAGCACCCACAGTTGGAATAGAATAGCAAGTTATTAAAATAGATACGAGAGAAGATAGCGACCATCGACCACTAAGCCTTGAGGTAATAACTGACCTAACAAGGGTTGATCAATTAAATACTGGTGTACACGATGTGCAGCACATAGTGGGGAATAATAGAAGATTCATCGGGTGGCCGAGAATCATAGGTAACCAGGCAACTATGACAAAAATCTATAATACTTTTACTGAAATAGTGGGCGCTTATTTAGAGACAAGTAACTTACCTATTACATCTGCACATGCCAATTTAGTTATTAAATTAGAACCGTTTCTCACTAAAAAGAATGGGACGAACAAGGAACAAGGTCAAAAGAGAGAACAAAAAGTAAATCCATGGTATACATCTAATTCTAGAAAGTCCAAAACTGCACTATTAGAAAGAATAAAACAGGGAAGCGCAGAACAAGTTAGAAATGCTAGGGACGCTCACCGGAAAGTATTGACAAATGCTAAACGAGCATGGGAAGAAAACAGCTGGGTGGACCTTTTGAGGCAGCGAAAATGAACAATCAGACAGAGTTCTGGAAGATTATAGCATGGGGGGAAAGATCAAGTGCAAAGAACCGAGCACTACCTGGACCAAGCTACCTGGACCAACCATTTTACTGTTTTATATTCAAGTTTCAATTCCGCTCTACTACAGAATGTAGATAGAGTGCAAACCCCTACTGTGGGAGACTGTGGGGCAATTGTTTTTTCACTGCAAGAAACAGAGATGGCTATAGATTCCATTAAAGTAGGCAAAGCCCCGGGATTAGATAAACTCCCAGGTGATTTATTTAAATACGATAAAAATATATGGGTGCCTTATATTAACGCCCTCAATAATGAAATAGTGGCAGGCGCCCCAATACCGGGAAGTTGGAGAGGGGCCGAAATTGTACCAATACACAAGAAGGGTTGTAAACACAAACCAGAGAACTATAGACCAATTAGTCTGATAGATATACCCCAAAAAATCTATGCTAGACAGATACTGAATAGGCTTAACAGTTGGATAGAGACTAGTGACATATTGTCCCCATAGCAGGCAGGGTTTAGACCACGTACCAGTACAATAGATCAAGTCTTTAGACTTTTATGTATTATTTGGAAGTACGTTAAGGTCAGGAAAGGACATATGTATATGGCATTTGTCGACTTAAGGGCAGCCTTCGACCTCGTACCTAGAAACTTACTATGGACGACACTTGAAGAGCAGGGTGTCCCCATCAACCTAGTTACGCAGTTACGAAGATTACACAAAGGGAACTATGCTAGAGTTCGCTGGGGCATGAATGTGGAATTAACTGAGCCAATACCAATAGAGAGAGGAGTGAGACAGGGCTGCGTACTGGCTCCTACCCTGTTCTCACTCTACATAAATGATGTGGTGGATTACTTACAAGATCAAGCAAATGACTCCCCAAAATTGAATGGTAATCGGGTGCCGGCGCTGCTATTTGCAGATGACACCATTTTAATATCACAGAATAAAAAGGGGCTACAAAAGACATTGAATGATTTCAATAGATATTGTATAGAAAAGGGTTTAGAGATAAATGCTAACAAAACCAAGTACATGGCTATAAACCCACATAAGGGCTTTAAAAAGAATCTCCGGTTGGGCGATGAGGTACTAGAATATGCCACTAATTTCACTTATTTAGGCATATTACTAGACACAAACCTAACCTGGAATCAGCAAATTAATCGTTCAGCCCTAAGGCTAGCACAAGGAACAGGGGCAATTTTTAAGAAACATGGATCAACTATTAGTAACTTAGTGACCCCGGCCCTAGAGATATATAAATTTAAAGTCCAGGCAGCATCCCTATACGGATCAGAGCTATGGGGCGCAAGCAATGTCAAGCAATTGACCATTGGGGAAAATAAATTTGTAAAGAGAATACTGGGACTGCCCCAATCAGCTCCGCTCGTCCCAATATTCCATGATTTAAATTTAAAGAGAATAGGACATATTGCAACTTTACGCCCCTTGCTCTATTGGATACGGTTGTGGACAACACCTGAACTAGTAAGATACAGAGAAGCAGCCCAGGAACTACTGGAGATAGACCAATGTCTCACCTTTCCATGGTTGAGATTTGTCCGGAAATGGCTGCTAGAGCTAGGTCTTGAATCATACTGGGTAGATCCACACAAGCTAACGCCAAGTTGTAAAAATAAATTGAAGGGTGTATACTGGCAACATGTATTGAATGCACTCCACTGCGATCCCAGATTAGGAAAGCTAACAACTGACTTCCTTGCCATCAAGCCCAGCCCAAAATGGGAGGATTTCCTCGATAAAATACAGCCTTCCCTGGCAAGAATTTTGTACCTCAAAATGAGATACAATATATTGCAGATTAAGAGCTATACTGCAAAATGGGGGGGGGGGGGGGGAGACCATGCCTGTCCCTTATGCACCATTTGTTATCCAGGGCCCGAAAACAATACCAGAGAGAATATTGCACATATCCTGTTCTTCTGCCCGGCATATCTGAATGCAAGGAGCAAATGGATCAGACCACTATGTAACACGCTGGGATTTAGGAAACACCAGGAGGCCCTGAGGGTGTTGACAACATGTACCCTACCACACGTGATATTCGCTGTATCTAGATATTTGTTTGCAGTGGTTTTAATAAGAAGGAAAAGGGGTTTAAAGTTGTGACAAATTAATGACATATGTACCTGTGACGGAGGAATTCTGCCTGGTTTTTAAGAATATGTAATTATTGATTTTCTGTATACAGCAGCAGCATTTTATTACGTGAAATTGTTTTATTGTAAATACTGATTTTAAGTGAAATTATGTAATATTGGTTAAATATATTTTAGTCCTTATGAATGATATTTTATAATGGAATCTTTTATGGCCTTTGGCCGAAATAAAGAATTTATACTATACTATACTATTGCATCTTACGTTAAGCCTGCCTGGTCTGTGCCAAGCTAACAGTGGTTGAGTACAGGTTAATTTATGGTTTGTATCTGACTTACCCTGACTAGGATTGTGGTACCTGCTTGGACAGGGTGCATACCTCTGCGAACCAGAAACTCAGTTTCTAACACCTTGAAAAAAAAATTTAGCTGCTGCAATCTCAGGCTGGATGCAGTTCAATGAAAGTGAGAATCCGGAGATAATTGTAATATTTTACAGTTACTGTTCCAGAACAACACCCTGCCGATCTTATGAAGGAATCTAACCAAAACCAAATGCTTGTCCAAGGGCTATTACTATAATTTGTTCAGGCATATGGATTAAGGAAAATATTTTGTCAAAGCAACTCATGTAAAAATGGGTTGGATCAAGAATGAAGTTGATACGCTTCAAAGGGCTACTTAAGTGGCTGGCACAATCAGTGCTGCAGGCCACTAGTAGCATTTAATTTACAGGCCCTGGGTACATGTAGTACCACTTTACTAGGGACTTACAAGTAAATTAAATGTGCCAATTGGGTGCAAGTCAATTTTAGCATGTTTAAAGGAGAGAGGACAAGCACTTTAGCATGGTTAGCAGTGAAGAAGTGCACAGAGTCCTAAGGCTACCAAAAGCGAGTAGGGAAAACAGGAGGGGTGAAGGCAAAAAATTAGGGGGTGACACTGCAAAGAGGACCAGATACAACAGCCTGCTAATGCAACAAAAATGGATAATCATTATTGATTGATATTCTCTGCACCAAGTGTTCGAAATACCCTTGAACACAGTTTATTTCTGTGCTCTCGATACGGTCCTGGTATTGTGCCGATGTACAGAAACTCATTCTGCCAATAGACTTTTAGGGAGCAAAGGGGAAACGAGCAGGTAATAATTCTGACGATTCATTCATGTTTTGCTGAGTGACTTTGTCATGCTCTAAAGCAAACGACAACATTAGATAAGAGAAGCCACGTAGAATCTGCTTGCTTGTTTTACCTGCTTTTTATTTAAATGTGCTTCAACCACAATTAGATGACATTTTCAGCTAGTCACTCTCTCTTGAAAGTCTTGACTCCGCAAATTCACTGAGATATGGAGTTTTAAAGTGGCAAAATGTCTACAATGGCATGGGTGATATCTAAAAGATACATGTGTTTTAATAACCTAAATAAAAGGTTGCCCTTGCTTCATTATTTTCTTTTCTTATAATTATAGCTGATATTATAATTATAGTGGACACCCAATTTCTAGCAGGGGGAAATGAATTAAACCACCAGCATTAACTTACATTAATTTGCCTTCTGTTGATCTGTTTTCCCTTATCACTTTCCTAGTCAATGGTATATTTAGTATTCACTTAATAACAAAGTGCTACTTTATAGCAATAAATAGAATAGGTGAAGAGAGATAGGTGTGATATTTTGCATCGAGTGATCGAGGATTAAAAAGGTACTAGTGTATTGCTTCTGTGTAACTGCTGAAAATACACTTGGGCAAGCTTAATCCGCACCGCTCTAACCCCCATGTTAGTTACCCTTACCTGGTTAGGGTACTGATGAGGGTTATGCTTGGCTTGCCAAGCAGGAAGTGGGTTTGCATGGGGGGCAGAAGTGATTGACTATCATAGCTGAGGTCGAGTGAGTATAACAAACCCAGCTTTCCTAGTCTATGTGACTTTGTGTTTGCGTCACCACTTAAATGTTGGTGCACAACGTCTGGCTCTTCTATTATACTTTTCTATTAATGACTCATTGGAGAATCTCTGAACATAAAAGTGCAAAATGCAATGCTCAAATACGGCGTCCTGTTAGCAGAACAGACTTTTTCTGTAACAGTCGCTTAGGGGAATATTTATGAGGCAGTTTGCATCGCTCTTGCACCACTTTGCGTGGCTCCAAAAATCTGGAGTAATGCAACACAGCACAAATTGCAGCGTTGCGTTACTCTGCCCTGGGAAGGAGTTCCATGGGCATTGCTTGGGTGTTCCTAAGCAACTCCCATGGATTTTGACGCATCCCAAGATTTACAAAAACTTGGGGATGCATCAAATCTTACACCTTCCCAGGGGAGGCATAACAAGGAGACATATCTCCAGTATCTTGTAGTACAAAATACTATGCTTAGACATAGTTTGAAACATTTCAACTGTGTATGTGTACTGTACAATACAGCACACAAATAAAGTTGGAAAACTTTGGAGAAAAGTACGCTTTTCTCCAATGTTATGCCTGCCTCGATGAGGCATACATTTTTAACTCAAAGCCCTCTCTATCTCTTTTAGTAGGTAGAGTTTTGCATCAAAGCCATGGGTTGTTGCGTTAAAACACTCATGTATCACTGTTTAGACCTAGTTTGTGCTACTCCAGGGCTACATTTGAGTGCAAAACAAGTTTTGTGCTTGAAGGTAAATACTATTTCAAGGCTTTGCACTCGTTTGCATCACTTTTGTGAAGCAAACCCATTGCAAAATGTTAGTAAATTTTGGCCTAAGACTAAAGGTAAAAGTCTTGACCTGGATGACCCATTTGGTATATCTGACATTTCCGTCCATCGCAGTTGGCCTGAAATCATGCCTAGGTCTCATTCAACTGCAAACAATGACTTTTGATTGGTGCTTTACTTGCTCATGGTTCTTTTTGGTCTAAATATTCAAAAATTCATTTCAGCTGTTCCCCGTGATCTATTTTAATGATATTGGTGTAATTTTATTGTGTTGTGTTTTTTACTTTACAATTGTTGCTACTACTTGGAACTTAACACACAATTTTTATGGAAATTGCCTGCTGCTTGGTCTATAGCTACCAAGAGTTGAGCAGAGATTCACTTACAACTGTGTTCTGGCCTAATCTAAGTAGATTTATTATATTGGAAGGGGTACCTACCAAAAGTATTAAGCCATCTACTGACAGTACTTTTGTCCTGTAGGGAAGGAAACACTAGGATGAACCCTGGCATTACCAATTACATAAGTCAGACTTAAACAGCTGTACCTTGCATCTGCTGATTTGATGCCTGATCTACAGCATCCCATAGCCTTTTGAGTTACATCACAAAACAGAAATAGAGAGGCCAATATCAATACACAGAAAGAAAGGCCAAGCAAACTAACCTTCTAACTAATCACTTCTATAATATTCCATCAGTACATCCTCAGTGAGACAATGTGACAATAAAGAGTTGGGATAGTGACCTCAAACCTAGGTCTCTCCTGGATTTAAATTACAGAATGCAACCTTTGATTTTTATTTCAGGTGGTCCTGAACAGAAGCAGGGTGGAACATACTATTAGGTCAGTGGTAGTTCTACCACCATCAAGAGGTCGGCCACTATCCGATCATACCCTAATTTAAAAGGTGGTGAGGCTATGTGGGATGGTGGTAGATTTCCATGAGGACTGTGACTAGACAATGATGGTTAGAAGAACAATTTGGTGGAGGGGGCCCGTGGACAGGACTAAGGGCCTGATTTAAAGTTTGATGTTTGAGTACTTCATCACAGCTATCAAATCCGCCTTATTACAAGTGTCATAGTATATTCTTCACTTCTATTTAAGCAGACAGGATAGCCATCATATTTGTGACATAGTAATCTGTCTACCAAAGTCTATATCAGGCTCTAAATTTTGACTATAGGTTTATACATTCTCCGCAAACATAGTGTACTTGCACCCATTTAATGATTATTTGATCAATATTGAAAGGAGAAGAAACTTAGGTGACTAACAGGTATGCATCTGGTTAGAGACCAGACCATTTTATATGTTATCTAATGCTGTTATTAATTGGATGCCCACGGAAAAAAGAGGGGTATGAGTGAATAACTTATCTTAGGCTTCCCAATTAGACTCTTTATCCCTTGTCTAAGTAAAAATGCCAGTGGGACTTTTTCTCATCAATCAAAATTCAACACTAGAAGTGTCTAGCAACTTGTTCATTTTTGGCACTTCAAAATATGAATTTGTTTAATAAGTTTTCATTCTTTTTGACAGATGTATTTTAATAGCTCGTTTGCATTGGACTCAGCATTGGTGCATCCTGAGGAATCAAGACTCTTCCATGAGCAAGAAAATCCATTATTAGTGGCCAATCAAATATCCATGGCCCTATCTAGGCCAACGTCTGCCCCGCGGTCAAGGCACACCGTGATGCTCACGCCTCAGCCTTTAACAGGTGAGAAGCAAAATAATACATTTAAAGATATATAGAAAATCATAATACATTCTCATGGTGCTATACGTGTATATACTTTTCTAGAATCTTGAACTATTCCAACAACATGTCATTCACTATGTAATTTCATAAGAATCCTGAGGATCGATATAAACCACATCTTGGAGCCAAAGCCCTTGCAGGCAGACTTGGTTTAAATGATCTTTGTGAACGTTTGAGCGCATATGTTTTGTGAAAGTCTGATATGAATTGCTTGGTATAAAATGTAACCCTAATTTACCACTCCTGTTTTACCTAATAGAAATTAAATAATTGGCACTAATACACGTATGTGCACTGTTAACCTGATGCACCTTAGAAAATCCTTCTCTCCTTTCGTCCTCCCTTTGTCATTGGAAGCATTTCGCTCTGATGCTCTTTTATGCATGCATGGGCCACCACGTTTATGGTGGTGTCTTTTGCAAGTTCAGTGGACTGTGGACATATTGTCTTTTTTATTTTTAGAACTTTTTTACAGCTGTCTATTGTTGAAATATCTATTGTGTTCAATAGCAATGCTTCAATTGTGTTTTGGCTCAGCCCATTGCTTATTATTGGCTGCCTTTCTTGTCATTCTTATTTGCTTTGCTTTTACTTGATGGCTTTCATTCCTCTAGTTGTTTATGTCCCTGTCCTGCAGCATACCTGCTTTAATATTTTTTTGATTGGGTAACTTTTCTCCTTTAACTGCTTACTTTCAGGGAACTACCTTTTTTGTTTTTGCTTTCTGCACTCTGTGTAAAGCATGCATTTTCTTTCTCTCTCTCCATTCCCTGTGTGCTGCTTCCCCTACACATTCCCTGGCCCCATACTCTCACGTTGCTCTCCCATCTTGAAGCTCATCACTTAGTTCCCTCACTTCTTCCCATTCCATTCAGAATGTTGTTATACCGCACTTCTCTGTGGCTTCCTTACTTCTCACTTCCCATTTTTAATTTGATTTAACGTTTTTCACTTTTTGGAAGGCCTGGCAACTGCAATTTATGACGGAACGGCTTTTTTCTCTAAATGCATCGTTGTGCCCCTTTATTATTTTTTAATTAACCCCTCCAAGATGTCCACCATCTTGTAATGGTAATTTTATAAAGCGGCTGGCCCATCATGAATTATAGCAGAAAAGAGTTATGTTATTTATCAATAAACAACGTCCCCACAGTGCACTCCGAGGGTAAAATCCCTTAATAATGATGTCAACGTGATGAAAAAACTTAAAGAATTTTTGTACTCAAATGTATCTTTCTTTTTATTCATTTGAATCATCAATAAACATAGAAAACTTCTCCATACAATGCTTTATATAGATATATTCATGGGTTGCTTTGTGTAAATTCCCGATGCATTTCAGGACAGTGCCGTTTGTCAGGGGAATCGTTCTAGAACAATAATCAGAGAAATGCAATGTTCAGTGATGTATGGAGAAGTTTTCTGTTTATTGATGAACAACACATAAGTGTGACATAACACTATGTTTTCAAATGAATAAAAGGAAAGATACATTTGACTACAAAAACTCTTGAAGTTTTTTTCATCAAGTTGACATCATTATTAAGGGATTCTACCCTCCGGAGTGCACTGTGGGGACATTGTTAATGATAAATAACGCAACTGTTTTCTAGTAGTGTCACGCCCCCAGGTCAGAGGGAGATACCCACCTGCACCCTACCTCAATATAAACAGCTTAATTGAAGTAAATTGAGCAACTTCCAGAGTGCCACAAAACACCTTTATTTTCCATCATGAATTATCCCACGCATGCATTATCACAATGAGGTGTGATTCTGCCAACATCAGAGAATAAACAATAATGTTACTTCACCCTAAAATGGGATTAGGACACATACATTTTTATTAACACATCACATATTTGTAGCAGTGATCCCATACGCCAGGTATTAATTAAAATACAATTAAAAACTTGAACCCAGGTTTCATATTAAAACAAATGTTGGACATTCCACCTTTGTTTTGTTTGTTCCATACCCAAGAAACTACTCACTTTCCATACACTGAACTAGGAAAACCAAGATGCATTTAAGAAGAAAAATGAATTACTCCTAAAGGGGATGCTTGCCACACCCAGGCTCGCGCCCAGACTCGTGCCATCATTAAGAGTACTATGGTAATCCCGATTTCACCATTATCTTTGTTTTAAGACCTTGTTTTGATTCCAAGCTCTGCAGCATCTATTTCTTTCCCAAAGGAGCTTGGGAGGATAGCCCAGGTGAAAAGAGTTGGAAAAATGGCCCGATGAGCAGAAAAACCTGCAGGATTAGGTGCACCGACACTGATTCCGACCATTATTTACCAATCCTGAGGAAGACATTCATAATAGATGGATAATCCTGCCACCTAGAATTGCTGTGTTCCATAATACCAGTAATTGTGAAGGCTGGATTGCCCATGCAGGTTCCCCCCAATCATTGTATTGAGAGCCTCAGTAAGGAAAAAAGGGAAAAGTTACTTCTTTTTTTTGAGATGTAAATATGACAATAAAGTTTCCAGAGGCTTATAAACATTTCAGATGCTCCTGTAGGTTTACACAGATATATGTGTGATTACCATGACTGTGGAAACAATGTTGGTGGCTAGCAATGATCAGAAACAAGTGACATGTGCAAGTTTAACAGATTCGGAAAGGGAATCAAGACTTACCTTGTTGTCAAAAGTTTGAGAAAGTTACTTGACATTTTCACTTGACGAGCGAGGTGAGGTAGCATTGACAAACGTGAGTTCCGTGCTGTTTTAGTTGCCCTAGTAGATCAGAGTTGGTGGTGTAGTATCTCACTGTTTATGGTGCTGGAGTCTAGTAAATTGCTGAAATTAATGCACGTGTCAGTAGAGTCAGGTTCTCTAGAGAGAAGCATTTTCTCCCACATTCTCCAAAGCTTGTATAAGGCTTGAATCAATTTCGCTCAGAATTTCGCTTATGTTTGAAGAATCATTGAGACATAGAGTAAGTCTGAAATTTGTTTGCAGTTGACAAGGATAACTTGATCAGGATTAGGCTTTTTCAAAAGGGTTGTATTTATGGAATGGTAAAGTTTACCTGTTTAGCAACGAGAGGGGTAAAGTCTGCCAGACTACACTCAATTGACTTGCCATTAATCATGTCCATGACTAAAGAGTTTACATATATGACTTCATGCAATAGCCTTCATATTTTTCCCAGGTAATATTTCCTCTGCAGTAGGAAAGTTTTGAAAATGACTATCATGTGCGTGATATTCCCCTAGATTTTTGCCTTCTGTTGCAGAACCCATTTTTGTTGTTCATAGAACCTGTGCAAACCCCTGCAAACCAGAGAGGTAAAGTGCTTGTGGTCTCCTTTTTAAACATGGTAAAATTGGCATACACCCAATTGCACATTTAATTTACTTGTATATCCCTAGTATACCTGCACAGAGGGCCGGTAAATTAATTTCTACTAGTAGGCTGCAGCATTCATTGTGCCACCCACTGCACTAGCCCTGTAAAGCATGTCTCCATGTCTTCCACTTCAGCTTCAGTGTGCATTTTTAAATTTCTGTTTTGACCTCTCAAAACCACCCTTTTGACAGGCTTAATCCTTTCTTTTTAATATCTATGTCACCCATATGTTAGGCCTTATTGCCCAATAAGGCAGTATGCATGGTTGTTAAAGATAGGATATTTACAAAATAATGTTTTACAAGTACTAGCAGTGAAACCCCCCGAAGCCACTTTTCACTGTGGCAGGTCTGGCTCTTCCATGGGAAAATAATGGGTTGCATTATATACTCACAATGCTTAATTTCCGTTTGAGAGCAGCTAGAAAAATGCTTCAAGTACTCATTTCAATTATTTAAAATTCAACTTAATAGTAAGGACAGATTTCATATTACAATTTAGGAAAATACACTTTTAGATATCTGCCTCTTTTTCTGCCTAAAACAAAAAGTCTTTTCTGTCAGTGTCCAACTGTCTCCTGAATATTGATGGCTCTCCTGTGGTGAGAAGTGTACTCCTCCCAGACAGAGGACAAAGGGCCATGGGTGTGGGAAGGGAGTTTCCCTCTTTGACAGGAGCCTGTGCTCAGCCCCATCCTGAACTCCAAGGGATGCCAACCTTGTCACTGGCAGATGAGGCTCATACCTAGGACCGCCTCCCTGTTATCTTACTAGTCAGGCTGGCCCCAACCTGGGACGGAGGAGGGAGCTGCCAAGAACTAGTTTAGAGGGTATCCAAATGATTGCCCCCCATAGTCTGGCACTGGGCATAAAAGTGGCATCCCCAGAACTCTCCTCAGAACACTCTTGGACCAGTGAAGAATTAGAAGAAGGACTACCATGTTCTCTGAATCCTAAAGAAAGAATGGACCTACTTGCCTTGAACCCGGGTCCACAGAAGTGACTTCAAGCATCAGTTGGTCGACCTCCTGTTTGAGCTACAGGGATACAGCAAACAGAGTCTTTTTTCTTGCTTTCCAGCTGACCATTTACAACTGGACCTGACCTGATCCCCTCTGCCAGCCACTGTGGAAGTGAGTCCTGACCCCCAAGTACGGTCCTCAAGGTCCTGGACATGTGGTTGAGGTCGAAGTGTACTCCTCCGTGCCTAACTTACAGCTTACCTGATTCAATGCAGAGCATCGACAACCTTCGTCGATGGCTTCACTGGATTCAACTCCGAGCAGCACTCTATCAATGGCTTGAATGGAAGAACACAACACTGAGTAGCACTGAATCTACATTAGCAACCTTTGCTAACAGTGTGACCGGCTTAACACAGAGCAGCCACCGATCAATGCCAAAACCTCACACAGCAGCTCCCCACCATTGTCGAGCCATTCCTTGGATCCAGCTTGCAGCTTGCCCACCCAATGGCTCTTCAACGACCACTTTTTCTCCAGAAAATATCTCCAGAAAATATTCTAAGTCAGAAGGTAAACATTCCATTGGGACTATTGTTGTCCCTGTACCTGACCGGCAATACATTGCAGTCAACCTTAATTTTTTACTTTGACCCTGTCTAGCATGACCAGTTACCCATTTTAGGTGCTTAATGGTGCTATTTTTAACTGAAACTTTAAAAATTCATATCTATAGTTCTTTTTATTGTATTTTTGCCATTTGTATGTCATTTTATTGACTAAAATATTCTCTATTTTTCTAAATTGATTTGGGATTTTTCTGGTGTTGTGTTTTTGCCTGATTACTGTTTGAGTTCTGCATAAAAACTTTACTTATTGCCTGTAGGTTAAGTCTAACTGCTCTGTGCCAAGCTAACAGAAGGTTGAGCATAGGTTTATTTAGTGACTTTAGAGCTTCACCCTGACAAGGATTGTAATTATTAATTGAGGTGGGTTCTCATCCCCCAGCTAATACTCTAATTTCATATAGGAAGTAATATTTTTAATTATTGAAAAATATCTCAGGTAACTGAATACAAAGCATTGTGATGTCTCTACAAAGCACTCCAACATATTGCATTGCACATTTTTAAAGAAATTATGAAATTACCACATGTATTTGTCATAAAATATGCTTTGAGTTATTCTTGTACACATGCATAGCTTGCAGTATAAAGAATTGGCAATACGTGTTATGATTATTTCATAATTGTGTTTTATATTCATCTGTCTATATCAAGTAATAACACAAATGCGCATATTTGTTTATATTAATGCATACTATATATCAGTCTTAATCTGGAAAACATGTGAATGGGCATCCTAATAAGCTCATTATATGAATAATAACATGGCAGTAGCTCAGAACCTAGCGTTAAACACTATGGGCCCGATTCACAAAGGTAAAGTGAGACGAAAGTCTAACTTCTCGACTTTTGGGATTCACAAAGGGCATTTACTTCTCGTAAAAAATGCCTACTCGTAAATGCCCTTTGTGAATACTGAAAGTTGTAAAGGTAGACTTTCGGTATTCACTTTACATTTGTGAATCGGGCCCTATGATATCTATATCACATTATAAACTTCTCCAAGAAGGCATGGTAATCTAAGTATGCCTTTTTAAAACAAAATATTAATATCAACTTAGATGTCTTACTGTTTTCCAACATGCAATTTATGGGAAAAACATTCCCCAATTTTTCATTTACTGTCTGGTGCAAATGTTTTCGTCAAACATCCAACGAAGGAGTCAGCGGGAAGAGTTGCGGCAGCATTGTTTCAGATCCAGACTAGAGCTCTTTGTAAGAGATTGAGGCATTTACATAAAACACAAAACTATGCAAGTAAAACAATATAACATAAAAAACGAAATAACAACAATCCATTGACATTGTTATCTAACGTGCCTTGTACATTTAAGATCATTTTCACGAACGATAATTTTTATTATTTTACCACTCTCCAAAGCACAAATCCACATCTATTTATCAGTGGAGTGTACTACCTCTCTTTGAAGTGTTATTTTATCCTTCACATTCCCCTTTTGAATATTTCTTAATCTCAATCAGCTGTACAGCAAGTACTTCGACTATTTCCATCCATGAACCAGCTTTTTTGTCAGGACTAAACTCAAGTCACTAGTTCTTCAGTGAGTGACTTAAAAAACCTTCAGCTCATGACCGGGGCCTTCTTAAAACATGGCACCTGGCAGAGTACATTACATTGACTCTAGCAGGGATCAACAATAGTAGCACTATGGACTATCACTTACACAGCACTGCAGAAACCACCACTGCATTATACCATAATAACAAATGCAGAAGTGATGCCTGCCATGTCGGCTTTGCTCTCAGTATTGTGGAAAACAACCCATTGCGCACCAAAGCACGTCAGCACTTCACTCCATGAATTCGATTGAGGTTTACTTTTATGCATGTTTATTTTGCTTACAGTGCTCACAGTATGAAACTTAATTGTGGTTAGGTGCAGAGGAAAATATATTTAATCATAGGATTTAAAAGGAAGTAGAGATTAAATAGTGCCGGAAATGGGGCCAAGCTCTGATGTGGAGCATACAATGGTATGTTCCAGGGAACATTGTGGGTCAATGTACAACAAAAACGAGAACTTAGAAAAATTCTTTATTGACACGAAACAATATACACCTGCTCTTTACCACATACATAACTATAATATGTCTTATGTAACAATCTGTTTGAATCAGAGATTGTGAGTGACCGAATTGTCTTTGTAAATTGTTCAAGAGATTGGGAGCTGCCACAGAAAAAAACCCCTGTAATCATGCAATTGGGGAGGGAGAGGTTTAGTTTAAAAAGTGGCTGGGTACATCCTCCCTGCCATACAGTATAAAACAAAGGTACCAGTCACTACAAGATGAGGCAGCACTGGGATCCTCCAACACTGAGAGTCAGTACCCAAAGGAAGGAAACCTCCCTCCTCCCCCAGACAGGAGTGTTCCCTAAAATGAATGAAGTGGCGTTCTTCATCATCGGGCCCTTCGTCACCATGGTTTACAAAGGTCCACATGGTGGGCCCCCTTAGATCTCTTCATGAGGAGAAATATATGCCTCCCTATTGGTGAGGTGTAAAAAGGACCTTAGCAGTTAAATTGCATGAGGGCAGGTGATTTCAGTGAAGTTTGATATGATGGAAGGATGTTTGAACTTCTGCCCTCACTTGAGAATTCATGCAGAGGTGAAAACAATGTAGGTGTGTTATGCCTGTACGATGAGGCCAATGGAGACTCACTCTGCCCATCCAGCTCTGAGAAGCCTCTTTTTCAGTAGCTTCCTGCCCATAATGAATGTTTGTAGAAAACCAATCCAATCTCGCTGCCATACATTCTGTGATGTGCTTCCAATTCTTATTTATTTTCTGTTCAACAATAGATAAGGTAGCCAGTTCAACTCTTCATGGTGTCACAACGTAGATTAAGTTTTGTTAAGCCGGTTCATTACTCATTAGTCTTCTTTTTGTGCCTTTTGTACATTTCAGTCCTATGTCTTCAAAGTAGACTTGTGCCCATCCATCTGAGCATTACAGTTAAAGGAACCAGTATTCACCATTGTTCTTTCTTTTTCCTACATCTCTGAGGTCCTTCTTTGCAGACACCTGCTTATTAGATCTGTATTCACCATACCTCCGACAAGCCAAATCTAAGCAGAAAGAGTTCTTACAGAGGCTAGCTAGTGGCAAGGTGAAATTCAGAGGATATCAATGTTTTTGAGGAAATATGCTTGGCTTAGAACCAGGATTTCTTTGTTAAGGCACATGAATTTAAGGCTGTTTTATCACTTCCATGACTGTTGTAAGACCTTAGCATATGACTTCAAATGGTTGGCACACCTAGTGATTATAAGGGAAATTTGTGTAACAGTACAAATGGAGGTAGTTGGATTACGTCAACATCATTAGGTGTTTAATGTAAATATCAAAGAAAGATTGGGATTTTAGGCTTCTGAAGGGCTATGCTTGTGACCTTATTGGTGGGGTGTTGGAATTAACCACACTTGATGCTTTCACTGGAGTGTGATTGTCAAGTAAGGGTTCAAAAAAATGGGTAGCAAATTTGTTGAAGTTTGTAGACTTGGGTATTGTGATCAGCTATAGAATAGATTACAAATGATTCACATTGCATATGGTCCACCAATTTATTTGTGTGTCTAGAAGATATTCAATAATGTCAGAAAAGACTTCAGAACATTGTGATTCAATACTGTCTGTGGGATACAAGTACAACTGAGTTTATTTGGTCCAATTTAAGGCCATTTGCTTACCATGAACCAAAATAGTTTATTATTTTTAATTGCAGCTGGCATGTGTTCCCACCTAGCATCATCTATGTTGGACTTGGCCCTCTCTCTAGGGTCACTCCTAAAAATGTTGCTTTCACCTCTACTGTTTTCTGAATTTGTTTAGTTGGCATTAGGACTCTGAGCAATTTACCACTACTAACCAATGCTAAAGTGATTGTGCTCTCTCCTGAAAGCATGGTAATAGGCCTACACCTGATTGGCACATTTATGTTACTTGTAACTCTCTAGTAAAAGTGTACTACATGTACCCAAGGCCTGTAAATTAAATGCTTCTAGTGGGTCTCCACCATTCATTGTGCCACCCACTCCAGAACCTTAAACATGCCTGAGCCTGCCATTGCAGCTTGTGTACACAGTTTTAAACTGCCATTTCGACATGGCAAAATAAACCTTTTGCCAGGCAAAACCTCCTATTTTAATACATATAGTTCACCTCAAGGGTAGGCTCTAAACAGGCTGGAGAGCAGGGTGCAGTGTATTCGAAATGTTGGACATGCACTTTTACGTTTTATATGTCTTGTTAGTGAAACACTCCTAAATGTGTTTTTCACTACAAGGCCTACAGTGGGTTAACAGTGGGTTTCCTCATTACATTTAATAAGTGCTAACCTTTTATTGGGAAGAGGTTCAAATGTCATATTTATACTCAAATGAATTATAATTTAAAACCCTCTTTAATGGTAAAGTTGGATTTATAATCACAATTCTGGAAATACCACTTTTAATTTTTATTTCAATTTCATGTGTCCTAACCATTTGATGCTGTTGCCAGTGTTCTGGGTTAAAGGATCCTGCTGTTAGGCTTAGTGTATTCTTCCCAGACAGTGAGACAAAAGGGCTTAGGTGTGGGCAGGATGGGTCGGGGTGGAGCTGTTTCCTGTTCTGCTTGAACTTCAAAGCGGCTTACTGTCAAAGAAACACTAGCACTAGTCTTTTGTCACCCCAGACTTCATGGAGCCTGGCAAGGGAAGGGAAACACTTTCCAGAGGTAGATGTGGGGGTAGCCTAGAAGATTCCATAAATTCATAGACTTGCACCAGGTATAAATACTGGACCCTTAGAGCCACTCTTCAGTACACTTCTGGACCCGTGGAAGACTTCAAAATGACTGCCTTGTACTCCTGAGGACTGCCCTGCTGCTTGAGGCCTGCTGACTGTCCTGCTGTTGAGGCCTGGCCTGCTGCTTGAAGGAGAGAGGACTATCTCTTTAAATCTAGGACTACCAGAGGGACTCCAAGTGCAAGTTGGCTGGATTTCTGTGTGAGCTGAAGGGACATCACAAGCTCCAGAGTCTTTCAACCCTGCACCTTGCCTCTGCTGAAGTGAGTCCCACCCCCCAAGTGATGCCCCCCAGCTCCTGGACCCATGGAATTGGTGTTAGAGATGCTGATCCTGCCTATCCCTAAAATTTGGGACTTAGAAAACTTTTCACCCAAAAGTGCTGAAGAACCACCAGAATACAGGGACCTACCTGCCGGTCAATCCACCCAAGGTGCATCATCGGTTGGCCTGACTTTGAGGTTGCTCGCAATATGTTCTTCTTTTTAGCAGGAAAAACTATTTGGCTGGCATCTGGTCTTGTGGAGCACTCCTCGGCTACAGCCTGCAGCTTTGTCCCGCTGGAAATTTTCAACTTCCAAATAGTGACAAAGTCCGAGAGTAGAAATTTTCATCGAATATCCATCCAGAGGCTCGCTGACGACGATGCCTCCTCCTCAGAAACCGCCCACTGCCTTGCACCACTGAACTTTACTTTCTCAGGAACTTTTCTTCAAAATGTCTTCTAAGTCCAAAGGTAAGCCTAGACTTGGCCCAACCTAACTTTTGTTTCTGAACTGTGCTCCATTGCGGTGGACCATAGCTTCTGACTTTGCTGCATTCACGCGCAAGCAGATACCCGCGGTTGGCACTGTGATCTTTTAGGTGCTCTTATGAACTAAAGATGTAAATATTCATAAATTCTGTTCTAATGATTCGATTCTTTTGTTTTGGTGTCATTTTATTAATTAAAATTGTCTCTATTCTAAATTGGTTTGGGATTTGACGTTTGTTGTGTTGTCACTTTATTACTGTTTGCGTGCTGCATAAAATATCTCTATGTTAGGCCTGACTGCTTTTGTGCCAAGCTACTAGAGGGTTAAGCACATATTAATTAATGTGACTTTTGTGGTTCACCCTGACAAAGATTGTGGTTGTTGACTGACTGGGGCTTCCACCCACTGGACCAATAACCCAATTTCTTACAATCTACATCTTTCTTTTTACATGTAAAATATTAAAAATTCTTATAAAAATCATCACTTCCAGAAGGATCAATGGTTGATAAGCATCTTACTATTACATTGAGAATGTTTGACTTCCAGTTGAAGTCAGTTATATCATACCAAGTTAATCTTCTCCACAGATTCCTTCACTACCATCCTCCAACAGTGCCCCTCATCTCTTCATAAGCCCTCTCACATACATTTAATTTGTTTTATAGCACTATTCATATCACTGTAGGGTGTCAGGCACTGTACACACTTTATACACAGACACATGGAATCTTATCTGTGTAAGTCAGTCTATAGGAAATGCGGTCGGGGACTCAGGCATCAGTATCAGAAGACAAGACTTCTAAAAAAACATTTTTAGACGACTGGGTCCTAAATCACAGGAGGACTAGGAAATCAACTCTCCCCTGAGACATGGATTAGCCAGCATTACAGCATCCCAGGAGCCGCTGAGATCCATTGGGTACTCCTTTCAAGTGAATGACTAGGGCAATATAGCCCAGGAATCTCCAACCACGTTCTATTTTAAGAATTTTGTGGGCATCATCAGCTTACAAGCCCTGTTCATCTGTGGGATCGTTAAACATAGGAGTGTCATCTGTAGTCCATTCCCTGAACTAGACGGCCTCATCCATCCCCCAGTTGGAGCCTAACTATCAAATCTGCAGTTCTTATCCTTCAAGGAACGTTCATTGGTTTATTACCATCCACCAAGACATCCATTTTCCTGCTCGCCATCTCCCAGCCACATCAATGTTTGTAGTTCACACTGTGACGGATTCCTGACGAAGGCCTTGCCAAAACGTGCGCAGCATCAACAAACCGCCATCTCCTTCACAACATTCGGCTATCAGTATTGCATATCATGCACAAATAGCAATCAGTCTTTATCAACTGCTATAATTTAGAAGTTTAAAAAAAAAAGAAAAAAACTGTACCTCATTGTTTCTCTTATGACCAAGCATGTATTAATATGTATGTATTCACTGTGAATTTGGACAACACACTAAAATTGTCGTGTAATCTTTAAACACAATTGCCTATACCTGTTTTTATATATAAAAAATGAGAAAAAACAGATTTTTACAAATATCAAAAATATGATAAAATAAATAATTTAATAATATTTATGTGCATCATTTTGCAGTTTTGTTCATGCACATGTTATGTGATTTATGTTCTAGATCTTTCAGCCTGTGTTTAGCGTATCACTGCCCTGCCCTGCCCAGGCCTTTTTTCCTTAATTATATTTTCCCTGTTATGGGCAAGTTTATCTTGTAAACAGGGGCCCCTTTATTTCTAAAGTCTATAGGAAATGTTACATAAGACAAAGTGGTGGAATCACATGCCATCCACACTAGTAGTCAGTATATTTTCAGAATTTTCGGTCTGGAGAAGCACAAACACGATTTAAAATGTGCCACAGTGGTTGGGGTTGGCTTTACTGATAAAAATGTATTTCTCCCCAAACAAACCGTTTTTTAGCAACATCAAGATAATCAAAGATTGGGCAAAAAACATAATGTCCTGACCTACACCCTGCCCACGGGAACTATGCGACAGGATAGCACTAATTATGTGTAGGGTTGACTAAATTATGTGGCACAAAAAGGCAAATTATACAGCAGAAAACAGTACATTATGTGATAGTATTGCTTCATTATTTTGACATTTTTGCCGTTAATTATGCCTTGTCAAAGGTTTCACCTCATTAGTACCGATTTAACATCCAAATAGAGTAATAAGCTTCAGAAAGATGACCAGTCAACCTTTGCGAAGGGCCTTCCATTGTTCAGCAACACATGTTGCTTCTTTTTTAGTAGCTTTTGATCCGTTTGAGCCAGAAATTTTTTTTTTGTTAAAATCTGAAAATTATGCAGCAGATGACAGATTGTGTGTCAAATGCGACAAAAACATAATTATGCGGAAATCCCCTCAGCCATAGGATCCCATAATTCCAGTGGGCCTATCTATACCATGCAGTTTGCATGCAGTTCTTTAATGACAGTTCATAAGTCACTGTGCTATATTAGGATTCTAACTTATGAACTGCAAATAACAAAGTGATCTCTGTGGCAAAAGCAGTAACTCACTGAGCTAGCCACATACAATACAGTTCTGTGATCTGCATGATACCCGTTCTTTGCAGCAGGCGTGCTAACCCCCTACACTACTTTAGGATGAGTCAAAACTGCTACTATACAAAACTCTGATCTCTCTCCAGCAGGAACATTAATCACCAGAGTTAGCTTGATATTTTTATTGTTGCCTTAAAACTGTCCAACACACATGAAACTCTTCTGCAGGTGCTTTTAAATCCATGTTATTTCTAAACACCCCCTCCCCCCCCCCCCTCAGCTCAGTGCCAGATGCAGCTACACAGGTCGCACCGCCCTAAAGCGGGCCCTGAGTTACTTAAGTATGTTCAAAGGGGTTGCTGCACGAGCAAAACACAGACCAAATGTGATTTGTTATGCACGTAGAGCTAAAAAGAAAAGCCGTGCAGCAGCATTAACCAGCCTAAATTTCAAATGATTGACCATCACAACACTGCATTATTTTGAAGTTTCGGTGTAGTCTGTGTTGTACATTCATAACGTGTGAATAAACAACTCTACCAGTGCACTGAGATGACTCTCATACCAACATTTATGAGTGCAAATACATTCATGGAGATCATACAGGGGTCACCAACGTCCCTCACTTGCACTTTGAGATTCGTAATACTGCCTTTGCAACCCTTGGGCTCAGATGTGACAGAAGCAGTGTCAAAAACAGAAGGTAATCGGTGCCCTGAGGAGCACTGTTTCTTTTCTGCAGCCCCCAATGGGACATTACACTTGCTGTTTCTTAAAATAAATGCATTTAGCTGTGCAACACTGTTTGGAATACATAATAAAATTAACCAAATAAAAAATACATTTTCAGACTTGTTGCTATGCTTTATTATTGTGAACACATGAAAAACAAACTTTGGCAAAGCCAAAAGTACTGGTCTTAGCCTGCTTATGAGATTGTTTATAATCTTTATTATTGCAAGTATCGCTTACCTAAAAAAGGAAAAATGCTACCAAACATTGTGCCATATGCTTGTAATAACAATTTTAACTTAACAAAAAATAAAAATCACATATGATTTTTAATAGAACATTAGAAGCCCTTCCAAGCAGGCAATGTACCCAGACAGATATAGAAACAGTTTTTGGTTTTAATGCACTTCACAAGAAAATATGATTCTTATTTATGCAACGAAAAGGTATTTTAATTACTTTAATGAGAAGGCATATTTTAAAATACAAGGATGGTCCCATAATAAACTGTGAGAAAGAGTGGAAAGAAAACAAACATTGGAAAATAAAGTAACGCTTTATTCCCTGGCACTGAAGTACACTTCTATTTAGGGGGATGTTTATATGTGATCAGAAAAAATGCCGCCCCTCATAATGTAAGGCAGCCAATTAATGATGTGTCCTGTCCCATTGCTCCATACTGTATGTTGCACAGAGTAAAAACAAACTTTGACTGGCTGTTGAACAGACCAATGGGAGAAGAGAACAGATCCAAAGCATCTATACTCTGTCTCTAGGGTAGAACTAAGGATGTGTTTGAACAAAACAGTCACCTCAAAAAAAACAGTCACCTCTAACAAAACACTTGCTTCACTATTTCACAATTTCACAAGTTCTATTTGGTGCTGAAAAAGGATGTTTTTCCCTTACAGTAAATAAAAATTTGTACAAAAATTATGGGTTTCATGTTGACATTGGTATATACTTGATTGGCATATGTAGTTTACCTGTAAGTCCCTTGTAAAGTGGTATACCATATACCAATGGTCTGTAATCTAAATGCTACTAGTGGGACTGCAGCGCTGATTGTGTCACCCACATAAGTAACCTTTCAAACTTGTCTCAGGCCCGCCATTGCAAGGCCTATGTGTGCAGTTCACTGCCACTTCGACTTGCCATTTAAAACCTATGCCAAGCCTTTAACTCACTTTTTACTACAAATAGGTTGCCCCTACGGTAGGCCCTAGGTAGCCCTCTGAGAAGGGTGCCGTGTAACTAAAAGGTAGTACATGTAAGGCAGGGAGCAGTGTAACTAAAAGTTAGGACGCACTTTTCAGTTTTACATGCCGTGGTAGTGACAAACAGTTAAATTTATTTTAAAGTACTGTGAGACCTATTCTTCTCATAGGCAACCATTGGGAATTTCTTACAACACTTTTAAGCTGTAATTCTTGAGGAGAAATTAAATCATTTTTCATATCTTTGGAATGGTAATGATAAATCCTCTTTAGCAGTAAAGTTGGATTTGACATTACTATTTAAGAAATGTCACTTTTAGACAGAGGACATTTCTCTGCTCTTAATTTTGCTCCGTGTGCCTGCAGTCTGAGAACTCATCTGCATTCGGATGGGTCTTCCTGGGCAGGTAGGAATGGGATGGGCTGACACACTTCAATAGGTAGTGTCTTGTCCACACACAAAGCACTGATTTACCCCTCACAGATAGCCTGGCAGATAGGACTGGGTTGAAAGGGATCTTTGAGCACTTCAGAGAGCTCCTTTGAAGTCACCCCCTTCATCAAATACACTTTTGGATATAAGTACTGGGGCTCTGACCCTGCCAAATCAGAACTATACTGGACCTGGGAAGAACTCTGCTGGAGTAAAGACTTTTATGCGGTAAGAATTGCCACTTTGCCTTGACTGACTGTTCTGAGGAACTGCTTCTCTGCTTTGCTGAGCTGCCCTGATCCCTGCCCTGCTGAGGACGAGGACGAGGACTGGACTCATCTCACTAGAACCCTGAGTGATTCCAAGAGCTTGCTGGCTTGCCTCCTGTTTTCTGCAGTCTCAGGGACACAAAGACTTCCTGCAATCCTGCTGGTGCTGCTGGACTCTGCCATCTTTGAGTCCTACACTTGCCTGAGGTGCCCACTCTTCTCCTGGGCCTCAGATGTAGGTTCTGGAGCTGATTTTGGCAAAAACCAATGCAGCGCCTTGACTGAGTGAAAAATTCAGCCACTTCACCCTTTGACTGACACAATGGATGCAAAGCCTGTGCTGCTCGGCAATTACACTCTGCACGGCTTGATGACGATGCATTGCATTCACTTCAATAGAGCTCGATGACGATGCGGGACCCCCTTTGCATGGATCGACAACAACCCAGTAGGCTCTCGACGTCGACACTTGCTCCAGCCAAGGTATTTCTTCAGCGGAACCGGTCTGGGTCATGTAGTCGGCCTGCCCTCCATTGTGGTAGGTCTGAACTTTGGATTTGTACCGGACCCTCATGACCTCAGATAATCTTTTGACCGCTAGTGGCTTCTAAGCACTATTTTTGGTTTATTCTTTAAAATTAATATCTCAACTTCTACTTATTGGATTCCTGTAGTTTTGGTCTTTTTTTACTGAGATAAATATTCTCTATTTTTCTAAACCTGTGTGGAGTCTCTTTGTAGCGTTTTCATTGTGTTACTGTGTAAAATAAGGCGCACCCCTGTGTTTCCCCTAGTACTGGAGCTAAAAAAGCTGATAGCACCAGCCGAGGCACCCTTGCGCCATGTTGCAAGGGTGCCTGCACTGAAAGGGTGAATGTTTATGTGCAGGAAGGGACACCTTCCTGCACATAAACAATCTTTAAAAGTGAGTTGCTGCTTCTATGTATGCTGCAGAATGCAACACACATAGAAAGAGCAAAATACGAGGAAAAATTAATAATTTCTCCTTGTATCACCATTCTAAGACCAGGTATTCCCTGGTCTTAGTTTTTGGCGCTGCCCCATCCTTGTAAACATGGGGCAGCATCAAAAAGCAATGGATGTTGCAGCGGAATGCTCACTGCAAAACCTATTGCACATCCCTTTCACTAAAAGTGACGTTCTGGTGGCAATATCCCCTTGGAAATCCCCTTGGAAATCTGCTCCCCAGTTTCTAACATGGACATGGTGCTAAATCAAAGGAACCGGTTCTGCTGCTGCTTGCTTTATAGCTACAGTTAGTAACACAAAGTGGTTCAGCACTCAACAATGGTATACTTGAGTTTGGTCACTAAATCAATAAACAGTCTTTTTATGCGCATTCAAGAACTTCCACTGCAGTGTTTTCCTTTCTTCATTTGTCCTTTATTAAGCATTTTTTCACACTGAAACAAATCAGTCAGATAAAATCCAGTAGCCGACGCGTTTCGTCCACAGAGGACTTCTTCAGAGCTACAGAGAAACACATACAAACACACTTAAAATATATACATATACATAAAACCGAAACACATTTACAATTTTCTGTATATCGCTTCAATATCCACAGTGCTGGAAAAAGATTCCTAACAAAACATCATTTTTTAATGTGTATATAAGATTTGATAAAATGTATTATGACTGTCCATTTATGATATTTTGATGGCGATGGTTGGGGTACATATATCTTAATACGGTATCATTTGCCGAAATAAATTCTTTTAACAACATACCTCCACCTTGGGTATGGGATTTGCCAAATCCAAAATATCTCTTGGCACAGTTTATATCCCGGGGTCAAGCATTTTATGCCATATGTGCATCCTAAAATAACATATTTTTTCTCTCTGTAAGTTTACATCATTTTTATTCAATCCATAGTTATAACATAAGTAATGGGAATGAAAAAAACATATTGAATGGGAAGAGGAGGTCTATCATTCGTTACATATTTGTGAGTTCTATGATGCTGTTTACATAGTCGCACTATCTAGCTTCAATGACAATGTGTATTCACATATCCAATGTCTGAGGCTATATATGTAAACATGACAAGACAGATTTTCAAGTTATGCCAGTTACCCATCAATTACATATTAGTCTGCAAGTGTTTGTGTATTACATTTTTTTATTTGAATTGTAGGTGTTATCTTACTAAGTGAAAAAGCCTATTAAAATGGGACAGTATGTAAATAAACATCAATTGTGTTTAAAACCGAGACAGGCAGTATCGAAAAATAACACCAATGATTTTGTTTGTGCCTGCGCCATATTGAGCCAGGTAAATTTGCGTTATAAGATGGTAGATACAGTGTGCACTGTATTATTTCGTACACAAACGGTTTACTGTAACACCTATGTGTACCATGCTGAGATTGAATGAGTCATTATTGTAAACAGCAATTACTTAAAATAGCAATCCAAACAATATTAGCAACAGCCACGGGAGACATGGTTATCAGCGCCGTGTTATGACAAGTGAGTTTGGTAGTAAACATTTCATAATAAAGTTGAAAAATAGTATTGATGGTCAATTATGGCAGCGCCATATTGGAGTGGTTTAGTTTAGTTATGCATCAGTGATCACAAGGATCACATTATCATCTGATTTTGAGTAGTGACATTCTGCATAAACATCTACAGGCGCTGTTTTAGGGCAATTTTTGAATTTCTTTTAATAGTGTGACTACGTCATTGCGACAAGTACAAATTGGTTAAAATAACAGTTGCAAACAAAAATTTATAACGTGTACCCGAGTCACCGTTTCCGGGCCATTTTGGGACAGGAAACTTTCATTACAAATGTTAGCATTAGCAATTGCACAGAGGCCCTATAGAACTGCTTTTATCTGCACCATGTTGGAGCGTTTTGTTATCGATCAATAACCTGAGCAGGCAAGCATGGTAACATTAGATGTTCATATAAACTCAGTAATTTTAACATCTGAAAACGCTGTTCTAAGAAAAGTTTGTGTTAAGCTTTAGTCTACTCATATAAAAAAAATCATTGTTGCTGACACAAATGTATTAGAGTAGCGGTTCAGAGAAGATTTGCAACAACCGCCATATACGTCAATTACAACCTCAGCTTACTTACTGGTAGTGTGACTTTGTGACGAGGTGTCCGTCAGGGCGTCTGCTTCAAAGGGTTAAAACATAACGCCATATACCGGACATCTTATATACTAGTGCCTGGTTCCGGACACCTGGTTGCTTCCACTGACATAAACAACGTCCTGGGGCGGCATGGTTTGTGGTTACAAATCCCGGGCCATCTTGGAGTAGTCAGTTTTTATCCAGTCTGTGTCTTGTACTAGAATAATGTGTTACTGTGAGGCTGTATATTATTAATTTAGAATGTTTCTATATTTAAGTGATGCAAATTCATAGCCTGCAATTAAGTTCCACCAATTTCCCAATAGGAGAACCAGTACCATTCTTGAACTGGACTGGTATATTCAGATCTATGTATAAAGTCTCATAAAAGAAACGTAATTTCAAGAAATGCATGTCTTGATATTTCGGGCTGATGACTCTAACTCTACACACTCATATTTTTTTCAAGCACATCAAATTTGTGTTTATTTAATTGTTCCAAACAAAACTAGTTACTATTATGGTTAAGTACATTATTGTAAAGGGGAATCATATTCACATCATTCAGAATAGATGATGGAAAGAATATATACAGACAAATCATACAAATGTAAATGATTTGAGTGGCTAAATCCGATAATCGGAAGCAGTGGGCCATGTAAAAACATTGATGTCTAATCCAACCAGACATGGATAATGGTCAAGTAGCATGCGACTCAGTGCAGTAAATCAATGGATGATGATTATAAAAAATGATAAAACTCATTATTGATATTTAATCCAAATTTTACAGTGCGTAGACGGCAAATCCATCTTGCCTCTAACTGTCTTAGGGTGAGCTCTCTATTTCCACCTCTTTCATGTGCTACTGCATGATCTATAGCATGAAACTAAATCCTCCTGTCATTGGGATGATCGCGATATATGAGTGCAGCAACTGGGTATTTTATATCATTATTTTTTATGGCCCTCACATGCTCCTGTATTCTTAATTTGAGATTTCGATACTGCTGCCAACATACACTTTTTTGCAGGAGCATACAATTGCGTGTACAGCATGCGTTGTGTTGCAATTGATGAAGCTGTTAATAGTATACTCTTTAGACTTGTTATAGCTGAATTTCGTTAGTCTGTTTTGTCTCATATTGCATAAACAGCAGGTGCCACAGGTATAAAAGCCCATTGGTTTTTCGGGCAACCATGTTCCGCAGATCTTCCTTTTAGTATTAATATAACTGGGACGTAGAGTGTTTTCTAGGTTCCTGCCCTTGCGGTATACAACTTTGGGTTTCTTAGATAATATACCTTTTGGGATATATTTAGAATCCAACAGATGCCAATTTTTTCTTAGGATGTTTTATACATGGCTACTATAGGTGTTATATTCAGTGATGAAAAAAAATTCAGACATATCCTGTTTTTTGCCTTTTTTCTGTTTGGCAGTGGGCATTAGTGTTGTCTTTCTATCCAATTTTAATGCTCTGTTTTCTGCATTAATTAGGCAGTTCTTATCATAGCCCCTATTGCTGAAATTTTGCTTTATCTTCGTGATGTTATTAATAAACTCTGTGTCTTGGCTGCAGTTCCGCCTAGCTCGGACCATTTCTCCATAAGGTATTGCTCTTATGGTGGAGCGTGGGTGAGAGCTAGTTGCATGAAGGACACTGTTGCAAGAGGTCTTTTTCTTGTACATGTCACTCTGTATAGTTTGGTCAATGATGAATAATCTCAAATCCAAGAATTTAATTTCACTCTTTGAATGTTTAATGGTTAACTTCACATTAAATCTGTTGGAGTTCAGATGTGTTTGAAATTCATTTAGACTCTCAATGATGCCGTTCCATATCATCACTATATCATCTATGTAACGGCCATAGAATATGATGTTTTCACTCCATGTGCGTTCCACAGGACCCCAGGCATGCTCCACCTCACCTGTAGCCCAGAAGAAGTCCTATGTGGATGAAACGCGTTGGCTACTGGATTTTATCTGACTGATTTAATTCAGTGTGAAGAAATGCTTAATAAAGGACAAATGAAGAAAGGAAAACACTACAGTGGAAGTTCTTGAATGTGCATACAAAGATTGTGTTTATTGATTTAGTGACCAAACTCAAGTATACCATTATTGAGTGCTGAACCACTTTGTGTTATTTTGTGTATTTTGGAGCATTCTCCAAATTTTGGAGTAGAGAGGGGTTGTACTCCATGGTTCTTTGCACCATTTATAGGCATTACATATTGCCCCCATATTACTAATATTGGTAGGTGCGGTTCTTCTTTACCTCAACCCTTCAGTTGTGTCTGATATTTTATAGCTACAGTTGTCTGACTCAACCTCATTGGGATTGGTTGGTGTACTAGAGAAAGTATGATTAAAGGTGTCGATAAAGTATATCCATTCACAGTGCATCTGCTTATGTTAATACTCTGAGGAGCTCACCCCTCCTCCAAGACTATTGCAGAAAGTAACTGTTAATACTTGTTCTCTTACATACAAACCTAATGATTATTAAGAATAGATAATACTACTACCACATAAAAGGCTATTTTTTTAACCAGTAACAGGGTATTTTAGGGTGAAATTCATCCTCCTCTTTCTAATTTAGGTTTACTATGGTACGCATTTTAACCCTGGTTGCTGTGACAATAATAAACCTCATCTGAGATTTGAGAATATCGGTGTGATAACCTTCTGTAGTCTACAGGCTAGTATATTAGCCAATTTCCTACAATCACCCACGCCTGTTATATTTAATATAGGTACCCTATATAGGCGCAGGTAACATTGCAACCTTTCACCTATATTCTTCCCTACATTACATACATAACGGTTCTTAGGGACCGTTCTTACGACACTGCATATCAGAACGCGGGGTTCCCCCTAGTTCGAACGCGGGGTTCGAACGCGGGGTTCCCCCTAGTTCGAATCTCATACATTATGCATGAGGCTTCTTGGAAGCACAGCAGGACTAACATCTCCTGTATAATATCTCTGTATAAAGTTCAGGCCCGACGTCATCCTTTAGGCCGACACAGTAACACAGCAAGGTAGGACCCCTGAGGAGACCTATGGGTATATATACATCACATCTTGCTTAGAAAGACAGAGGAGACCGAGACTTCCTGGCTGACACACTGACCAGAGATGCTGAGGTTCCTGCATGCAGACACTCCTGCTCGCAGTGGTCTAACATCCCTCGCGGGGTGTCCAATTCGAGACCAGGACAGGATCCCATATTCTCTCATTCTCAGGTAATGGGATTGACTAGATCCTAGAGGGATTCTTGGCATAACACCTACACAGATGCTAGGTACATTTAGGTACATCTAGTTAGGGAGGCATTGTAGGAGTACGCACTTTTTATCATGTGTTTTATGTACTTGTATATATTCATGATTTCTGCAAGATGGTAGAACTTTACCATCGCTTTACTTTCGTAGTACTTCTAATCATATATCTCTGCTACTGTCTAATGGTTGTTGCAGCTCATCTATTCTACACTAGAATAACAACTGTTCAATAAATACTTATTGAAAACGCCCAGCCTGTTTATTCTGTGTAACTCTCTGAGACAAACTGAGTACGAGTGACTGAGCGACAGGTAGTATATTGTTTCCACGATTCTGAAGGATCAGTGTTGTCATGTTCTGAGGTTGCCAGAATCTATTCTCTCCTTGGTAAGAGGAGATTATAGTGGCACTGTGAGCTAGCTAATACAGATAGGCTAACGTATCCAGGGGGGGTGCACGAAATCAGTCTGCCACCAGTCCCACAGTTTAGGTTATCCAAACGCACAGATCCTGCATAGGTAATATAGGAACTACACGACACGCCAAAACCTTCTCATTTGGTAAATGCACTCACTGGTTTTGCTATAACTCTGACTAGACCTGCTGAAATCAGGTCTGCTTCTTGGAAGAGTGCATTCCATATTTGTTTCAGTATTAATTCTAGGATCAGTCCTCAATAATCTTTATTGACACATTACCAAAATGACGGTACTGAAACACATCGTAAAACCATGTGTACTCAAACATTTTCACACTTTTAACACAAGCCAAAAGTGGCCCTGTGATGTGGGATAGGGCTCCACCAATGCCAACAAAAGAGACGGGGGCAACATGAGTTCATTCTGGGAGCAGGACATGTACAAGGTGTATAGTGTGAGTCACTTGTGCATTGTTGAAGGTTTCTTTCCATATTGCCCACCTGTAAATAAGGCCCCTAATCTCTATTGAAGATAGAGATTTGACAAGGCATTGAGTTTACCCTGTTTTATTACACTATTATGTGTTATCAGAGTTGCTATCCATCTACTGCTTCCTGGAGTACTTGTTCTCTGCTTGTTATTGCTTCCGTTTACAATTGAACTGTACACCGGGAGTAATTTGGTTACTAAACTTGGATGATATAGTATTTTAAGTCAAACAATCTTCTGCTTTTTTCCCTTATTTATAAACATTGAAAGCACTTAGCAACTGCCACCATTAAGGTCGTAATTGATCAGACCCAAAGTATAGTGAGTAATTCATTGAGATATGCAGATAGAAGCACCCAAATTTCACTGCTAGATGTGGTCCAGTGAGAAGGTTTCAGGCATGGTGGTTGTAGGTATACCATCATATCCTGTCTTTACCAATTTGCCATTGGTAGTAAACTCTGTAAAGAAATCTAAGCAGGTTCCACCAGAAAGCTGCATTGAGCAATCCTTGGCCCTCACCATTGTGACCACTTCCACCACAGTTTGGTTCAGTGAGCAAGATTGAAAATTTGGTAGTATAAGATGTGTGTATAAATCCTGGCCTCCCCATATGACCATATTGTGTGCTATTGGGAATTCCGTTTTTAACAGAAACACTGGTAGTAACCATGATAAGAAAAATGGACTGGAACTTAACACACATTTCATTTTACACTTATAGGGGATATAGCACCCAGTTTCATAATCCGGTCACTATAATTTAATGCAATAGTAATGTTATGGACCATGAAACAAGCATGTCTGAGTTGCAGTCTTCGTACCCCAACATAATCAAACAGATACCTGAAGTCACAGAATTGCATTTTCCTTTTTACCCTGAGTAGAACTGGTCAAATTATATTTGTTGCCAATCTCCAATTTATGTGATGTAAAAGAGTTATGGCATTGTACAACAGGTTTTTTGCACGCCCCACGACTGGTTATGGCCTGCTTTTGCAGGAGTTCAAATTCCATGTTTTCTAAATGGAAAGTGCTACTAAAGCTGTGAGTAGTAGGATGTTTTCATGGTAATTAATAAATATTGCCATGCGTTAGAAATTGGGTTTCTGGTTGGCAGAGGTATGCACCCTGTCCAAGCAGAACCACAGTCCTAGTCAGGGTAAGTCAGATACACGCCTTAAATTAACCTGTGCTCACCGTCTGGTAGCTTGGCTCAGAGCAGTCAGGCTTAACTTAAGAGACAATGGGTAAAGTATTTGTGCAACAATTCAAACAGTAAAACAATGAATACACCACACAAAAAGATACCACACCTAGTTAGAACAATAGAGCTTAATGTATTGACCAAAACAAGACCAAAATGACAAAAATCCAATGAGTAGAACCGAGTTATGAATTTTTAAATTATAAACTGAAATGTAGTGCTTAAAAGCAGAAAGTGCCAACCGAGGCTATCTGGTCGCACTAGGCTGGGTCAAATCTAAATGTTCAGGCTGACTGTGATGGAGCGCGGGTCGGATGCAGGGACCAGCCTCTGACCGCTGAAATAGTACCTTGGTTCATCGTTGTGGTGACCTTGAGATGCGAGGAGCAGAGGAGGCGATGCCTCGTCGTCAAACGCTTTGGATGTAGGCAATGCATCGGTTCCAATAAATGCAAGTCAGAGATGAGTCATCTTTGATCGCCAAGATGTAGGTGATGCATTGTCGTTAAGCCACGCAAGTCGAGGATGCATCGAGAACTGGAGGTGATGCACCGCGCAGTCAGCGATACAATGACTTTGGTCCGTGCTGCAGTGGCGATGAATCAGCGTTGATGGAGCTGCGCCGGTTCCAATCAGTGCAACAGCGTCGATGCGTGGCCTTCTGCTGGAGGAGCACTTTCTGCCCACTTCCATGGTCCCGAGACTGGATAGGCACTAGTTGGCAGGGAATGACTCATAGATGGCAACGTCCAAGTGCTGTAGCAGGGTTGGTGGTAGTCTTTGATGTCCCTGAGACTTCAGAACAGGAGGCAAGCAGACAAACCATTGGAGTCAATCTGGGTTCAAGTGGTGTAGGTCCAGTCCTTCTCACCCACGCAAGGAGAACAGCAGGCACATCAGCACAGCAGAAAAGCAACTTTTCTAAAGCAGCAGTCCAGTAGAGTGGCAGTCCTTCAGCAGCACAGCAACCTGTCTTCCTGGCAGAGTATCAACAGGTTCAGAAGTGTACTGAGTTGGTAGGGTCAGAAGTCCAGTTCTTATACCCAGTGGTGCCTTTGAAGTGGGGGAGATTTAGAAGAGTTTTTTTTTTAAGTGCACAGAGATCCTCGCTTCGTGCCCTGGCACCAGAATCACTACAGGGTGTTAAGAAGTCCTTTGTATGAGGACAGGGCATAGGTGTAAGTGTGAGGCTGTGCCCAGCTCCTCCCTCCTGTCCTGCCCAGGATGACCCATCAGGATGTGGATGGCCCATCTGTCACATCTAAGCGCCCTTTGTGTGTGGTTGTCTAGGGGGAATGCACAAGGTCCAGCTGTCACCCACCCTTATGTGTATTGGACACAGGCAGCAGCCACACAGGGCTAAGAGCAGAAAAATGCCATATTTATAAAAGTCATGTAAAGGTGCCTACAAGGGATTTCTTTTACAAACAGTTCTGTTTATTTTTTAACAAACCAATTCTGAGGACCCAGGATTGTTAGATAGAAGTGAACATGAAAAATGTTTATGATCAGCACAATACTTTGTTTGCTCTAAAACAAATGAATGCAAGATACAATGGTTATAAGCTCGACATAACAGAGACATTTCAGCTTATTACATTTAACTTATTTTGTTTTACCTAACAAAACAAACATTTTAAGTGGACGATGTCGATGAATGGAGTTACAATTTAACAAAAATGTTAACATGGTTGTAGTATAGTATTAATTTGTCACAGAAAGAATAAGGAACATTTTAAAACCTTTGCAAACTATTCAGAATCTTGATGACTTTAAAAGCATTGCGCAAGTTTGTTGGCGTTGTATGGACCCAACTCACAAAGCCATTTGCGAGTGTGTGTTTAACTCACATATGCAAATAGATGAACTTCCCATCCAAATATTCAACAGTTGGTGACCTTGAAGTTAGAAACCCTTTTATTCACATATGATATTGCCTACAATGCTGTATATCGTGTAGGATTAAACCCCACGTAAGAGTGAGAAGTTGGTATTTTAACTTGTGAGTCTTGAAAGTTTATTAACACCAATAGTTTCGGGGTATTTACAACCTCCTTGTCGGCCCCTTCACACCCTGAAAAAGGTCGAAGATGTATCCTTGTCAAGGCCAGCAGTAGATCACTTTCCAGGATCGAAGGAGGGACAGACCACCAACAAATTTTTCTGGAGCATAGGAAATGGGGTTTCTCCACAGAGACAAAAATGTCCATGTACGGGAAAAAACTAAGGGCCCTATTAGGATGGCGTCCGCCCGCCACCCTAGCGGTGTTGGGACCGTCCGCCAGCGGTGCGGCAGTCCCGCCCTGCAAATTAGGATGCGACGCGGTGGCGGTCGCAGTCCGTATCTTCGACATTGTGGCGGGTGCTGCTGTAAGCAGCACCCGCCGCAATGTCAAAGAGGCACGTCGTGCATTGCCATGCACAACGTGGCAGGCACCGCGCGGTGCCTGCCACCTTGGGCATGGCAATGTAGGGGGTACCATAGGTACCCCCAAGTGCAGCCCCCCTTCCCCCCGGGGGCCTGCAACGGGCCCCGTTGCAAAACTCCGTATGCCTTTCCATGGCGACATCGCCGCCATGGAAAGGCAGGTTTTGGCATGCATCCTAATCTGGTGGACGGTGCCTGCTAGGCACCACCACCATTTTGGGCCCCCTGCACCGCCCGCCAGGCAATCGGTACGATTGCTGGCGGCGGACGGTCTTTGCATCTGCAGCGGACGCAGTCATGTTTACACCGCCATCATAATCTGGCGGTGGGAAAATTACGTTTGATGGCGGAAGGACCGCCATCGCAGGGCCGGCGGTTGCCACCGCCGGCCCTGCGGTGGCGGTCCTTCCGCAATCCTAATCACCCCCACAGTAATATAAAAAATATAAAAAGGCGCTGCCTTTCCACAGTATATAATTGTACAATGCATACATGTTTTTTCATTAGGAAATGCCAGTCCTAAATCAAATGTAAAAAAGTGTCATGCTTATTACTGGCCAGCTATAAATAATTGCAAATGATATCAGTAATACTGGCAGTATGGTACTGAGTGCCTTAAAGAAGCGTTAATCACTGGTTACAGAATAACCGTAATTGTTTGCTCTTTGTTGCTGAATATCTTTTCAGTACTAAGAGTCTGTTTATGTTGGATGCCTGACCTAACATTTTCACTGAATACTAAACACACTGATAACATTTTCGTGTATTCAATTTATTCTGTACACAAGCCACTTAATTGAATTTTATTTGAACTTGCAAATGAGCAAATTGAACCACTTGCAATTTAGCAATGAGATAACTCCAAAATCATAGCCTTATACTTCGAAAGAATATTTAATGTACTGGTTTCTCCGTCTAATGATGACCTTCTCTAGGTATGTTATTGTGTTTCTACTATAATCTGTGCAGAGGAGAATTTACATATAGTGTACTGTAATATATTCGTGGTTAAAACAACATTGAGGTCAACTGGAAACTTAAATTTATTATAACCTTCACATATTTCACATATGTCATTGCCGTCAGTTTTATTTATTCTGTTTCTCTAGGAAAATTAACCAAATAAAAGCGTATTTCAGTTTCAAGAGAAAACGGCCTGAAAATATCTAGTGACCACTACTTACCAACAATTATAACAATTTCTGTAACTTTCGATAAAGAACGGGAAAATTTTAAGTGAAAAGAGCCTTACTAGGAATAAAAACATGGAGAGGGAAATGAAATAGGACTATATGTTAGGTATACAGCTTGTAAAAGAGCTGAATCATCGCCTTCAATATTAGTACAGGGAAGGCAGAAAAAGATTGCCGCTCATGAACTGAATAAAGAACAAAAAGTGCCAATTCTATATACTACATTCAGAGAACGTCATTGTTGTTGGTACTGGAATAGAACGTACTCAGCTACTTCCATAAGCATGCCACTTTCCATCAACATCATGCGTCATGTGGGCTCCCCGATTATCATCTTGCCGCCCTCAAGCCCAACAAGCACTCCAGGGCCCGTTTTACAGAAGTGCCCCGGGGGTTAAATTGGAATTTGCGCCTGCTTTGTGTGCCCCCAGATGCTTTTCTCTGCACAGAAACTCTTTTGCACTGCTTTGCAACAAGGCAATGGATCAGTGTAAATACCCATCGATTTTGACACAAAACTTAATCGATTAAGATAGGCAGACCAGGCTTCAAAATTTAAATTTGACCATTTTGGTGAATATAGGGTAACATTATTTCCCAACATATTCCGGCTTTGTGTTTTAATTTTTAACAGGGACCCTCGCAATAAAGTACCTTAGGAGGAATACACTAGTTAATTTTAATCTCTTATTCACCAATCTACAGATTTAGTCAGCATTGAGCTTTTGAGGGCTATCTCAAACTCTGGACAGCACACAGAAAGAAAAGATCTCCGGGAAAGAGCCACTATTTGGGGTCCCATTGGGGTGCCAGCCCAACAAGGAGCTAGCCCAATAATGAAGCATGCTACCTCTCTGGGTGAGTGAGGGCTTTTGCTACGATAATTAAAATATCCTGTGAAACCTGGCAACTACTGGGGTACACAAATGGTATTAACTGAGTCATTTTAGAAACAGCACATTGTCTTTTAAACAAGTTATTATAGAGATAGCCAGAGTCGGGTTTAGGCCTATTTTGAAGACCTTACTATCCCTGATGATTCCAAGCGGGTTTCATCTACAGCACTTCATCAAAATGGTAAACACATCAATACCAGATGGGCTGAGGTTTATGACAGACATAGGTGTGGCAGGCACAGGTAAGAGTGGTGGGGCAGTGCGGGGCGGGGGGAAGTTGACAGACGACGGGATCGGTAAAATAAAAAACAAAAAAACTAAAACCACTTACCTTTCACGTGCCACAACGCGAGATGGTAATGCGGTGAGTGCAAGGTAAGTGATTTGATTAATTTTTTTATTTAATTTTAATGATCCCGTCTGTCGACTTCTCCTCCACCCGTCTCACCAATTTTACCTGTGTCGGCCACGCCTAGACAGATAACAGCAGTGATGGAGATGGGATTCTTGGTGATCTGTTGAATGCTTTTGACAAAATGTGTCACTACATCTTAGTACAAAACTTTTAAATAGTGGACTGTCCCCAGCATCTCTCACCTGGTTTGATTAATTTCTCTCAGGGAACTACACTTTGGACTTTCATGGCTGATTCTAACCCACAGTTTTGTGGAGTTCTTCAAGATGCAGCAAAGTCATTGCATCTTTAAATATATTTTTACACCCATTGCTGTTTCAGCTTACCTCTTGGAGCTTATAATTTTATAATTATGCTGATGACTCCCAATTCATTTTTAAACTTAACTTCACCTTCTAGCAATTGGCAATTTATTGTGCTATAATTGTATAGAATAAAATTCAACATTATGGTGATAGGTGCATTCTCAAATGTCTGACCAAATGATACCACCCCTGAACAGCTTGGTAGCTTTTAGGTTTCAGAAGTCAAATTAGGAATCTGGATCTAATCTTGGATAATGTGCCTTCAAGTATCATCAGTTGTAAGCTTGGAATGTATCACTTGCATCTAATTAGGAAAAATTCCAATTCCTTACTTTTCCAGAAATCATTCAAGGTACATGTCATTGGTGAGGTGGTAATCCTCTGACTTGGTTCTTTGGACAGTCCATATATAGAAAGCAAAGTACTTGAAGAGCAAAAAGTGCAAACTGCAGTGACTACAGAATGCAGCCAACCTTCTAATCTGTGGACTTTGGACGATTTTTCAGGTGCCATGATGAGTCTAGTTTACACAGCATGTTTTGGAGAAAGATCCCACCGTCTTCAGCACTGCTTCTTGTGCTCTGTTATTCAAGGCCACTTCCTATTTCGAATGACCACTAAATAGTGGTGGGCTGGTTGTGCATTTTTGATTTGTGCCATTAAGCTTTGGAATGCACTCCTCCTAGACATAAAGATACTTGAGAACCCAGCTAGATTAAAATGCTCTCTGAAAACCCCATTTGTTTTCTCAGGTTTACTGTGTTGCTTAACTAACCTCTCAGCTGATTGTTCTGGTCTGAGTCTGATTGTTGGGCAGGTTCATCACAATGCCAAGGGTTTGTCTTTACATTGTAATTAGCAGTTTACAAAAATAGATTAACATAATTAAATAACACAGGCAATCAAAAAAAATGATACTGTGCCAACAATCTTGTCAACCCTAATGTTCATAACAAGGTGATATGCACTGTCACCGGAGATGTAATTTGTGATTCTATCGGTCACATCAGCTGGGAGGCCAGTGCCTTTGGTGAATAAATTATGGTTTGAATGGTGGTCTGAGGGTTTGATTTGCCTTGGGTGTTTTTAGTATTACTTATAACCAAAATTCACTTTAAATGGTGCTTTCTAAACACATCTCTGAGTGTGTCTAAACATATGTCAAGGTGTTATGAGCAGAAGAAAGCATGACAATTTTTTTCAATGAATATATATTCACTGCAAAAATCAAAGTTTAAAGTAGCGTTATAGTTAGGTTAAACTTTCAGTGACCAAGTAACGTATTAAACTCAAAAACCCACTGAAATTTAACAGTTATAGTTACCTCTAGTAACCATAAGTCATGGCCATAAAGTAACTATAACTCGTGCCCTCACCATGCAGAGTCTTGTCATTAATGATGTCATTTCAGATGTTGCAGTGATGGTATATATCATGTCATGAGTAATGTAATATGTAGGGTATTTAGCAGTGCATGACAAAGGCGCAAGTTATGATTTCTTTAGTGCACGAGTTATACTGGGAGCGAGTTGGTATAAGGGAAAAAGTCCTCTAGGCCAATCCAAATACTCTATTTTTTAAACTGGGTTCGAAGGGCTCTTGCAAGAGTCCGTCTAACCCAACCATCCAGATATACCAATATTTTTGAGCCTTAATTTCTCAAAAACTACTAAACAATTTACACCAAATCACAAAAAGCACGTTTTCAGGACTAAGATCTAGTTTCCTGCCAACATTGGTGAAATTCCGCTCAGCAGGTTTTGTAGTGTCGCGTCCTAAAAAAGTCTGGGGAAAATTCATGGCGATTTAGCATTATGGGACCCCTCCTTTTTCTCAGGCCCATCTTGACGGATCACGCTGAAACTTTCCAATGATGAAACTAGTAAAAAAGAGCACTTTTTTTGCGACAGGGCTGAATTTATTAGCATACCAACAATGGCATTTCATATATATGCCAGGCGAAACGCGTCTCTCTGTTATTGCGGGGTCGTGGGAGATCTGAACAAAATAAATTAGCCCTATTCATGCCGATCATGAGTACTTGCCACTTTCTCTTCGGAGTTGGATGGACGGTTGGGATATATATATATATATATATTCACTGAAAAAACCATAGGTTTCAGACACGTTATAGTTAGAAGTTAGCATTTAAAAAACCTTTGAAATTCACTGAAAAACCATAGGTTTTAGGGACAGTTATAGTTAGTTGGACATTTCACTCGTACAAAACCATAGAAATTCCCCGTTATAGTTAGTTCAGCTAACTATAACTCGCGCCCGCAATGCACTGCTGATGACGTCACATATTACATCACTCATGACATGGTCAGTGACATCACTGATGACATCACTGATGACATCTCAAATGACATCACTGATGACATCATCCAGTGACTGTGTTTCTGTAAAGTTTAAATATTTTTAATATATAGGGAAAGGTGTATTGAAGAATGAGTGGGTGTATAAGTGTGTGGATGAAGGATTTAGTAGGTGCGTGACTGACTCTATAAGTGAGTGATTAAACGTATCTTACTGAATGCAAGGGTTAGTGACTAAACTGGGTGAATGTCTGTAACTGTCTGTCTGTTGCTGTGTAAGTGGCTGCATGGGTTTGTGAATAGCTACATGAGTGTCTATATGAGTTATTGATTGGTTGTCTGAGTATCTGTATGGGTGCCTGAGTGTTTGTGTGGGTGGGGTGTGTGCGACTCTGTGCATAGATGTGTGAGTGGGTGATTCACTGGGTGGATGGTTTCAAGAGTGCATCTGTGATAGGCTGTATGGGTGGGTAAGAGTGTGTAAGAGTGTGTTAGTGAGTGAATGTATGTCCCAGTGGTACATGTGTGAGTAACTACATATGTGAAAGGCAGTATATATGTGTGTTGGAGTATATAAATAGCTATAAGCGAGAGTGTGTGATTGTGAGAGTGACTGTATGGATGAGTGTGTGCTTGTATCAGTGATTGTATAAGAGCGTAAGAATGTGCTAGTATTTGTATGAGTAAGTGAGCTGGTGTGTGTATAACTATATAGGTGAGTAAATGGCAGTGTGTTTAATTATTTGCATGACTGACTAGGTGTGTGAGTACCTCTATGGATGAGTGGCGGTGTTTGAGTGTCTATATAGGAGTAAGAGTGCATATGATAGTCCTGTACTGAGTGACCGTAAGTATGAGTGACTGTATGGGTGAGTGAGTGGATGTGTGTGTAGACCTAAGAATCAGTGAGTGGGTATGTAGTTATTGGTGTTGGAGTGTCTATGGTTTTGCGAATGGCAGTCTGTAATTTAGAGTGGGTGTATCAAAGGTTATATTAGGGTGTGAGGAGGTGCATCAGATTATCACGTGGATGATGTCATCAGTGATGTCATCAGTGATGTCATTTGAGATGTCATCAGTGATGTCACTGACCATGTCATGAGTGATGTAATATGTGACGTCATCAGCAGTGCATTGCGAGGCGCGAGTTATAGTTAGCTGAACTAACTATAACGGGGGAATTTCTATGGTTTTGTACGAGTGAAATGTCCAACTAACTATAACTGTCCCTAAAACCTATGGTTTTTTCAGTGAATTTCAAAGGTTTTTTAAATGCTAATTTCTAACTATAACGTGTCTGAAACCTATGGTTTTTTCAGTGAATTTCAAAGGTTTTTTAAATGCTAATTTCTAACTATAACGCCCTAAAACCTATGGTTTTTTCAGTGAATTTCAAAGGTTTTGTAAATGACAATTTTTAAATGTATTAATTGTTATATTTATTTTTTGATACTGATTTACTACATTTTTTAAAACTATTTATTTTTAGATATTTTATTTATTAAATTACATTGTAATTACATTATACATTACATTACAAAATATACTTTCTCAGAATGAATTACTTTAGTTTAAATACTTTGCAAATAGGCAATAGACTTTTAAGTACAGTAGTTACAGTTGTTGCAATGGGCAACACAATTTCAAACACAATGCAAAATTGAGCTCAATGTGAATTTCTAGTTAAATGCAATTAGTTACTTTATGGATTACTTTTCTAACCACAGGACTGGATCCTAGATTCAGTCCTGGGACATCTCCTGTAAAAGTTGAGTAAAAGCGTTTTGGTTACAGTAGTGATTTTTAAGGAACATTATTGTATTTTAAAAGTTGACACTTAGAAACTTTTTCACATAGAATCACCAATGTTATCCTATGGGAGGAAATTCACTTAGCAGGTAAGTAGTGTTATCGTTACTTTTTCTCACTCAGTGGTGGATCCTGGATCCAGCACTGGTGCATCTCCTGTAAACAGTTGAAAGAATGCGTTTAAGTCATACAGGCGATTTTTAAGGAATATTTGTAGTTTGTGAAAATCAACACTTTGAAACTTTTCTGCTGAAAACCAGACAATGGATTCCTATGGAAGGAAATATAAGTTACTGGTAAGCACGGTTAAAATTACTTTTCAGGATCAGTACTGGGCTGAAAGATGCAGCACTGAGGTCTCTCCTGATAACAGGTGAGTAAATCGGAATTCGTATTTTGGCTGATTTTAGAGGAATATTTGTATGTTTCAAAAATCGACACTTAGAAACTTTTTCATCAAAAAGCAGGCAATGATATCCTATGGAAGGAAATTCAAGTTACTGGTAAGTACGGTTCAAATTACTTTTCAGGATCAGTACTGGGCTGAAAGATGCAGCACTGAGGTCTCTCCTGATAACAGGTGAGTAAATCGGAATTCGTATTTCGGCTGATTTTAGAGGAATATTATAAAGTTCCAAAACTCCACACTTAGAAGAATTTCCAAGTGAAACCAGTCAATGATATCCTACGGAAGGAAATTCAAGTTACTGGTAAGTACGGTTAAAATTACTTTTCAGGATCAGTACTGGGCTGAAAGTTGCAGCATTGAGGTCTCTCCTGATAACAGGTGAGTAAATCGGAATTCGTAGTTTGGCTGATTTTAGAGGAATATTTGTATGTTTCAAAAATCGACACTTAGAAACTTTTTCAGCAAAAAGCAGACAATGATATCCTATGGAAGGAAATTCAAGTTACTGGTAAGTACGGTTAAAATTACTTTTCAGGATCAGTACTGGGCTGAAAGATGCAGCACTGAGGTCTCTCCTGATAACAGGTGAGTAAATCGTATTTCGTATTTCGTCTGATTTTAGAGGAATATTATAAAGTTCCAAAACTCCACACTTAGAAGAATTTCCAAGTGAAACAAGTCAATGTTAGCCTATGGAAGGAAATTCAAGTTACTGGTAAGTACGGTTAAAATTACTTTTCAGGATCAGTACTGGGCTGAAAGATGCAGCACTGAGGTCTCTCCTGATAACAGGTGAGTAAATAGGAATTCGTAGTTCGGCTGATTTTAGAGGAATATTTGCACAATGGTGAAGGGAGGGGGTGGGGCCTGAGGTGACATCTGTGCAAACGCGCCCCGTGGCACGTTTTAAGTTGGGGGATTAAGTCCCCTTGAATCATGAGGATCCCTGGGGTCCAACTAGCCCACCCTCTACCTCCAGTATGCGCCAGGGAGCTGCGTTGCAGAGAGGTGTTCAGAGGCCACGCACCTTTTTGCACCTCTCTGCAATGCAGCTCTGTGGCGCTTTCTGGACGTACCTGTTGGGCTAGTTGGCCCCCAGGGACCCTCAGGATTGAAGGGGATTTAATTCCCCATCTTAAAACGCGCCACAGGGCCTGTTTGCACACATGTCACCTGAAGCCCCGCCCCTCCCTTCACCACTGTGCAAACGCGCCCCGTGGCGCGTTTTAAGTTGGGGGATTAAGTCCCCTTGAATCCTGAGGGTCCCTGGAGTCCAACTAGCCCACCATGTACTTCTAAAAGCGCCACAGAGCTGCGTTGCAGAGAGGTGTAAAGGGGCGTGGCCTCTGTACACCTCCTGCAACGCAGCCCCTGGCGCATACTGGAGGTTCCTGGTGGGCTAGTTGGACCCCAGGGACCCCAGTATTCAAGGGGAATTACTTCCCTTCTTAAAACGTGCCAGGGGGCGCGTTTGCAGAGTACTGCTGGGAGGGGCGGGGCCTCCGGCACGATGCCGGTCGTTTTTTTTTTTTTTTAATTTTTTTAATGGGAGGGGGCTGCGTGGCCCCCTTCCCTTGGCCACTTTTGGCCCCGGGGACCCCATCCCCTGGGGCCTGCGCATTTTTTTTTTTTTAAATATAAAAAAACGGGAAGGGGGCCGCGTGGCCCCCTTCCTGGGCCTGTATTGGCCCCGGGACCCCATCCCCGGGGCATGCCCTCGATTTGTATTTTTAAATTTGGAGGGGGCTGCGTGGCCCCCTCCTCAGGCCATTTAAGGCCCCGGGGACCCCATCCCCCGGGGCCGGCCTTGCCCTTTTTTTAAAAAAAATTTAATTTGGGGAGGGGCTGCGTGGCCCCCTCCCTGGCCACTTATGGCCCCGAGGACCCCATCCCCGGGGCCTGGCCTCTGGTTGGGGACTGTGGGGGTCCCCAATCCCCCACAGTCCCGCCCGGCTCCCGCGTCCTACGGGAGCCGGCATTGCTTTCCACATGGGGAGCAGCTAACATGCTGCTCCCCATGTGGAAAGCTAGTGAGTTTGCATTTTGAAAGAGAGAGCAGGTTTCCTGCTCTCTCTTTCAAAATGCAAACTGTTTGCTATGACAGGACGGGAGCCGCGAGGCTCCCGTCCTGTCATAGCAAACTACAGTGTCCCGGGGGTAGGCACCCGGGACACTGCAGGAGCCGGCCCTGGGGGTGGCGGTCCCCAGGGCCATCAAGGGCTCCAGGAGGGGGCCGAGCGGCCCCTCCCAACCATTTCACAGCCCCGGGAGGTGGTGGTCCCTGGGCTTTGGGGTCCGTAACGGAACCCCATATTCAAATCTTTAGTGCCCTGGGGAGGTGGCGGTCCCCGGGGTGTGTGGGGGGGCTGGAGCCCCCCCACACAGGTCAAAATAATTTTTACAAAAAGAAGACCCGGGGGGTGGTGGTCCCCGGGGCTGCGGGAGGGCCAAGAGCCCTCCCGCACCATTATCTTCTCAAAGCCCCGGGGTGGCGGACCCGGGGCTTGGGGGCCTTAGAGGCCCCCACATTAAATTTAAACCCCCCACCATGCCCCCGGGACTTGGCCCACCCGGGGCAAATTAACATCGAGCGCGGAGACCGCGCTTCGATTTTTTTCGGCAGGATCCGCGCACCCTGAGCGCATCCTGCCGATTTTCTTTAAAAAATGCTTTTTTCTACCCAGGGGTCCTTGTGGGACCCCTGAGCAGACCTAGGGGTCAGGGTGTTTCTACCCTGCCCCCTTTGTGCGTTTTGCGCACTTGTTTCCTCTGGGTTTTTTTCTAATCGGCAGGATCCGCGCACCCTGAGTGCATCCTGCCGATTTAAAAAAATAATGCTTTTTCTGCCCAGGGGGTCCTTGTGGGACCCCTGAGCAGACCTAGGGGTCAGGGTGTTTCTACCCTGCCCCCTTTGCGCTTTGCGCACTTGTTTCTGTCCCTCGGTTCTACCGAGGGACAAAATGGCTGCCAACACTTCCTGATTTGGAGTGTTGACAGCCACTTGAAAGCCAATTAACATGCAGCTCGTGATTGGGACGGTGCGCGCAGGGTGCGCTCAGGGTGCGCGAATCCGACGCGGCCATAGAAATATATGTGATTTTCATATTGATTTTCACAGGAACTACTGAACGGATTTACACCATTTAACAAAAGGGTTCTTTCTGAACCAAGAACTACCTCTTTGCCAAATTTGGTGTAATTCCGTTCAGCAGTTCGGGCTGTAGCCGTGTCTAAAGTTTCCTATGGGAAAATGAATGGGAAAACACGTTTTGGGACCCCCTTTTTCTCGGCCCCCGCTGACGAATCACCCTGAGACTTTCAGGGTAGGAGCGGACCGGAGCGGGCCATAAAGTTTGAAAATTTCGCAAGATTCGTCAACCGACGCAAGAGTTATTTCAAATAGAATGTCGCGGATTTCCTATGGAAAATAGGTCCTAACTATAACTAGCTACTGGCGACCGCCAGTAGATAATATATATATATATATATCATCATCATCAAAGTCTTTATTTTGGTAAAAATACCATAAAAGACACAAGGAATCGAGGGCCAAATTTCATACATATCAATATAAATCGGACAATACACTTCAATGATAAAGCAATACAATCTAAAAATATCATTAGGTTTAAAAGTTAAACTAGCAGACGTTAAGAAAAACTGAAATTAGGACCTACGGATACTATGTAGGTCTCAGTTATCGTCACGAGTTCATACCAGCTGGAAGGATAGTTATGCAACCTGAGCAAAGTCTCATTTCAGAAGTAAAGACATGTTTGATGACATCGATTATGTTCGCCAGTGCAACAGGCCGCAGTGTTTATCGCGAATACCATCCCGCAAAAAGGGTTGAAGTGCTAATTTAGCAACGTCCCGTTGCTAAGGTACAGGTAATCTTTAGGAATACAAATTTGGCATGAACCAGAATCTAATGCAGATGCCTGGGTTGCTGTTAATTACATTCTTCGATTAAACAAGTCATTTTTCCATCACAAGTTCATGTCCACGTGGAACGTAAATGTGCAAAATCTGGCAAAGAGCCATTATTAAAAAAGGCAAGTGCTAAAGAATTCGGTCACATGTCAATGTAATAGAAGCATTAAAAACATTTCATACTAACATATAAAAGGACTAAGAAGTATTACTTGCAATTTTTAAGTTTGCTATTCTGTGTGGCAAATGTGTTTAATAAGGAATTAAACGTGTACGCTGCTCACAGGGCTGAGCCGGGAGGAGTCAACGCCCTCCTTCTGATTGCCCATGCATTTCCCAAGTATTTTGCAGTTGCGCACACAAATAGGGGTCTTGCATCCGATTTTAGTATGCGCAGAGCCGTTATAAAGTCTCGTAATATATATATAAAAATATATATACTCTTAAAAAAAACACAGGCTGAGGCTGAGTCCGAGTCCCAAAAGGCCTGCCAACACTTCCTGGTTGAAGTGTTGGCAGCCAATCAGATATCAGCATGGGGACTGTTGGATCCGCAGAGGATCTATGTCCCTAGATATCTATATTTCTTTTTCCTTCAATATCTCAAAACAACTGAACTGATTTACACCTAATAACAAAAAGCTCACTTTCTGGACCAAGAGCTACCTTTCTGCCAAACTTGGTGCAATTCCGTGCAGTGGTTCAGATTGTAGTCGTGTTCAAAATTCCCATGCGAAATTGCATGGGAAAAAGCGTTTTAGAACCTCCCCCTTTTCTCGGCCTGCTTGACAAATCAGCCCAAAACAAAGTTATTGGCTAAACAAAAAATGCTTTCCCTATGGAAACTAGGGCCGCCAATAGGTATATATATATATATATTCACTGAATAAACCATAGGTTTCAGGCACGTTATAGTTAGAAATTTGCATTTAAAAAACCTTAAAAATCACTGAAAAAACCATAAGGTTTTAGGGACAGTTATAGTTAGTTGGACATTGCACTCGTACAAAACCCGTGAAATTCCCCCGTTATAGTTAGTTCAGGTAACTATAACTCGCGCCCCGCAATGCACTGCTGATGACGTCACATATTACATCACTCATGACATGGTCAGTGACATCACTGATGACATCACTGATGACATCTCAAATGACATCACTGATGACATCATCCAGTGACTGTGTGTTTGTGTAAAGTTTAAATATGTTTAATATATATAGGGAAAGACGTATTGAAGAATGAGTGGGTGTATAAGTGTCTGAATGGATGATTTAGTAGGTGCGTGACTGAGTCTATAAGTGAGTGATTAAACGTATCTTACTGGATGCATGGGTGAGTGACTAAACTGTGTGAATGTCTGTATCCGTCTGTCTGTCTTTGTGTAAGCAGCTGCATGGGTTTCTGACTAGCTAAATGAGTGTCTATATGGGTTATGGATTGGTTCTCTGAGTATCTGTATGGGTGCCTCAGTGTTTGTGTGGGTGGGGTGAGTGTGACTCTGTGCATAGATGTGTGAGTGGGTGATTCACTGGGTGCATGGTTTCAAGAGTGCGTCTGTGATGGACTGTATGGGTGGGTGAGTGTGTGTATGGGTGTGTTAGTGATTGAATGTATATCTCAGTGGTACATGTGTGAGTAACTACATATGTGAAAGGCAGTATATATGTGTGTTGGAGTATATAAATGGCTATAAGTGAGAGTGTGTGATTGTGAGAGTGGCTATATGGATGAGTGTGTGCTTGCATCAGTGATTGCATAGGAGCGTAAGAATGTGCTAGTATTTTTATGAGTAAGTGAGCTGGTGTGTATAACTGTATAGGTGAGTAAATTGGAGTGTGATTAATTATTTGCATGACTGACTAGGTGTGTGAGTACCTCTCTGGATGAGTTGCGTTGTGTGAGTGTTTATATAGGTGTATGAGTGCATATGATAGTCCTGTACTGAGTGACTGTAAGTATGAGTGACTGTACGGGTGAGTGAGTAGATGTGTGTGTGTAGACCTAAGAATCAGTGAGTGGGTATGTACTTATTGGTATTGGAGTGTGTATGGTTTTGAGAATGGCAGTCTGTAATTTAGAGTGGGTGTTTCAAAACTTATATTAGGGTGTGAGAAGATGCATTAAATTCTCACATGGATGATGTCATCAGTGATGTCATCAGTGATGTCATTTGAGATGTCATCAGTGATGTCATCAGTGATGTCACTGACCATGTCATGAGTGATGTAATATGTGACGTCATGTTGGCGGGGGTATGCCCAGACGTGGGTCCCTTGCTCACTTTGCCACTGGATTCAGGCAAGCCTGGCTGATGACGGCTGGAATGCCAGAAACCGGTCCTAAGATGCTTGTTTCCGGTCCAGGGAAGACATGGCTTGGCAGTTCGGGCTGGACTGTTCCCATGAGGCACAGGGTCAGACTGATTTGCATATGGCCATGTCTGAACTGGGGTGGTGGAGTGAGCTAAAGAATGATGATGGATTAAACCCAGATCAGTTGACTGGGGGTGAGTGTTTGATTGGCTCAAGCGTTCCGTCCATCATCCCCTTTTGTATCGCTTTGTTCGCCCTAAGTTGGCGGGGGTATGCCCAGACGTGGGTCCCTTGCTCACTTTGCCACTGGATTCAGGCAAGCCTGGCTGATGACGGCTGGAATGCCAGAAACCGGTCCTAGGATGCTTGTTTCCGGTCCAGGGAAGACATGGCTTGGCAGTTCGGGCTGGACTGTTCCCATGAGGCACAGGGTCAGACTGATTTGCATATGGCCATGTCTGAACTGGGGTGGTGGAGTGAGCTAAAGAATGATGATGGATTAAACCCAGATCAGTTGACTGGGGGTGAGTGTTTGATTGGCTCAAACGTTCCGTCCATCATCCCCTTTGTATCGATATGTGACGTCATCAGCAGTGCATTGCGGGGCGCGAGTTATAGTTACCTGAACTAACTATAACGGGAGAATTTCACGGGTTTTGTACGAGTGCAATGTCCAACTAACTATAACTGTCCCTAAAACCTTATGGTTTTTTCAGTGATTTTTAAGGTTTTTTAAATGCAAATTTCTAACTATAACGTGCCTGAAACCTATGGTTTTTTCAGTGAATTTCAAAGGTTTTTTAAATGCTAATTTCTAACTATAACGTGTCTGAAACCTATGGTTTTTTCAGTGAATTTCAAAGGTTTTTTAAATGCTAATTCCTAACTATAACATGTCTGAAACCTACGGTTTTTTCAGTGAATTTCAAAGGTTTTGTAAATGACAATTTTTAAATGTATTAATTGTTATATTTATTTTTTTCATACTGATTTACTACATTTTTAGAAACAATTTTTTTACATATTTTATTTTTAAATTACATTGTAATTACATTATACATTACAAAAAATACTTTCTCAGAATGAATTACTTTAGTTTAAATACTTTGCACATAGGCAATAGACTTTTAAGTACAGTAGTTACAGTTGTTGCAATGGGCAACACATTTTCAAACACAATGCAACATTCAGCTCAATGTGAATTTCTAGTTAAATGCAATTAGTTACTTTATGGATTACTTTTCTAACCACAGGACTGGATCCTAGATTCAGTCCTGGGACATCTCCTGTAAACAGTTGAGTAAAAGCGTTTTGGTTACATTAGTGATTTTTAAGGAATATTATTGTATTTTAAAAGTTGACACTTTGAAACTTTTCTCATAGAATCACCAATGTTATCCTAAGGAAGGAAATTCACTTAGCAGGTAAAAACTGTTATTGTTACTTTTTCTTACTCAGTGTTGGATCCTGGATCCAGCACTGGTGCATCTCCTGTAAACAGTTGAAAGAATGCGTTTAAGTCATACAGGCGATTTTTAAGGAATATTTGTAGTTTGTGAAAATCGACACTTTGAAACTTTTCTGCTGAAAACCCGACAATGGATTCCTATGGAAGAAAATATAAGTTACTGGTAAGTACGGTTAAAATTACTTTTCAGGGTCAGTGCTGGGCTAAAAGATGCAGCACTGAGGTCTCTCCTGATAACAGGTGAGTAAATCGGAATTCGTATTTCGGCTGATTTTAGAGGAATATTTTAAAGTTCCAAAACTCCACACTTAGAAGAATTTCCAAGTGAAACCAGTCAATGTTAGCCTATGGAAGGAAATTCAAGTTACTGGTAAGTACGGTTAAAATTACTTTTCAGGACCAGTACTGGGCTGAAAGATACAGCACTGAGGTCTCTCCTGATAACAGGTGAGTAAATCGGAATTTGTATTTCGGCTGATTTTAGAGGAATATTTGTATGTTTCAAAAATCAACACTTAGAAACTTTTTCAGCAAAAAGCAGACAATGATATCCTATGGAAGGAAATTCAAGTTTCTGGTAAGTACGGTTAAAATTACTTTTGAGGATCAGTACTGGGCTGAAAGATGCAGCACTGAGGTCTCTCCTGATAACAGGTGAGTAAATCGGAATTCGTATTTCGGCTGATTTTAGAGGAATATTTTAAAGTTCCAAAACTCCACACTTAGAAGAATTTCCAAGTGAAACCAGTCAATGTTAGCCTATGGAAGGAAATTCAAGTTACTGGTAAGTACGGTTAAAATTACTTTTCAGGACCAGTACTGGGCTGAAAGATACAGCACTGAGGTCTCTCCTGATAACAGGTGAGTACATCAGAATTGGTATTTCGGCTGATTTTAGAGGAATATTTGTATCTTTCAAAAATCAACACTTAGAAACTTTTTCAGCAAAAGCAGGCAATGATATCCTATGGAAGGAAATTCAAGTTACTGGTAAGTACGGTTAAAATTACTTTTCAGGATTAGTACTGGGCTGAAAGATGCAGCACTGAGGTCTCTCCTGATAACAGGTGAGTAAATCCGAATTCGTAGTTCGGCAGATTTTAGAGGAATATTTGCACAATGGTGAAGGTAGGGGCGGGGCCTGAGGTGACATCTGTGCAAACGCGCCCCGTGGCGCGTTTTAAGTTGGGGGATTAAGTCCCCTTGAATCATGAGGGTCCCTAGGGGCCAACTAGCCCACCAGGAACCTCCAGTATGCGCCAGGGGGCTGCGTTGCAGAGACGTGTAGAGAGGCCACATCCCTTTTACACCTCTCTGCAACGCAGCTCTGTGGCGCTTCTGGATGTACCTGTTGGGCTAGTTGGCCCCAGGGACCCTCAGGATTGAAGGTGATTTAATTCCCCATCTTAAAACGCGCCACGGGGCCTGTTTGCACACATGTCACCTGAAGCCCCGCCCTCCCTTCACCACTGTGCAAACGCGCCCGTGGCGCGTTTTAAGTTGGGGGATTAAGTCCCCTTGAATCCTGAGGGTTCCTGGGGGCCAACTAGCCCACCATGTACCTCCAAAAGCGCCATAGAGCTGCGTTGCAGAGAGGTGTATAAAGGGGCGTGGCCTCTGTACACCTCTCTGCAACGCAGCCCCTGGCGCATACTGGAGGTTCCTGGTGGGCTAGTTGGCCCCAGAGACCCCCAGTATTCAAGGGGAATTACTTCCCCATCTGCAAATGCGCCAGGGGCGCGTTTGCAGAGTGGTGAAGGAAGGGGCGGGGCCTGCGGGCCGATCGTTTTTTTTTTTTTCTCTGAAGGGGGCTGTGTGGCCCCCTTCCTTTTTCTTATTTTTGGGCCCTGGGGACCCCATCCCCCAGGGCCTTACCCCCCTTTTTTTTTTAATTTAAAAAAAAATTATTTCTGGGGAGGGGGCCGCGTGGCCCCCCTCCCAGGCCACTACTTGATCCGGGGACCCCATCCCCGGGGCCTGGCCTCTGGTTGGGGACTGTGGGGGTCCCCAAACCCCCACAGTCCCGCCGGCTCCCCGTGTCCTACGGGAGCCGGCATTGCTACTACATGGGGAGCAGCTAACATGCTGCTCCCCATGTGGAAAGCAATTGTCTTTGGATATTGGCAGCGAGAGCAGGTTTCCCTGCTCTCTCTTCCAATATCCAAAGCAGTTTGCAATGACAGGACGGGAGCCGCGAGGCTCCGTCCTGTCATTGCAAACAGCAGTGTCCCGGGGTAGGCACCCCGGGACACTGCAGGAGCCGGCCCTGGGGGTGGCGGTCCCCAGGGCCACCACAGGCTCCAGGAGGGGGCCGCGCGGCCCCCTCCCCACATCAGCAAAGCCCCGGGGAGGTGGTGGTCCCGGGGCTTCGGGAGTCCAAAACGGACCCCCATTTTAATTTGTTAGTGCCCCGGGAGGTGGTGGTCCCGGGGCGTGTGAGGAGCTCGAGCCCCCCACACAGGAAAAAAAAAAAAGAAGCCCCGGGAGGTGGTGGTCCCCGGGGCTGCGGGAGGGCTCAGAGCCCTCTCGCACCATTTAAAAAGAAAGCCCCGGGGGTGGCGGTCCCCGGGGCTTGGGGGCCCTTAGAGGCCCCCATACATAAAATAAACAGCCTCAGCATGCCCCCGGGACTTGGCCCACCCGGGGCAAATTAACATCGAGCGCTGGAGACCACGCTTCGATTTTTTATCGGCAGGATCCGCGCACCCTGAGCGCATCCTGCCGATTTAAAAAAAAAAAAATGCTTTTTTGCCCAGGGGGTCCTTGTGGGACCCCTGAGCAGACCTAGGGGGTCAGGGTGTTTCTACCCTGCCCCCTTTGTGCGTTTTGCGCACTTTTTTACTGCTTTCTTGTTCCTCGGTTCTACCGAGGAACAAGATGGCTGCCAACACTTCCTGGTTTGGAGTGTTGACAGCCAATTAGCAGACAGCTCGTGATCGGGAGGGTGCGCGAATCCGACGCGGCCATAGATATATATGTACTTTTACTTTTGATTTTCTCAGCAACTACTGAACGGATTTACACCATTTAACAAAAGGGTTCTTTCTGAACCAAGAACTACCTCTTTGCCAAATTTGGTGTAATTCCGTTCAGCAGTTCGGGCTGTAGCCGTGTCTAAAGTTTCCTATGGAAAAATGAATGGGGAAAACGCGTTTTGGGACCCCCTTTTTCTCGGCCCCGCTTGACGAATCACCCCGAGACTTTCAGGGTAGGAGCGGACCGGAGCGCCCCACAAAGTTTGAAAATTTTGCGAAGATACGTCAACCGGCAAGAGAGATATTTCAAATAGAATGTCGTGGCCTCTGTACACCTCTCTGCAACGCAGCCCCCTGGCGCATACTGGAGGTTCCTGGTGGGCTAGTTGGCCCCCAGGGACCCCCAGTATTCAAGGGGAATTACTTCCCCATCTGCAAATGCGCCAGGGGGCGCGTTTGCAGAGTGGTGAAGGAAGGGGGCGGGGCCTGCGGGCCGATCGTTTTTTTTTGTGGTTTTTTTTCCCTGAAGGGGGGCTGTGTGGCCCCCCTTCCTTTTTCTTATTTTTGGGCCCTGGGGACCCCATCCCCCAGGGCCTTACCCCCTTTTTTTTTTTTTAAATTATTTCTGGGGAGGGGGCCGCGTGGCCCCCCTCCCAGGCCACTACTTGCCCCGGGGACCCCATCCCCCGGGGCCTGGCCTCTGGTTGGGGACTGTGGGGGTCCCCAAACCCCCACAGTCCCGCCGGCTCCCCGTGTCCTACGGGAGCCGGCATTGCTTACACATGGGGAGCAGCTAACATGCTGCTCCCCATGTGGAAAGCAATTGTCTTTGGATATTGGAAGCGAGAGCAGGTTTCCCTGCTCTCTCTTCCAATATCCAAAGCAGTTTGCAATGACAGGACGGAGCCGCGAGGCTCCCGTCCTGTCATTGCAAACAGCAGTGTCCCGGGGTAGGCACCCCGGGACACTGCAGGAGCCGGCCCTGGGGGTGGCGGTCCCCAGGGCCACCACAGGCTCCAGGAGGGGGCCGCGCGGCCCCCTCCCCACATCAGCAAAGCCCCGGGGAGGTGGTGGTCCCGGGGCTTCGAGGTCCAAAACGGACCCCCATTTTAATTTGTTAGTGCCCCGGGAGGTGGTGGTCCCGGGCGTGTGGGAGCTCGAGCCCCCCACACAGGAAAAAAAAAAAAAAAGAAGCCCCGGGGAGGTGGTGGTCCTCGGGGCTGCGGGAGGCTCAGAGCCCTCCCGCACCATTTAAAAGAAAGCCCCGGGGGTGGCGGTCCCCGGGGCTTGGGGGCCCTTAGAGGCCCCCATACATAAAATAAACAGCCCCCAGCATGCCCCCGGGACTTGGCCCACCCGGGGCAAATTAACATCGAAGCGCTGGAGACCACGCTCGATTTTTATCGGCAGGATCCGCGCACCCTGAGCGCATCCTGCCGATTTAAAAAAAAAAAAATGCTTTTTGCCCAGGGGTCCTTGTGGGACCCCTGAGCAGACCTAGGGGGTCAGGGTGTTTCTACCCTGCCCCCTTTGTGCGTTTTGCGCACTTTTTACTGCTTTCTTGTTCCTCGGTTCTACCGAGGAACAAGATGGCTGCCAACACTTCCTGGTTTGGAGTGTTGACAGCCAATTAGCAGACAGCTCGTGATCGGGAGGGTGCGCGAATCCGACGCGGCCATAGATATATATGTACTTTTACTTTTGATTTTCTCAGCAACTACTGAACGGATTTACACCATTTAACAAAAAGGGTTCTTTCTGAACCAAGAACTACCTCTTTGCCAAATTTGGTGTAATTCCGTTCAGCAGTTCAGGCTGTAGCCGTGTCTAAAGTTTCCTATGGAAAAATGAATGGGGAAAACGCGTTTTGGGACCCCCTTTTTCTCGGCCCCTGCTTGACGAATCACCCCGAGACTTTCAGGGTAGGAGCGGACCGGAGCGCCCCACAAAGTTTGAAAATTTTGCGAAGATACGTCAACCGGCAAGAGAGTTATTTCAAATAGAATGTCGCGGATTTCCTATGGAAAATAGGTTCTAACTATAACTATCTACTGGTGACCGCCAGTAGATAATATATATATATATATATATATATATATATATATATATATATATATATATATATATATATATATATATATATATATATATATGCGGGGCGCGAGTTATAGTTAGCTCAACTAACTATAGCGGCCGAATTTCAATGGTTTTGTATGAGTGAAATGTCCAACTAACTATAACGTCCCTGAAACCTGTGGTTTTTTCAGTGAATTTCAAAGGTTTTTTAAATGAAAATTTCTAACTATAACGTCCCTGAAACCTATGGTTTTTTCAGTGAATTTCAAAGTTTTTTAAAATGCTAATCCCTAACTATAACTTCCTTGAAACCTCTGGTTTTTTCAGTGAATTTCTAAGGTTTTTTAAATGCTAATTTCTAACCATGCCTACATAGGAAGGACATGTGCAGAAAGAGGAAGAAAGGAGCAGAAAGAAGCAAGAGAAGTGCAGAAAGAGGCAAGAGAGGTGCAGAAAGAGGAAGAAAGGTGCATAAAGAAGCAACAGAAATGAAGAAAGAGGCAACAGAAGTCCAGAAAAGGAAGAAACGTGCAGAAAGAAGCAAGAGATGTGCAGAAAGAACCAACAGAAGTGCAGAAAGAGGCCTACTTTGACTGTACCTTACAACAGACTCATACAAAGTAGCCTAATCACTAATCCATCTCCAAGATGTCTTAAACCTCACTTTTCTCATGAAGGTTCAATATTCATAGGCCTACCAAATATAAAACAGCAATCCTAAGCATATCACTGTAGAAAGTCTGACCAAGTTTGTGAAGGTATGCATGCGTGTGTCTCCGCTTTTACCTAGTGACATGTCACATAAAAATAAACATACAAATACTTGAATACCTGTGTTTCAAACAGCATACTCTGTAAATTTGTCTACAAAAATGTAGAAGCAAGATAAGTGCAGAAAGAAGCAACAGATGTGCAGAAAGAGGCAAGAGTGGTGCAGAAAAAAGCAAGAGAGATGCAGAAAATAGCAAGAGAAGTGCACAAAGAACCAACGGAGGTGCAGAAAGAGGCAAGAGGGGTGCAAAAAGAGGAAAGAGAAGTACAGAAAGAGGCAAGAGAGATGCACAAAGAGGGGAAAAGGTTGCAGAAAGAGGCAAGAAGGGTGCAGAAAGAAGCAAGAGAAGTGCAGAATGAAGCAACAGGGGTACAGAAAGAACCAAGAAGGGTGCAGAAAGAGGCAAGAGGGATGCAGAAATTTGCAACAGAGGTGCAGAAAGAAGCAAGAGGAGTGCAGAAAGAACCAAGAGAGGTGCATAAAGAAGCAAAAGAGGTGCAGAAGGAGGCAAGAGAACTGCACAAAGAGGCAAGAGAGTTGCAAAAACTGACAAATGAGGTGCAGAAAGAGGGAACAGGGGTGCAGACAAAGGCAAGAGAATTACAGAAAGAGGGAAGAGGGGTGCAGAAAGAGGCAAGAGAGGTCCAGAAAGAAGCAAGAGCAGTGCAGAAAGAAGCAACAGGGGTGTAGAAATAGGCAAGAGGGGTGCAGAAAGAGGAGAGAGAAGTGTAGAAAGAAGCAAAAGAGGTGCAGAAAGAGGCAAGAGGGGTGCAGAAAGAGGCAAGACCAGTGCAGAAAGAACCAAGAGATGTGCAGAAAGAGGCAAGAGAGGTGCAGAAAGAGGCAAGACGTGCAGAGAAAGGGAAGAAGGGTGCAGAAAGAAGCAAGAGAAGTGCAGAAAGAGGCAAGTGAGATGCAGAAGGAGGCAAGAGAACTGCACAAAGAGGCAAGAGAGTTGCAGAAACTGGCAAAAGGGGGCAGAAAGAGGGAACAGATGTGCAAACAGAGGCAAGAGAGGTGCAGAAAGAGGAAAGAGGGGTACAGAAAGAGGCAAGAGGGATGCAGAAATTTGCAACAGAGGTGCAGAGAGAAGCAAGAGCAGTGCAGAAAGAACCAAGAGAGGTGCAGAAAGAAGCAAAAGAGGTACAGAAAGAGGCAAGAGAGCTGCAGAAAAAGGCAAGAGAGGTGCAGAAAGAGGCAGGAGAGGTACACAAAGAGGCAAAAGGGGCTGCAGAAAGAAGCAAGAGAGGTGCAGAATGAAACAAAAGAAGTGCAGAAAGAAGGACCAGAGGTGCAGAAAGAGGCAAGAGGGTTGCAGAAAGAGGCACGAGGGGTGCAGAAAGAAGCAAGAAAGGTGTAGAAAGAAACAAATGAAGTGCAGAAAGAAGCAACAGAGGTGTAGAAAGAGGCACAAGGGTTGCAGAAAGAAGGGACAGAGGTGCAGAAAGAGGCAGGAGAAGTGCAGAAAGAAGCAAAAGAGATGCAGAAAGGGGGAGGAGGGGTGGAGAAAGAGGCAAGAGCGGTGCAGAAAGAAGCAAGAGAGGTGCAGAAAGAAGCTAGAGAGGTGCAGAAAGAAACAAAAGAAGTGCAGAAAGAAGGAACAGAGGTGCAGAAAGAGGCAAGAGGGGTGCAGAAAGAGGGAAGAGGGGTGTGAAAGAGTCACGAGGGGTGCAGAAAGAAGCAAGAGGGGTGCAGAAAGAAGCAAGAGAGGTGCAGAAAGAAACAAAATAAGTGCAGAAAGAAGGAACAGAGGTGCAGAAAGAGGCAAGAGGAGTGCAAAAAGAGGGAAGAGGGGTGCACAAAGAGGCACGAGGGGTGCAGAAAGACGCAAGAGAGGTGCAAAAAGAAACTTAAGAAGTGCAGAAACAAGCAACAGAGGTGCAGAAAGAGACAAAAGGGGAGCAGAAAGAGGGAAGAGGGGTGAGAAAGAGGCACAAGGGTTGCAGAAAGAAGGGACAGAGGTGCAGAAAGAATGAAGAGAATTGCAGAAAGAAGCAACAGAGGTGCAGAAAGAGAAAGAGGGAGGGATGAGGGGTGGAGAAAGAGGTAAGAGAAGTGCAGAAAGAAGCAACAGAGATGCAAAAGGTAGTAACAGGGGTGGAGGAAGTGGCAAGAGGGGTGCAGAAAGAAGCACGAGAGGTGCAGAAAGAAACAAAAGAAGACCAGAAAGAAGGAACAGATTTGCAGAAAGAAGCAACAGAGGTGCAGAAAGAGGCAAGAGGGGTGCAGAAAGAAGCTAGACAGGTGCAGAAAGAAACAAAAGAAGTGCAGAAAGAAGCAAGAGTAGTGCAGAAAGAAGCAACAGAGGTGCAGAAAGAGGCAAGAGGGGTGCAGAAAGAAGCTAGAGAGGTGCAGAAAGAAACAAAAGAAGTGCAGAAAGAAGCAAGAGTAGTGCAGAAAGAAGCAACAGAGGTGCAGAAAGAGGCAAGAGGGGTGCAAAAAGAGGGAAGAGGGGTGCAGAAAGAGGCATGAGCGGTGCAGAAAGAAGCAAGAGATGTGCAAAAAGAAACAAAAGAAGTGCAGAAAGAAGGAACAGAGGTGCAGAAAGAGGCAACAGGGGTGAAGAAAGAGGGAAGAGGGGTGGAGAAAGAGGCAAGGGGGTGCAGAAAGAAGCAAGAGAGCTGCATAAAGAAACAAAAGAAGTGCAGAAAGAAGGAACAGAGGTGCAGAAAGATGCAAGAGGGGTGCAGAAAGAGGGAAGAGGGGTGCAGAAAGAGGCAAAAGGGGTGCAGAAAGAAGTGAGAGGTGCAGAAAGAAACAAAAGAAGTGCAGAAAGAAGCAACAGAGGTGCAGAAAGAGACAAGAGGGGAGCAGAAAGAGGGAAGAAGGGTGAGAAAGAGGTACAAGGGTTGCAGAAAGAAGGAACAGAGGTGCAGAAAGAAGCAAGAGAAGTGCAGAAAGAAACAACAGAGGTGCAGAAAGAGGGATGAGGGGTGGAGAAAGAGGCAAGAGAAGTGCAGAAAGAAGCAACAGAGATGCAAAAAGTAGTAACAGGGGTGAGAAAGTGGCAAGAGGAGTGCAGAAAGAGGGAAGAGGGTTGCAGAAAGAGGCATGAGGGGTGCAGAAAGAAGCAAGAGAAGTGCAGACAGAAACAACAGAGGTGCAGAAAGAGGGATGAGGGGTGGAGAAAGAGGCAAGAGAAGTGCAGAAAGAAGCAAAAGAAGTGCAGAAAGAAGCAACAGAGGTGTAGAAAGAGACAAGAGGGGAGCAGAAAGAGGGAAGAGGGGTGCAGAAAGAGGCACAAGGGTTGCAGAAAGAAGGGCCAGAGGTGCAGAAAGAGGCAGGAGATGTGTAGAAAGAAGCAACAGAGATGCAGAAAGGGGGAGGAGGGGTGGAGAAAGAGGCAAGAGGGGTGCAGAAAGAACCAAGAGAGGTGCAAAAAGAAACTTAAGAAGTGCAGAAACAAGCAACAGAGGTGCAGAAAGAGACAAAAGGGGAGCAGAAAGAGGGAAGAGGGATGAGAAAGAGGCACAAGGGTTGCAGAAAGAAGGGACAGAGGTGCAGAAAGAATGAAGAGAATTGCAGAAAGAAGCAACAGAGGTGCAGAAAGAGAAAGAGGGAGGGAAGAGGGGTGGAGAAAGAGGTAAGAGAAGTGCAGAAAGAAGCAACAGAGATGCAAAAGGTAGTAACAGGGGTGGAGGAAGTGGCAAGAGGGGTGCAGAAAGAAGCACGAGAGGTGCAGAAAGAAACAAAAGAAGACCAGAAAGAAGGAACAGATTTGCAGAAAGAAGCAACAGAGGTGCAGAAAGAGGCAAGAGGGGTGCAGAAAGAAGCTAGACAGGTGCAGAAAGAAACAAAAGAAGTGCAGAAAGAAGCAAGAGTAGTGCAGAAAGAAGCAACAGAGGTGCAGAAAGAGGCAAGAGGGGTGCAGAAAGAAGCTAGAGAGGTGCAGAAAGAAACAAAAGAAGTGCAGAAAGAAGCAAGAGTAGTGCAGAAAGAAGCAACAGAGGTGCAGAAAGAGGCAAGAGGGGTGCAAAAGAGGGAAGAGGGGTGCAGAAAGAGGCATGAGCGGTGCAGAAAGAAGCAAGAGATGTGCAGAAGAAACAAAAGAAGTGCAGAAAGAAGGAACAGAGGTGCAGAAAGAGGCAACAGGGGTGAAGAAAGAGGGAAGAGGGGTGGAGAAAGAGGCAAGGGGTGCAGAAAGAAGCAAGAGAGCTGCATAAAGAAACAAAAGAAGTGCAGAAAGAAGTAACAGAGGTGCAGAAAGATGCAAGAGGGGTGCAGAAAGAGGGAAGAGGGGTGCAGAAAGAGGCAAAAGGGGTGCAGAAAGAAGTGAGAGGTGCAGAAAGAAACAAAAGAAGTGCAGAAAGAAGCAACAGAGGTGCAGAAAGAGACAAGAGGGGAGCAGAAAGAGGGAAGAAGGGTGAGAAAGAGGTACAAGGGTTGCAGAAAGAAGGAACAGAGGTGCAGAAAGAAGCAAGAGAAGTGCAGAAAGAAACAACAGAGGTGCAGAAAGAGGGATGAGGGGTGGAGAAAGAGGCAAGAGAAGTGCAGAAAGAAGCAACAGAGATGCAAAAAGTAGTAACAGGGGTGAGAAAGTGGCAAGAGGAGTGCAGAAAGAGGGAAGAGGGTTGCAGAAAGAGGCATGAGGGGTGCAGAAAGAAGCAAGAGAAGTGCAGACAGAAACAACAGAGGTGCAGAAAGAGGGATGAGGGGTGGAGAAAGAGGCAAGAGAAGTGCAGAAAGAAGCAAAAGAAGTGCAGAAAGAAGCAACAGAGGTGTAGAAAGAGACAAGAGGGGAGCAGAAAGAGGGAAGAGGGGTGCAGAAAGAGGCACAAGGGTTGCAGAAAGAAGGGCCAGAGGTGCAGAAAGAGGCAGGAGATGTGTAGAAAGAAGCAACAGAGATGCAGAAAGGGGGAGGAGGGGTGGAGAAAGAGGCAAGAGGGGTGCAGAAAGAAGCAAGAGAGGTGCAGAAAGAAACAAAAGAAGTGCAGAAAGAAGGAACAGAGGTGCAGAAAGAGACAAGAGGGGAGCAGAAAGAGGGGTGAGAAAGAGGCACAAGGGTAGCAGAAAGAAGGAACAGAGGTGCAGAAAGAAGCAAGAGAAGTGCAGAAAGAAACAACAGAGGTGCAGGAAGAGGGATGAGGGGTGGAGAAAGAGGAAATAGAAGTGCAGAAAGAAGCAACAGAGTTGCAAAAAGTAGTAACAGGGGTGGATAAAGTGGCAAGAGGGGTGCAGAAAGAAGCAAAAGAGGTGCAGAAAGAAACAAAAGAAGACCAGAAAAACAGAACAGATGTGCAGAAAGAGGCAAGAGGGGTACAGAAAGAGGGAAAAGGGGTGCAGAAAGAAGTACGAATGGTGCAGAAAGAAGCAAGATTAGTGCAGAAAGAAGCAACAGAGGTGCAGAAAGAGGCAAGAGGGGTGCAAAAAGAGGAAAGAGGGGTGCAGAAAGAGGCATGAGCGGTACAGAAAGAAGCAAGAGAAGTGCAAAAAGAAACAAAAGAAGTGCTGAAAGAAGGGACAGAGGTGCAGAAAGAGGCAAGAGGGGTGCAGAAAGAGGCAAAAGGGGTGCAGAAAGAAGCAAGAGGTGCAGAAAGAAACAAAAGAAGTGCAGAAAGAAGGAAGAGAGGTGCAGAAAGAGGCAAGAGGGGTGCAGAAAGAAACAAAAGAAGTGCATAAAGAAGCATCAGAGGTGCAGAAAGAGGGAAGAGGGGTGGAGAAAGAGGCAAGAGGGGTGCAGAAAGAAGCAAGAGAGGTGCAGAAAGTAACAAAAGAAGTGCAGAAAGAAGGAACAGAGATGCAGAAAGAGGCACAAGGGGTGCAGAAAGAAGCAAGTGAGGTACAGAAAGATGCAAGATAAGTGCAGTAAGAAGCAACAGAGATGCAGAAAGAGGGAAGTGGGGTGGAGAAAGAGGCAAGATAAGTACAGAAAGAAGCAACAGACATGCAGAAAGGGGGAAGAGGGGTGGAGAAAGAGGCAAGACGGGTGCAGAAAGAAGCAAGAGAGGTGCAAAAAGGAACAAAAGAAGTGCAGAAAGAAGGAACAGAGGTGCCAAAAGAGGCAGGAGGGGTGCACAAAGAGGGAAGATGGGTGCAGAAAGAGGCAAGAGAGGTGTAGAAAGAAGCAAGAGGGGTGCACAAAGAAGCAAGTGAGGTGCAGAAAGAGGTAACAGAGGTGCAGAGAGGGGCAAAAGAGGCGCAGAAAGTAGAAGAGATGTGCTGAAAGAGGCAAGAGAAGTACATAAAAAGAAAGGAAGGTGCAGAAAGAAGCAACAGAAATGCAGAAAGAGGCAAGAGAGGCGCAGAAAGAAGCAAGAGTGGCTTGCACACCATTAGTGCCAATTTAACACCCACATTTAGCAATAAGTAACAGATGACCATTCGAGGTTTACAAAGGACCTTCCACCATGCTGTAACACTTGTCGCTGCATTTTTGGTAATGTTTGAGCCGTTTGAGCAAGAAACAAAGCGTTTTTTGTTCAAATGTGCAGATTAGGCAGCAGATGATGGATTATGTGGCTAATGCGGAAAATGTAAAATTGTGCGAAAGTTGGTGCAGCCAAACAGTGACATAATTCCAGTGGCCCTGCTCATACTTCTGACTAGGTCCAGAAGTGCTCCTCAGCGGTTCCTTCTTTTTTTTGTCTCATTGAGTTTATAGTTTAACTTCTATGGAAATGAGGAAGACTAAACCTGAGGTTACCACTCCACAACACAGACTACCATACCACATGATTACTCTCCATAACACATAATCCCACTGTACATAATTCCTATACACTAAATACCACATACTTTCTATCCACATAATTTCACTGCACAACATACCACATAATTCCACTACACACAACGTACATCCACTCCAAAAAGCATTAGTAAAAAACTTTTACATTTACAATGCCAATAGCTCTAACTCTCGCAAATGCGAAACCTATTACATTGCAAATGCTTCTTTAACTAGTAGCCGCATTTGCAGAGTGGTGGAGAAAGGGTGCTGGGCCTCCGGCCAGGGCTCAGTAATTCCGCTGCGTAGGACTTACCGGAGGTACCAGGAGGGCTTCTTGGACCCCAAAGTCCCTCAGGAGTAAAGTGGACTTCATCCCCAACCCGTAGTGTGCCAGGAGGCGCATTTGCAGAATGGTGGAGAAAGCGGGGCGTGGCCTCCAAAGACCTCTTAGCAATCCCACTGTGTGGGACTTACTGGAGGTAACAGGAGGGGTAGTCGGCCCCCAAGGACATCTTTGGGGGCCAACTGCCCCTCCTATTTTCTCCAGTAAGTCCCACACAACAGGATTCCTAAGTTCTCATAGCAGGCCATGCCCCCTTTGCCCACCACTCTGCAAACGTGCCTCCTGCCATGCTCTTGGTTGGGGGATGAAGTCCCCTTTGCTTGTGGGGGTCCTTAGGGGCCAACTAGCCTACCTGTTACCTCCAGTAAGCCCCACACAGTGGGGTTGCTGAGAGGTGTACACAGACCACGCCCCCTTTCTCCACCACTCTGCAAACGCGCCTCCTGGTGCGCTCTTGATTGGGAGATGAAGTCCTCTTGCCCCCTGAGGGTTCCTGGGGGCCAACTAACCCTCCTGTTATCTCTTGTAAGCCCCACACAGCTGGATTGATGAGAGTGGTCCGAGGCCACGCCCCTTTTTTACACCACTCTGCAAACGCGCCTCCTGGCGCACTGCTGCTCGGGGGATGAAGTCCACTTTAGTACTGAGGTCCTCAGGACACAAGAGGACATCATCGCCCTACCAGCAGTGCGCCAAGAGGTGCGTTTGCAGAGTGGTGTAAAAAGGGGCATGGCCTTGGACCACCTCTCAGCAATCCCACTGTGTGGGGATTACTGGAGGTACCTGGTGGTCTAGTTGGCCCCTAAGGACTCTTAGGATTGAAGGGGACTTAATCCCCCAATTCAGAACGCGCCAGGAGACGCGTTTGCACAGTGGTGCATGGAGGGGGCGGGACCTTCTGCGAGATGCTGGCTTTTTTTTATTTGGTTTTTGGAAGGGGGGCTGTGTGGCCCCCCTTCCCTTCATTATTTCTGGGCCCTGGGAACCACATCCCCCAGGACCTGAGCATTTTTTTTTTTTAAACGGGAAGGGGGCCGCGTGTTCCCCCTTCCCTGGGCCACTATTGGCTCCGGGGACCCCATCCCCCGGGGCCTGGCCTTGTTTAAAATAAATTTTATTTTTATTTTCCTGGGACGGGGGCTACGTGGCCCATCTCCCGGGGCCTGGCCTCATGTTGGGGACTGCGGATGGAGCCCCAATTCCCCTGTGGTCCCAGCCAGCTCCGCACCTCCTGCGGGAGCCGGCATTGCTTTTGGACAAGGGGAGCTGCTGCCATGCAGCTCCCCTTGTCCAAAAGCAATTCTGCTTTGCTTTGTGGAAGCGAGAGCAGGCTTCCGTGCTCCCGCCCTGCCATTGCAAACTGCAATGTCCCAGGGGAGGGCACCCAGGGACTTTGCTGGAGCCAGCCCTGGGGGGTGGTGGTCTTCAGGGCCACTGAGGGCTCCAAGGGGGGGCACGCGGCCCCTTTCCCATTAATGAAGAAAGCTCCAGGGAGGTGGCGGTCCCCAGGGCTTTGGGGGGGCACGCGAGGCCCCCCCATAATTAATAAAGCCCCGAGGAAGTGGCGGTCCCCGGGGATTGAGGGGGCCTGTGTTGCCCCCCCACCCATTATTAAATAAAGCCTCTGGGAGGTAGCAGTCCCTGGGGTTTGAGGGGGCCTGCGAGGTCCCCGCACATAAGTAAGCAAAGCCCCGGGGAGGTGGCAGTCCCTGGTGCTTGGGAGGGCCAGGGAGGCCCCCCTGCACATAATTAAGCAAAGCCCCGGGGAGGTGGCGGTCCCTGGGGCATGGGGGGCCTGCAAATCCCCCCGCACATAATTGAGCAAAGCCCCAGTGAGGTGGCAGTCCCCGGGGCTTTGGAGGGCCCGCAAGGCCCCCCCATAATTAATAAAGCCCCGTGAAGGGCCCCCACATATAATTTTATCATTGCCCCGGGACCTGTCCCACCCGGGGCTCAAAGAAACGAAGCCCGTGCTTCGTTTTTTTAAAATGTTTGGGCCGGAGTTGTGCACCCAGCGCAAATCCGGCCGAAAATATTTAAAAAATGCTTTTTTTGGCCCTGGAGCAGGCCTAGGGGGGCAGGGCGTTTCTACCCTGCCCCCTTTTCTTGTTCTTTACCTTTTTCTTGTGAGTCACAAGATGGCTGCCAACACATTTTGGTTTGGAGTGTTGACAGCCAATCAGAATGAAGCTTGTGCTCGGGAGGGTTCGCGAATCCTCCTCGGCCACCAGATATCGATATTTTGTATTTTTGAATTTCTCAGGAACTATTGAACGGATTTACACCGTTTAAAAAAAGGTAGCTTTTTGAACCAAGAGCCACCTTTTTGCCAAATTTGGTGTAATTCCGTTCAGCAGTTCGGACTGTAGCTGTGTCTAAAGTTCCTATGGAAATTAACATGGAGAAAACATGTTTTTGGACTCCCCTTTTTTCTTGGCCCCCGCTTGATGAATCACCCCGAAACTTTCAAGACAGCAGCTGACCTGAGTGAACCATTAGTTTTGAAAATTTTGCGAAGATTCCTATAACGGCGCCACAGATATTGGCAAAAGAAAAAACGCTTTTTGAATAGAAATGAGGTCTTAACTATAACTACCTACTGGCGACTGCCAGTAGGTTTTATATATATATATAGCGGTGAGGACTGTATGGCGTATCCAGTTTTTATCCATGGGTCTTCTTCAACCCTGAGTTTTGTGCCTGGTTTGAACTTACATGCAGTGCTGTTTGTTACTATAAAGACATCGAGACTTCTTCTATTAAGCAATTTATTTACTGTTTTCTTGCTGTGTTGATCCTTTGGCATCCGGGAACGTGGATTAACGACATTGACTCTCTTACGGGTGTTATGTCCATGGACTATTGTCATTCACATGTTCGCTCAGTTGCATTCTGGGATTAGTGGTTTTACGGGGATATGAGCATGCACCGGGTAGCTGACATTTAGGTCAGGATTTCACAAATTGTGTTTAGTTTGGCCCCGAGGTGCGGGTGCAATCTCCATGTACCACTGCTCCTGACGGCTCTAAGTTTAGAGCAATGTTAATGTAATTAGGCACACGAGAACACTGCTCCCGTAGTTTAACATGCAGATTTAATACCGATGGACCCGTTTTGCCAGCTTTCCCCAAATACTGTTAGGTAGAGGTGGTCTCTTTCTATAATAATATGTTGATATTATGCAGCACGCTTTTATTATATGTTTATATTCTTTTTTATACATTCAGGCGATACGTTTGAGAGATTGGCGGTGCACTGTAAATGCTTGTGATGTTTCCATTTAGGCGGTGGGCAGTTTCTATTGGTTATGAATGCACGTACATTTGCCTATATAGTCCTAATGACACATTACGTAGATTGGTCTCGCATTGAGCTGTGATATGTATATTTATCAATTTGTTGCATTGAGCAATTTTTTTATATATCGTATATTTTCAAGTTATACCAGCCATAATGCATGTGGATTTCAACATTGTATTTAGTTTATGTTAATGCAATGTACTATCGCAATAGTATTTTCTTTATGTCTACCTGTGCCTTTAATGGGAAGGGCTATATATACTTACATAAGTGTTGGCGCCAATTAGATTGACAAAGGCTTCTGTGAAGCCAAAACGCGTCTCTTTTCTGAATTCGGGGTTGCAGAGGACCCAAGAAAATAAAGATGCCGTATCCCAACAGCCTTGTGTACGTGCCTACTTCTGCGGAAGCAGGATTGTTTGTTTATATAGATATATATATATATATATATATATATATATGAACACGTATATATACATACATATATACACACGTACACACACACATGCACACACACACACACATACGCATATATATAATCCATTCATCAAGTTAATATCAAATAACACTTTTTGAGTAAAATCAATTAGCAATGATTAGGCCTTATTGAATCTAATATATCTATGGTAGTATGGCTTCTTAGAGTCAGGCAAGTACTGAATCAGGCAAGATATCCGTGAGACAGTTTCTCAAAACCAAGTACTTCCTTTGCATATAATCTTCCATCACTATATCCATTCACTCTCAAGAGACGTGGCAGCCTCTACTTTTTTTTCCATATGTGACCTCCAACAAGTGTGACTCCTCCAAATCCTCATATTACGGTTCCACCAACACATCCACTTTCACAGTGATATTTTTGATGCATGTGATATTGCTATAGTGAGACAACTTAGGCTTGCTGTGTGAAATAAATTATATTTGACAGTAACCAGCTGCTTTATTTTTTCACAGAGTAGCAAACCGCACAACTACAAAATGTGTAAAACGTTGTAAGAATGAATACTTTTGCCGATGCTGTTTGAATTTGAACGCACACTTTTTGGTACTACACTACACTACACGATTTTACTCTAATGTTTGCTGACATCGATCATGCAATCGGAATGTTTTTTTAGCTATTCTTTACCCCATATTGTACAATGTAGGTATTTTGATATTACAAACGACAGAATGCTCATTTATTTATTTTTTATTACAATATTCTGGAAATGTGAATATACTGTTCTGATAATACACAAACAACCAGCGTTCAGCATGAAGCTGGGCAGATGTGCCTCACTTCATACGCATCGTTATTTATTGATGGCGGTATTGTGTTCATTGTGGGAAAGTCAGTGAGGATGCTGCAAAAGCCGAGCACATAAAATACGCTTCTGTTGTCAGTTTGCTTTTTCATTCAGCTTAGAGCATGTTTGTAAATATGTAATGATAAGAAGCGCCAAGGGAGAATACAGTGTCACTGCGTGTTTATTGTTATTGCTGACTGACAGTGTCAATTTGTTTTGCCTACAATGGATATTTCGAAACGTCATATGCCTTATATTTCCATCAAAAGTACATCAATTATCTCCTCGTTATTGACATCTAGATAAACGTACTTTGCACCTAAGGCTGTGGGTACCAATGGCAACCATTTCAAGATATAACAAGAGACTGTTTTGTAAAGGTTTCAGAGTCTATTGTGATATATTTTGTAGTTTAACAAGGATATGAGCATAACAACCTTCACTTTTGTATGATTTCAGTTTGACATAAGTAACTGCACATGCTTATTGTAAAACAACACTTTTTAAACTTTAAAGGATTTTATGATGTTGAGGACCCAAAGAACTAATTTTAGCGTATTGATGTTATGCACACAAGGACCCTCGTGGTCGTGGTTCTGGGCAGACTCTGAACAAGAAACACATAATATGTGGGGAGGTGTTATGGTGTGGTTAAAGGGAAGTATGATATAATACGCAGCGTGTGACTGTATGCTGAATAATAAAGTAATGCTTGTCCGCAGCTCCAGGGCAGGGGAAGATGCTACACCAGTGTCTGCTAAGGCTTTGTGCAGAATGCTGATGAGGAAAAACATTTCTTTTGCATTATTTAACATGTTTTCAGTGAAACAAATGCAAATGGACACCATGAACTTCAATACATAACCTGCATTCTATTACCCATGCCTTCATTAATTGCATACAAAAAAAGGTTGAAGGTAGAATCAATGCGCATGCTCTAAACAAGCATATTTATCAAATTCCAAGACCTCCCTCCCTCTTAAATATTCTTCTAAAAACAGTTGTTAAATTTAATTCAAATGTGTTTTTGAAATCTCAGTAGATTCTAAATTGGCCTTTTGTGCTGTCTGTGTTTCTTTATTCAAAGTTGCACCATTCTAAAATGAATAGCCAATAGAGGAGCCTGGCAGAGAGAGTTCTCTTTATGTGAGACAATCAGTTCTCAATTTGTAAAAAAATATGTGTCAGGGCCCTCGCCAGGACATCATTGCAACTTGTAGCACACGTTGTCCCTGCCAACACTGCCAATGTCAGTACCGACACAACTACTAACCATCACACTCCTAGTGTGACAGTTCAGACCATTCCAGGCCCCCAAAGCTATAAGAGTGGCTCGCGTGGCATGTATTAGTCATTTCTAATGTACATTGCTTTAATAAATAACTGTTGTTGTGGTATCACTAAATTAGACAGACAGCACCACCATGTGGCAGGCAGTCATAAGTGCCAGTGTTGACATTTAATTGCCGGTGCCGAGAACCTGAAACCACTGGCTCAAATTAAGCACTGGAGACAATCCTGCACTGTTAACACAAAACCCCACTGGTTCTTTATATCTCCTGTGAGTTTGAGTCAAACATCTTTATGACTCAAAATATGAAGGACACGTTTGCCACCTTTTCTGTGGCGTTATTATTTTGTCTGCTGTTGCTAATGGGCAGGGGTTAATTGAGAGGGTACTCACAACAGAGAGTAACCCTCTCATCTCCAATGAGGAAAGGATTTTGAAATCAACAACAATCAAACATATTTCCCCTTCATAATACTCTATTTGCACTTATATAGGCCTACCTAACACTACCTATTGACTCCAGGCCTTATTTGCCACAAAAATATGCCACATAACACACTAAAAACATATGTGCATTTATTATAGACCACACATATAAACGACATAAAACTATATAAAATATTTATCACATTGCACATATCATTAATTTCTTTACAGAATATTAATTATCTCTTAAAAACCTCTTAAAGAACAGATGTCTCTTGGGTCTTGAATAACAGTTTCATGATTTTTTAGTTCAAAGATTATTGATGATGATTGGTTTTTAAAAGATGTGTGCAATGTACTGTGAATATAGTGAAGATTTGTGCAGTATGATAAATGTTTTGTATAATTGCATGGTGTTTGTATGCATGATCTATAATAGATAAAAAAAATATTTATATATATATACTTATATATGTTTTTAGTGTGCTATATGGTATACTCTTGTGATAAATTAGGTCGGATAATATAGGTACCATGTAGTTGACCTATATAATTGGTAGAGTATTGCAAAGGGGAGATATTTTTGTTAATTTTTAATTGAGAGAGGATGCCATTCTTCTGAGTACTGATAGAGCAGAGATGTTATCCCTTATATATTTATGACAATTTTACACGGAAATGGTTTGTGACACAATTTTATATGAAAACCACCAACTGTGTATTAGGCTTCATGTTTCAAACCTACATGCAATGCAGTTCTGATTTAGATACTGCATCATAAAAGAATGCTGAATGTTAGGAGTGGTTTTCTGATAACACATAACAGTCAATAAGTAGATGTGAAACCTGACATTTTTAGTGGCATTTTTCTTGTGCTTAGACAAATGTGATAAATAAACAATAACACAGAAAACCTTTATGTGAGAATAAAATTCTTCATGTGTTAGAAAATGGATAGCAATATTAGAACGTATAAACGTGTGCACTGACATCGACAAGAAAAGTAAGGTGCTACACGAGGTTATGTTACGATTGAATTTCATAAAGTTATCATTGATGTGCCTTTAAATCCTGTAAGCTGTAATAACATACAAAGTGTAAAAGAGACTTGCAAAATTATATGTGAAGTGATAGTGAATATTAATATGCTTAATTGAAAAATGAATGCACCATTTTATGTAATGTGAGATTCATATTTTATCACAATGTCATCGTGCATGAGCTGTATTTCATGAAGGCCTCAAACTTTCCTTCCTTTCTTAGTATGAACTCATGAACTGAATAAAACCACCACTAACAACGGTCACCCGCCCATATATAAGAATTACAAAAGGCCCAAAGGGAAGGTCCTAGTATTACATTCCAGCACCTGGGGCTGACAAACGCATAATTTCAAAAATTCAAGAAAATGATTGATTAACAAAATTATTTTTCTTTTATTTTCATAGTGTCAAACATAGTTATCACATTCCAAAAAGTACATAAATAAAACGTACGGAATCATCTATAAATATATAAATATGTCCCACACGTAATGATCATAAACATCAGTCATACTTACACACACTCATAGTGGCATACACATTCATTCCTCAACACAAACACATCTCTAAAACATTATAAATCGCTCCAGGTGGTGAAACTGCCACTTGATGTTAAGGTGGAGCATTCTCGTGTATCCTCCTGGTGATGGGTGGAAACAGGGTCCAAGGGCACGAGAGGAGTTAGCGCCAACGCGCGTTCGGTGTAATGCCCTCAACGGGGCAACACCTTCATCAGGGCGGAGGTAGATAGACAGTGTGGGACACACAAAAACACGCCAAATATGCCTTAAAAGATGGGGATATTCGCTTGGGTTCTTTTCATAAGGTCCTGAGTCAAACCTAACAATCCAGTAAAAGCGATATCAAAAATCCGAAATGTTTCATAAATAGATCAGGGAACTAGTCCGGAGGTCACTTGAACTGCCAGGAACACCACAGGAAGATCGGTAAAATCTGTTCGGTGAGCCAGTCGGGGTACATCAATCGATGGCTTAATATGCAAATATGCCTTAAAAGATGGGGATATTCGCTTGGGTTCTTTTCATAAGGTCCTGAGTCAAACCTAACAATCCAGTAAAAGCGATATCAAAAGTCCGAAATGTTTCATAAATAGATCAGGGAACTAGTCCGGAGGTCATTTGAACTGCCAGGAACACCACAGGAAGATCGGTAAAATCTGTTCGGTGAGCCAGTCGGGGTACATCAATTGAAGGCTTAATATGCAAATAGCGGTGAAATGCCCGTCCTAAAGGGAGTTCCTCCGGTCGTTGGCTGGGAAGAGTCCCTCCAAGGGATTAAGCCTTCAATTGATGTACCCCGACTGGCTCACCAAACAGATTTTACCGATCTTCCTGTGGTGTTCCTGGCAGTTCAAATGACCTCCGGACTAGTTCCCTGATCTATTTATGAAACATTTCGGACTTTTGATATCGCTTTTACTGGATTGTTAGGTTTGACTCAGGACCTTATGAAAAGAACCCAAGCGAATACCCCATCTTTTAAGGCATATTTGCATATTAAGCCTTCAATTGATGTACCCCGACTGGCTCACCGAACAGATTTTTCCAATCTTCCTGTGGTGTTCCTGGCAGTTCAAATGACCTCCGGACTAGTTCCCTGATCTATTTATGAAACATTTCGGACTTTTGATATCGCTTTTACTGGATTGTTAGGTTTGACTCAGGACCTTATGAAAAGAACCCAAGCGAATATCCCCATCTTTTAAGGCATATTTGGCGTGTTTTTGTGTGTCCCACACTGTCTATCTACCTCCGCCCTGATGAAGGTGTTGCCCCGTTGAGGGCATTACACCGAAACGCGCGTTGGCGCTTAACTCCTCTCGTGCCCTTGGACCCTGTTTCCACCCATCACCAGGAGGATACACGAGAATGCTCCACCTTAACATCAAGTGGCAGTTTCACCACCTGGAACGATTTATAATGTTTTAGAGATGTGTTTGTGTTGAGGAATGAATGTGTATGCCACTATGAGTGTGTGTAAGTATGACTGATGTTTATGATCATTATATGTGGGACATATTTATATATTTATAGATGATTCCGTACGTTTTATTTATGTACTTTTTGGAATGTGATAAATATGTTTGACACTATGAAAATAAAAGAAAAATAATGTTGTTAATCAATCATTTTCTTGAATTTTTGAAATTATGCGTTTGTCAGCCCCAGGTGCTGGAATGTAATACTAGGACCTTCCCTTTGGGCCTTTTGTAATTCTTATATATGGGCGGGTGACCGTTGTTAGTGGTGGTTTTGCTTGAATTTTCCCCTGCCCCACCTGCCCTTCATTCATCTGCAGGGGTCCCCCTTTGTATTGGTGCTCATGAACTGAATAGTCTGAAGCCTATGGGATCGTTTCGTAAAGTTACCACTTGTGTTCTAACACTCAGTTGCCTTCTTTGATGTTTTTAGCTTGCTTGACTAGTCACTAGACTTGCAACAAAAGTGTTACTTCCTAGAGCAAACGCTTGAGAATGGACAGACAAGGGATGAGAGCATGCAATCGTCTACTTTCTAAATGCAACTATTAATTGAATGACTAAACTACAATGGCTCTAAAGAAATGGCGAGTAATAGATTACTTAATTCTCCCGGATCTGTATACTTTTACCTACTTCATCATATCATCCTATCGTGAGCAACCAATGGGACAGAGTGGTCCGACAAATTTGGTGATGTCAAGGCGTGTAAACCTGGAATCGATGAAGTATAATTGCCTACATTTTGATCTAAGGGGCGTCACCCCCTCTATCCATCTTGCAGTGCAGAGACTGACGATTAGGACTTCCAGAAACAACACGAACTGTGATTAAATACTGCGATTTGCTGCTGGATGGTTTGCTAGCGCAGTGGAACCTTTTCGGATAAAAGGGTTCACGTCAGATCAGCTGTGGCATTGACACAGCAGTGCGGACAGAGGCAGATGATTCTGTCCATGAACTGGAGCTGGTCATTTGGAATTTACTGAACTTTCCTAATAGGGTTGGTATGAGACACAACTTATTTCCCTACTAATTCACTTTCCTTAGGATAAATTCTCCCTTGGCTGAGGAAAATAGTTCCTTCATATCTGGATCTCGCAGAGCTTGCAAATGCTTATTAAATCTGATCTATTTTACTTATAGGTCATATGCTAATTATTTTGAATTTAAATAGAAACACAATTTAAGATAAATTACTCTGCTGATTCTGTTTCATTTTTTGTTTGTGACTCAGTTCAAATTGATTTGGTGGTTAACTAAACTTGAGGTGGGATCACTTGGAAGTTTACACCCAATCTTGAATGTTAATAATTATCTTATTCGAGGTCCTCATTTGATAATTATTCATCCTCTAAGTATTCCGGTCCCTTTCAGCACAGACCAAGATCCATTGGAGGACCTAAGATATTCAGTATGGTACCTGACGGTAATTAGAGATAGGAGAAAAATAATTAAATAAAATAGTTTATGAGGCCCAACACGTTAACGCTACAACAGTACTGTGCTCTCTCTTTCACAAATTGTTTTATAGAGAGCAAAAAAAATCTGCAAGCCCAAGTCTGACTGGATTTTGGAGTTATATCATTAGCTTGGCAAGCCCTCCCCCCTCCCCTGGGTATGTTCAAAACTTTGGTCCCTTGGTCTTGAACAATGTTGAATTTAGAATGGAACTGCGTCCAATCCCCGTTATGAATATACTTTTAATATTTTCATTGTGTGGTTTTTAAAACAGTTGTTCAAATTGAGGTACTTTTGTTTGAAACTGCTCATGAATGTATTTCCCCAAATAAATCTAATCCTGCACTTATTACACACCTATATAATATTTGAAAGCACTGAGGTGTCTGGTCATTGTTAGCAGTGTAAGTAATGACCTAGTAGGCCAGTAGAGATGAAAGACTTCTGTATGATAGTCTGGCAAGGCTATGGGGTAATAGCTGGCTGTGGAAAAGGCAAACTATTTTTGAACAGAAGCCAGAATGGAATCTTGAGGGTCCATGTGATATGGTGGTGTCATCCTAGCCCATTCACAAGTGACATGGACTCTAACCCAGTTTTTCACATCTATTCATAAGGAGACTTGTTAGATGTGATTGCAGTAATTCAGGCTTGAAGATTTCTTTGCTGGTACCAAACTAGTGTTCGGGCTGAGGAATAAAAGTGAATTCCAATGGATACTTCTAAATGCAGATTCCTCACCTAAAGAATTTTCCCTCAGACTGGACCCGGAAACTCAAAAAGGCGCTTGTGCAAGCTGGTAGCTCTGGAAGTGATGAGTGGGACAGTATATAAGTACCACACAGGCGAGCTTATGTCTGTTCCTTTCTTTCTGCGCCTTCTCTCATCTTTGATGAGTATTTTTCTCTAAACATTTTCTTATCCAATGTGCAAGAGACAAGATGCTGCATCCTAAAACGACAGGGTTTAAACCTTCTTGGGACAGTTACAAGCAAATATTTGTGACAGATCCCCATGAGGTATGTCTGGTGCCAGGAGTCACAGCGCAACCCCAGAGCCTACGATGACTATGCCCAGATGATTGTTAAGACCATACAGGACAGTGAGGTGAACCTCTATGTCAGCCAATTTTAGAAAACACCCTGCCATGACCATTTGAAGTTGAGAGGGAGGTCCCATTCCAGCTCCCGAAGTAATTCCCACAGATAGTCCTCTTCGCAGTCAAAGTTTTTGGATAGCTCTAAAAAGAAACATTAGAAACCGTGGTTTCTCCTCGCCACTTTCGAACTCCAGACAGGGCGTGAGGTTGTCAAAGTGCCTCTCTCTCTCTCTTGCTCCTGAAGTCATTTGGAGCTGATTCTGAATTTGGTCCCGATGCAATCTGAATTTTCAGGCTCATCAGTGATGTCACAGCAAATATAGGCCTTTAGGAGGACGTACTGCATATACCGGCTCCCTCTGGCGTGCCTTCAGGCCCAAGTCAGGATCCAACTGGTGGGTTCACCCTCAGCACTATCTATACCACTTGAACCTCCATCGGCTTCCGTACTGACTTTGGTGTTAACTTTGGCTCTGCCGCAACTGTCTAGGCTGTGCCTTAGTCATTGATACCAGCACCAGAAGAGGAGCTGATACCTATTGTGTTCTCCGATTACAACCCAGCTTTGAATCAACTTTGACCAAGGCCCATCCCAATTCTGTGGGGGGCTGCCAATATCCAATACTTCAGACTCTGATATTTTGAGCTTACCACGCGATAGAGCTCATACCTTACATCAGCTCTTTGGACCAGATTCTGATAATAATGGTGGGACACCAGCTGTCACTGCAGGCATTGAATCTAGCCAAGGAGAGGGACTACGAGTCCCAGTCATCTCAGGGCCGAGGAGGGGGCCCATTGTAATCGCCAACTCCTGGGGCTGTCAAGCACTACATAGCGTGTGCACCTGCTCCCACAGCGTGGGATGCAGGCAGGCTGCAGCCAGGTGAAATCTGGGCCAAGGGCGGGCCCGTCCTCACTCGATTGAGCCCAGAGGAGGCCTGACCACCCTTCTTGGGTTTTTCTCATCTGATGTATCTGCCTTTTCTGCTAGCCAACACATATTATTCCACATTTTAAGCAGTTAAGTGTACATGCTAGGGTCATGATTAACATAAATAAATTAAAGGGGGAAGAGAGGGAGGAGACACAAGCATCTCAACTCCTCCAGTTACATCTACATCGACTGATAGAATGATTTAGCAAGCTGTGAGCGTTATAAGTAATGAGATCGATCTCACAGAATGAAAACTTTCCCTCAGTTCCTCTAATGTGATGGGCCCAAAAAGTAAATTGCCTGCTCCAACCAGTTTCTCACTTGTCCATGCCAGGTCACTCATTTTCGCTTTCAGCTGTGCCAAACTCAGGCCCTGCACAACCTATTGTGGCTCCTCAACCCACAGCCAGTCGGCACCCCCTGCAGTGGTCAAGCACCTAAAATGTATGACCAAGCTCCTGTGGAAAATGGCAACAGAGACTAACTTTTTCCGCTGTGCTGTATATGTAGCACCGGCCACAGACCAGGCAAATCCACCATCAGTGGACAAAAGGGTGGGGAACTCACTAGACTGCACCGAGGTAAGGAGCCTGATTGAGGGCTGCCTAGATAAGGTAAAGGATCTTTTACGGGCTGAATTGTCTCCAGTTCTTACACGATTGGCCACTATTGAGCTTATGTTGGTGGACTTCAATACATGCTGGATCTATCTGCTTTGGGCCCCAGTACATCAACTTGCTGCAAATCTAGATGAAAAGGTGGGTCAAGCCACACAACAAAATAATTCCTCAAGGCATCTTGCCCACTCAACTGTGTCATGTATCTCAAGGGCTGTCTTTGACTCTTCAAGGTTGGGTCCTAACACCTCGAGCATCAAGCAAAAAAGCCACTGCTGCACGCTCAATTCAAACAGTCAATCCCATCCAGAGGCACATTCTAGCCACATTGGCCAGGGTCCAGGAACTGCAGGTTCCTATGGCCCTGTACTATTGGACATGCAGCCAGTGATAAATCTACCCCTAGGTTCCTGTCCCTATGTGGCAATTCTTTCCGGATACCCTCATTGTGTATGGATCAAAGGAAGTCCCAGGATGAGTTGTTCAATAAGACCTTGAACTGGCTGGGATGCTATAGAAGTTTCCCACTTTCCATAGCAAGTAATATCCTGCTGACAAGGAGGGTGGCCTGGATAGGCGATGGGCCCGTGGTCGGCAAGGAAATTGCATTATTGTCAACTTTAGATCACCCTATTTGGCACAGAATCTACTTTTTGGGCATATGAGTAAACAGTTAGACAACAGTAACCCTGTATTACTGCCTTTGGGGTATCTTCATAAACCAGGCCCTCTCCCCCCCCACCAGGTCAATAACTGGGTGCAGAAAGGAGCTTCTATGACAGCAGCTCCAAGTACATGCAATGCCACCGAAAGTGGGTTCCCTATCCATAATCGATTTGATGTACTGATGGATATAGACTGACTCGACCGTCTCACCCTCATTCTGATAATGATAGTGAGAGTGGGTGCCTAGATAATGTTCGCAATGCCTCCGCTTGTAAATTGATTTCCTGGAATGCAGCTGGGCTTTTGCCCAAGCTGTCTTGCCCAGAATTATGCACTTTTATTGATATACATGGCATATGTTTATTCCAAGAAACCTGGGCACTTAGCCCTTTCGATTATTCTGGTATAGTAAGGAGGCTGTTTCATCAGGAAGAGGCAGGCTGGCAGGGGCCCTCACAATATGGGTTAAAACCACTGTTAAGTGCAATATTAGGGAATTTAGCTTAGATTCATCTGATTTGCTCAGGTGCGTAGCACAGGCCCCCGCAGCCCCCCTGGTGCGGGGGGGCCCCCGAGCTGCAGGGGGCCCCCTCAGCACAATACTCAGGCCCAAGAGCTCCGGATTAAATCCGGACTGGTGGCCCCTCCATTTACGTGGCAGGGGGGCCCCCTCAACTTTCGTTACGCCACTGGATTTGTTGTGCATTAGCTTGACCTTGACAGGCAAGGTGACCTGTTATATTTACAATGATTATTGTAGGCCCTCGGGAAACAAATCAGAGACAGGAGTAATTGAAATGTTGTCTGCTAATTTGGCTACCCTTCCAGTGGAAGCTTTTGAGATTGTGGGGGGCGATTTGAATTGTCAGTTTAAACCACTCGATTCCCACTTTAAGTTACATTTATCTGAGGAAGACCATCTCTGGGCTATACCAGAGCTAGCAATCCCTCGCATACAAAGATAGCTCCCTTTGGCTCTACAACTCGATGTTCTCACATTGAACCAGAGTCTTAGGACCTGCAATGGCAGGACAAACTCTGTAAAGATGGCAACCACATGTTTAATCGGCTGCTGAGCACAAGCCTTATAGACTATATTCTGTTCGACATTCGGCTATGGTCCATCTTAATTGACATGATTGTCATACCCAATCCAAGACAGCAACCATAATGCGTTAGTCCTATATTTGAGGTTGCTAGTCCATGCAGCACAGGCAAACTGCAATGAGCCATTTGATAGAAGATTATCTTTGACCACCAACAGACGCAGAGTCAAGTGGAGCACTGTGTCCCAATCTAAGGAATCAGAAGCAAAGGTTTATACATTGGTTGCTGATGGAATAGGGGAGTTGATACCTTATTAAACCTGTGACTGGAGAAGACGGAGGTTTTGCTCAACCTCAGTAATATTAATATCCATTTGTTTCAAAATTTGAGACAGTATTTTCTGGTAGAGTCTAATCGTTCAGCTAAAAGACGTAGAGCAACGACATGGTATAACGACCATTGTGGTGATGCAAGAGGGGCATTAACAGGCACTATTAAATCACAAAATAGACAGCTGATCCAAGTGACAAGAGGGGCTTATAAAAAAGCCATACAGGTGATCCAGCGGTGTACTAACAACAGATACTATACTATCATATACTCACCTGGGCCCATAAACACTTACACAGATACAAGTAGACCGCTGGGTTTAGTTTATAATTTCCATTTTCAGGTTCAGTTATTACTTGTTCCTAACTAACCTTTCACTGATCAAAAAGTTCTTTCCTCTGGTTAATGGACCATTAGTTGAACTAGTTGATGGTGATAAAATTAACATAACTTATTAACTATTCTTTATTTAAAGAAAATAACCACAAACTCGGGACGTTTTTAAAATCTTTATCTAAATTACGAATGTGAACCATCAAAATTACAGCGCAGTCACCCTTAACTTCGAGAGAGAAATCCAATCATATTAAACATACACTTCGGATTCATGCAATGACTAATGCTCAGAAAGGGAGAGGACAGAGAGAAAAGAACATTTATAAACGAACAATGAATAATAATTACCCAGGATGGTGTGAAGACCAAACCCTCTGGCCAAAGGGTTAGTAAGGGTCCCCCAGGATAGATCAGGAGACAAAGATTTCAGGACAGGAATCAGGACAGGATACTTAACCTCTCTAGAATACCGACATCTGCGTCACACCCCTCTCTGACACTCTCTTCCTCCTCGAGATTCTTCCGCGATCTTCTTTCTAACCCAATTAAATCAAGATAGATGGTTCTGCATCCGAAGTCTTCATCAGCATCTTACAGCGTCTTCATCAGCATCAGCACCACCCACCGCACCGACAGCATCCCGAGCTCTGCAGCATTAAGTAAATCTCCGCCCTCTAACTAACTAAAGCTACTTCAGTTATACCTTTCATTGGCCACGGACCACCCACCAAAGTTTCAATACCGCAAAAATACTAACTCTGATTGGACAGGCAAGGGGGGATGATCATCACACCATGCTTACACATTACTTTTTCCATTGCACTATTGTTCGCAAACCCCATCCCCTTAAACTTTATTCTTTTATTTAGTTCCCATACATATCCCAACTTTATTTGTTACAATAATTTCAACACCATGAATACAAGTTTTCTTGGATGAACTCTTCACCCTCCGTTCACAGGGCACATCATCCTCGTCCTTGGACGGCTGTCAAATCCTGACTCATCCTTCCGGGTTCACTCTTGTGTAGGCATGCGCAGACTTGAATTAGTCAGCTCAGTTTAGACAAACGTGAAAGGCCCAAATGCGCACTAATAATAAAGTCAAAAGAGGAAATGTTACTTTCACAAATAAATGGTTTCACTGTATACCACCCATCTGTACTCTAACCCAATATACTTATTAATACCCTTTCTGCATTAGCATTAGTAAAATAGCTTATTTTCTATTCAGGTAAGCAGGTGCCATGCATGTGAGCTTTCAAGCCGCCATTTTAGTGCCTTCTGCTCATGCGCGAGAGTTTTCCCTCCAAGCATTAAACGTCATACTACGTAGATGCAGTTGACGTGTGCGCAGTAAAGATTCCCCAGTTAAAGCGATCTTAGTCCTTCGTTCATATTGTTAGCGTTAGTAAACACATATGCAAGCTTCTCTAACCCGTGTGTCTTCTGTATTTGCGTGTTATTATTTACAAGACGTTATTAGTAATTCGTTAGCGGGTTAAATGAGAGGTTTGCTTCCAAGCAAGTCTCCTTTACGAGTCCTTGCTCCATCAATCCCCTCTCTGATGACATTTTAAGCCATCACAAAATTACCCATCCCATCCCAGATGCCAACTTTAGCACATCTCATTCATCTATTTCTTTTCTCATTCTTTCATTTGTTACTTCTTTTCCTTCTAAATCTTTCATCTTCTTATATATCTTTCCTTTCATTTCTTCTAGTTGTATCTCATCATATTCTCTTTTCCGTTTCTTTCCTTTTCCCTCTCTTTCTAAATGTGTTTTCCCTTTCCCTCTGTGTTTACAACATTTATATGTGATCATTATTATCATTACTATTGTCATCATCATAACTATTGGTAATATTATTTGACCTAAAAACTTTTCGCAAAATTAGTAAACCATTTCCCTATTGTTGTTATGCTCTTTGTTAGTTTTCCCCACACACTGTCAACCTCCAGTTGGGTCAAGTCCTTATGCATTCTTGTAATATTTTCAATATATCCTTTAATTTCTCTGCTCTTGTCCAGAATATAAGTGCAGCAATGTTGAATTTTCAACATACCACAGACTCCACCTTCTTTTGCTGATAAAATGTCAAGTGCAAGACGGTTCTGTAAAACCATAGACCTGATTGCAACCATCTCTGTGTTAATCATTAAGAATCCTCCTCCAGTGTCTGTAAAAAGACGATCAACTATGGTTGATAATTTACAAATTTTCTGCGAATTTAGAATGACTCCAACTGAGGGTATCAATGCACTAAATATATCCCCTACTATTTCAGAAAAACTTGCTCTTCTTCTTCGTGTTAGTTCATTAGATTTTCCATTGATTCCATTGATTCTGTCCACATGGTATATTTTTGGAAAGACTATTCCAAAATAACAGCTCCCGTACCATCTTGCAGGCAACCTATATTAGTCATTGTTCCCGCAGAGATAATAAACTCCTGCAAATACAGGATCAGTTCCCCCTTTTAGTCCCCACCCTCCGAAAATTAGGAAGTTGTGTTCACACTCACTGGAGCCAATGTAATTATTATTATAATCTGTATTTAATCTATGGAGGCAGAATGTTCCCCTTTTCACAAAATCCAGGGACATCGCAGCATAAGCCTTGCCCTTTGTATATTTTCCCTCTTTCTCAGCCCATGGAGGTACATAGGACTTCTGTTCAGCAGCTTTCTTGGTTAAATCCTGTCTCCTCTCTTCTACTAAATTTAAAAACTCCTTTTCTTCTTCATGTAATGTTCAAGTTAAATTATTTTCGTGTGCTTGAACTAAATCTATTGAACTCATTGCCAAAAAGAATTCACCCATAAATTGTGCATTTTTACTACTAGCTACTGGATTCATTTTCTTTCTAATAGGCAATTCGGAAAATGCCACTCTAGGTTTGATTAAAAATACTGAAGTCTCCCTGTAGCGTAAAACAAGCTTGATAGAATACTACATGACACACCATATGTTAAAGGTATATGATGATATGTCACCCCTTCTGATACTGATGACGGTAACGTCATACAAACATAACAATTACTAATTTCCATTGTATTAACGTACTGAAATAACAATTTGATAAACACATTTGAGGACGTATTATAGTCTGACTTATTATGATAATTCGCCTCATCTTCTACCCCTATTTCTATTTTAGTTCCCTTTACTCTATCTAGCTTTTCATTAGTGATGGTATTATTTTTATCACCTTTTCCCATTAATAAAGGTACTCCTACTGTTAGAAACAACCATACTAATATTACTAATAAACTACTACAAAAATAAAATCTAAAACATTTTCTTTTAAAACCTCGTTTCGGTCTTTCTGTGACTTCAACTTCTGCCATTTTAAATCTGAGAAAATTTCTTCTCTCTCTTTTCTTTTGTCTGCTATATTTCTTTTCTTTTAAGGAGGTCTCAATTTGCTTTCATCAATCTGTGCAACATGAACCCTTTCTGTTTCTTCACTTAAATCTAAGTTTTCAAATTCTTCGAGTATAACGTAAGTCCACTCAGGGGCCTTGTATTTTCTGTTTAAAGTTCTCAGTCTTGGGTTACTTCGAGTGAGTTTCACTAAAGTTTGCTTGGGTTCCGTTTGACTTATAACTTTGTTTACTTGTTCTGGTTTCTTTTCTATTTTTCTCAAATAATATCTTAATTTTTTCACTCCTTCTGGCCAATTATCTCCTTTTCTAACTCTCTTGAACTGAACTGCACTTTCACCTTCTTTATCTTCCTTTAGAGTCCTTTTATTTTCACTTAATCTAGGCACAATCTGTCCTTGTTCTTTATTTTCTGTGCTCGAACCTTCTTTTACTTGCACCTGTTCAAGTCTTACTACAATTTCTTCTTCTTCTTCTGCCTGAACTTGTTCTTCTAGATCTATCTTATCCTGTTCAGGTCTTATTTCCCGTTGGTTGTCTTCTTTTGCCTGAACTTTTTCTTCTAATTCTGCCTTTCCCTCCTCAGGTTCCTGAATGTCTTTGTTTATTTTAACCTGAGTGTGTTCTTCTTCCCCTGTCCTTCCCTGTCTACTTTCTTGTCTTTTCAGTTTTGTTATTCTTCTCGTTTCGACAACATCATCAGGTATTTCAATTATTGGTATCCAATATTCCTGACTCGTACCTGGCTGTTCGTCATTCAGTTGTCTTTCAGAATCTATCGCTCTAGACTCTTTAATTTCACAGCTTTCAACTTTTGACGTTTCAGCCTGCTCAGTCAGTGGTTGCTCTTGTTGTTCTGATGGGCTCTGTACTCTTCTGGTATGACTAGCATGAATCCAATTGGGCAAACCTGCAGACTTCACTGCTGTGGTAGTGACCAGTATGACTTGACGCGGTTTATCCCACCTCGGTGCTAGACACGACTTCCTTGCGTGTTTCTTCCCTAGCACCCAATCTCCAGGATTCAAATCATGTGCTTGGTCTGGCTGTCTTTCAACTGCGTCTTCTCCAACCTGGTGAGAGACAGAACGCACCATTTCAGCCAATCCTTTGCAATAGTCCAATACCAGATCATCAGTTATACTCATTAATTTGTTTCCAGGAATAAATGCTTGCCTCATTGCCCTTCCCATGAGAACCTCATGAGGACTCATTCCTGTCTTTTTGTCTGGAATACTTCTGAGACCCATCAATACAAGAGGTAATGCATTTGGCCATTTCAGCATTGTGGATGCACACACTTTCCCTAATCTTGACTTGATTGTGCCATTTAGCTGTTCAACTATTCCAGAAGCCTCTGGACGATAAGCACAGTGCAGTTTTTGTTCAATGTTAAATGCAGCACAGATTAATCGAATTATTTCATTATTAAAATGAGGTCCTCTATCTGATTCCAAAGTGACTGGAAAACCGAAACGAGGAATCAACTCCCTTAACAATAGTTTGGCAACTGTAAGACTGTCATTTCTTCTGGTGGGGTATGCCTCCACCCATCTTGAGAACAGGCACACTATGACAAGTACATATTTTAATCCATTGCAAGGAGGTAGCTCAATAAAGTCTAACTGTAACCTGGTGAAAGGTCCTTCTGCCTTTCCAATTTTTCCCCAACTAATCACTGTCTTTCTTCCTGGATTTTGCTGCTGACAGGTTAAACATCTTTGGCAAAGGCTTTCTGCGACTACCCTGAACTTCGGATTGTACCAACTCTGTCTAAATAATCTGATCATTGAATCTCTCCCTATGTGTGTTGCTCCATGATAAACTCTTGCCATTTTAGAGAGCAAACAATCTGGCATGACTGGTCTTCCATCTAAATACACCCATACTTCATCTTCCAATCTTTTTGTACAAGCTGCTTTTATCCAAATTTCCTTTTCCCTTTCCTCAACTTCTTCCTGCAACTGTCTAATCTTATCCCATGTTTCTGGTATTGAGAAGAACATAAGTTGGAAGCTGGTTTCAATTTTTCTGTTTATTGCCATTGTGTTCTTTGCACAATATCGAGCAATATGGTCTGCATTACTATTGCCTGCTACCACATAGTCATTTCCTGACTGATGTGCAGCCCATTTAACAACTGCTACTTCTTTTGGCAATTGTAATGCTTCGAGCAGATCTTTCACATTTTTACTGTTTCTGATAGGAGATCCTGAAGAAATTAGAAATCCCCTCTGCATCCAGAGTTGGCCAAAATCAAGCACAACCCCAAAACCATATTGACTATCCGAAAATATGGTTATTCTCCAATTTTTCCCAATTTTGCATGCCTTTGTTAAGGCCACCAATTCGGCTACTTGTGCAGATTTGACTCCAGGCAAACAGGATGCTTCAATTACCCCCGATACCTTACACACTGCATAAGTATTACTTAATCTTCCTTCTTCATGTCTCAAACAAGACCCATCCACAAATAGTTCATGATCAGCTTCTTTTAATGGTGTCTCTTTTATATCAGGGCGGGACTTGGTACACAATTCAGTCACATCCAGACAATCATGATCAATTTCATCTCTTACTTCCTCATTGCATGGATCTGGCAATAATGTGGCAGGGTTCATAACTGTACATCTTATTACAGTTACATTTTCTGCTCCCAAAATCACTCTCTCATACTTAGTCAGCCGACTAGGGGTGAGGTGTTGGGTTCTTGTTCTTGTCAAAAGAATTTCAACTGAGTGTGGAACATAGACTTTTACCGAATGTCCCATCACTATTGACTCACTTTGCTCCAGACTCATACAAGTAGCAGCTACTGCTTTTAAGCAGCCAGGTAAGACTGAAGCCACTGGATCCAATGTGGCAGAAAAATACGCCACTGGACGTCTGCTCAGGCCATGTCTCTGTGTTAAGACCGAAAGTGCACAATTTTCTCTTTCACAGCAAAACAACGCAAACTCTTTTGAATAATCAGGCATGCCCAAGGCAGGAGCTTCACACAAACAATTTCGCAATTTCACAAAGGCTTCCAAACATTCATCATTCCAATCTATTGGATCTTTTGCTCTTTTCCTGGTCATTTGTATCAATGGTTTTGCCAACATAGAGAAACTGTTAATCCACTGCCTACAGTACCCAACCACTCCCAGAAACATTCTCATCTCCTTTTGTGTCTGAGGTAGCTGCATTTCTTTGATTATTGTTATTCTTTCCGGTGTTACTTTTCTTACTCCTCTTTCTATTTTATGCCCTAAATATTTAACTTCTTGTTGACAGAACTGTAATTTGTCTGGAGACACCTTGTGTCCTCCTTCAGCCAAATGGTTCAGTAATGCAATTGTGTCAGTGACACAATCTTCTCCTGTTTTTGATGCCACCAATAGGTCATCAATGTACTGAACCAGAACCGAATTTCCAGGCATAATTAATGATTTCATGCACTTTTTCAAGATTTGATTAAAAATTGAGAGACTCTCTGTGTACCCTTGAGGAACTCGACACCATGCGTAAATACGATCCTCAAACTTAAAGGCAAAAATATACTGGCTGTCTGGGTGTAAAGGAATAGAAAAGAATGCCTGAAATAAATCAATTACTGTAAACCAGCCTGCATTCCAAGGTATCTGATAAAGGATCACTGCTGGATTTGGCACTATTGGACAACAGGGCGCTACAATTTTATTTATTTTTCGTAAATCTTGCACTATCCTGTATTTCCCACTAGGCTTTTTAAGTCCCATGATAGGTGAGTTGCAAGGACTGCTCATTATTTCTTTTAAAATGCCTTGTTTAACCATTCACTCTATTTCTGGAATAATTCCTGCTTTTATTTCTGGACTCATCTTGTATTGTCGTGTGTTCGGATAAGCTACACCTTCCTTTACTGTCACCTTCACTGGGTCTACATTTGACATTAACCCAATATCCTTTCCTGTGAAATCCCATACTTCTGGATTGACTGTGGCTCTCAACTTTTCAGGTAATTCATTCTCAGTTATCAAAGAAAACATTTCATCTACTTCTGTTCCTTGCTTCGCTAACATCATCTTGTATATGACGTCCTCATCAGGGGTCTGGTAAGCGACACCATCCGGTGTACAATAGATCGTGCAATTCATCTTGCACAGTAGATCTCTTCCTAACAGATTTACGGGACTAGAATCACATACTACAAATCGATGCATTTCTTTAAAGTTTCCAATATGCACTTCCATTGGTTTTGTGATTGGGGTTCTAATCTGTTTATTTGACATGCCTACTACTTGGATGGATTCTCCTGAGAGGGGTAGGTTTGGGATGTCTGCTGTTCTCACAGTAGACCGGGTAGCACCAGTATCCAATAGAAAAGTGATGTCTTTACCTTCCACTTTCCCGTCAACAAATGGACTTGACTGATCTACCGGCAAGGATGTGCCAAGCACGCACTCCTCTTCCTCCCCCCTCAGGCACCGTCATTGCACAAAGTCTGTATTTTCCTCATCATTCTGTAACAAATATTGTGTAACAGTTCTATTATTCTTACCACTTTCTCCTTGAAATCCGGTGTTTGCACTGAACTTTTGATGGTTCACAAAATTTGGCATAGGAGCTGGTGGCACCTGATATTGTGGAGTAACTACCTGCTGCTGCTGATTCATAAGTACTTCATTCTGCATCTGTGGAATTAGATTTTGATTTGGCCCATTATTACTCTGAATACTCTTACACTCGTTCTTCCAATGTCCAAGCTTTCCGCACGCATGACAAGGAAACTTCTTCGCATTTTCTCTATTCATTCGTCCTCTAAACTTACTACCATTAGCCACTCGATCATTCTGACTCTGCTCTTTCACTTGATTGTCATTCTGTATATTAGTTTTATTCTCCTGCTGTTCTGCCAATTTTACCTGTGCCCACATCATTTTCTCCTTTAACTTTCTACGCCTTGCCTCAATGTCCTCTCCACAATATTTTGCATACTTTAAAATTTCATCCACTGTCTTACTCTGCCAGCACAACATGTGCTGCTGAATCATCTGACTAATTTCCGGTTTCAAACCATATACAAACCGATACACAAAATGTCCCATGTCTTTATCACCAATATTCTCAAAACCACCATACTGCTTAAACACCTGCAATAACCTTTCATAATATGCGTGTACAGATTCATTCGGTTCTTGAGTTGTCCTGTCTATCTTTACCCAATCTGTTTCTTTAGGAGGTATTTTCCTTTCAAATATGTAATCACTTGGTGATATTTCTTCATTACTTCCTCTGAGGGTGCTCCTGTCTTCGAGTCTCTAGCATATTCTTCACTTGGCCAGTCAATTGTAATCTTACACTCTGTCCATAAATCAGCAGGTACCACAATGTCAAATAAACCATCCAAATCTTTTAATAGAACCTTTGAAACTTTCACAAATCTTTTCACTTGCTTATACCATTCCACTGGTTTTTCTCTCAGTTTTGGAAAATCATTTGTAAATGACAAAATATCTTGTCTACTCCAAGGAACATGAACGTATCCACCTCCTGGAACTTCTCTCATTGGACACAATTTCTCAACCTTTTCTGTTTCCCTTACTGGAAATGCAGATGATGCTTCTCTCGCTTGAACTTCCTCTTTCTTTCTTATCCATCTAATTCTCCATTTATCAATGTCTGCCCATTTTCGCAAAATATTCATTAATTCCTTTATCTGTAGTCTTTTACCAGAAGCATTTATGCTTTCTAAATCTTTGTCAGTAAAATCCACTCGATATGGTTTTTGCAACAATTTCGATTTCCCTATATCTATTCCAATCTCTGAAGCGACTTCTGTTAGTTTCTCATGAAATTCTCTTGCTCTCCTGGTTATGCTCTTACATAAAAATAATATTTCCTCATCATTATAAACATTCAGTCTTTCTAAGCTCACACTTCCCACTATCATCTCTTCTAATTCCACTTTCAATCTACTGATATCTTACATTTTTGGTGGTGGGTTCCGATTATCTATTTCCTGTGCCCATCTTTCTATATCTTCAGGGGTAACTACTGTTGCACCTCCAGTTCTTATAGGAACCAATGATCTCTTCTCTCTCAAATTTGTGGGTGTAATTCCTCTCGGAGTTTCAGTTGAAGTTTCTACATTTGGAAGATCCATTAGTGAAATAACTGATTCATTTTCACTAGTTTGGTCATCCGTAATTATTACTTCTCTTCTGGGACTTGTTAACGGAATTGTCACAGTTTGTGGTTTCTGACAAGTCTTTTTATCTCCATACAATGGGATTACCGGACCAATGGTCACTGGTACTGTTAAAGCTTTAGCATTTAAATTTAATTGGCTATTTTCTGAACTAATTCTTCTTTTGTTTTATTCAAAACATCTCTTTCATTATCCTGCAGCACCCTATTAAATGACGTATCATGTAAAATTTGTGGGGTTAGGCATTCCTATCACTGGTGCACTTGGGGTAACCTTACTAGTTGCTTCTTGATATGGTGGTGGATTTTTAATTAAAATATCCTCCAATAACTCATCATCTGATTCTCCATATCCTGTGATATTCAAGTGTTTCGTTTTCTCCTTACACTTTCCTCCAGTCTGTTCCTCAGCCATTAACACTGGATATAAACCTTCGGACACCATAGCCCTCCTCCACTGTTTCATCTGCCCTTTACGTGATTCTTGCAAATATCTGGGAAAGAACCCTTTATATCTCCCACCTCTATTTTTCTCGCGTTCATATGACTCAGTCTCCCATTCTTCCAAAGCCTCGTACTGAGTTAACCTAGGTCTAGGTTCCAAATCATTCATTCTCATTCTCAAATTCTGAAGAATTCTCCCATTAAACGTACCATTTTCAGGAAATGCCAGTACTCCATCACCTTTCGTATATTCTATCCAATTTTCCAACCACACGCAAGTATGATTTCCTCTTTCCATCATCATAAAAGATGCTGGTGTCTTTGGTGGCGGAATAGGAATTCCCTCTCTAGTCAACACAAGCTTATCTTTTTAAAGAAATTCTTAACTCTCTTTATAAATGATATTTTTCTCTTTTCTCCATACATCCTAGATGAACGATATATAAAATTGTATTCTGAAAACCCTTGAAATCTTCTATTTGCGCCTCTTTCACTGGCGGTCAAATCAGAATCTTGCATACAAATCCTCTTTCTACCAATCCTAGCACGGCTTCTAACTGATTATCCAATCAAACTCAGGCTCACGCTCGTGGTATAACCAATGCGGCCTTTTGTGACGTCAGTTCTGCTCCTTACTACTGACCCCTCCTTTACAAGGCTGCTTCTGTTACACGCCCGCTGTTTCAACCTATCCCAGCGCGGCTCTTTGTGACGCCAGTCCAACTCCGGCGACTGACCCTCCCTTCACAAGGTAATACGAAAACTTATTTTCTTTATGCTTTACATTAATTTCTTTGTTATTAACTACATAAAAACATTTGCTACTCTGCCTGTTGCTCTAAAACCAAAGGATAGATTCTCTTTCCACTGCGAGTAAAACCTTCCGCTTACTCTTCATACACTGCGAGTAAAACCTTCCGCTTGCCCTTTATTCAAGCTCCAGAGAACCTGCTACTCCTCCAGTGTCACCCGTTTTGGGAAATGAGGCCAAAGTTTCACCAGCGAACCCCTTTTGCTATCATTCGCACTTTACTTTTATACGAAATAGTCCCTAATTTAACACTGCCAGCCCTGCGTAGCTTCTCAGTGTTATTCCAACAGACGAGTAACCTCACTGCAGTGTGGTTTCTATCGCCACCCGCTATTCATTCCCCGGGAATTCTGAACAACATAGAACAAAGACGCTAACTCTTTTGTTAAAACATAAATCAATAATCAATAATCTATACTTATCACCAAACTAGTCAATAATAACCATAGCTCTGCTACCAGAAAACTGATCCAGCGGTGAACTAACAACAGATACTCTACTATCATATACTCACCTGGGCCCATAAACACTTACACAGATCCAAGTAGACCGCTGGGTTTAGTTTATAATTTCCATTTTCAGGTTCAGTTATTACTTGTTCCTAACTAACCTTTCACTGATCAAAAAGTTCTTTCCTCTGGTCAATGGACCATTAGTTGAACTAGTTGATGGTAATAATTAACATAACTTATTAACTATTCTTTATTTAAAGAAAATAACCACAAACTCTGGAATTTTTTTAAATCTTTATCTAAATTATGAATGTGAACCATCAAAATTACAGCGCAGTCACCCTTAACTTCGAGAGAGAAATCCAATCATATTAAACATACACTTCGGACTCATGCAATGACTAATGCTCAGAAAAGGAGAGGACAGAGAGAAAAGAACATTTATAAACGAACAATGAATAATAATTACACAGGATGGTGTGAAGACCAAACCCTCTGGCCAAAGGGCTGGTAAGGGTCCCCCGGGATAGATCAGGAGACAAAGATTTCAGGACAGGAATCAGGACAGGATACTTAACCTCTCTAGAATACCGACGTCTGCGTCGCACCCCTCTCTAACACTCTCTTCCTCCTCAAGATTCTTCTGCGATCTTCTTTCTAACCCAATTAAATCAAGATAGATGGTTCTGCATCCGAAGTCTTCATCAGCATCCTACAGCGTCTTCATCAGCATCAGCACCACCCACCGCACCGACAGCATCCCGAGCTCTGCAGCATTAAGTAAATCTCCGTCCCTCTAACTAACTAAAGCTACTTCAGTTATACCTTCCGTTGGCCACGGACCACCCACTAAAGTTTCAATACCGCAAAAATACTAACTCTGATTGGACAGGCAAGGGGGGATGATCATCACACCATGCTTACACATTACTTTTTCCATTGCACTATTGTTCGCAGAACCCATCCCCTTAAACTTTATTCTTTTATTTAGTTCCCATACATATCCCAACTTTATTTGATACAATAATTTCAACACCATGAATACAAGTTTTCTTGGATGAACTCTTCACCCTCCGTTCACAGGGTACATCATCCTCATCCTTGGACGGATGTCAAATCCTGACTCATCCTTCCGGGTTCACTCTTGTGTAGGCATGCGCAGACTTGAATTTGTCAGCTCAGTTTAGACAAACGTTAAAGGCCCAAATACGCACTAATAATAAAGTCAAAAGAGGAAATGTTACTTTCACAAATAAATGGTTTCACTGTATACCACCCATCTCTACTCTAACCCAATATACTTATTAATACCCTTTCTGCATTAGCATTAGTAAAATAGCTTATTTTCTATTCAGCTAAGCAGGTGCCATGCATAGAGTTTTCCCTCCAAGCATTAAACGTCATACTACGTAGATGCAGTTCTAGGGGTGGGCGGAATTTGCGTAATCGCGCTACGCAAAGCTCCGCGAAACGGTAAAAATCTCCGCGAGCACGCAAAAGTTCCGCGAACACGCGGAATTGCTCGTTCCGCCCGTTCGCGATGCTTTTTTCCTGTTCGCGAACGCTGTTTGCGTGCTCGGGGAGAAATATCTTGCGAACACGCATTTTGAAAGCGCGAACAAGCAAAAAACTCCGCGAAGTCGGGGATCGCGGAATTTTGGCAATTTCGCGTTCTCCGCGGAACGCGAAATTACCCAAATTCCGCAAATTCCGCGAGGGGAACTGAATTTACCGCCCAGGCCTACAGTTGACGCGTGCACAGTAAAGATTCCCCAGTTAGAGCGATCTTAGTCCTTCGTTCATATTGTTAGCGTTAGTAAACACATATGCAAGCTTCTCTAACCCGTGTGTCTTCTGTATTTGCGTGTTATTATTTACAAGACGTTATTAGTAATTCGTTAGCGGGTTAAATGAGAGGTTTGCTTCTGAGCAAGTCTCCTTTACGAGTCCTTGCTCCATCACAGGAAGCAAAGAGAGAGTAGGAACTCAGGAAATTAGAGCGTCTGTTAGTAGTGGGAAAAGATGGTCATTCCAGCACTTTTTGCAACAATGTCTCAACTGGTACCATTGAAGGGTTCGGCCCAATTTAAAATCATATCATGATGTCAGATTGGGTTGCACATTTCTTAAACTTGTATTCCTTTGTAGAGCGTAGCAAAGCTCTTGAGAAGGTTCCCAGTGATTTACATTGGTTGTTCCATCAGCCCAGTATCCATGATAGGCTCCTCTATCCCGCCATGTGTCATACTGGATAACATAAGCTTTACCCAGGAAGTCAGTCAAGCAATTATGAATATCGTCCATAATAAAGTCCCTGGGCTAGATAAGGTACCAGGGGGCTTTTTTTGGGAAAGGATTGATGTTTGGACCCCCTATTGCATTAGAATTTTTAATGCCATTTTGGAAAGGGCCCCCATCCTGCCCACTTGGGCTGGGGCTGAGATCAGCCCCATTTTTAAGAAGGGTGCCTGCAACCTTCCCTCAAACTACAGGCCTATTAGCTTAATTGTTAGTACTCAAAAGCTTTTTGCGAGGGTTATTCTGAGGAGATTGCATGATTGGATGACTGCCACAGAGATGCTAACCCCTCTACAAGCTGGTTTCAGAGACTGCAATAAATCAGGTGCTTCGTCTCCAGCTGTTGAACTGGAAGTTTGTTCATCTAGGGGGTGGGTGCCCTTATGTGGTGTTTGAGGACCTTAGGTCAGCGTTTGACCTTATCTCTCATCCTAAGTTGTGACATATCTTGGCTGACATAGGGGCCCTGCAATATTTACTGAATATTTTTGTGAGACTTCATATCAACAACTACTCACAAGTCAGATGTGGGAAGTTGAGGGAAATGACAAATCACTACCCAGTACATTGAGGGGTTAGGCAGGGATGCGTCCTCGGACCCACATTATTAACACTATGCATTACCGATCTTGTAGCCAATGTGGACCATTGTGAGTCTGATTCACCTCGCCTCGCAAACGTCAGGGTTCTGGCCCTGATGTTTGCCGACGATACACTGTGCCTCTCAAAATCTCCCATGTGTCTCCAAAGAATCCTTGATAGTTTTGATTGTTTCTGTAACTTTAGGGGCCTAGCTGTTAATATCACCAAATCCAAGTATATGGTAGTTGGGGCCAGATGTACGACGTGCAAAATAGCACCTCGCAAATTGCGAGTCTTTTGCGACTCACAATTTGCGAGGCGCTATTTTGCATGTACAACACTGTGTTTAACTCTGTTTGCGATTCCCAATGGGGTCGCAAATTGCGAGGCTCATGAATATTTATGAGCCTCTCGCAATTTGCAAGCCCATTGGGAATGACAGGCCCTCCCAGGGATGGTGGCCTGCTGGGCTCAGCAGACCACCATGTCTGGGACTGCTTTTAAATAAAGCAGTTTTTTTTAAATGGAACGGGATGCATTTAAAAAAAATAAAATGAAACGTTTTCGTTTCATTTTTTAAGGACAGGCAGTAGTCCCTGGGACCACTGCCTGCCCTTAAAAAATATTTTTGGAGCAAGTCACAAAGGGGAAGTGGTCCCCTGGGGATCCCTTCCCATTTGCGACTACATTACCACCCTCTTGAAGAGGGCAGTAATTTGCGAGTGTTGGCAAAACATTTATACATGGCTCTGCGGTCGCTATTAGGAAGGGAACGCCCCTTCCTAACAGCGAGTCACAAAACCTATTTAGCGACTCACTAAATAGGCTTTGTACATGGCCCACAGTGATTTTGCATGTGAAAACAGGTTGCAAACCTGTTTGCGCATGCAAAATCACGTCGTACATCTGGCCCTTAACCTTTGCCATTCCACATGCTCAAATCTTACACTCAGAGGGTCCACCCTGGAGCAAGTCCACACTTTTGATTATCTGGGTGTTACCTTAACAGAGCAAACACAAGGAGATGATGGGCGGAGAGCTGAAACTTTTCAGACACTCACCCCCAGTCACTGATCTGGGTTGAATCCATCATCATTCTTTAGCTCACTTTGCCACCTCAGTTCAGACCCAGCTATATGCAAATCAGTCTTGACCCTGTGCCTCATGGCAACAGTCCAGCCCGAACTGACAAGCCAGGTCTTCCCTGAACCGGAAACAAGCATCCTGGGACCGGTTTTTGGGTAACACCCTTCATCAGCTAGGCTAGCTTGAATCCAGTGGCAAAGTGAGCAAGGGACAATTTATTGAGACAACATCCTACTCCTGAGAGTTTGGTGGTCACGGCATCCACCAGCAGAGTGAACCCTAATTCTTTTCCCACAACTCATCCTACTTTGAGTCTAAGGGCATGGAAGCTTTTCGCAAGTTCATGTTTTGTTTGGCTAGTTTTGCTTTGCTATCAGGTAATGCTAATTGCTCTCTAGGGCCTAACAGTATTGTCCCATGCGATGCCGGCAATTCCAGTTTTCTTCAAGGCTGCAGCAGTCATACCTTATGGGATGCAGTTGGTCACATCCTGCTGGCATTTCTGAAGGACCTTTGGGCATCTTTAGCTGGAACCATACAGGGTGGCCAGTATGCAGCAAATATGTGATGAGGTCTGGCTTCTACAAAACTGACTGCTTGGATTGTGCATTGAGAACAAGTGTGGTGCTTCGGTACCATGCCTAGATGAGGTCTTCTCTGGGGATGTCCAGGCATCTTTTGATAGGCATGCTATCTAATGGCTCTTGACTTTTTGGTGAAAAGCAGACTGGGCCCTGGAATGGGTTAAGGAGAGCTGTGACATAGAGTTTTTCCTTGGGGCTGTTTGCCCCTACTAGACAAATTCGTCAACTGTTTCTCCCCTTATCTGTCTACGCTAGGGGTTTGAATACTGCCAATGTCAGACTCTGCCACCAGCACAAGAGTGTGCTCTGGTATTTCTTGGCTTAGGCCCTGGCAGCAGAGATATTGTTTAGGGCATCAGTGCAGTCTCTTTAGCCAAAGGAGCCATAGAGAGGGCTCCGGCCTCAGAAGGAGAAACTTGGTGTTACTCCTGCTACGTCCTTTTGCTGAAGAAGGACCAAGGTCTTTTTACTTTGTTTAGATCTTTGCCCTCTCAACACCATCCTGCAGAAGGACAAATTCAAGATGTTCACGCTGGTCCAGGTCTTGGATCACAAAGACTGGATGATAACACTGGACCAGAAGGACACATATTTCTGCATTCCTGTCTTTCAGAACCGACTGGCCTTACCTGCAGTTCACAGTGGGTCAGAAGCATTTCCAGTTTGTGCTTCTCTACTTTTGCCTTACCAATGCCCCTTGGGTGTTTACAAAGATGATGGCGGTGCATCTTCGGAGGTCAGGTGTACCAGTCTTCCTGTACCTGAACAACTGGAAGCTAAAGGGGGGTTCACCCCAGGCAGTCAAGGACCACCTCCAGATGGCAGGGGACCTTGTAACATTTCTGAGGCTCACTATCAGCATGCCGTAGTCACACCTGTCTCTTTCACTGGTGTCCCTTGATTGGAGCTATACTGAATTCAGAGCAGTTCCGAGCCCGACCTCCGAGTGGGGAGACAAGGACATTTCAGCTATGATCCTGAAGTTTCAGTCTCCATCCTGTATCTCAGTGAGGATGGCGTTGAGGTTACTGGGACTCCGGACCTCCTGTATTCTGGTGGTCCAACATGCCAGATGGCACATCTTCTGTGAGATATGTCGTTCCAGTGTGCAGAGCACCAGCTGAACCTGTCAAATTACATCCAGGTTTCGAAGGACACTGCAAAAGATATGCAATGGTGGCTGCTAGCCTGCGGCTGATCCAGTGAAAGTCCCTTCTCTATTCCCCACCCGGAACTAATGATGGTCACGGATGCATCACTTATGGGCCAGGAGGCCATTTGGGAGAGGTGGAGATCACAGGAGTCTACTCTTTGGTGGAAACCCATCTGCAAATCATTTTGTTGGATTTACAGATCCATTTGTCATTGAAAGCTGTCCTTCCATTCATGGAGGAGAGATTAGTACAGGTACTCAAAGACAATAGCACCACCATGTGGTACTGCAACAAGGAGGGCAATGAGGGGCCTTGGTCCTGAGCCAGAAGGGTCTGTGCCTCTGGAAGTGGCTAACTCACTAGGGCATTTCTCTGTTTGTGAACCACCTGGTGAGATCTCTAAATGCCTGGATGGACGAACTTAGTCACAGATGCCTAGCAGATCATAAATGACAGCTACAACTGGAGGTGCGCAGGATGTTTACTAGCAATGGGGAGAACTTTGGCAACCACAGAGAATGCACAAAGTCAGCATTTTTGCACACTAGAGTTCCCTAGATGACTGTCTCTCAGAGGCTCATTCCACCCACAGCAGCACTCCTGAATGCCTTTCTACCTCTTCCCTTTTTGGCTCAAGTTCTGAAGAAGATAAAGCCCATTTGAGCCCAAGTTATTCTAGTGGCTCTGAATTGGGACAGAAGGCTGTTGTATCCAGAAGGTCTGGGCATGAGCATTTGTACTCCAATCAAGCTGCTGCTTCAGAAGGATTTCTGTTGCAGTAACAGTATAAGGTCCTGCGCCCGAATCTCCAAACTCTTCACATACATGGGTGAATCTTGAGCAGTGGCAGCTAGTCTCCTTTGATCTTCCTCCAGAAGTTGTTGATATGATTCTAGCAGCCAGGTGTCCATCCACAAAATCAGTGTACCCTGGGCACTGGGACAAAGTTGTGGATTGGTGCAACAGCCGTCAAATTGACCGCATATAAGTCAAATTGCTTGAAGTGTTTTTGTTTTCTCGTTAGTCCAGCAAGGCTTTGCATTGGGCACTGTTAAATGTTATTTATGAGCTCTTTCTTCTTTTTTTGAGGTTGCTAGATCAGCCTTCTTTGTTAAATTACATGTTGTCATGATACTTCTTGAAGATGTACAGTACATGTTTCCACCAAAACCCTTTGTGATGCTACAGTGGGACTTCAATTTCGTTCTCACTTTTCTAATGAGTACCCCATTTGAGCCAATGCATAGCTGTCCACTGCATCTCTACACCCTGAAAAAAAAATTTTTTCTGATCGCCGTCATGTCAGCTCATTGTGTGAGTGGGCTGCAGGCCCTTTCAGACCAGACGCCTTATACATTGAACAATTACCAGAGAAGCTGTTTCTGAGAACTCAAACTGCATTCCTACCAAAGGTGAGTGATCGCCTTTCCCTGCTGGTCAGGTGATCACTCATCTGAATTTCTTTGCCCCACCTCACCCCTCAAAAGAGGAGGAAATGATACATCATTTGGACCCCAATAGAGCCCTCAGTTTCTACATTGATTGTACCATCGGGTGGACAATCAACTGTTTGTGGGTTTGTCGGAAGCTAAGAAGGGCAAAGCAGTGCAGAAAGAAACCATCTCTAGGTGGATTACTCTCTGCATCAAAATCTGCAATGCATTAGCTAAGAAACAGCCACCTTAATGATTGAGGGCTCATTCCACTCGACCCACTGCTGCTACTGTGTTAGCATGTGGGCTGCCTTTCATGGATATCAGTCAGGCTGGTATGTGAACATCAGTGCACATGTTCACAAAGCACTACTGCCTTGAAAGTCAGGTCCATGGGGACTGGCATTTTGCCTATTCAGTCCTGCAGGACTTTTTAGTCTGAGCCATTTCACAGACCCACCGGAGGCGGTGTTGCTTTGGTATCTATTTACAAGGTGACAAATCTAAGACTAAGTTACTTACATTTGGTAACACTCTTTCTTGTGTATATTCTATCTAACTGCAGATTCCTCTCCTACCCATCAACCTCTTCGTTCTGTGAAATGGACTATTTTTCCATATAAAAAGTTCCAACCTAGCGATCTCACACTGGTCAGGACACTTTACTAATTGGCTCTGTTTCTGAGTGCACTGGCAATCCATGGAAAGCAACTGACTTTAGAGTGTATGGATGGAGCTTATATGCTGTCCCGCTCAATGCTTCTGGCACGGAATGAGGTGGGCACAGAGCTGCACAACACCACCAACCAATGTGCAGGAGAACTGCTTTTGGGTTTTCAGATCTAGTCAGACACCTGGGGGAATATTCACCAGGAGAGGAATCTGCAGTATCTACCGGAAAGAATGTTACTGAAAGTAAGTAACTTCTTCAATATAACCGAAGCAGATATAGATGATGAAACACATCATTGGTGCCAGGGTTAACTTGATTGTTGACAAATGATGGAGTATTGGGGTCAGCACTCATTTTTGAAAGGAGATCTGATGGTGCATGTTTCAGTTTTTGATTGACTTTTCCGGTAGCAAGTGCAACATTGATGAGATTTATGATTGTTGGGGTTAAAGCAGAGAGGCCTAGGTTGACATGTTCATCATTGCAAATACTGTTGAGGGAGTATTTGAGTTTAATTTTAAAAGATTGAGGAGCTGGAAGGGGGCAGTGGTACTTTGCTGCCTCTGAAAGTGTCATTTTGCCCCTGAAGACAAAAAGTGTTCATACAGCCCTTTGAAGATAAGTAGGGTTTGATAAACATGTGAAACCAGCAACTCTTTTCAGATCTGGAACACTTATTTGGTTGGGCATATTGTTTTGGTGCTTCTAATCTGGAGGAGGTCTTAACCCTCAAACAACTCTTAGATAAGCTACTGTATAGTAAAGGCATGCATCATGCATGTTGTGTAAAAACCTGTAGTTAAACTTTGACCCAAATATGTTTTAAAGCTTAACCCACACGTTTTAGTTGGTGGAATTTGTCCATGTGTGTTTTGAAAACATGACTCATAATAGTGCAACTCAACAAGGTGGCAATACCTGGCTTTATTTTCCAGTTGAGAGGATATCTGTTGGAAATGTTTATTTTGGGTTATCTGATGCAAAAGATACTTGCAAAAAGTGATCAGGAGTTGTAGTTTCGGATTGGAGGGTTCTCTGTGTCAGAAACTCAAAATTCAAGTCATTGTGCACATTTCACCACATGTTACACATAATAAGGTACAAGTATCCATCATGGTGGTTTTGAAAGCAGGGAAGTTGAAGTACTTGTGTTCAGTACTGAGCTGGTCCATAGTGAGCTGGGGCTAGTCTCCTTTGGGCTAGAGAGTGATGATGTCAAGGGCAAGAGGAGTAAGGACAGCATAAAATGCCTCTCTTACAGGGGTTTAAGGCTTTGTGACAGGGGTTTGTGTATTTTCCTTGCGACTGATATGGTTGCACCCATTCTGCTTCCCTGCACAGTTTTTGGGTTCCGTACCTTCCATCTTTCCTTCACACCAACAGATTAATGGTCAGAGTGTTTTTGAAGATACTAGATTCTCTTCTCCTTTGATTAGTCAGCCGTACATCAGGCCTCCAGATCAGAGTTTACAAATACTTTATGCAGGGTGGGCTTTAGCGCTGGTGGCACCTGACGCAACAATCTATTTTGGCGCCCCCCCTCTCCACGACCTCCTCCTCTGATTCCCTCACCGCCACATGGCAAAAGTGTCCCTCATCTCTGCATAGCCCCTTTCTCACATACATATCATTTCTTTTAAAGCGCTGCTAAAGGCTGGCTTCACTAATCCACTCAGCTATCCACATAAAATACAAATCTGTTCCTTGCAGCCGGCATATTATCCCTCTGTGCTACTTTATGGCGAATCAAAACAGCCACTAGACAAAACTCTGATCTCACTCTCTCTAGCGGGAACATTAATCACAAGAGTTATCTTGACATTTTTATTGCTGCCTGCAAACTAGATGCACAAGGAACTCTGCAGCAGGTGCTTTTAAATTGTAAGTTGTTGGTAAATACAGCCCCCCCTAAGTCAGTGCCCCCCCTCCAGGTCAGCCCCCAGTGTGGCCGCACTGGTCGCACCACCCTAAAGCCGGCCCTGACCATAGCTTTCCTCCCGTTTCTTTCTCTGGCTAATTCCAGGTAGCTAGAGACTAGTTACAGAGACAAACACAATTTTTTGTTGATAAGCCTGTGCATTCATAATTACACATAGAATGACCATTTGTTTCCCGGTCCTGTGTTTATACTTTTTTCTCCTCCTTCAGACTGTGTCAGAGCTGTGGTCCCCAAGAATAGTACCCCCTAGCCCCCCATTCAGCAGCACTGACTCATTGTAAAAACTGGGGGGCTTATTTACAAGACCCTTGCGCCACTTTTGCGTCATTTTTAACATGGGAAAAGTGACACAAAAGTGGCGCAAGGGGCTTGTAAATCTGCCCCTGGAGGTTCTGTGTGGCCACATGAGGTGAAGGATTTGGGGATGGTACTGTGTGGAAAGAAAACCTACATAACAGAGCAGGAACACTGTACCTAAATGTGTAATAAGCATTCACCACCAGTATCATGTTATACCCATGTAGCTTTTACCAAATATAAATCACTGTCCTTGCAGAGAATAAATGTGATGCTTAACTATCTTACCAAAAACACTGTGAGATTTTGTTTAAACGTCCTACTTCTTTTCAAAAAAATGAATTCATTTCATTTCTGAGGACTTGTTTAATAGCATTCTGTTTGTGAGTCTCTGGTGTTTCGTCATACCTTTCCAAAAGACCTTCTTTCAGTTTCTTGAACCTGCCTGGAAGGGTTCTCACTCAGTGTTGCCTCACACTGTCTCACTCAGTTTCAATAATGCAAACTTTGGAATTATTTCTCCATAACAACCTAAGAATGCTAATCGTGTATCACAAGTCTGACCACTCTCTTTGCTTTTAAAATGCCTATTTACTAACTTTTGTTTGTCAGTATCATCAAATCAAGAATGTTATTTTCACTGTAAGTAACCAAGCCTGTGCTTTTTGCAATCACATCCTTAAAAAGGGTTTCAATCATTAAAAACAATGCTTGCTACCATGTCCGAAGTTCGCCTCTCTTCCTTTTGTTCCTGTGTGAGGCTTATTGCAAAACTCCTGGAGTTTCTCTGGTGATATCTGTTGAATCATAAACAAAGCAAGTAGCAATGTGGCTATTCATGCTTACTCAAAAAGGCCAAAGAGATTTCCCACAAGATCTCATTTTCTTCCCGTGGGACCGCAGGAAATGCTCGCAGGATTGCTCCTGAGTTTATATGGCAGCATGACAGGCTAAACAGTAATCCAGACATTTAACCTCTGGTGTCCATACAGGTTACCTCCTTGTCCCCAATATTCTCCACTGTTGATACTCCTGCATACCCACTGTGTCACTTTTTTAATGCAAGTTGGATGACACTGAATAAGAGTAAGCCTTTACCGTGGCTGAATTGCTAAATTACATGCCAAAATTACTGAAGCGTATCTAGTAGAGGCTCAAAATGGACACAATTGAGACTTAGGTGATGTAAGGAAGGAAGGATACTTGGATAACCATCTTAAGAGCTACTGAAATAAGGGATTTCCACTTCATAATCAATACTGTGAAAAAACACAAGGTTTGAAGTTGGGTGTTATGCTTAGTTTTGTACTTGGAATGCCTGCTCTTATATTTTCATATCCCTGCCAACTGAGATTCTAACCTGTCTTTCTCAAAATGGCCTAACCTTTGGCATATTGACAGGTTTTAGTCACACAACTTGATTATTGTAAACCATTTCAGTGCAGTCTTCCATGATTCCTTCTAATACATCTTAGATGATTCAAAATATGGCAGGTTGCTTGATAGCCATGAATTTGATTGGACACTCCCCTGCTGAGAGCCCTACATTATTAGCTTAAATCTGGTATGGCCTACGACAAAAAGCTTGTATTTATCAATAAGTAAGGTATGGTTCCAACCTCAATTGCCTGAAGTAAAACCTCTAAAACAGTAGACCAAGATGACATCTGCATTCTACAGCCCAGTGTTTTTGTCACAGCTCACTGTTGCAAAGAATACATGGAAGGAATGATTTTTCCTTTCCCACGTCTTTTCTCTCTGACCATGCAGGATTCAGATAGTATCAACAAATCTGGATTTTCTCAGGCAGCATCTCTTTATCCTAGCTAGCTGCATGGATGGACAGTTCCTAGAAGCACCAAAACTGTTAGGTGGACATTGTATTTTATAAATGTAGAAATAAGCTAACTGCATAGTCATTTATTAGCTACAGGTATCAAACATAAGCTGGAAAGCATGACTAGGCAATATATTTAAAATTGTCAATGTAAGAAATGGGGTTATTAGTTGTGGGGAGCGTGGAAGCCCCACTCAGGCAACAACCAAAATCCTTGTCAAGGTGAACCACAAATGTTGCTATATTAATCTATGCTTTGCCCTGGTGGCTTGGTACAAAACTAGAAAAATCCCAAACCAACTTAGAACAACAGAGTACATTTTAAAAAACAAAATTATACCAGAACAACAACAATTCAATCAGTAGAATTGGAAATATTAAATTGTATAGTTTTAAGCAGTTATAGTGTTTAAATGCACAAAGCACCACTCACGTTTATCCGGTCATGCTAGACCAGGGGAAAGTCACAAGCTGAGGCCAACCACTAAAGAGTTCGGCCTGATACTGGGACCAGGTTATTCCCACTGAAAAAGTTGCATTCTGAAAGTCTGGTGCAAAGAGTTGCATTCACGTTAGGGGAGGCCGCAAGGAGTAGGAAGAACGTTTCAGAGGTTTGCCACTGTAGCACAAAGAGCAGGCCTGGCTTCAAGGATGGTCATCCATGTACCACAGAGATCCAGTTGGGCATCACGGATGGTTGTTGCTGGAGCTTCACGTTGGCTGTCATCGCAGGCTGTTGTTGCTGTAGATCTCACATTGCAGGTCATCACAGGCATTCACTGTAACGCAAAGAGCTGGGTCCCCGGAGCTCCATGTTGGCAGTGATTGTGGGTAGCAGAGCATCAACACGAATGGGCCCGTTCACGGTCTTGAAGAGTCCAAACTTTCAAGATTTCTCCTTTTCTTAAAGAGTAGTGCACTCTGATGCCAGCCAACAGTCCAGGCCCTGGGGAGGCACCTCTTAGGGATCAGGGACTCACTCTAGCAGAGGCCAGCAGGGCTCAGGCAGGTCCAGTTGCAGGTCCAGTCAGGTTCAGTGCAGGAGGTCAGCTAAGCAGTTGCAGGGAGGCCTCTGGAGCTTGTTGTGTCCCAGTAGCTCAGAACAGGAGGTCAGCCAACTGGCTCTTGGAGTCACTCAGGTAACCTGAGATATAGGGAGCAGGTCCAATCTTCCTTCTCAGAAACTAGGGTAGTCCTCAAGCAGCAGGACAGTCCTCTGGTGGACAAAGCAGGCCTCAAGCAGCAGGACAGTCGTCTGGGGAACAAGGTAGTCCCCAAGGCTCCAAAAAGCCTGAGGTTACAAAAGACTAGTGCCAGGTTCCTTTGTGTGTGCTGGAGGCAAGCCTTTTTAAATGTAGATGGGGCAAGGAACAGGTCCGTCCCTAACCATCCAGGCAGGATGACCCATCCCCTTTGTTTCATTGCCTGGCAGGAATACACAGTCATGTGACCCAGGATACTTGAAGAAGGCACAAATGATTATGATAAGAATATAGCGACTTTCCTAAAGGGGCACTTTCAGAATTGTGACTTAAAAGACGACTTTACAGTTATAGAGAATTTAAATTTTTTTGAGTCTAAACATTATATTCCCATGTGCTCACAATCAAAAGTCATCACTTATAAAATGTAATATGGTAACCCATATTTTAGTCAATAGGACAAAAAGACCTTACATTAGTGAAAAATGACTTTAGACGTTTTTCATTACCAGGACATGTAAAACATAAACCCACACATATTGAGCATGTACATTTTTGTGGTATCTGTGTTTAAATGAAATCTCAAATTACCAAAGCTGTATGGCTGTTATAACCCTTACCCATACCAACACAGCCTTGCTCTAGTGTCCATTTACTTTTTTGGCTAACTTCCTAGGTCACAAGGATTCACTACCATTCTTGTCATCATGGATTATTTTACTAAATTGGATCATTTGATTAATTTGCAAACGTTGCCCTCTGTATCCAAACTAGCCTGAGTTTTCCCTAAAGGGGCTTTCAGGTTATATGTCTTACAGAAGTGAGTGTAACAGATGGCAACAAACTTTTGGTTTAAACTTTAGAAAAAATTAACTGCAAAATACCAGTCATCACCCTCAGTTGTCGGGGTCAATCAGTCTTTTGTACAAATTTTGATGTTTTCTGATGAAACATCAAGATGAGTGGGCTCAATGGCTGGCCATAGTGGAGTTTGTTTATAATGAATCACTTTAAAGCCATTAGGATGTCTCCGTTCTTTTGTTCCTGTGGGTATTGTCTTAGAGCATGGCCCAGGCCCTATCGCTTTCCTAAGTATCTTCAGTTTAGTCTCTTTCACAATCCCCATTACAAATTCAGAAGATGGCTTTTTAACATCTGGTCAAAGCTAAAACTGACTCCAAGATATTTGCTAATAGACACCCTGTTCCTTCCCCACAATACAGAGAGAACGACCTAGTCTAGTTATTCCCCAGATTTTGTCCATTCCTGGGTCACATTCGAAGTTTATTCTTGAGTTGTGGTTCCTTTTAAGGTGGTACATGAGTGGGTTTGTTGACTATCAAACTAGCTTTAATGGCTCACTGAAAAGTCAATTAAGTGGTACATGTCTCTAGAGTCAAGAAAGCAATGCGTAGAAATGCAACTCCTCTACACCCACTAATCATAGATCATGCTCTAGAATATGAAGTAAAGAGAATAATTGATTCCCATAGAGTAAGGGACCAGTTGCACTGTTCAGTAGTTTGGAAGGGCTATGAAGTGTGTGCTTGGGAGACTAGCTCTTATATTCATGCTCCATGGTTGTTGTGCCAGTTTCAAAATAGGTACATATTGAAGCTGAGTTCAGGACAGGATAGAGGAATGGGTGAAATTCAAAGCAGAGATACTTTAAGGAAGTCAACAATACAGATGTCATACGTATCGCACCCCATAGTGAGTCTTAGGAAAAGGCATACATTTGTTGGTAGTTGTGGAAAAAGGGATGTTGGTATACTAGTGTTCGGTTCTGGCCTAGTTAATAGGAAGCTGATGCTATTCAGTTCCAGGTCCCACATGGGACAATTGTTCAGGCAGGAACAGCAGAGAGAGGATAAAAAAGCCTCACTCCATAGGCTCAGTGTCTGGTAGCAGCAGTTGGTGAGTTTTCCTTTTGTTCACTAAGTGTGTACCGGTTTTGGCATTCCTGCAGGTTTGTTTTGATTTCCCTGTGGTGGTTTCTTCGATTGGGCCTCTTACCTGGCATTACAAATATCAACACTCATGCTCCACATCTTGTAGAATACTCTGTATTTGTCATTCCTTCCATGCGGTGGCAGCTTAACAGCAGCATTCCAGATCTGAGTGTTCAACCTATATACCTCCCTAAATCCTGTTCGCTTCTGTAGCTCATTCCAGGTAGCTGGGTGCCTAGTTACATTGCTCACGCCATCTTGATGAGTAAGCATGATCATTCCTTTTTACTTGCAGTGATAGCAATGCTGGTAGTTTGTTTCCTTTACCTCTTATGTTACTTTCTTCTGCTCCTTTTTGCTCCAGATTGTCTATGGTTGCTGCATAGAGGTCACCTGTTGAATCCTATGCTGTTTTTCTATCTTCATATATCTATTCTCGATTGCCTTGATGTAACATGCATAGGGTGTTACTATAATGGGGAGCGTTTGGTATAAGCATATGAATGCAGAGCTACTCTTGATTCCTGTTTAAGATAGTGAGCATGGGGCTGTCAGAGACACCATATTGTGGACATTCCCTACCCTAACAAATACCAATAATCCCCCAGGAAATGCCAAATTAGCCCCTAATAGTGCTGCTCTGTCTGTGAAACAGAACAGAGAAAAACTTAATGAATTCCTATGGGAGATTTATTTATTTATTTATTTATAGTTTTTATATAGCGCTAGCTAGACCCAACGGTATCAGAGCGCTTTACATATAATACGCTTTACATATAATGCAAGACCCTTAGATTCAAGTACATGCATATATAGAGACGAGTAGAATAGTTAGGCAGGTAGGGTGGTTACAATCTGCGGGCAATTGGAACAGCATGAGTTAATAGAGTAAATGACACATCAGACAGCTGAAGCAATCAATCAACCGACAGTCACAAGGGTCTAGTCATACGTACAGAGAGTCCCAGGAATCTACCTAACGTATGCAGCCAACCAGATGCTACAAGTTAGGGATCCATGGGATTTTTCTGAGAGCTCATGGGTCGTGAGCAGCAGAAAAGGATGTGTTACTGAAGGCTTCCTTGATTCTTAAGGATCTGAAGAGGACCTGGGTGATAAGGTGGTTACCAGTTATATTTCAGGTTTCTAAGGTCAGTTTTTTTTTTAAATCCTCATTGGAAGGGGGGAATCCTGGTGGTTCCCACAACATGCTGCACATACTTCATAAGGAGTGGATAAAATGGTTCAACCAGCTGAGAGCAGGTAGGGTACACTTTCACCTCTCTCCCCCCAGCATTACAATTTTCGGTGAATTGTGCTTTTTTTATTGCAACCAATAATCACTCACCTCTATTACGATGGGGCTACAGATTCAGTTTTATCATGCAAAGCTTTAATTTCACCCTCATCTCTTCCGAAGACAATATGAATGTCCATATTGGTTTTTGATGTAATAAAATACAGACAGAAAAAACTAATAACTAATGAAATCATGTGGCTACCAAAGTGTGCATTTTCTTTTTCTGAGTAACATCGTTTAATGCTCCAGTAAGTCATTTTCTCAGAGACGCTATAATTCGTATCATATGGGGCCCTGCATTCATTATTCGAAGCCATGGTCATACAGTACTTTGTGTAGTTGTTCATAGACTGTGCCCTCCAGTGTAGGGCAATTGTACATGCCTGATGTATAAGTCCATCTTGTCCTTTGCTGCCCCATGTCTTGTCTTGTCATGTCATGTCTTGTCATGTCTTGTCTTGTCATGTCTTGTCCTTTGCCTCATGCCAGTAGAAATATGCCTCTTCAGGGACAAACAGTGATGTAGTTAGTTTTCTTGCTCAATTCTTTTAAATAAGGTGTAGTGCCATATAGTAAGGCCATATTGTATACCATAGTTGAGATTTACGATGCCCATTAATCATTAAAATTTAAATCCATGTTCTTAGAATTATTTTGGGACATATTGACATTGAGTATTTCAGGCTCTGGATCAAGGCTTGACTGCATGTTCTTATTTGCAAGATTGTGGCTCAATATTTTTCGACAAGCATCCATTAAGGCTCGGCATATGCACAGGATGTATGAAAGGGTTTCTTCTTTGTACCCGCAAAGCCTACAGTTTGATGCAGACCATGTCCCTTTCCCCTTGGAAGTGAAATCCTTTGTAGGAAAGTGACCCATCTTGTACGAAACAAATTTCAACTTAGGGGCTAATTAGGATGTCGGTTGGAAAGCCTCCTACCGCTGGTCGAAGGTTTTCCGACCGACATCTCTGGTTTGACTTCCGGTCGCCGTATTACAATTATGGCAGTTGGAATTCAAACCGGCCAGTCAATCCGGCTGACTTCTGATGGGCTCGAGGAGCCCGTCGGCCAGTTGCAAGGGCCGCATATTCCTGTGAGGAAGGTGTTTCTGCCTTCGGTATTATGATGGCACTTTCCAGGAGCAAATCGATGTCGGCCTTTCTGACAAGGATTTTCCTAACGGAAAGTGCCCTTGGGGGCCCCTAGCAGTGCCCCCTTCCCCCCTGGCCCGCTGGTTGGGGGCTTGGTGGGTACCTATGGTGCCTGCCACATGGTGCAGGGATTTACACAGGGACCCATTTCTCTATGGGAGCTTGTGCTATGGGCGGTTTATGGCCGCGGCACAAGCTTTCATAGAGAAATGGGAGTATGCGACCGCACCATGTGCGGTCGCATTATAATTGCGGTGTCGGTCCATCCCGAGACCGCACATTGTAATTATGCCCTTAATGTGCATTGAAAAATTACTTTTGACCTACTGTTGCATATATGAATTCCACACCATCCAGGAATGCGATTTTCCAGCAATGTTTACACATTTATTTACTAGCCTTTGGAAGGCTGCTGACATGCAGATTGTTTTCATAAACGCTTAAGATTTAGCAGGGTTAATGCTGTGTCTAAATACTTCCTCCATGGATTGTTAAGCCTTGGATGTATGCACTCTCAAGTTATACCTGATGACTTAGCATATGTCTTGGTGTATCTCGCATTTTCTTACAGGTTTTTGTGTGTACCCCTTATCGCGCTAGTTGTTTCTCATAACATGCCAAACGCCAACCATGTCTGTGCTTGAAATGATCTGTTCTTTAGTTTATATAGCTGCTTGTAGGTGGAGGCCTGTGTGACATTTAACATCCTAGATGTCCTTCAAACAATTTCGGTACCATCCCTCAGGGAGGGGATTAGTTTGCCATTCATGACTGTAAGAAGATGTTCCTGGGAAGGGCTATTTAAATTTCTTTGTAGAGATTTAAATGTGAATAGGAGGGATCTTGCTTCCACCCTCAACACTTGCAGTTGAGTCTTGAAGTTACCACGATTGTCAAATTGTAATTTTCTCTTCCAGGTAACTATGCCAAAAGTCGCTGCAGGCTATCTGGGATCTTGCTAAAGACCATAATATTGTTTGCATAGGTTTGTAGTAAAAAAAAAAGGAATATTGAAACTCATTTTGTTCAGTGACAAATTTAGGTCAGCAATGTAGAGATTAAATAACAAGGGATTCAAAACGCTTCCCTGTTTAAGTCCATTCTTCATCATGATTTTCTTTGTAGTACAAGCTCCGTCACCCAGTTTTATGGCAACCCATGCATTTGTATACAAAAACTCAATCGCTTATAAAAACATTGGTGCTACTTTCCATTGATTAAGATTTGTCCATAGACGTTGCCTTGTTACCTCGACAAAGGCAGATTTTATCTGGAGGTTGGTTATAGTTCCACCTCTTGGTCAGAATCCTGTCTAATTTGGTGATTTAATATTAAGTTGCTCATCCCAAGTCTCCAAGTCCTTCAGAAGCAACAATGCAAATATTTTGCTTCAATGTGTGTTGGTGTTGCCCTTCATCTTGTTACTACTCAGGGGCCGATTCCGATTCGGGCCGGAAATCTCACCGACCGAGCCGGACCCGGAGAGATTTCCGACCGAATTGGACCCTAGTAGCCCGACCGAACGAGTACGATGCGCACGTATGCTATCGGACTCGATTCGGTCGGACTCCCATTGAAGTCAATGGGAGCCGGTCGTACAACGCGTACGCGGGCTCCCATTGACTCAATGGGTGCGAGGCGAACAAGGGCGCCCCCTACAGCGGGTATGCGTCGAAGCGACTCGCGCCGTACATGCACAGGTAGGGGGGACCCATGGGTCCCCCCTGTGTGCGACTCGTGCACTACGCATACAGGGGGGTCCGACACGGACCCCCAAAGTCTGGCTCCGACTGCTCTTTGGAGCCGGACTGCGCGAGTCGGTCGGACTGCTCGAGGCGCGCATCGTACTTACCCGGCCGGGGAACGTCTCCATTGCGCGATGTGAGTCGAGTCCGTGCGAGTCGGTCGAAGCGGTCGAGTTCTGCGAACGAGTCGGTCGGCGATTTCGCGAGCGCACGCATCGTACTCGCTCGCCCGGACGCACGTACAAATCGGTCGGGAAATAGGGCTCCGAATCGGATCCGGTTAAGCCGGATCCGATTCGGTGCCTTACCGGCCGAGATCGGAATCGACCCCTCAGTGTCTATTAATCCAATCTGCTTATAGTTTGCTGGATTTTCTGGTTATCTGTTATTTAAGATTGAATAAAGTATAGTGCCTCTCCAAGAATCAGGAACAGAGTTCGAAAATAGACATTGGTTAAACAATGGAGTAGGAACCCTGGCCCAAAAATCAACATCTCTTTCAAAGATTGCTGTGGGTAGGCCATTCATACCAGGGGCACCATCAACATTTTACTTTTTATTACTATTCGCAGTTGGTTCCTATTATAAGTGGTGCAGCTTGGAGCGGCATGATGATATCAGATTTCTTTATCATTGCAATTGAATCTGTAATACCATACACAATTGGCCACATAGTAAGTCCTATCTGCCTCATTGATGTTGGCATTATTTGCTCACTTACATCCAAAGCTCTAAAATCTTAATGAATTTTTGGCGCTATAGTATAATGCAAAAGAGACCATTTATAATTCTGACAAGTTCTTTTTGACCTCCAAATTGCCATTTTGTATAAACTTCTTAGTTATTATACCAGAAGACGTTGAGCCAATTTCAACAGATTTGGGAGTTTGTTCAATTTTTAAATTTTTTTATTTATGTGTTTATCTTCTTTTTTCCTGGGGCTATGTTTTGGTGTACCAATCATATTTTTGTAAATGAGAAGTGATGCTTGTGCCCCCTACTCTGGAGAGCATACCAAAAGCTTCTAATAGATTGATTACCATTAATTTTACCAGAGTAAATTATATTGACCATTTGCATGTTTGATTCTTTGAGTAAGCACACAGGTATGGGGCTAAATCACCTTTGCCTTATTTACTCTGGAATTAATCCTTGCCATTTTACCTTTTTCAGGTTCAATGAGTTATGGATGACTTGCTAATCTTGTCTCCTTCCGATGTCTGTTCTCATCAACATTGGATGGTGATTAGATGGGGCGAGTGATCGCTATCCATTCAGGTTTCAATCTTATAACATTTTTAAACTTGCTATGGGGTAACCTATAATTGATTTGGTCGAATTAGTAATGCGAGTAGGCGCTACAGGTTGATCATCTTTGAATCTATCATTTAGCATTCTCAAGTCGGCTCAGGAACATAAATCAAGAATTAGCTCACATAGTTTGTCTATTTTTTTTATCAGTGGGCATTACATGGTTTGGTATATTCCATATTTGATTTTGTAAAGATACTAATTGAGGCTCTGCAACTTCAATTTATAGATACATATTGAAGTTACCACTTTAGATCCAGTATGCTTCTGGGTACATTTGTTTTAATTCACATATTATCTCTTCAAGCTTGTTTAATATCATTTTTTTTTATCCTGTCTGTAGGTTGACATAGGTATTAAGAAGCAGCAATGGTGATTTAGTTCGGTGAGAGGCCCAATTTCTTAACATCAAAAATCTAAGAGACATTTAAATTTTGGCAATTGATTTTAAATTGTAGTGTTGTAGCTATATAGGTGGAAAGAGCTCCCTTGAGACATCATTTAAAGTGTTGTCATGTTGTTGGGAGATGATATTCAATATACCCTGTGAGGGGATGTGGAGATTGATACCAGGTATCTGAAATAATACTTTATCAAACATTTGCCAGAATTTTGATGTGTCCTCATCTGGGATTAAGCCTACCAGTTCTCCTATGTTTCGTAAAAAGATCTGCAATGTTTGAGGAGCGACTGGCTCCAGGTATTTTTGTCAGTGATCCTTTTTATTCCTTTTTTATTATATTACTGAAAGCCAACTCCATTATGTTTTTACTTGTCTCTTCTCTTCATCAAACTGACAATGTCTTTGTAGGTTATGACCAAGATTAATTTTTAATCTTGTGTTTTTCTTTACATTTTGGTATTTTTTTGGACCAGTTGCCCCTTTCAGTTCTAGAGGGTTAGAAGTACATAGCTGTGCAGCATCAAATCTGGATAAGTTCTGATCTAAAGTGTTTTTAGGTAACAATATTTTGGGATTTGACTGTAGTGTAATTTACATTCTCCAATTGTCAAATAATAGCTTCTGGCATACCACTTGATGTGTGTGCCTTTTGATTGATATATTGGGTGGAATAATAATTTGTTTGAATTGATGGAGTTTTGTCTCAGAGTGTCCTGTTTGATTGAGGTATCTTGCATGCCTTTATTGTGACTTTTCAAGTCTGTTTGATTTATTAGTTGTCCAGTAATAATATTGTCAACTGCAGTATGTGCAATCAAAGGGAAAAATTATTCTTCCATATTGATAAGTGTGCTTTGCTCCATGATTACTTTATCTGAACCTTGACTTGCCATGATATTTTCTTTTTTGGCTCATGAATACATAGACTGTTTTGTTCTTTCTTGGGCTTTATATTTGCCTTACCATGTCTTGATGTCGGTTTTACAAGAGGATCCTCAGCAGAGGTTTGAGATTTCTTAAGTTCTTTGGTTAAAAGATTATTTTCATTGGACTCCTGATTAGGTTTCTTTAATGGGTCTGCCCATTTTTCTGGCGAGTCTATTAGTGGTGGGATCTGAGCATGCTGATGGCCTGAAAATTGAAAAGACTTTGGTATTTACAGTGTTCTGTTGTGTTGGGAAATGGGATGAAGGCTATCTTTTTTTTTTAGTTTGAGCATTTTCGTTTTGCATTTGGTCAGTGGTTTTGAATATCCGTTAAATTTAATTTGGAATCAGGTTTTGAGTTTTCTTAATTCCTTCCCAATTAGTGTTCTCAAAGAGTTTTCACCATAGAACGATCTTCTACATCCAACTGGGTCATTAATACTTACATTTTTTGATAATTTCCATTAAGTTTATTCCTATGTATTGACAAATCCTGGCTTCCAGATTTGCCTTTGCAGTATCAGTGTCAATTTGTTTGTTATGAAGTGTTATTGTTCATTCTTCCTCTACCAGTGTGACTAGGATCCTTGCGGGGGTTTCTAGTTAATTTATTATAAGGAAGCATTTACAAGTCTTGGTAACAGGAGCTGTTTCCATTTTAGCCCTCTGAATCATTTCATTCGAGCTTTTTGTGCTTAGCGTCAATTCCAGCTCCATGGTTTGCTGGCATATGCAGTGAGTCAACTTGTAGCTCAAGCTTGTCGAATTGTAGGTTAAGGGTGTCTATAGTGGCATCTAAGAATCCAGAGAGTGAATGTGATATTGAAGAGTTATTACTAATTCAGTGGTCCCCATATTCAATGATAGAAGCTTTACTCCTTGGTTAAATAGTTCTAGTTTTTATTGGTGAAGTGCAATTAAGTGGTCTATGAAGGATATCTATTTTGTGTGTATGAGTGATGATTTTTCAATTATCGCTATTAGCAAATAATAATTTGTCACTTTTTGCTCTTGTGAGAGTGAGTTGTTGGAGGAGTCCTATTCTAGAGGATGTATCTGTAGAGATAGGGACGGCCTTTTCACTCCACTGATATGAAGGATCAATGCTAACTTTGAATGTGTTGCGTCCTCTTCACTTGTAAGTTCAATGAGTAATGTATTAGGTTGGTGGGTGTTATTAAAAGTTTTTGTGTCCTGTTTAAAGATTGCTTTTATCTTAAGATATTTGTAAAGTTCTGCGGAGGACGTTTGCTTGTTTACTTGGCACTTTGGGCCTTTTTTAAGTAGTTTAGGCGGCTTACCAGCTTATCATTTACACTCCTTTTTCTTTTGTATTTTGTCAGTGGGGGGCCACAGTTCTAAGGATCCGGACCTCGCTGTGGGTGTTCGGTGAAATTAATAGTTGTCTAAACAAGACAGGATTGGCTTTTTCTATACCTTTTTGAGAAGAGTGTTAAAGCAAGGAAATGCAAGGAAGATGATGCATGGATATTTTAGTTATGCTATTTCCCACTTAATGTTACGTCCAATTTTGGCATTGGGCATATGAAAGGAGGTTAGATGGTCAAATTTGTATCTCGTCCTGTTTCCCAGGACCTCACCAAAAGACACCTCAGAGTCGATTCCAGCAGAAACAGTTTACATCCAGTGAGAGAGCAGGCAAGATACTAGTCAGTGAGGACTTGTTGTACATTCAGCAGCTACATGGCATTCCCCCCCTACCACTACAAGTCACACCAGTGCCACTTTCACTAGGGATCCTACTCCAACCCCCAAAAGCCAGGACATGCCAAAGAGCACTGCTCGCCCGCCACATATCTTCACCGTGAGAAGACCACTTCACCACCTACTATCCAGCCGGAGGGAGGAATCATCAAACCAGAATTTGCTGACCGCTGTAGTAGGCAGGAGGTGCCATCTGGAGTGGGTATGACAGGCCACTTTCATGATGTGCTGCATGCTATTGTGCATACTGTGTCTCTTGCTACATATACAGTACACTCTTTCTAATCCCTTCAAAAGCTTATTGTATGCACTTCTTTTCTTTCATTTACAAAATGTTACCTTCCTGTAATCTATTTCCACACATTTTGTGTGACCAGGTTAAGTTGATATCAGTATAAAAGTGAATAAAGAATCACAATGATCGTCATAGCATCACACTTAAAGTGGGGTGGTGAAGGAAAATGGAAATGCTTCTTGAGGGAGTGCTAAATCCACAAGAGAATCCTATGGTGGATTTTCCGCTATCATACTGTTCCTACAGGGAGAAAATCCTAAACCATGGATTCTCCTCCATTTTTACACTCCCTTCAGATATAGCACACAACTCTGACGGACTCAAGCCAGAGTGACACAATCCTCTCCAATCACTAAAGGAAATTTAAAATCATTTTATGAAAATAAGACAGAAGATGGTGATTTAATGTTCCAAGAAGGGTAATTATAATGAACATAAACATATTCTTGTAGCCACCTCATCCAAGGAGAGCAATAACTGTAAATGAGCAGCCAAATGAGAGCGATACAAATGAATATCTGCTTCATATACGCACAGTAAGAAAAGGACACTTAAACATCCAAATCCTATGAAAAGCACGTTTTTCAAACTCATGCATCCAACCAAACCTAATTTTTAGTGGAAAGAGACATACATACGTGCATGCAAGCAAATAATGCAAGAAACTAACGAGCATTGCATAAAACTGAGAGCACAGTTCACCTTTTAAGTACTGGAAGAATTGCTAATGAACTGTAATGTAAAACTGGTATTCCCTTTCGTCTTCAACCTCATTGGATACTACCAACCACACAATTTCTTATCTCAATCACACTTCATGTATACATATAAACCCCACCATCAATTATAGTGCCACAAACATCCAGGTGATGTATAAATATTTAGTATTTATTAAAAATGATATATTACTAATAGTTCTACCCCCATATTCAAACAACAAAATATCAATCTAAAATTGAAACAGGAATTCTATTGCACAATTAATTATACCCCATGCATAACAATCCAATGAAGTATATGAGGTGTAGATCCTGCATTTAGTACATCAACATAAATCCTATATCATATTTAAAATACAGTATATAAAAACAATACAAATTCATAGATAAACAAAGAAGAGAAGAGAGATAAAACACAAAAGACAATACACTTTGTCCTCAATTCAACTACTAATCCGTATATGTAATCACGACAGGCATCTGATTAAAACAGGATTTCCATCTAGCATGCCAGTGTATTCTACAGATTTAGTCTGTTAGATGTGTCAACGCATTTCGGTGGTGTTGCACCAATATGGACTACCTTTATCAAGACCACAATTATATCTCTCACTTAAAATCGTTGTTATTGGTACCAATTGGGTTCTTTACTCAGTCCCCATCATATATCTTTTGGACACTCTTTTAAAATACCAAGCCAGGGACCAGGCTATGTCTGTCCCTCGACACTGTGAAAAAGTCCAGTCCCTTGGTTTCTTGTTGCTTTGAGGTTTAGTTGTAATCCACATCTTTGCAAATTTATAAAGACTGCTAATAACGGTTGGCCAATCTAATTCTTCACATTTTTTTCCCTAATAGAACCGGCCTCCACTCTGCCTCTATGGGCCTGTTCTCTCCTTATTCGTGTCGCATACGGTATCCATGCGGCTTACTCTTCCATCTCTGTTTGCTAATGAAGCCACAGTCTGAGAATTCCATTAAATGATGGATTCCGGCTTGACCAACTCATTTACAAAAGGTCACAAGAATGTGAAATACAATGGCTACACCATTGCTTTTTGAAATAATTGACTACTGCATTGCTATCAGCATGTGAGAGGAGCTCAGCTTCGTTGACGTTCAACTCCACCTGACCCAAATACTCATGTGAGACATCTGAGAACTCAGATGGAAAGAATCATGCACCTGCTCCAAGATATGTAGATGCTAATTCCTGCCTATGAGTGCAGGGATGCTTCCAGGGCAGGACTGGCTACCGGGCGTTTTGGCATGCTGCCGAGCTGGGGGCTGATTTCGTTGATGGGGACCTGCGTGTGCTGAATGAAATTCGTTTTGCTTTGTTTATTTCGTAGCACACGCAGGTCTCCATCAATGAAATTAGCCCCCACCGCAGTGACATCAGCCCCCAGCTCGGCAGCATGCCAAAACGCCCGGTAGCCAGTCCGGCTCTGGATGCTTCTGAGTGTTTGCATCATGCTCCACAACATGGATGTGAACAGACAACTTCACATCCTGTCTGATCTTGGAAAGAACCTTGCCAAGTCCAATGCTGAAAATTCTTTGCTATTGATTAGTAATGTAACTGCTATTTTAATGCAATTGTATCATTATTGAGCACTGGAAGGCAACCTTAACCTGCGTGCTGTACAGCTGACACCAAAATATGCATGCCAACACATGCATGTAGGACAACTAAGAGTGGTTATTTACGTTTAGGTCATGTTGCCAGGGGAACAAACACAAATGACAACCCCAACCTGTTCTTGATTGCTGTTGTGTCCTTCATAAACATAAGGATGTAGCCTAACGGCTAGAGCGATCGACCTCGAAGCTGGGAACCGGGTTCGAGGATCGGCAGGGACGCTCAACATCCTGTGATTCTGGGCAAATCACTTAATCTCACCGTGCCTAATAACAAATGAATGTGTCCATCTGTAACTCAACTGGTGCTCATGTAAAGCGCTCTGATACCTTCGGGTCAAGTTTGTGCTATGCTTTGTCTATGCTGAACCTATCGTACATGTTAGCAGATCCTCCTCTTGATTATTGTGAATCAGAACGTCATGACTTCTTCCCATTCCTTTTTGCTGCTGGGTACATCTAATGTAATTTTAATGGTCATTAGCCAATGCCATCTCTGTGTTTGGCTGTTCTTCGTAGTGTGACACGATTGTGTTTGGACAAAGACTCTATGCTTCTGGCCAAACAATAGAGTGGTCTCTCATGAGGTTCATAGATGAGCGTTTTGCTTAGGAAGAAGTCAGGCATGTACCAGCACCTATATGCCTTTTCGTTAGACCTAAGTAAGCACTGTTGCCTAGCTATGGTATATTTGAGCTTAGTTCTTTCACGGTGGCAGCTGTGCAGTTGCGGCCTACCTTTTCACACTAGTGGGTTGTGTGCTAAGTAATGGTTGTATTTACTTGTGCGTTGAGGCAGTATTCTGCAGCATTCTGGCTGGAAAGTCTGGGTTTTTCTGGGACTGCTGCTGGAATCACTCTTACTGGCTGAGCTCAATAGCTCCTGGAGTTTTTCCTTTTCTTTGTATAGTCCCTTGCCTCTCTATGGCACGTTCAGAAGCAATAGCATTTTTGCTTTTACTCATACTATTTTAATGAGCAGTCCAGCAACACCATTTCATCTTGCTGGACTGCAGATGTAATATGTGTTGATTTAGTCCAGCAGTGCAATATATTTTTAGAATGGTTGCCCTCAGAGAATGGGGAAAGGCCACAGGTGTAGTGACGTATATGTGTCATACCCACTGGTTGGTTCACAGATTGCAGAAGTGAATACGCTTGGAACTGTGTGAATGAGAGCTGATCTTAATGTTGGCATTGGGTTTATATGTGGATTCATGGGAGAGCGATGGGTCATGGCTCATTTTTCTTCAGTAGCGGCCCGTCCCCAGCCAAACTGGGGGGTGGGCCGGGCTGGAGGAGGGAGGTGGGGAGGGTTTGGGTAAAAAAATTAAATAAAAACATAAAAATAAACTTACCTTAACTCTCCCGTGCATCGGATCTTCTTTTTTTTTTGGTCCTCATTAGCCTCGATTACCAATCAATGGTATAGCTTACTCCAGGGCCTCCCTTTGATTTGCACCACTCAGAGAACTATGTTCAACTTCGAGGATGGATCACTCTATACCATGCTTGTTAACCTCCAACCATAGGAAAACTTCTTTTCAGCTAAACTGCTGCGAAGTCACCAAAGGAGTATTCCAGCAATATAGTATAGAGGCCTAATCATTGGACTATATTTAACTACAATGTTTCACCCAGTTTTCATACGGAAGCCAGAAATCATTTCGCTTTCTCTTAATTGACCTGTCCAACTGATTGGTGTACTTTATTGCCATTAACCATTCTATTTTTGTTGGGGGAGTATATTTGACCCAATTTTTACAGATTTCTCTGTGAGCCAAAAGTATAAAATAAAAAATCAATTTTTTAATGTTATTCGTCATAGCTTTGCCGTGCTCCATCATCCCAAAAAAAACAAGAATTTTGCTTACCTGGAGTGGGTCTCCAAGTATAGAAGATATTGTACTACTCACATCCTCCTAGAACTCCTGGAGAACAGGACACTCCAGGAACATGTGAATGTCGTCTCCTCTTTCCTTACCACACTTTGGGCATCTCGGAGTGGGGCCTTTCCCCATTTTAGCCAGTTTATACGGAGACCAGTAAACTCTGTGGAGACAGAAAAGGTGGTTCCGCCTTAAATTTGCAGCACAGACCGTGGAGTATAAAAGATTACAAGATACTTGCCACAAATCTTCATACTGCTCTCCCGGGAAGATCTTCTCCCAGAGTAATGATGGTAAATTGAAATCTCCGTCTGCCAATTCCAATAAGAGCCAATACCAACTCGCCACCTCTTTTTTCCAGGGGATACTCATCGCCATCTTTGATTCCAGCTCATTAGATAATCCAGCACCATCCCCGACGGAGTGGAGCCAGCTTTTTATTTGAAAGTATTTAAATCTTGAAAGCTTATTGTTGGTCAATTCTTGGCATTTCTCCCATGAGATCAATGTTCCATCCACTATCAGATGACCCCAGCGTATTATATTAACATTTTTCAAAGGAAGAGCCAGACTATCTTTGGACCACTCTGGTGAACCGGGGGAGTTCCAAATAGGAGCCATTCCGCTATAATAACTCAGTTTTAGTTCTCTCCTGATTTTGTACCATGTTTCCGCAAAGGACTGCAGAATTTTAAGTCTCACCCTTTTAAAGAAGCGCGGGTCCCCATATTTGTGAATGAAACTATATTTACCCCCTTCCACATCTTGCAGCATTGCTTTAAACATATTTCCTAAATCCGAAGAATCCAGAAAACTAAAGAGCATTTTCCCAGATTTTAAGAGAAATACCCATGCATAATACGACAGGTCTGGCAATCGTATCCCTCCTTTATCATATTTCCTCCTCAACTTTTTCCTTGAAATACGAACCCCTTTTGATGACCAAATAAAACTAGTGATTTTAGATTGAGCCTTATTAAGCCAAATTTCCTTGAACGCCAACGGAATATTCTGAAACAAAAAAGTATATTTGGGCAGGATGGACATTTTAATCAGGTTTATTCTCCCGTATAATGTCAATGGAAGATGGGTCCAGCTTAACAACAATTTTCCCACTTCTTTGTTTACTTTATTAAAGTTGGCTTCCGGAATTAGCTCTACTTTTGGTACTATCTTAATGCCCAAGTATCTCATCTCCTCCTGAATACACTCTAGCTGAGAATAGATATTCCAGGTCATTACCACTGTTTTGTTTTCATTTATCTCATATCCTGAGATGGCCCCAAACTGCGATGCTAACTCATAGACCATCGGAAGGGAGGAATCGGCTTCTGAGGAGTACACTACCAAATCATCAGCATATAATCCCACTTTCTTCTCCCACCCTCGAAACTTAAAAGAGGGAATACTCTCGTGATTCCTTATCTTTTCTGCTAAGGGCTCAATATATAAATTGAATAAGAGGGGAGATAAGGGGCACCCTTGCCTAGTTCCCCTAAAGAATTTAAACGGTTTTGACAGGCTCCCATTCACTACAATTCTAGCTATGGGGTTTCTATATAGTAAATCTATCGCAGTACAGAAATTCTCTTCGAGATTAGATAATTTTAAGATTTTCTGCAAATAGGACCAATTAACCCCATCAAAGGCTTTAGTCGCGTCAACTGTTATCACTGCCAGTGGTAATTTATATGTGGTGGCTATATTTATGGCCCCAATTAAACTGTATGTGAGGTTATTAATTCCCCTGCCTCGCAAAAACCCTTCTGATCTTCATGCAGTAGGTGCCCTACCACTCCGCTAAGCCTATCCGCCAAAATTTTTTAGAAGATTTTATAATCTGAATTGAGTAGCGAGATAGGCCTATAGGAGTCACAGGAATTTGGTGGTTTGTCAGGTTTTAATATCAGCGTCACTATGGCCTCGTCCCAGGATGGTGGAATCTCACTACCATTTTCAAAAATGGCTGATAATAGTTTAACCATTACAGGTGCTAAACAGTCCTCTAACTTTTTATAAATCTCGATAGGGAGACCATCAGGGCCCGCTGCTTTATTTGATTTCCCTGCTCTAATAGATTTCCTTATTTCCTCTACTGTTATTGAGCTATTGATAACTACCCTTTGGGCATCGGAAATCTTCCTTGGAGTATCCTGTCCCAACCATTCTTCCACATCCCCTCTCTTGTATTTAAATCCTCCATGTATACTTCTCCAAAATGGTTGAGAAAAGCCTCCTCGATACCCTCCCTTGTCTCAATTAAATTTCCTGAACCCTTTTGCTTTAACTCTTTTATGAAGGATTTTACCTGATCTTTTTTTGTCTTCCACGCAAGCAATTTGCCACATCCTTCTCCATAATTAAAATGGGCTAGTTTACTTGCTTGCCACCTTTCTTGTAATCTACCTTCCAATACGCCTGCGAGGTCGTTTTTTAGAGTCTGAATAGAAAGTTGAAGAGGTTCTTGTACAATCTCTTTATTTGACAACTGCTGTTCTAAAAGCCAGATCTTTCTCTCTATATTAGCTATCTCTTCCCTTCTTTGTTTATTCTTATGAGATTGAATAGATATTATTTTCCCCCTTAGAAAGGCTTTATAAGCATCCCACACTGTGCCAATTACTGCTGTATCCAAATTGTCCTCAAAAACTCTTTGGTTTCCAATCTAAGTTTTCTTACTATATCATCATCGAATAGTATAGTACGATCCATTTGCCATCTCTTCTGTGCTACATTCTTTGAGGGTATCAGAGACAGAGTAATGGCTGAGTGATCTGACATGTGCGATCCCAGGTGACTCACACTTCCAACTTGTTCTTTTATAATACGACTGATCAAGAATAAATCAATTCTAGATTGATGTCCATATTTTTTATTATTAAAAGTATAGCTCTTAAGGGGTCCCTTCCTCTCTCTCCAAATATCACACCAGCCTCTATCCTTCATTGAATTTTTAATCAAGGATCGTGTTTTATTGTTTATCAATGCCCTACTTTTGGTTGAACGATCCAGATTAATATCCAAGACTATATTAAAATCGCCTGCCAAGATAACAGGGTCAGGGAAATCCAAAAGTTCTGTTAGCAAGTTACCGAATGGAATAGGGTCATCTAAATTCAGGCCATAATAGCCAACCACTGTATATGCCTGATCATAACATCTGACCTTGGCTATCGCCCACCTACCTGCCCTATCTACTTTACTACGCTCTATTACTATCTGAGGATTAGTTTTCACTAAAATCGCTACCCCTCTAATGGTAAGCTGCTGATCAGTGAATACCGCTTTTTGTATCCAGTTCCTTGATTTGAGGACCACTTTCATCTCATCACTTGTTAAATGGGTCTCTTGTAAGATTATGATCTGGGCCGGGGCATCTTTCAAATATTGCAACAACTTCTCCCTTCTGTGTTTCATTCTAAGCCCATTAACATTCCATGAGATAAATTCTATCTGCTTTATCTGGCTGGCTGTCATTTTATATTATTTAGAAACATTAACTTTTTTATTAAGGCTTGATTATATCTTTTCCAATGAGGACTACATTGTTTTGTCTTTTTTACCCACTGCTCCCTCACCCGTGTACTAAACCCTATCTGTGACTCCCCTCCCCTCCCTCCCACCATTGGAAAACCCTCCTCTAGCTTCATGTTGGCCTAAGCCTTAGGAGGCCCCCTTGCTTGAGGAACCAATAATATAAAATATTAATAGAAAAAGAGAAAGGAAAAAACCAATAATAATCTTTCTACTATTACGCCATAGCAGTTCTGAGAGAAAAAGGGAGGAAAAACGAAACAATGACAATAAACCTGGCCAAGGGGGTTCAGTGATACTCAAAAGCTTACCATTAAATACCTGTTATCTCTGGAGGAAAACCCTAGCTCCGCCCTGTCTCTAGCGACTTCAGAAATTCAGCTGCATCCTCTATCCTTCTAAAATTATACAGTTTGTTATTGTGCATCACCCGAAGACTAGCCGGAAACCTCAACTGGGCAGTCGCCCCCATTTTTTTATAAGGCTCAATCATATTTCCGAATTCCCACTGCTTATTAGCTGTTATTTGGGATATGTCAGATCTGATTTCGAAAGTCATTCCGTCCATTGTTAGACTTTTCTGTTTTAAGGCCTTTATTAGTATTTCTTCCTTGATCTTATAGGTTTTAAAATTAACAAGAATTTTCCTTGGTTTAGTCTTACCCGGGGATGCCTTAAATGGGTCTCTATGGGCCTCTGAATATCTTCCATCAATTCATTTATCGTGAACTCAATCTGTGTACTCGATTTTATAAGTCTTGCAACAAAAGCCTTAAGGTCTTCTCCCTCTGAACCTTCTGGAATTTTTAGAATCCGGAGGTTGTTTCTTCTCGTATTATTTTCTAATGATTCCATTTTATCTTTCCAGATCGTCTCATTTCCCTTTAATATCTTTATCTCTTTAGTGTTAACTTCAGTTTGAAGCGTAAGTTCTTTTACAGAAGACTCCAACTGGGTGGTCCTACTAGCAAGGTCATCCATTTTTCTCTCTAGGCTGTCACATGCTGATCTGATCTCCTTTTGATTTACTTCAGAAACTTCAAACCTATTCCTCACTTCCGTTGTTAACACCCTGATTAAATCAACCACAGATTGAGACTGTGATTCAACTTGCGGTTGGGAAATGGTATTCTGAGACTGATTTAGCTCCACTCGCCCGTCCGAGGTTAATATTGAGGCTTCCTTTACCCCCTCCACTACCTCTTGCTGCATCTCGGCTAAAAGTGGAGTACTAGGCTCCATACTCCTAAGAGGGGAGTATACTCTTTCTTCGACCAGTGATGGGCTGGGCTCCAGCTCTGCCACTTCTTCCTGAGGGTCTGGGAGACTTGCCAGTATCTTATACCTATTTGGGCTAACTATTTCTTTATTTCCTCCCTGATTATACAATGTATCAGATTGTGCTGGATTTTTTAAAACCAAGGTTTTTGGGACTACTTTAAAAAAAGTCCTTAGAGACGGGGTAATTTTTAAACTTGTTATCGGTATCTCTTCTTTTTTGTCTCTTTGCTTCCTTCTCCTGGGAATCTCCCAATCACTTTCTTTTACACTGTGTTGTTTTAAGACAGAATCACCTTCAACCCCTACAGCCTCTGTAGTACAAGTTGTACAAGTTGCTGTATCGTCTTCTTGGTTTTTACTTGGTATTTTCTTCATATGATTTTTCCGATTTCTCAACTGATATCTATTCTGGTACATGCCCCTTTCCGGGACCTGGCCCTCCCCCACTTTTTTCAAATTTCTCGCTGCCACTTTACCTCTTTGATGTTTTACTGACAAAGTAGGTAGAGGACTAGGTATCTGACTAGGTATCGGTCTTCCAGTTTTTCTATTTTGTGTCTGAGTTTGTGTCTGAACTCGACCTCCTTCTTCTCCCTCACATTTAGCTTCCTCCACTTTTGTTAACTGATATTTATTAATTATTTTTACTACAGTGTACCACTGACCTAGTTCTGATCCAGCTCTGCTGCTCCGTGAAGCTGTGTATTCTGCCGTGTTGTTAGTGCTCAGAATCCAGCATGCCTTCCCCTTCCTATTTACCAAAGGCTTCAATACCCCAGCACTATCTTCTTGTACAACGGAGCTCTCTATTGCTCCTGTTCTGCCTCTGCCTAGACTGCCCTGGATGGGGATCAGTGCCGCCGCCCTCCTTCCTTTCCCTACCTCTCTTGCCGCGCGCGACCAGCTGGAGTCCCGAATCCCGGGTCCCAAGCCCCGATCCGACGCCCCCACGGGCCACAACACATCCAGGCGGCTGCCGTGCTTCTTTGCTGCCAGCCCTCTCACCGCCAGCAGGCCGTGCCCTGCAGTCCCGTAACAGCTGGGAATTATGCTTGCTCGCTCGAGGTAAGACTGCCTCCTTACACCGCTACTCCGCTTCTACTTGATACAATTTGAGGTGTCCGCGGTATTTATTTTGTGTCCGTATCGCGTCCGTTTCGCATTTGAAATCCTCCCCGTTTACCTCCTTATCCACATCGTGTAACACCGCATTATCTCCTCAACCTCAGGAGCGTCCGCGACCGCGTCTCAAACGGCCGCCATGCTTTCCCTAGTCCCTCCCCATGTTGCAGGGCGTGCATCGGATTTTCTTGCTGATGGCTCTGGGGCTGGGCACAGGCTCCCAGCCTGCCCTGTGGCCAATCCTGAAGCTGTTCTCGCATGAGAGCAGCTTCAGGATTGGCCTGAGCATCGGAAACTTGTGCTCCAAGGCAGACTGGGAGCCTGTGCCTGCTCTCTCCAGCCCCAGCAACGCAGCTGAGGCTGGAGAGAGCTTCACGGTGCATGAGGGTTTTGGCCGGCCAGAGACAGCTGGCCAAACACCTCATGCACAGTGTAGGGAGTGCCCACCACTCCCCCACCAGCAGTGTCATCCCCTGGACCCACCCCCGAGACTCGTCAGAGTCCTGGGGGCGGGTCCAGGGGATTAAAATAAAACGATAAGAAAACGGGTGTAAAACCCGTTTTATTATCGTTTTATATACTGGTGGCGGCAGGGGGGCTGCGCTCCTCCGCCCTAATGGAGCGGCCGCTGATGTCTTTCTTTGGTAAATTTGGGTTCCTGTAAATGGGTGGAGAGCTCCAATACTCAAATGTGTGTTAGCACCTTCACTTGGCGTCCCACACTATACTGGTCATGATTCTGGTGTCTGCTTTAGTTCTGGAATAAGGCTGTATTTCTTTATAGATTGTCGCTTTGCAGTTTAATGACCAGCATGACAATCATCAGGTGTGTGACCACTGTTATTTTTAGGTGTTGTAGTACCTTTTAAAGGACTGGTTGGTAAGATATTGTCACTTGTAACATGATGTGAGTAGATGGTGATGATGTATTTCTCCTCTGTGTTTTGTATTGTGCTTTGCTTCCAGCATGTGAGTGTATCTATGTAGGTGTGCTAGTTCTTGTACTGAGTACACTATGTAGGTCTTGATCCCATGTGGGACGTTGCTCCTGTTTTCTGCTACTTCTGATTGTGTGACTGCGCACGTGCTGTGTGGCTTAAAGGCTGGCTACCCGGTCATTTAAATATAAGCTGTAAGCAGTAATACTCATTACAGCATGCTGCATATGAGTATATTTTATTCCTATCAATAAGATAGATGTAGAACTGCATTATGTCATTATGTTTTATAATCAACTTTAATGTTTCTTATCTAAAATATGGAACCTTTCGTTTTCAAGACTAGCAGAATGTAATCAGTGAATTGCTGTACAGTTTAATAGGGAAAACGTTCATTTTGATGATGCTATATTTCATTGTCAAATGCATTCTGTAACGTATTCAATTGGAAACCTTGTTTTCACTTATTAGCAATGAATCCTATGAGGATTAGAGCATGCAAATTATTTTTCCTTCCACATTTTAATCAACTATCTTTTGCTCCTTTATTAATGATCGCGATAGTTTTATCAGTATTACTTTTTAGATCTTGAGGGCGGCATCTAGAAATGTTTTCATTCAGCTACGATGTGAGCGACCACACACTCTTGTAAGATGAACATGTCTGTCATTTTAAGAATAAACTGGATACACCGTAATTATTTTCCCCTGTGAGAATGCCCACATTTATAAAGCATAGTAATTATAGTATAACTGTGAGTGTAACAAACTGCATATGTTAGAATGTATTTTAAGTACAATGCATCGCACCGAAGTAAAATATATGTTTATGGTATTCCATCATTCTTAGAAAAGGAGAACCATATTGTATTCATTATTCATTTTTTTGAATTTAGTGGTTTGTCTTCTTTGAGAAGAAATAGCAGTACGAGGTGGTCATTGTGTACCTTAAAGACAAGGGTTTTTATCAAAGCCTCGGAAGTCACAGGGTATTTTACCTTCCAATTACAGTAAGAATGACCCAGCCTGTCTCTCCATTTATGCCCACTACACTTAGGGGAAGATGTATCACCGCTTTGCACCAGTGGACAGTCACACAAAGCAGTGTTGGACTTGCTTTTTAGGCAGTCTGGCACTGCCAGATGGGCGAGTAGAAAGGGCCACTGTGTGGGCTGGCTTTCTGATCCAATCACGACCCATGGACCAAAATAAAAAATGTCCATGCATTGGCCCTTTCAAGTTAGATGACCTGGCAGTGTCAGAATCCCAGAGAGCTCGAAATGCCAGTGCAAAACTGAAAAAACACACAAACCAGTGCAAAGTTTTGATGGACTTTTTAGTTTCCAGAACAAAACTGTTTTTTGCGCTGGAAAGGAGCCCGTAAAGTAATGCAAAATAGCAATTTGCTCTGCTTTACATTACTCTGAGTCAATGGGGCATCCTATGAGTGTTCCATGTACGTTTCCAATCTACCACTCATAGTTTTGAGGAAAATACCTATCTGCAAACAATGGTAACTAGGACTTTAGACCATACAATACTGCCTCCTTGAGGCAGGTGGTAACAAGGAAAAAAAATTTCCAACACTATCTGTGCTGCAGAGCACACATACAATGCAGGAAAAGTTAGCACAACATAGGGGCATATTATCAAGGAATAGCGATATTTATCGCTAACCGCGCTTAGCGCGAATTGTTTTAACGCCGCCTATCGCTGGAAAATATCGCTGAGATAACACCCTATTAACAAGGTTTATCTCCATAGCGATAAATTTCCAGCGATAGCGGCAAAATGTGAGAATATCGCTGGAAAAGCAGCGATATTCTCGCATTAACGCAAGGATGGATTTAGCCTGACAATCCACCTCCTATACTTTAAACAGGTAAGTCATACTCAGTAGCAGGTGTTAAAATCTAGCGATAAACGCGCTTAGCACGATTTATTTTATTGCTTCGTCTGCCTTGATAATAGGGGTTAGTTGTGTCAGCGACTGTTTTCAGTCGCTTTTAGTGGGGAACGCCTACCTTGCATGTCATTAGCGATAATTATCGCTGGCATGCAAGGCGATGGTAAAACCGGCCGCTAACGCCTGAAAGCTGTCGCTAACGCCTGTTAGCGACAGCTTGCTGATAGGGCGATAAAATTATCACCGCTTTAGCGGCAAAAAGTGCCGCTAAAGCGGCGATAAAGCCCTTGATAATATGCCCCATATTTCTCTATTTGTAAGTAGGAACATAGCACATTTCTGGGGGGAAATTCCAGCACATGCATAAAACTCCAACCATTTTCTCACTAGTTATTATTCACCTACATCAATCTCTACCAACATCTTCCATTCACTAGCAGCATCTTTCGTTCACCTTCCAACGCTAGCACTCATTCAGCACTACCAATGTATTCTTATTACACCGTATCAACCATTGTCTCCACCAAGGGCCTCATTTACAAGCCCATTGTGCCGCCATGCGTCACTTTTTTTGACGCACCAGCAGGGCAGTTGGCTTGTCCATATTTACAAGGACACGTAAAGTCACCCTGCGTGACTTTTCATGGCCTTGTAAATATGGGCTCCTTTCATACATTACTCTGCGTGAAAGGGGCATTTCATGGGTGTTGCTGTGGGTGTTCCCGCGAAACATCCATGGAACTTGACAGATTCCCAGATTTACAATGTTTTATAATGGTGCAACGAGAAGAAATACTTTTATTTATCCTCGTTTTTCCTCTTTTATGCATGCTGCAATCTGCAGCACACATGGAAAGAGGAAAATGCCATCAATGATTGTTTTTGTGCAGGAAGGTGTCCCAAAACAATCATCCCTGTAACGCAGGGACTCTTGAAACATGATGCATTGGCGCACAACTGCTGTTTGTGTGCCAGAGCAGGGGAGAAGGACAGGAATGCACTGTATCCTGGAGATACAGCGCAAACCAGCCCTTTTATTTTAACGCGCAGCAGGAAGGCTTGCTGAGCTGCCATGCGTCAAAATATAGTAAATGAGCCCCTAAATGGTTTCTACATTATTGATGTACAAGTACAAAATATAAATGTCTACATTTATTTATGACAAACAAATGTTGTTTGTAGATTAGCTTGTAAAATATACTATCACGCACTGGTTTACAGTTAGTTCATACTTTTGCCCACACTATCGTAGTTAGACTATAGTTGTTTTGATTGTTTTGCTTATGTGTTTACATTTTTATTTCTTTGCTTATACTCCCCTGATTTAAAAGTTCTTTAATTGGAATTACCAATAGAAGGGTTTCTATATCTATTTATTTTTAAATGCTGCTGTTAAAGCAATTGAATGGTTATGGTGTGGCAATAAGGAGGGAAAAATAGAGCAATTCAAGTGCATTTCTGTCTTAATGGTTTGCTGAAACGTCAGACTCATTGGTTTGATTTTAGGGTCTGGCAAACATTGCCAAAAGGCTTTGGAAATATGAAGCTATGTTTTAAAAGTAAACATTACTCTTTTTCCTATTATAATAGGAGGTTGCCGGGCTAGTCTGAAACAAGTGAGTAGCAGTCACCAGACAATTGCAGTAACCACGGCATCTCCAGCAACATTGATGGCAGTGGATTCAGAAGCAAATCATGGACCATCCACATCCAGTGTACAACCCTGCTGTGTTTTGACTCTGTCACCAATCAAAATACCAGTCCTTACAGCACCTTTTTCAGGTAAGATAATATCAGATGATGTTATACCTGCATTTTACGGTAAAAACTTAGATGAACTAATCAATTGAGGAATGACAACATTGCATATTAACTTCAACTTGAGTTTGAGAGTACTGGCAAACTAACCATGGCCTAAATTATTCTGCTTTTTACCCAAGTTGTCGTCCTAAAATCATTCTGCGAAAAAAGACAGGATGTATGGTATTTTATTAAATTCCTGTTACTGTTGTGTATAGGACTGAAGGAAACTGTAAGCATCTTCATTGTTCTAAATACCTATTTCATTGACGAAATATGTCAGTGTTTAGTTTGCTTATTATTCAAATATAAGTTGAAATTCCTAAGGTGTTCCTCTGTTACTTAAAATTCCACAGAGCTGTAAGATAATTGTTTGCTACTCTGTGTTCCTGTTAATTTTTGGATGTGAAGTAACTAAACAGCGATGTTGAACTCTGTAATTAAAAATGCACTGTGAATGAATTTGATTGACTAAATTCGTATTTCCAACTTGGAAACAATAAAAACTGTTTGTTTCGAGTGTGTTTCTGCTTGCAGAAATCACAACATGGCTGTATACATTGATTGAAGACTCCAAGTGAGATCAATTTATAGAAGCAGCAGATAGATTGGGAATAGATATTTTTCTATGGTGTATGTCAGATGATAAATGACCAAGATCACTTTAAAATGGACTAAATATTCTTTAAAGGGCAAAACCTTTATATTTAACTTTGGTCCCAGTAAACAGCCTTATTGCCTAAAGCAGAGAAACCCACAATCATTTCCTTTCTGCCTTTTCCCCATCCCATGGTGCGAATTTCTTTTGTAATGCTTATCATGCATATTTAAACTCCTTACCATTGACAAGGTGTTCCTATTTTCCTCACTTTCCTTCATAGCAAAAGACAATTCAGTAGTTTAAAAGGTGATGTATTTTCGACTTTTGAAAATAAATTAAATGCCTACTCATTTTATCCTTTTACATTAATGGTGTAAGAGGCTACTTTGTTTGGTTTGTCTCCCTTGTAAATGAAGAATTGATTGTATTATTTTGTTGATGATTGATTAATCTATGTATTAAAGACATGCACAGGCAAGTTCAATAATGATCCCACAGTCAAGTACAATGTCTGCTATAATGTCAGATATATGTTAAACTGAGGACCAAGGTTTTTATTTGCTTGAGCATGGGCCACCGCTTGATTATGAGAACATCCCTCTCCTTAGGATATTTATCTCGTTAGCCGTAGGTGAGAATGTTTGGTTTTTTTTAGAGGAATTTCCTTGGGATGATGCTCCTGAATAACTAGGGTAGTGGAAATTCCCAATGGAACAAGACAAGACACTTCTCGCCACTTGCTAATTATCATTTTAAAACCATAATCAAAGTATTTCGCAAATGGCAAGGTGCGAATATAGTTTTCAATTTCCACCAGCAATCATCCTAATAACAGGGTCTTGAATAGGTCATCATCAATCAATCAATCAATCAATCAATCAGGAGTTTGTATATCATGGCTACTCACCCATGAGGGTTTCAAGGTGCTGGGGGGGGGTGCTGATCCGTCTGGGAGTGGAGGTGTTTTGAGATCCTTCCTGAATAGGGTCAATGACCCAGATTGCCTGAGTTGGAGGGGCAGGGTGTTCCAGATCTTGGAGGGGAGGTATGAGAAGGTGGCAGTAAGGTAGGAGATAAATAATCATACTGTAAACATGTTGGCAACAAATTCACACAAACATAGCATTTTTTATATTTGGAACTTAGTACTTTTGATATTTGTAGATTACTGTTGCTTACAGAGCAACACACTTCCACAAGCATAATTTATACATGCTGTAAAATTACTTGTATTTGAATGCCATCACACTGGAGCTATGTCATTTTCCTCTTCACAGTGAAAACATTTTTTTGCCATGGAGAAATCCTTTGCCCATCTTTCTCAGTCTTTAGGGAAGCAGCTGTGTAATGCCATAATCTTCTATTGCTCCTAAATGGTCACAAATCAGAGTCATTTTGCTGGCATAAAAACAATCAATTTTAGAATTTTTCCGCAGGAAAATAATCTATGCCATTTTCCGAGGTCATAATGTGTATGTTTTACCTTCAAAATGTCCTGTAAGATACAAGATAATTATTTTACAACTAGGTATGGGCCAGTGATCTTTCACTAGATGGTTACTATCTGGCTCTATCAGGCTAAATTAAACTCAAATATTGTATAAATAAGAGTAAGTCTCATAATCAAACTCCATCATTTTTTTGTATAAAAATAATAAGCATTGCTGCTGGTGTAATTGTTGGCGTTATCCTTTATATCGTAGTTGCTTAACATATAAACATAACCCTCATTTACTTTAATGGGGATTACTGCAAATATCAAACACCCCATGCCTTAAATTCACTAACACTTAATCAGTACTATTGCAAATCAAGGCTACCTTCTCAATATTTCACGTTTTTATAAATGCTGTAATTGCTTGGACGTTTTTTTAATTAACAGAGAAACTTGATTTAATATTGGATTTCCTTCTTTTGATAAATGGATATATCAATACCATGAGTTGGAGATCACTTGTAGGTTTATAGAGGTGGAAGTGAGACAATGTTTTAAAGAAACAGAGTTATTGGTAAAGTAATGAAGCTAGTGGTGTGTTGTCACAAATTGGTAATCTGTGTAAAGTTAGAGCGGAGCAATCTGGTGGTATCTACGATCTTTTAGTTATCCAAGGATTACATAAAAAATATATTTGAATCATTAGTGATTACATTTTTGAGATTTCTTGATGGTACCAATGCAATTTTAATGGCTCATACTTTATAAGTGTCCATGCTCCTCTTATTGTGTTAATGTTAACAGACCATGGAAGGTTGTAAAACTATAAGTGAGATTCAAAGTAAAATGTGGAATGTTGTAACTTATTTTCATGAACTAGCATACCTTGAACAAAATCAGATACCTCATCTGAAAACAGGATAGACTTGAGAAGCACCATTTTAGAAGTAATCAGTCAAACATGCATTGCTCCACACAGAGTACAGCTAAATATGACTGTGAGACTGGTTTACTCCGTTGGTAAATGCAATCACATGACTCCAATAATTAGAAATCTCCAATGATTACTCATTACAGCCAGAATCACTTTTTAAATCTGCTGTATCATGCATAGTACCATACAGAAAACATCTGTGACTACCCGACGGATGTACTTAATATATATGGTAGTTCTAGGGATCTTAGAATATAGAAAATAATTTTTCTCAAACCTCCTAAATTTAGAGAAACTACTGCACGGAAACATTCCTTCTCTGAGGTATCCACAGAGACTTGGAGCTCCCAATCTTAGAACACTGATCTCACTCTCAATTTTCCATTAGCAACTTAAGCTCAACTTTTAAGACAATTCCCTAACTAAATTTCATATTGATTCTATGATTCATATTGGTTCCACGGTCTGAAGTGTGATTAAATGTAGAAGTGTATGAAAGTTTCGCAATTTGCTTTTGTGTAATTAGGTAAAATCTCAGCAAAATTAACAAAATGCAAGTCCATCATTTAGCACTATATTTTATCGTGAACTGCATCCTTGTATCAATTTTTGATGCAAGAACAAATTTTGTGCTACAAAATAGTGCAAAAAATAAAAGCACTGGCAAAAAAGCTGCTTGCATTCTGTTGTTCGAGTGCATTCGCTGTAAATTGTTACCATGAATGGTGTGTTTGTGGTACATTTTTAACACAAATGATGCTTAATTGCTCCAGGTGATATTATGGCGTAATTTCATGATTTTTGTGTAAAGGGCATAATGCAAAATTCTCAAAATGAAATGGATTACGTTAGCTTCATTAAAATTTCAGCAAGGCCTAATTAAGTGTACTTTTTAAAAGTTGTTTTACCCTTCAATCCGCTTGATGTAATCCTCTTTTGTTAACCATTGTTTCAATGTAAAGTACCTTCATACTAACTCGTCTAGATGTGTCATATAATAGGATAAATACATGAATAAATATATAATCTCATTGACAGCTTTGAGATAATAGGAACTTGTTTGCGATAATAACTATCTATTGTGTCACACATCACACTGCTTTCAATTTCTGGATGGAGCCATAGTACACTCTACACAAAGCAGTTCTGTAATTACAGTCAAATCTTAATTTAAGTAAGTGAATTTTTAATTCGATGGGTTGAACTCCACCACAGGTAAAAAAGTCACTAACCTGTTATGTCCAGTCAAAGGTTTCAGTAGTTTATACCTGAGTAGACATGCTTTACCTAAAATAATGTGTAAAGCATTTAGAAGTACTCAAAACAGTTTACACATCAAAAACACAACACAATAAAAATCCCACTCCAATTTAGAAAAATAGAGAAACATTTAATAAGTAAAATAACATCAAAATTAAAAGAGTCTATTAACCCACTAAGCACCAATGGTAGTCTATGGTTATGGTAGACTGAGACCTAGGTGCAATTTCAGGCTGACCGCAATAGAACATGAATCGTTTACACCAACCAGAATCTTCCTTGTTGGAGATTTCAGCTTGGGACTTAGGGCCTAATTGTGTGTGTGATGTTTTCTGACCCCCTGCTAATACCCCTGTTTCATCAGGGGTCAGAATTGTTTTGGTTGTAATAACTTAACCTTCTTTAAATTTCTGCAGGTCAAACCTGCTGAAATGTAACTATGGAAAGTATGCAGTATTTACCGGATCATGAGGATTTAGGTGTGTTAAAAACTGAAATCCACATTATTGCCCACAAACGTGTCTTAGGTGCTATTAATTGCACCAGATAAATAACATACCCAGCGTTATTGTTATTTATCAAGTGCGTTAAATAGCAACTATACTTGTAATCAAGGCCTTAGTCTCTGAAATGGAGGTTGAAATTCTCCATTGGGGCAAGAATGTAGGCTATATCAAGTCCTCTCGAATTCAGATAGCTATTGAATGAGGTCCTGCTGAAGCCATTGGTTTTGGTGGGAAAAAGCTTAGGGGGCCTATTAGGATGGCGGCAGTCCCGCACCAGCGATTAGGATGCCACCGCCACCGTGGCGGTGGCATCCTCCATACCCAGCATTGTGGCGGGCGGTGGCCACAGCACCGCCCGCCACAATGCTGGGAATGCACTGTGTGCATTGGCATGCACAAGGTGGCAGGCACCGCGCGGTGCCTGCCACCTTGTGCATGCCAATGTTGGGGGGTACCATGGGTACCCCCCAAGTGCAGCCCCCCACCCCCTCACCCCCCAGGGGGCCCGCAACGGTCCCCAAAGGCATTCTCCGCATGCCTTTCCATGGCGGAGTCTCCGCCATGGAAAGGCATGTGACCGCCATCATCCTAATATGGATGGCGGTGCCTGCAAGGCACCACCTCCATATTGCAGGCCTTTTCCACCCGGTAGGCAATCGGGCGGATTGCCTACCGGCGGAAAACCGGCGGACGGTCTTTCCGTCCGCCTGGGTCCCCACCACCATACTAATATGGCGGTGGGGAAATGTGAGTTGGGCAGTGGGTAATTGCGGGCGGATCGCCACCGCCATGCGGGCGGTGGCGATCCGCCCTACATCCTAATCACCCCCTTAGTGAAGGAAAATTAAAATTTCACACCCAGCAAGTCAGTTTGACTGGATACTTTTGGTGTCTTCTCCTGGTGAATATTTCTACTTTTGGACAGAATCCTCCAGTAGGACAAGGCTGCAAGCTGTATCCGATGATGAGACAGACACTTTCTCATTGATGGCCCGCCGAAATTCATTTTCTGATTTAGAGAAGCTCCAAGCAGGATAAACCTATTTCTTTAGCCCAGCAAAGTCACAGATGGGGGGAAACAGCGTTTATAACGCATGCTTTAGATCGCATGCCATTACAACGCAAACCATTACATCGCAAGTCGTTACAACGACTTGCTGTAGGGGGCAGAAAGTGTTGGATTTACAATCCAACATCTTCCCTGCTGTTGCACAAACTGGAGTAGGAATAGTAAATTATACTATTCCTAAGTCCAGTGCGCCCCCTACAGCATGTCGTTGTAACGACTTGTGATGTAATGGTTCGAGTTGTAACAACGCAGTCGTTGTAATGACCATGTTGTAATGGAATGCGATCTGAAGCATGCGTTGTAAAGAGATATATTTCAGATGGGGCCGATTGACTTCGATGGTTGGCCCTAGTCGTCCAGTAGTCCGAAAGTCTCATCTTTTTAGAGTCATTAGGGAAGGTCCAGACACCGTTAAGAGTTCCAGAGCATCAGGAACAGTACTTGGAGAGTCAAGACTCACTCCAGCAGAGGCCAACGTCCGGGTCCAGTCCAGTTCAGGTCCAGTAGCTACTGGTCAGCTGAGTGCTTCAAGGAAAAGGCCTTTTGCAGCTGTTGTGGTCCTTTAGCCACACAGAAGGTTAGCTAATGGACCCTTAGCATCTACTTCTATGTCCTGGGTGCAAGTGGGAACTTTCAGGTCCCCTCACAGGTCTCAAACAGCAGGCACAGCCTTCTGTTCTTTCAAATGTTCAGTAAGTGTTCTAAGATGGATGCCTTGGGGTGCCACATTTATGGTTGGCACCAGCTAGTGGGTGGTTGTGACTCCTGGCTCTTGCCTAACCAGTGGGGTGAAAGTTGCTTGGGCAATCCTACATACTTTTGCAACAGTTACTTTATGCCCTACTGCAAACAATCCCACAGTGCACCTTACTTCTAAAATTCAATATGGAGAAACCCTTCCTCCTTAGTGCAGAGCCTGTGTGCCCACTTGGAGGCGTGACCAGAGAAATGAGCAGCCCACTCCTCAAAACCGGTTCTGGGGGGTAGCTCACCTCCGACTATATTTGGTTCCAGTCATGCTTGGTTAACAAAAATTAGCCTTCCCCAGGGATTACCTTCCATTTACCTGTGAAAAGGCAGGCCCCTTACAAGTTAATGAAGTTCCTGGTTCACCACCCAGGCCATTGACCCTGCTCTGAGAGCAGATTTCACTCCTCATTAAGGCCAAGTGCTGGCTTAGTAGCTGCTGGACAGATAAAGCAGGCAGAGAAAGGTACAGTACTAAAAGTCACTTTTCCAAAACATTTAGTTAGACTCTGATATTAATAAATATTTAAAACAGTGGGTGAATAATTTTTCTAGCTGGTCCCAAACTCAAGATAGCAGAATTAATATGTTAATATGTACCCTAATTTTCCTGTAGGCCATCCAGAGCCTTCCACAGTAAAAACAGCTTTTGGGCCTTGTCACTGTAGGGATATTGTAATTTTAAATTCCTACATGCCCTGCTTTTAATTACCATACCCCTACCTTGTAGGCTCAATGACCTACGTAGGGGTGACATTAATACTTAAAAGGGAGGTTTTTCCTCGTCAGAAATTGTTATTTTGACAGGTCAGACTGCAGGTTTAACTGCAGCAGGCCTGAGTGGCCCCAGAACAGGCCATTTTAATAAAGAGTGCTCTTACCCTCCTGTGGAACATTTATGCAAATTATTGAAGCTCCAGTGCCTTCAAAGTCACTCCTTTACCTTGCAGGCTACACATGTTGGGCACACTCATGAGACAATGGAGGCATTGCAGGATCCCAAGCCCACACGTTCTAGCCAGCTCCTCACCTGTCAGGCTCTGCATATTCGTGCCAGCTAGCAAGTCAACACTTATCACAGACAGAAGACTAATGGAGGTTCTGATTTCTCCCTGCTTCTCTAGACATGGACACTGGGAGCTAAGTCAGAGTTGCATAGCAGTGCCCCACAGCTAGAGGGAGCGCCCACGCAAGTGTTACTACTCCTCAAGGAAATTTGAAAATGAAAGCACTGGATGCTCAATGGGTAGAACATCCCCCGGGGGGGAATTCAAAACTAGAGTATGATGTACATAAAACCGTATGTTGCCCCCAGGGTGCTGGTCCTCCCCTATGGGGTTATTTATTAAACAGTGAGTCATGGAACAAATGTTTGCCCTGATGGCCTCAGAGACCCTCCAGGCTGCCTGCAAGCAGGCAGTACAAATGCATTTTGTTGGGCTGAGATGGATGGGGTTTGATGATTCTACTCCTGGTGGCAGGTTCTAGATACCAATTGTGTTAATTTCAGCCCTCCTGGCTTCTAAGGATTTGTAATTTTCTTGGAGCTTGCTCTCCTCCAATGAGGAAGAGTTAATGATGACAAGAGGGAGTGGAAAGGCCAGTACCACTGACACTTGTTACAAGCATCAAACAGAGTCCAAGAAAGCACAAATCAGGAGTGTCTCTTGACTTTTAACAGGGGTTCGTCCACACAGGTTCTCCCTTCCTTTAATTCTACAGTTCCATATTTTTCTCATAGTTAGATAGGTACAAAGTATGACTGGCATAACCAACATCAAAACAGCTGTATACACTTACCTGTCAGCCTTACGTTAGCAAATGGTCACTCTCTGATCTTTCACTACAAGATGTAGAGTATTTATTTAGAACTTCACAAAGTATCCTGTTTAGGTACAGCCTCTAAGATCACTCCACAAAATAGTTCTCCTACGTAGCACCTTGTTTAATTCTGACCATTTGTACAAGTGATAAGATAATATTCTCGGTATGAACTCTGGAGGAAACTAAGATATGTTTCCGTGTTGCACTTTCCTATATCTATTAAAAACAGCTTTTTATATTGATTTCCATCAGTGGCATGATTCTTTTTCAAAAACATTTCACCCCCTTCATCTGCTTTTATTCATTCTTGCAACTTTTATTTATTAAATAATTATTCTCTACCTTTAATTTATGTGGATATTAGTTACTTTTTTCCCTGTGGGTTTGTTCAACATAACACTAAACACATTTTCACTGATGCTTTCCATGCTGCTGAGGCCAAGTTACCAAGGCTGAACGATGTTTACATTGAAATATTGTAGGCCCTTCAGTATGGGCAGCGTTCGTTCTTTGTCACAGCTCACAAAAAAAGCTGTGGCCTTTCCTTTCCAATAACAAACATTTAAATACCTTAAAATAATTAAAACTATGGGCCAAGTTTTCATGCAATGCAGCATAGCAACCAAAGTTGCTGTTGAGTGTTGCGTGAAAGGGTGTGAGCAGTACTGTGCCCTATCTACGGAGATATGCAAAAAGAACAATTGATGGACGGAATGCTGAACAATGTCAACCATTCACCCCCAGTACAGAAATCTGGGCCCAATTCCATCATTTCTTTTGCTCACCAAGCCATTCCGGCTTTGACCCAGCCAAATGCAAATCAATCTTGACCCTGCTCCCCATGGAAACAGTCCAGCCCAAACTGCCAAGCTAGGTCCTCCCTGGACTGGAAACCAGCATCCTGGGACCGGTTTCTGGGTATTACCTCTCATCAGTCAAACTAGCTTGGCTCCAGTGGCATGGAGATCACGGGACCTACATCTGGGCATACATGTCCCACTCGGGGTGACAAATGCAAAAAGAGCAATTGATGGACAGAATGCTGAATAATGTCAAACATTAATCCCCTGTCCTTACTGGGGCGGCATAGTGAGCAAAAAAACTTTGGATTTAACCCAGATCTGTGACTTGGGGTGAATGTTTGACAATGTTCAGCATTCCGTGCATCATCTTTCTGTGTTGCTACAGTTGCCCTAAATGGGAAGGGTATGCCCAGATGTGGGTCCAGTGCTCACTGTGCCACTGAATTCAAGCTAGCCTGGCTGATGAGGGGTGATACCCTGAAACCGGTCCCAGGAAGCTTGTTTCCAGACCAGGGAGACCCTGGCTTGCCAGTACGGGCTGGACTGTTCCCATGGGAAGTTGGGTCAAGTCTGATTTGCATATGGCTGGGTCCAAACTGGGGTGGCTTAGTGAGCACAAATACGATGTATTTAACACAGATCTGTGACAGGGGCCCTGGTACAAGCAAACAAAATGGCTCTTTTTACTGCTTTTGTGGTATTAAAAAACAACAATTATCTGAATTGAGTGAGCCTCTCAGGGCTGTGAGCCCTTGTGCCACTGCACCTGGTGCGCCAATGGTAGCTATGTATCGTTTGCATAGAATCATGCATCGGTTCATTGAAAGACCAAGGTCCTGTGGGATTGCCTTGTCTCCAAATCTTTGAAGGCTCTGTGACAGCTCATTCACCTTTGGAATCGGTGGTTGCTGTTTTAACTGATTGCTTATGAGCATATCACTGAAACCCGTTTCCACAGTTTTACTTTGACCTATGTAAATTTGAGAACCAGCTAAACTTCATCATTCACGCTACATCTCCGAAATTAAATCGTTAACATTTTATTACGTTACTTTTACTTTTGTTATCACAGAAGGTAGTCACTCAGTGTGTTGTGCCAGAGAACACAGCTTATTATTACGGACATATGCACATATGTGTGTTAAGACTGAAGATTGTAGGAGCACTTGCTTCTTTTCACTTCTGGCTCGGATAATATGCGGATATTGTACCACAGCGTGGGACCATCACTAGAGCTTGACCATGTCTGTCTGCGAGGACACATACTGAGTAATATTATTTTCTGGAACACCAGTCCAATTACAATGTGGTATTTTCTCAAGAATGCTACCATTTTTATAAGGTAATAGATCTTGATAGAGACTAGATTTCTATTAAACTAGTTTCATTTATATCAACACATGAGGAAGCCATTTGTCTGAGATGAAGTCGGGAGCTGTGTCAGAAAATGCACATTTGAGAAATATGCCTGAAGAACTAGATACGTCCAACATATTGCAAGAATGAGCCGTGTTATGTAGGATAGGCAATAGGGGGAACACAAATCTGAAATATACATTAGTCATGGGCACATATAGTGCTCCCCGCAAATGTGTAGAGCGTGGGTCAACCAGTGTGCTCAAAACACATCTATAGAGGACACCACATTCCAATAACGCTACCCTCGTCTACTATACTGTGTAAGTGCAGTCTGTGCTCAAGGGTTACTGCGCAACCACTATGGTACTACCAACTGGTATTATGCGAGTGTGTGTTCACTCGCCATGATGTTTACAGAGGCCTGAGGCTTTCTGACATCAGTGAGCACCGTTCTTGACTACATCAACCGGTTTTGGTACCATTAAAAAAACAATCCCTTTTATTACAGGTGATCTATCTGTCATCTTCTGTACCCGCAACTATTTTACTTGTCTGCACAGAGAGGTAAGTGACCCTGGTTCAGTGTAGACGCAGTGTGTGCTTGACCTGATCAAATCCTATCTATCAGAACTGAAACTTGGCCAGGCTGGTTATTCATTTTTCACCATACTTCCTTCCCAGCAACAAATTATTGTGTTTTGCTCACAGGCGTTGGTGTTGCTGTCTCAAATTATAGGACTAAAATCCAACTGTTCTGTTAGAACTAGAGTAGCTTCATCTCTCATATTTCTTCGAATACACCTCAGTGGTTGGGTTAGCCTCTTGGCTAACCTTGCAGAGCCATTTTCTCCCATACGGCTAAACAATGAAGGGCTCATTATAACCCCCTTAAGTGCCAATTTGGGAAGGAAAACCAAGTTAAAGTAATTTTAGCTAGCCACAAGTATCAAGTGTCGTTGAGGAGGCCCCATGAGAGTTTAATGTAAAGTTTATCTCTTGGGTAGGGTCAATGTTTCCCTTTTTAGGATTCTCTCTATGAAATCTGACATTGGGTTTGGGCCTTACTTCCCCTTTCTTTTCCTGCAATAGATGTGGGTCCTCTACAAAATATTCCGTATGTAGCATCTCCAAAGTCCAAGCTCAATGGAATGTAGTCTAAAAGCATGCATTCTTTTTAGAGTTGTTTTTGTTGCCTCATTTCTCTTGTGTGCCTGGAACACATTGTTTATCCCCAATGCTTTGTTTATGTTGGTGCACTCCAATTGCTCAGTCACAAGTTATTATTAGCTTTGGATTTAGAGAACAAAAGGTAGCCAAACCTTCTTTAATGTTAATTTTAAGGTCTAACAAATTGCGCTATCTGACAATGATTTTCAATGGACCAGTTGGAATGTCTTTAAATGTTTAAACAATAAAATTGATTACAATAAAATGGCTGCTGAAGTATTTTTAAATTCATGGTACATCTCCATATAATTCAGTTAAAAATACAGCAGAACAAATAGATAGCTGCGCAATGAATTTTGAAAAAGATTTGGGCATCACATTTATTAGTGTTGTGTAGTTCCTATAAACCTATATAGAATCTGCGCATTTAGACAACATAGACTGTGGGATTGGTGTCCAGACTGATTCCAGACACCCCCACCGAGTATGTTTGCCTGTATACCAGCTAGCTCACAGTGCCACTAGAAACCCCTCTTACCAAGGAGAGAATAGTTCTTGGCAACTATCGAACATGACAACTCTGTCCCATCAGGGATCGTGGAAATAGTACAGTACTTTTCGCTCAGTCACTCGTGCTCACTTTGTCTCAGAGAGATACACAGAATAAACGGTGGGGATGTTTTTCAATAAGCATTTATTGAACCAGCATCATTCTAGTGAAAAATAGGTGTGCTGAAACAACCATAAAACAGAAACAGATATAGGTGATTATAAGCACCAACAGAGTAAAAGGATGGTAGATTTCTGCCATAGTGCTAAACCAATGAATACAGGCAGGTATAAAAATACATGACAGTACAAAATGTGAACTCCTACGATGCGACCCTAACTAGATGTACCTAAGTGTACCTAGCATGTATGTAGGTGTAGAGGCAAGAATCCCTCTAGGATAAGGTCAACCCCATTACCTGAAGTGAGAGACTGTGGGACCCCGTCTTGGTCTCGAGATGGACACCCCGCGAGGGATGTCAGACCACTGCAAGCTGGAGTGTCTGAATGCAGGAACCTCAGCGTCTTGCGTCAGTGTGTCAGCATGGAAGTCCTTTTTCTCCTCTTCCAGCCTCAGCAAAGTATGGTGTTTATATACCCAAAGGGATCTATCTTGCTGTGTCATGTCAGACTTAGGATGACGGAAGGAATGACCCTTATACATAGTTAATTTGCAGGAGATGGTAGTCCTGCTGAGTTTCCAAGAATCCTCATGCATAATGGATGAGGCTAGTATTCAGGGAAAACCCCATGTCCTGTAAGCAGTACCGTAACTAGGTAAAAGGTCAGTCCCAAGAACCGTTATGTAGTGTAATGGTAGAGGAGAATATAGGTGAAAGGTTAGGTTGCTACCTGAGCCTAGATTGGGGTACCTATATGAAACATAACACCCACTCCTCATCCGACTGGACGACATACTATAAGTTTAATGTACTTCTAGGCATTGTACACAAACAACTAATGAATCCATAAAATGTAAAAATTAAAAAAAATGGTACAATTGTATTTTAAGTGGTTGAAGTCTTACTAAAATATGTTTGCATATATAGTTCGAACAACTGAGTGTCTGAAAGCCATGCAGTTCAGCAAGAAAAAGAGTCTATTGTTTAAAAATTCCACATTTGGTTGTTTTGAAAAAGGCCAAATTTTTTCTCAGCACACAATGAGCCAAATGTTTATGTGTCCTGGCTGGGAGATGCACCATCACTGTTGCTTGCCATCGCACATGACGATCCCTGCCACACCTCACAGATCAGGTCAATCGAGCACAGATGATCTTTTGTTCTATCCACAGCCGATGCTGGGGAAGCTTGTGTGACATCCAAGGCCTGAGTACTTGTTGAGGAGCAGGTCTCCGTTCCAACAGGAGCTGAAGCATCCTGTGGTGGCTCTAAGAATGCAGACATCAACACGGGAATACGCTGAGGACACAGCAGTACATGGGCCGTTATCAGGTCCAGTAAAGCATCAACGTGCGGTGGCGCAACCGATGAAAGTGTTAGACAGAGATCCAACACACATTCTTGTCCGCAGAACAGGCATCGGAGGACAGGCAGAACACAGTCGATCCAGACTGGTCTAAATGATAGGAACCAAGACTCGCTTAGTTCTTGAAGGTGAGGTATGCCCAGATGGAGTACCATGCGATCACGGTATCGGTGCTCCAGGAGCATTTTTTCCATCTCCTTGGTGACTGGGATGTCTATTGCGTAGCAGAAAAATTACAATCAGGATTCCTGCTATTAGGAACAGGATCTGCAGAAGTCCTCCAAAAATGCTTCCGAATACGAAGAGTATGAAGTTTGGAATCACTCCGAAGACGGTCTGAAAGGTGCTTAACAGTCCAGAACCTTTGGTCTTAAACTTAAATAGGTGTACTATACCCGTCATATCAGATATGTTAAAGATACGCTGTACCATTTCTGTGAAATGGAAAGGGCAGTTTGTTTGTACTAGTGGCAGTATCTCAGCTGAGGAACTTGCGACCTGAAGATCAAAAGTTTCTCGGGCGGACGTTAAGGGCACGGTTTTCTGTAAAAGCATGGCTTTCATTTGGCTCAGAGTATCAAACCGTATAAAGGAAACATTCAATGAAGGTCATAATGGCGCCTCCCTGACTGTGTGGGTCAGTGGAAACAATACTTGCCTACAACAAGTAACAAGATAAGCGATGCCCGTAAGAATCCTACAACAACCTTGATCATTCAGCATCAAGTAACTCACATTTGAAAGCAACCTGAACACTGGACTAATCACAGCAGCTGGGGACCCTTTCAAATGACAGGATAGGTTTGCAACTGAACCGTTACAGGCCCCGTGAAGCATGATATCCTGGCATATGAGAGATCCACTTAAAGAGTTCTCGCAGTATGTACCACTTAGAAACACTTCCAGGTCCCCACTCCTGCATCGAAATCTGTATGGTAATTCCCAATATTCCTTGATGAATTCCCTACCCATCGCTTCATATCTGCCTGCCTGTTGTTGTTCTAGGCAATACTGAAACTGGAAAGTTGTGACCGGTAATGTTATATGGCCATGGATTAACCATTCTGTGGAGGTTGACTCTGCCACAGTGAAAGGTAACTGGTCCAGTTTTTCAATACGCATCATTGTATATTTTGTTCCCCTTTGTGCCATAGTTATCTGTTTTTTAGTTAGATTGTATGTAGAGAACAAAGACGTACTGTTGATAAATCGCCAAGGCACATAACTAGGGCGGAATGATTGCAGCGTCCCGCTTAATAACATAATAAAAGGGAGCTGAGACTGTCCGTGCTGTAGTATGGACAAATCCTGTTCTAGTATATCTATAGCAGAAGATACAATGTTGCCCTGTGAATAGAATAAATCCTGGATGTTAATATAGTCATACCATTGTCAACTACAGCTAACACCTTTTCTAGGTTAATTCTATCTATTTCACAAAGTCTCCCCGCAGCTTCTTGATGAGAGATTTCCCAGATTTCATTAGAGACAGCGTATAAGAAACGTTGCTGAAGTGGCTTTCGAGGACCTAATAAAAATCCCTTAAATCCACCTCATCTGATAGTAAGGATAAGTGCTGTTTCACCTGGGACAGTGTTGAGATGTTTAGCCAATTGAGGCATAACTTCCCAACACTGTATGATGTCACCACCCCCGGATGTTCTCGTTGTACAAAGCGTTGGTCCGGCCTATGGATACTAAACTCTTCGGTGGTACCCGTGAATCTTGTTTGACACCTATTTGTGTCCTTGAACCAAACTAACCATCCTTTCCAATTGGGGTCTGATGAATTGTACTGCATGCTGTCATCTACTATATCCCCACCATGTGTTGTAAAATTTTTCCACCCCTCAAAGTGTGTTGGTGAGGGTATCTGAGGTGTGTTCAAATCCTTGTTTTTGGCTAATCCAAGACAGGAAGTCTGTTGCACAGTGTCATTCAGAAATATGATCTGCTTTGGAATGAGGCACGCTCGAAATAGAGCTTCTGTTCCCTGAACTTGCCATTCCTTTGAACCCCAGACTGATTTTATGTCTATAGTGTCCTTCCATAAGTCGAAACCCTGTGCAGACAGTTGGGAAATAAAGGTTGCAGAATAAATCTCTTTGGTGTTAGTTAGCATATTTTTCTGTGCAGTTGTAGGTACAACCTTATAATAATAGGAGGTCAGGTCAGAAGTGTTAAACTCTGACAAATAAGCACATTTCTGTGCAAACGTTTTTGAACTACCTTTTGGTGGTGTCTGGCAATGTTACCATTGGTGGTTTGTAAAAACATTACATGGAATACTGGATTTGTGTAAAAAGTGATGACCATAATGATGGTAACAGTACATATTGTCAAAATCAGATGTGTCCTCTAACATTTCAGTGCTTGAAAATGCAGCAGATTGTTCTAAATCAGACAACATATTATTTACAGTTTCAAAATCCCAAACGTCAGAAAATGTACTGGAGGTAATGATATCATTTAGAGAAATTTTAAATACATGAGGTATTTTTAAAAGTTCAGTGGGACCAAATACATCATAATCAACTCCGTCCCACACTATACCATCAGCAATTGGAACAGCTGTAATGTTCACGAAGACAGGTTTCTTTCTTCACGATGAGAAGATGTATGAGGTTTCTGGACCAAGTTCACATTTGATATTGCAGAGCGTTCTGGGAGATAATTTCCATTCATGAGTAAGCAAAAGACAGTCACTAGGCCAATCCAGAACAGAAAAAAACAGTATTCCAGTTATTATCCAGAGCTGGAGCCAAAGTGATACTAGGTATGTCTTTTTCAGAAAAGTGTAGAAATCATGAAGTTGTTGCTTACGGGAAACTTAAGCTGGCTTTGTTTCAGGTTCACTGGGATCCAGAGAGAAGGTATCAAAATCGATATAGTAGCCAGACGCAGTTCGATCTATTTTTGGTAGCTCAGCAGGTTTTGTTAAACTTGCAGACGTCTCTTGTTGAGGCATATTGATGTAGACATCGGTGTTGGGCCGAATTGATATTGTCTTTCATTTGTGTTTTTATATTCTGTTTAAAGAGGAACGAGTTCCATTTCATTGTTGGAAATTCCATCATTTTGTATTGGTGACTCTTCAAATGTTTTGAGTCTTTATGTGTGAACTTCCTGTATGGTAGCGAGAGGAGAGCGTCGGCTACCCAGGAGCCCACGAGGTCTACTATTCAGTATCGGCCACATAGTGTGGTTTGATCAGATCAATGGAGACAAATCTCTTTTCTTTTTTGCCGGCAGGAGGCGGAAGAAGTACTGTTCTTGTTCCTTCGACAGCCAGGACAGGTATAGGCTTTCTGTGTGATGGCCCAAATTCTTTCTTGTCCACAATCTTTTCTCTGACCAGATCCCCGACTTTAGGGATCCAGGCAGGTCTTTCTGTGACGTCCCCAGTGGCGGTGCGTTTTACTTGCACGTTGATTTGTAGTGCCCAGAATTCATTGAGATCCTGTAAAACAGCCAAACGTTTATTGATGTCAAATGGTTTTTCATCCGCCACTGTGCTTTCATAGTTGAGATCAAGTACCCACATTCTCATCCCAAATTGGACCTCGTAAGGAGTGACACCTCCTAGGGAACTTCTTGGCATATTGTTAAGGGCTCTTTGGACCCCGTATAAGTGATTGACCCAACTACCACCCGAACCTAATACTCTTGCTGTTAAAGATTACTTTAAGTCTCGTTTTTTTCCTCTCCACGACTGAATTCCCTCGGGATGGTACAGAGAGGAGTACCGCAATGCAACACCCAAACTTTCCATGGCTTCCTTGTAAGCCCTAGAGCTCAAAGCGGGGCCACGGTCAGAATGTAATGTGCCAACTGCGCATGTCCCTATGAAGACTCGCAAATCTTTTATAGCAGTTTCAGCATCAGCCGAGCGCTGAGGCCAAACCCACAGGAATCTGGAGCATGAATCCACTGCCACCAAGATGTACTTGTAAGCCCCATCCGATTGTAGGGGGCTGCAGTGTGGTCTGTCTGATATTAGTAATGGTGTCTGCGCTGGACGCGCCACGGTGGAACCCTTCATCTGCTGACAGATTTCGCACTTTAGGACAAAATTCTTTGGCTGTTTACTTAGTCCTGGCCACCAATAGCTTTGTTTCAATAAAGAAACCGTCACGGTAATCCCTGCATGTGCAGAACCTAGACCCTCGTGTGCAGCTAGTATTAAGCCTAATCTGCGATATATGTTTGGTATTACTCTATCCCCCACTCCTGGAATTTGAGCATACGGAATGTTATTTGCATCTAACTTGTAGGAGTACTTGAGTGGACAATACTTTCGGTAAGGCTGTGCTGTTTTTGCGTGAAGCAATGACAGCTACCATTATCTGTCCATCTATTCTCATTTTAGAATGAGTGATTGCAGCTATAGCAGCAGTTCGTACTGCCCCTTTTGCGGCTTCATCAGTCAATGAATTCCCTTCAACGTGAACGCCATCACGTTGATGACTCAGCATGTGTGTCACGTGAGCTCTCGGTAGTTCGTTTTTCAACTCAGCTACCTGTTCCCATAGCAATTTATGCTTAATTGTGCCGCCTTTTGAGTCTTTAAACCCATTTTGACCCCAGTAGTGTAGATATTCATCGTATGATTGGACACAGTAAAAAGAATCACTCACAATCAGGGTGGGGAATTCTTGATCCGTATTTATTAGTGCCAGTAACAGGGCTTTTAGTTCTGCCAGTTGCGCTGTGCAGTCTCCTAGAGACTGTGTCTTTGTACTGCTAGGATGGAACTTCCCTTCCTGAATACGACCCTTCACAATCGCACACACAGCGCTGTATTGTTGTTTACTACCTATGGCGGGCTGAGCAGAACTTTCAATGTAAATTATTCATACTGATCTAGAGGCATTATTTCATTCGGGAGAGGATATTCTTGTTCGTATTGCAGGAATGCTTGTGTTTTTAGTGTAAAGTCAAATTTGTAATCTACATCTGTTGCAGTGAGATAATTAGCCCATTGTATCCATCTTGGATGTAAAGCTTTAGCATTTGGAAAGCTTGCCTTTGTAACAGCCTCTAAGGCTGGTACTGGAGTTACTACAATTATTCGTTTCCCCTGAGCCAGTGCGCTTTCTCTCACTACAGCGGTCTGTACTGTTGTCAGAATGTTTTCTGTAGAAGCAAAACGCATTTTAGCGTTTCTGTACAAGTGTGATTTGTATGCTATGGGTACTGTTTCACCTTCATTGTAGGATCACAAAATTTGTGGTGTTTACATGTGTGTGTAAGTGTTTGGAAGCTATCATGTTAGCTTGTAAGGAACAAAGGATATCTGTGTGTTCCTGTGTCCAATGCCCAACTGAAAAATCAGGTCTTATTAGATCGTAGAAAGGTTTCACTTTTTCTGGGAAATCTAAAATGTAAGTTCTGCCAAAATTTAAGAATCCCAATATGAATTGTAAGATTTTCAATGATTTAGGAGGTTGGAGCAGCTCACACTTTTCTAAAAAGTTAGCTGCCAGGCTTTTCTCTTCACTTGATAAATCGTATCCCAAAAATAGGACATTGAGGTGGGTTATTTTCAATTTTTTAAAGTTGAATTTGTAGCCCTCCAAGGTGAACCCCAAAATTAGGTTTCTCACCCTGGTCAAGTGATCCTTTAAATCCTCATCCATCAGATAAATATCATCTACATAGGACAATGCCTCTTCATCCAAATTCTGAAGTAACTCTGTTACCCGAGCGGGGAACTATCCAGGGCTATTCTTATACCTTTGGGGGAGTCGACAAAATTGACTCTGAGAACCGAGTGCTGAGAATGCTATCAAATATCTGCTCTCAGGCGCTATATTTTGGAAGAAAAACTCCTGCGCGTATGTATGTTTTAAATATATTGGGACGAGGTTGGAAAAAGCCGGTAAAATTACCCTTTCTCCCTTTGGGCAATCCATAACAATTGCAGGTGGCCAATCTTTTTCAGCCAAAAGGATGTCATATCCGTGAGTCAAGTTCGCCCAAAAGAGACCTTTAATTTTTCGGGGCTTGCCCCCCTCCATTTGGAGTGTTATTTCATGTAACCTATGTGGGACACTTATCCTCTTATCAGGTGTCTCCACCGTGATATGTTCATTCAACTCCACTGTCACCAGAAATTCCATCAGGTTCTGGCGAGCTATTGTTACTGCTGCTGCGCTGTCTAGCATCGTCAGAGTCCATTCCCCCTTCAGGAGTTGAGTCCTCAGAATTCTGGACATGTCTAACTTTAAGACCTGCTTTCTTCTTTTTAAATTGAGGTTTTGATTTTGGCTTCTCTTCTTTTTGGAGGTATAGTCTGAAGTGCGTTGCATGTCTCTGGACTTTGTACGCTCTTCTTGTCTGTGTTCTGACCGTCCTTCCCTCTCGGAGTTTTTTGATAAAGCCTGAAAGGAACGAGGGGAACGTGTATCAGTATCCTTATACTGTTTGTTAATGTTATCACGATTCCTAAGGTTGTACCTCCTTTCGGAGGGCTCCAGTTGAGGAGACCCACCCCTGGATTGTCATCTATTCTCTCCATTCTTTTGTTTTTTATTGTTATTATCCCATTTATTCTTGGAAGAATCAGGTGCTTGCTTGGTGTTCTCTTTTTCAGGACCACCCATGAGTTGAGGTTTTGTTGCTCTAGTTCCCAAACTATCTCTACCTAATTCAGCATAGGTGTCTTCGATAATTTTAGGTAATTCCCGCTCTTGTTGTAAAGGAGTGAAATCCCTCAGGCATTGGCATATTGCCACTGCTGCTGCCTTCCCTTTTATGTTTGTTATATAATAGCTGATACCTGGGCAACATTTCCTCACAATTTCATCCCTAAGTTCAGAGCAGGTTCTGCACCATACTCATTCTGTATTTGTCTTAATGCATCTGACATTACTGCTAATGAAGGGATACCATGAGTTCTGGTATATATGGCAGAGAAAACTGTACCCCAAGAGGTACAATCCTCTATCTTGGGAGCTATCCCCATTGGCAAGCAGATAATTAGCATTCTGTGTTTTTCTTGAGGGCTTGTGTGTGGAAATACTGCCTCTAGCTGTGTTATTTTCTGAGCTATCCAGAATGGCATTTGTTCACGTCTAGTGGGCATTTTACCCATAACTGCGTATAGCATTTGGTGTTATTTTAGTTGTAGATCCCTTAATTTGTCCTGCTGGTGTAGCCCTTGCTGTCTGAAGTGTGAGTGTTCTCATCACGAACTGTGTCAGGTTTCTGTAAAGTTTTATTATTTCTTTATGAAGAGGACGCAAGTCTGCTACTGGCATTGTGTCAATGTCTGGATGTGGTGTGTATGCCGCTAGGACTGGCCAACTTGCTCCATCTCTTCCGAGCAGACCGAGTTTCACTTTTTCTTTTGTTTGTGGGAGGGCACCTTTAAACCAGTTTATGTTCTCCTGGTAGGTGAGCGGAATTTCAATGTCCTCATACGGACAGCATTCATCTGGTGTTTCATCTTTAGTATTAGAATGAAATGTATGTGTTTGTGCATATGCTTGTGGAAATTTAACCCATGAATAGAATACCTCTGTTCTGTATGATTTGTGTGCCTCAATGATGAAGGTGATTGTCCCACCCCTAGCTGTGACTCCATAGTCTGCTAGATTTAAAGTAAGAGCAGTTCTGACATTTTCTGAAATGTTTATTTCATCTTCTTCTTCCTCCTTGCTGCAACCGCACGTTGTGCTGCTGCAGCGGCGTCTTCATCAGCCATTATTTTGAAAAAGAAGTTTCAAGGAAATTGAGATAAGGTTTTATGCACAATAGGAACTATTTGTCCTTCAAGCTTAATAAACCTACAGCCAATACATAGGATATGCCTACTCAGCTGTTGCGGATAGTTCCCTTCCCACTCCAGACGTCTCTGGGGAAATGTGAGTAGGGGTCTCTGAGAATAGCACGACTGAACTACTCAGATTTGAACGTTAAATAAGTAGCAAACCAACGTTGGTGGCACCAGGTCGTGTAGTTCCTATAAACCTATATAGGATCTGCGCGTTTAGACAACATAGACTGTGGGATTGGTGTCCAGACTGATTCCAGGCACCCCCACCGGGTATGTTTGCCTGTATACAGCTAGCTCACAGTGCCACTAGAAACCCCTCTTACCAAGGAGAGAATAATTCTTGGCAACTATCGAACATGACAACTCTCTCCCATCAGGGATCATGGAAACAGTACAGTACTTTTCGCTCAGTCACTCATGCCTACTTTGTCTCAGAGAGATACACAGAATAAATGGTTGGGATGTTTTTTAATAAGCATTTATTGAACCAGCGTCATTCTAGTGAAAAATAGGTGTGCTGAAACAACCATAAGACAGAAACAGATATAGATGATTATAAGCCTAAACAGAGTAAAAGGATGGTAGATTTCTACCATAGTGCTAAAACAATGAATACAGGCAGGTATAAAAATACATGACAGTAAAAAATGTGTACTCCTACGATGCGACCCTAACTAGATGTACCTAAGTGTACCTAGCATGTGTGTAGGTGTAGAGGCAAGAATCCCTCTAGGATAAGGTCAACCTCATTACCTGAAGTGAGAGACTGTGGGACCCCGTCTTGGTCTCGAGATGGACACCCCGCGAGGGATGTCAGACTACTGCGAGCTGGAGTGTCTGCATGCAGGAACCTCAGCGTCTTGCGTCAGTGTGTCAGCATGTCCTTTTTCTCCTCTCCCTGCCTCAGCAAAGATAAGGTGTTTATATACCCAAAGTGGTACCCTCAGGGGATCTACCTTGCTGTGTCATGTCGGGCTTAGGATGTCGGAAGGAATGACCCTTATACAAAGTTATTATGCAGGAGATGGTAGTCCTGCTGAGATTCCAAGAATCCTCATGCATAATGGATGAGGCTAGTTTTCAGGGAATACCCCACGTCCTGTAAGCAGTACCGTAACCAGGTAAAAGGTCAGTCCCAAGAACCGTTATGTAGTGTAATGGTAGGGGAGAATATAGGTGAAAGGTTAGGTTGCTACCTGAGCCTATATTGGGGTACTTATATGAAACATAACATAAGTTGCTTTTGGACCTGTCCCTTTTTGCAGGGTCTTCCCCAGTTTTTTGCCTTCTGTTATTGGACTCATTGTTGTTGACATTAGGACTCTGTGCACTTTTTCACTGCTATCCAGTGCCAAAGTGATTATGTGCTCACTCCAAAACATGGTAAAATTGGTTTCACATCTAATGTAATCTACTTTTAAGTCCCTAGTAAATGGTACTTCATGTACCCAGGGCATGTAAATTAATTACTACTAGTGGGCCTGCAGCACTCACTGTGCCACACATTAAAGTAGCCTTTTAAAACATGTCTCAGGTCTGCCACTGCAGCTTTTAGCGTAGTTTTAAACTGCCATTTCGGCCTGGCCAAATAACCTTTAGCCAGGCCTAAACCTTCCTTTTTAATATGTATAAGTCACCCCTAAGGTAGGCCCTAAAGGCTTACAAGGCAGGGTGTATGGTATTTATAAAGTAGGACATGTGTACTTGCCTTTCACATGTCCTGGTACTGAAAAACTCCTAAAGTCATTTTACATTACTATAATGCCTTTTTTCCCATTCACCAACACTGGGTTGCATTATTACATTTGATAAGGGATAACTTTTGATTGGGAACAGGTAGGAATAATATGGTTGGACTCAAATGAATTGTAATTTATAATTAAGGCTCCCTGTTTTCTGTTTTTTTGGATTTTTACAGATAAATACAGACAGAAAACAATGTGTTTTCTGTCTGCATTTATTTTTAAAAGTGGATACATACAGAAAATTGGGCTGCTTTTAAGTGCTCCGTGCTAACCTAACCTAACAGCTGAGCAGATGAACAGCATCAGAAATTAAAAAACAGGATGAAATTTCTTTAAATAACTGCATATGTCAATATACATTTGTGGTATAATGCTAGCATTTACCAGAGGATGTATTGTTATGTAATATTTGGCAACTTAAATAGCTAAAACACGACCGACATCAAAGTATGAGTGCGCGTCTATCAGTTAAATAAATATGGAAATGTACACTTTTACAACTTCATTTATACGCAAAACACAAAATAAATATGGATAAATACAGATAAAATGACCAAAAAATAAATATGGATAAATACAGACGGAAATGTTAAAAAAATAAATACCGTAAAACCGGGAGCCTTATTCATAATCCTCTTTAATGGTAAAGCCAGACTTGAGGTCAAAATTCAGAAAATGCCACGTTTAAAAAGTTGCCAATTTCTTATCCTTAATATTTGTGCCTTCCGTTGACTGTGAATGGCTCTGAAGTTGGGGTTTGTATATTCCTGCCAGATAGTGAAAGAAAGGGGATTGGGTATAGGCAGGATGGGCCATTCTGCCTGAATCGTTGGGGGTGGAGCTGTTCCCTGCTCTACTTACATTTCAAAGGGCTTTTCTCCAGCACACACAAAGGAACTTGACATTAAGTGATTCACAAACAGAGGCTGAAACCTAAATAACCACACCCGACACAGTGTGGAAAATATTTTAAGAAGGTGGTGCTCAGATCTGGGGGATCAGCCTCCTAAGCCCCCATTAGCGGAAATGATCCACAAGCTAATTCGAGAAAGAGATCAGCACCCACTATTTGATACAAGTAGAATGTGAAGAAAATGCAACAATTCATTCATAGAAGGCACTTGGATTGAAAATTGCACAGACTCCAATCAAATTCTTCATATTTCTTTATTCCTGTTGTACAAGAGGTAGCCTCTTGTACAACATGAATAAAGAATTATGAAGAATTTGATGGGAGTCTGTGCAATTTTTAATCCAAGTGCCTTCTATGAATGAATTGTTTCATTTCTTTCACAAACTTGACATTAGTCTTTTATCACCCCCAGATGTCTTGGAGCCTTGACAGGGGAAGGGAATAACTTTCCAGAATTAGATGTGGGGTAGTATAGAGAATCTCTCCACTTCAAAGGCTGGCAACAGGTATAAATATTGGACCTTCGGAGTTGCTCTTCATACACTCCTGGACCTGTGGACATTACAAAAGGAAGGGATGCCTTGGTCCCCAGCGGACTGCCTTTCTGCTTGAGGCATGCCTTGATCCCCAGAGGACTGCCCTGCTGCTTGAGGCCTGAGTTGTTCCCCAGAGGACAGTCATTCTGCTTGAGGCCTGCCCTGATCTCTGAGAATGAAGACTGAACCTACTCCCTTCATCCCAGGCTACCTGAGAGACTCCACGAGTCAATTGGCTGACCTCCTATTCTAAGATACAGGAATACAACAAGCTCCAGAGGACTACCAACAACTTCCCCGCTGACTTCCTGCACTGGACCTGCCTGGACCTGCAACTGAACCTGCATGAGCTCTGCTCCCCTCTGCTAGAGTGAGTCCCTGATCCCCAAGAGGTGCCTCCCCAGGTCCTGGAACCTTGGGCTCTTATCGACTGTGATCAGGCCCGTTCACACCAATACTCAGCCTCCCACGATGACTACCAACTCGAAGTTCCGGTGAACATCCGCCAAAATGATGGGAAAAAATCAGGGGGCATAGTGAATGAGATAAGAGTAAATCTCAAAAGTCTCAATATTACCTGTGTAAGGATTGTATAGGCTCCCAAAGTCAACAGAAATTGCCACTGTTGTTCGAATGGGGTTCAGGGAGATCTAAAGTGAGGTGTCAGAAAGGAATGGCAGTCAAAAAATCAGTAAGTAAAGACATTATGTAGGAATACATGCCCTATCATAAGGACTCATACCTGGTAATGTGAACGGAGCAGAGTGAGCCTCTTATAGTGTGGAAACTAACCTCCAGAGGAGTATGGCTAGCACTCCAGAAGCACTATGAATGAGGAGCCCCTCAGGATTAACTGACTCCCAAGTTATTCCCATTTTCAATTTATCATCACACACCTTTTATTCAACTGCCATTTCCTTATTAAGTCGAGGGCTGTCCTTTGTACCAACAGAGTGAGTAGATTTTTTTGATTTCCAGACAGATCTCATGAGATTCTTCAGGAAGATAATATTAAGAACATTCTACAATTATTATTATTAATTATTAATTAGCATTTATAAAGCGCATGGCTACCCTGAGGCATCCCAGCGCTAGCGGCAGTTAAGGCTGATAAGGGAAAGCTAGCAATTACTCTTCTGGAATAGCCATGTTTTAAGACCCTTCCGGAAAGAGAGGTGGGCAGTTTCATGTCGGAGATTGAGAGGGAGGGAGTTCCACAGTCCAGCTATATTATATGAAAAGGAGCGGCCTCCGCTCCGCTGCCTATTAATTTTAGGAGTGCAGGCTAAATTTAAATTTTCTGAGCGAAGAGATTTCCTGGGGAGGTAGGCGGTGATCAGAGACTGATTAATTCGGGGGCCTGTGCCCCTAAGGGTCTTATGAGCAGTGCATAAGGCTTTAAAGGAGATTCTTTCCTTTATTGGTAGCCAATGAAGGGCTTTCAGACTGGGGCTAGCTGACTGCGTGCTACTGCAGCCTGTCAGAAGTCGTGCTGCGCAGTTCTGGGCCACCTGGAGTTTCCTTAGGGTGGACTTTGGGGCTCCCAGATACAGTCAGTTACAGTAGTCCAGCAGCAAGAGAATCAGGGCCTGGACTACTATTTTCTTAGCTTCAGCGGGCAATAGGGGAAGGACCTTCCGTAACTTTCTAAGGATGCCGTGACAGGCCCCCGTCACTGCCACTGCCTGCTGGTCAAATTTAAGTGAGTCATCCAGCCACACACCGAGGCTCTTGATCTTGGACTTCGGAGCTGGGGGGCGCCCAAGCACTGAGGCCATGATAGTGTGGGGGTTAGCTTGGCAGTGTTGCCCACATACATGATTTCAGTTTTTTCTCCATTCAATTTGAGACAGGAGTGTTGCATCCAGGTGGCTACTTTTCCTAGGCAGAGCTCCAGGTCTGCAGGGTCATAGTTATCTGTTTTTTAGTTAGATTGTATGTAGAGAACAAAGACGTACTGTTGATAAATCGCCAAGGCACATAACCAGGGCGCAATGATTGCAGCGTCCCGCTTAATAACATAATAAAAGGGAGCTGAGACTGGCCATGCTGTAGTATGGACAAATCCTGTTCTAGTATATCTATAGCAGAAGATACAATGTTGCCCTGTGAATAGAATAAATCCTGGATGTTAATATAGTCATACCATTGTCAACTACAGCTAACACCTTTTCTAGGTTAATTCTATCTATTTCACAAAGTCTCCCCGCAGCTTCTTGCTGAGAGATTTCCCAGATTTCATTAGAGACAGCGTATAAGAAACGTTGCTGAAGTGGCTTTCGGGGACCTAATAAAAATCCCTTAAATCCACCTCATCTGATAGTAAGGATAAGTGCTGTTTCACCTGGGACAGTGTTGAGGTGTTTAGCCAATTGAGGCATAACTTCCCACCACTGTATGATGACACCACCCCCGGATGTTCTCGTTGTACAAAGCGTTGGTCCGGCCTATGGATACTAAACTCTTCGGTGGTACCCGTGAATCTTGTTTGACACCTATTTGTGTCCTTGGGCCAAACTAACCATCCTTTCCAATTGGGGTCTGATGAATTGTACTGCATGCTGTCATCTACTATATCCCCACCATGTGTTGTAAAATTTTTCCACCCCTCAAAGTGTGTTGGTGAGGGTATCCGAGGTGTGTTCAAATCCTTGTTTTTGGCTAATCCAAGACAGGAAGTCTGTTGCACAGTGTCATTCAGAAATATGATCTGCTTTGGAATGAGGCACGCTCGAAATAGAGCTTCTGTTCCCTGAACTTGCCATTCCTTTGAACCCCAGACTGATTTTATGTCTATAGTGTCCTTCCATAAGTCGAAACCCTGTGCAGACAGTTGGGAAATAAAGGTTGCAGAATAAATCTGTTTGGTGTTAGTTAGCATATTTTTCTGTGCAGTTGTAGGTACAACCTTATAATAATAGGAGGTCAGGTCAGAAGTGTTAAACTCTGACAAATAAGCACATTTCTGTGCAAACGTTTTTGAACTACCTTTTGGTGGTGTCTGGCAATGTTACCATTGGTGGTTTGTAAAAACATTACATGGGATACTGGATTTGTGTAAAAAGTGATGACCATAATGATGGTAACAGTACATATTGTCAAAATCAGATGTGTCCTCTAACATTTCAGTGCTTGAAAATGCAGCAGATTGTTCTAAATCAGACAACATATTATTTACAGTTTCAAAATCCCAAACGTCAGAAAATTTACTGGAGGTAATGATATCATTTAGAGAAATTTTAAATACATGAGGTATTTTTAAAAGTTCAGTGGGACCAAATACATCATAATCAACTCCGTCCCACACTATACCATCAGCAATTGGAACAGCTGTAATGTTCACGAAGACAGGTTTCTTTCTTCACGATGAGAAGATGTATGAGGTTTCTGGACCAAGTTCACATTTGATATTGCAGAGCGTTCTGGGAGATAATTTCCATTCATGAGTAAGCAAAAGACAGTCACTAGGCCAATCCAGAACAGAAAAAAACAGTATTCCAGTTATTATCCAGAGCTGGAGCCAAAGTGATACTAGGTATGTCTTTTTCAGAAAAGTGTAGAAATCATGAAGTTGTTGCTTACGGGAAACTTAAGCTGGCTTTGTTTCAGGTTCACTGGGATCCAGAGAGAAGGTATCAAAATCGATATAGTAGCCAGACGCAGTTCGATCTATTTTTGGTAGCTCAGCAGGTTTTGTTAAACTTGCAGACGTCTCTTGTTGAGGCATATTGATGTAGACATTGGTGTTGGGCCGAATTGATATTGTCTTTCATTTGTGTTTTTATGTTCTGTTTAAAGAGGAACGAGTTCCATTTCATTGTTGGAAATTCCATCATTTTGTATTGGTGACTCTTCAAATGTTTTGAGTCTTTATGTGTGAACTTCCTGTATGGTAGCGAGAGGAGAGCGTCGGCTACCCAGGAGCCCACGAGGTCTACTATTCAGTATCGGCCACATAGTGTGGTTTGATCAGATCAATGGAGACAAATCTCTTTTCTTTTTTGCCGGCAGGAGGCGGAAGAAGTACTGTTCTTGTTCCTTCGACAGCCAGGACAGGTATAGGCTTTCTGTGTGATGGCCCAAATTCTTTCTTGTCCACAATCTTTTCTCTGACCAGATCCCCGACTTTAGGGATCCAGGCAGGTCTTGCTGTGACGTCCCCAGTGGCGGTGCGTTTTACTTGCACGTTGATTTGTAGTGCCCAGAATTCATTGAGATCCTGTAAAACAGCCAAACGTTTATTGATGTCAAATGGTTTTTCATCCGCCACTGTGCTTTCATAGTTGAGATCAAGTACCCACATTCACGTCCCAAATTGGACCTCGTAAGGAGTGACACCTCCTAGGGAACTTCTTGGCATATTGTTAAGGGCTCTTTGGACCCCGTATAAGTGATTGACCCAACTACCACCCGAACCTAATACTCTTGCTGTTAAAGATTACTTTAAGTCTCGTTTTTTCCTCTCCACGACTGAATTCCCTCGGGATGGTACAGAGAGGAGTACCGCAATGCAACACCCAAACTTCCCATGGCTTCCTTGTAAGCCCTAGAGCTCAAAGCGGGGCCACGGTCAGAATGTAATGTGCCAACTGCGCATGTCCCTATGAAGACTCGCAAATCTTTTATAGCAGTTTCAGCATCAGCCGAGCGCTGAGGCCAAACCCACAGGAATCTGGAGCATGAATCCACTGCCACCAAGATGTACTTGTAAGCCCCATCCGATTGTAGGGGGCCGCAGTGTGGTCTGTCTGATATTAGTAATGGTGTCTGCGCTGGACGCGCCACGGCGGAACCCTTCATCTGCTGACAGATTTCGCACTTTAGGACAAAATTCTTTGGCTGTTTAGTTAGTCCTGGCCACCAATAGCTTTGTTTCAATAAAGAAACCGTCACGGTAATCCCTGCATGTGCAGAACCTAGACCCTCGTGTGCAGCTAGTATTAAGCCTAATCTGCGATATATGTTTGGTATTACTCTATCCCCCACTCCTGGAATTTGAGCATACGGAATGTTATTTGCATCTAACTTGTAGGAGTACTTGAGTGGACAATACTTTCGGTAAGGCTGTGCTGTTTTTGCGTGAAGCAATGACAGCTACCATTATCTGTCCATCTATTCTCATTTTAGAATGAGTGATTGCAGCTATAGCAGCAGTTCGTACTGCCCCTTTTGCGGCTTCATCAGTCAATGAATTCCCTTCAACGTGAACGCCATCACGTTGATGACTCAGCATGTGTATCACATGAGCTCTCGGTAGTTCGTTTTTCAACTCAGCTACCTGTTCCCATAGCAATTTATGCTTAATTGTGCCGCCTTTTGAGTCTTTAAACCCATTTTGACCCCAGTAGTGTAGATATTCATCGTATGATTGGACACAGTAAAAAGAATCACTCACAATCAGGGTGGGAAATTCTTGATCCGTATTTATTAGTGCCAGTAACAGGGCTTTTAGTTCTGCCAGTTGCGCTGTGCAGTCTCCTAGAGACTGTGTCTTTGTCCTGCTAGGATGGAACTTCCCTTCCTGAATACGACCCTTCACAATCGCACACACAGCGCTGTATTGTTGTTTACTACCTATGGCGGGCTGAGCAGAACTTTCAATGTAAATTATTCATACTGATCTAGAGGCATTATTTCATTCGGGAGAGGATATTCTTGTTCGTATTGCAGGAATGCTTGTGTTTTTAGTGTAAAGTCAAATTTGTAATCTACATCTGTTGCAGTGAGATAATTAGCCCATTGTATCCATCTTGGATGTAAAGCTTTAGCATTTGGAAAGCTTGCCTTTGTAACAGCCTCTAAGGCTGGTACTGGAGTTACTACAATTATTCGTTTCCCCTGAGCCAGTGCGCTTTCTCTCACTACAGCGGTCTGTACTGTTGTCAGAATGTTTTCTGTAGAAGCAAAACGCATTTTAGCGTTTCTGTACAAGTGTGATTTGTATGCTATGGGTACTGTTTCACCTTCATTGTAGGATCACAAAATTTGTGGTGTTTACATGTGTGTGTAAGTGTTTGGAAGCTATCATGTTAGCTTGTAAGGAACAAAGGATATCTGTGTGTTCCTGTGTCCAATGCCCAACTGAAAAATCAGGTCTTATTAGATCGTAGAAAGGTTTCACTTTTTCTGGGTAATCTAAAATGTAAGTTCTGCCAAAATTTAAGAATCCCAATATGAATTGTAAGATTTTCAATGATTTAGGAGGTTGGAGCAGCTCACACTTTTCTAAAAAGTTAGCTGCCAGGCTTTTCTCTTCACTTGATAACTCGTATCCCAAAAATAGGACATTGAGGTGGGTTATTTTCAATTTTTTAAAGTTGAATTTGTAGCCCTCCAAGGTGAACCCCAAAATTAGGTTTCTACCCTGGTCAAGTGATCCTTTAAATCCTCATCCATCAGATAAATATCATCTACATAGGACAATGCCTCTTCATCCAAATTCTGAAGTAACTCTGTTACCCTAGCGGGGAACTACCCAGGGCTATTCTTATACCTTTGGGGGAGTCGACAAAATTGACTCTGAGAACCGAGTGCTGAGAATGCTGTCAAATATCTGCTCTCAGGCGCTACATTTTGGCAGAAAAACTCCTGCGCGTATGTATGTTTTAAATATATTGGGACGAGGTTGGAAAAAGCCGGTAAAATTACCCTTTCTCCCTTTGGGCAATCCATAACAATTGCAGGTGGCCAATCTTTTTCAGCCAAAAGGATGTCATATCCGTGAGTCAAGTTCGCCCAAAAGAGACCTTTAATTTTTCGGGGCTTGTCCCCCTCCATTTGGAGTGTTATTTCATGTAACCTATGTGGGACACTTATCCTCTTATCAGGTGTCTCCACCGTGATATGTTCATTCAACTCCACTGTCACCAGAAATTCCATCAGGTTCTGGCGAGCTATTGTTACTGCTGCTGCGCTGTCTAGCATCGTCAGAGTCCATTCCCCCTTCAGGAGTTGAGTCCTCAGAATTCTGGACATGTCTAACTTTAAGACCTGCTTTCTTCTTTTTAAATTGAGGTTTTGATTTTGGCTTCTCTTCTTTTTTGGAGGTATAGTCTGAAGTGCGTTGCATGTCTCTGGACTTTGTACGCTCTTCTTGTCTGTGTTCTGACCGTCCTTCCCTCTCGGAGTTTTTTGATAAAGCCTGAAAGGAACGAGGGGAACGTGTATCAGTATCCTTATACTGTTTGTTAATGTTATCACGATTCCTAAGGTTGTACCTCCTTTCGGAGGGCTCCAGTTGAGGAGACCCACCCCTGAATTGTCATCTATTCTCTCCATTCTTTTGTTTTTTATTGTTATTATCCCATTTATTCTTGGAAGAAATTTGTGCTTGCTTGGTGTTCTCTTTTTCAGGACCACCCATGAGTTGAGGTTTTGTTGCTCTAGTTCCCAAACTATCTCTACCTAATTCAGCATAGGTGTCTTCGATAATTTTAGGTAATTCCCGCTCTTGTTGTAAAGGAGTGAAATCCCTCAGGCATTGGCATATTGCCACTGCTGCTGCCTTCCCTTTTATGTTTGTTATATAATAGCTGATACCTGGGCAACATTTCCTCACAATTTCATCCCTAAGTTCAGAGCAGGTTCTGCACCATACTCATTCTGTATTTGTCTTAATGCATCTGACATTACTGCTAATGAAGGGATACCATGAGTTCTGGTATATATGGCAGAGAAAACTGTACCCCAAGAGGTACAATCCTCTATCTTGGGAGCTATCCCCATTGGCAAGCAGATAATTAGCATTCTGTGTTTTTCTTGAGGGCTTGTGTGTGGAAATACTGCCTCTAGCTGTGTTATTTTCTGAGCTATCCAGAATGGCATTTGCTCACGTCTAGTGGGCATTTTACCCATAACTGCGTATAGCATTTGGTGTTATTTTAGTTGTAGATCCCTTAATTTGTCCTGCTGGTGTAGCCCTTTCTGTCTGAAGTGTGAGTGTTCTCATCACGAACTGTGTCAGGTTTCTGTAAAGTTTTATTATTTCTTTATGAAGAGGACGCAAGTCTGCTACTGGCATTGTGTCAATGTCTGGATGTGGTGTGTATGCCGCTAGGACTGGCCAACTTGCTCCATCTCTTCCGAGCAGACCGAGTCTCACTTTTTCTTTTGTTTGTGGGAGGGCACCTTTAAACCAGTTTATGTTCTCCTGGTAGGTGAGTGGAATTTCAATGTCCTCATACGGACAGCATTCATCTGGTGTTTCATCTTTAGTATTAGAATGAAATGTATGTGTTTGTGCATATGCTTGTGGAAATTTAACCCATGAATAGAATACCTCTGTTCTGTATGATTTGTGTGCCTCAATGATGAAGGTGATTGTCCCACCCCTAGCTGTGACTCCATAGTCTGCTAGATTTAAAGTAAGAGCAGTTCTGACATTTTCTGAAATGTTTATTTCATCTTCTTCTTCCTCCCTTGCTGCAACCGCACATTGTGCTGCTGCAGCGGCGTCTTCATCAGCCATTATTTTGAAAAAGAAGTTTCAAGGAAATTGAGATAAGGTTTTATGCACAATAGGAACTATTTGTCCTTCAAGCTTAATAAACCTACAGCCAATTCATAGGATATGCCTACTCAGCTGTGGCAGATAGTTCCCTTCCCACTCCAGACGTCTCTGGGGAAATGTGAGTAGGGGTCTCTGAGAATAGCACGACTGAACTACTCAGATTTGAACGTTAAATAAGTAGCAAACCAACGTTGGTGGCACCAGGTCGTGTAGTTCCTATAAACCTATATAGGATCTGCACGTTTAGACAACATAGACTGTGGGATTGGTGTCCAGACTGATTCCAGGCACCCCCACCGGGTATGTTTGCCTGTATACAGCTAGCTCACAGTGCCACTAGAAACCCCTCTTACCAAGGAGAGAATAATTCTTGGCAACTATCGAACATGACAACTCTCTCCCATCAGGGATCATGGAAACAGTACAGTACTTTTCGCTCAGTCACTCATGCTCACTTTGTCTCAGAGAGATTCACAGAATAAATGGTTGGGATGTTTTTTAATAAGCATTTATTGAACCAGCGTCATTCTAGTGAAAAATAGGTGTGCTGAAACAACCATAAGACAGAAACAGATATAGATGATTATAAGCCTAAACAGAGTAAAAGGATGGTAGATTTCTACCATAGTGCTAAAACAATGAATACAGGCAGGTATAAAAATACATGACAGTAAAAAACGTGTACTCCTACGATGCGACCCTAACTAGATGTACCTAAGTGTACCTAGCATGTGTGTAGGTGTAGAGGCAAGAATCCCTCTAGGATAAGGTCAACCTCATTACCTGAAGTGAGAGACTGTGGGACCCCGTCTTGGTCTCGTTATGGACACCCCGCGAGGGATGTCAGACCACTGCGAGCTGGAGTGTCTGCATGCAGGAACCTCAGCGTCTTGCGTCAGTGTGTCAGCATGTCCTTTTTCTCCTCTCCCTGCCTCAGCAAAGATAAGGTGTTTATATACCCAAAGTGGTACCCTCAGGGGATCTACCTTGCTGTGTCATGTCGGGCTTAGGATGTCGGAAGGAATGACCCTTATACAAAGTTATTATGCAGGAGATGGTAGTCCTGCTGAGATTCCAAGAATCCTCATGCATAATGGATGAGGCTAGTTTTCAGGGAATACCCCACGTCCTGTAAGCAGTACCGTAACCAGGTAAAAGGTCAGTCCCAAGAACCGTTATGTAGTGTAATGGTAGGGGAGAATATAGGTGAAAGGTTAGGTTGGTACCTGAGCCTATATTGGGGTACCTATATGAAACATAACATTAGTTGCTTTTGGACCTGTCCCTTTTTGCAGGGTCTTCCCCAGTTTTTTGCCTTCTGTTATTGGACTCATTGTTGTTGACATTAGGACTCTGTGCACTTTGTCGCTGCTATCCAGTGCCAAAGTGATTATGTGCTCACTCCAAAACATGGTAAAATTGGTTTCACATCTAATGTAATCTACTTTTAAGTCCCTAGTAAATGGTACTTCATGTACCCAGGGCATGTAAATTAATTACTACTAGTGGGCCTGCAGCACTCACTGTGCCACACATTAAAGTAGCCTTTTAAAACATGTCTCAGGTCTGCCACTGCAGCTTTTAGCGTAGTTTTAAACTGCCATTTCGGCCTGGCCAAATAACCTTTAGCCAGGCCTAAACCTTCCTTTTTAATATGTATAAGTCACCCCTAAGGTAGGCCCTAAAGGCTTACAAGGCAGGGTTTATGGTATTTATAAAGTAGGACATGTGTACTTGCCTTTCACATGTCCTGGTACTGAAAAACTCCTAAAGTCATTTTACATTACTATAATGCCTTTTTTCCCATTCACCAACACTGGGTTGCATTATTACATTTGATAAGGGATAACTTTTGATTGGGAACAGGTAGGAATAATATGGTTGGACTCAAATGAATTGTAATTTATAATTAAGGCTCCCTGTTTTCCGTTTTTTCGGATTTTTACAGATAAATACAGACAGAAAACAATGTGTTTTCTGTCTGCATTTATTTTTAAAAGTGGATACATACAGAAAATTGGGCTGCTTTTAAGTGCTCCGTGCTAACCTAACCTAAAAGCTGAGCAGATGAACAGCATCAGAAATTAAAAAACAGGATGAAATTTCTTTAAATAACTGCATATGTCAATATACATTTGTGGTATAATGCTAGCATTTACCAGAGGATGTATTGTTATGTAATATTTGGCAACTTAAATAGCTAAAACACGACCGACATCAAAGTATGAGTGCGCGTCTATCAGTTAAATAAATATGGAAATGTACACTTTTACAACTTCATTTATACGCAAAACACAAAATAAATATGGATAAATACAGATAAAATGACCAAAAAATAAATATGGATAAATACAGACGGAAATGTTAAAAAAATAAATACCGTAAAACCGGGAGCCCTATTCATAATCCTCTTTAATGGTAAAGCCAGACTTGAGGTCAAAATTCTGAAAATGCCACTTTTAAAAAGTTGCCAATTTCTTATCCTTAATATTTGTGCCTTCCGTTGACTGTGAATGGCTCTGAAGTTGGGGTTTGTGTATTCCTGCCAGATAGTGAAAGAAAGGGGATTGGGTATAGGCAGGATGGGCCATTCTGCCTTAATCGTTGGGGGTGGAGCTGTTCCCTGCTCTACTTACATTTCAAAGGGCTTTTCTCCAGCACACACAAAGGAACTTGACATTAAGTGATTCACAAACAGAGGCTGAAACCTAAATAACCACACCCGACACAGTGTGGAAAATATTTTAAGAAGGTGGTGCTCAGATCTGGGGGATCAGCCTCCTAAGCCCCCATTAGCGGAAATGATCCACAAGCTAATTCGAGAAAGAGATCAGCACCCACTATTTGATACAAGTAGAATGTGAACAAAATGCAACAATTCATTCATAGAAGGCACTTGGATTGAAAATTGCACAGACTCCAATCAAATTCTTCATATTTCTTTATTCCTGTTGTACAAGAGGTAGCCTCTTGTACAACATGAATAAAGAATTATGAAGAATTTGATGGGAGTCTGTGCAATTTTTAATCCAAGTGCCTTCTATGAATGAATTGTTTCATTTCTTTCACAAACTTGACATTAGTCTTTTATCACCCCCAGATGTCTTGGAGCCTTGACAGGGGAAGGGAATAACTTTCCAAAATTAGATGTGGGGTAGTATAGAGAATCCCTCCACTTCAAAGGCTGGCAACAGGTATAAATATTGGACCTTCGGAGTTGCTCTTCATACACTCCTGGACCTGTGGACATTACAAAAGGAAGGGATGCCTTGGTCCCCAGCGGACTGCCTTTCTGCTTGAGGCATGCCTTGATCCCCAGAGGACTGCCCTGCTGCTTGAGGCCTGAGTTGTTCCCCAGAGGACAGTCATTCTGCTTGAGGCCTGCCCTGATCTCTGAGAATGAAGACTGAACCTACTCCCTTCATCCCAGGCTACCTGAGAGACTCCACGAGTCAATTGGCTGACCTCCTATTCTAAGATACAGGAATACAGCAAGTTCCAGAGGACTACCAACAACTTCCCCGCTGACTTCCTGCACTGGACCTGCCTGGACCTGCAACTGAACCTGCATGAGCTCTGCTCCCCTCTGCTAGAGTGAGTCCCTGATCCCCAAGAGGTGCCTCCCCAGGTCCTGGAACCTTGGGCTCTTATCGACTGTGATCAGGCCCGTTCACACCAAGACTCAGCCTCCCACGATGACTACCAACTCGAAGTTCCGGTGAACATCCGCCAAAATGATGGGAAAAAATCAGGGGGCATAGTGAATGAGATAAGAGTAAATCTCAAAAGTCTCAATATTACCTGTGTAAGGATTGTATAGGCTCCCAAAGTCAACAGAAATTGCCACTGTTGTTCGAATGGGGTTCAGGGAGATCTAAAGTGAGGTGTCAGAAAGGAATGGCAGTCAAAAAATCAGTAAGTAAAGACATTATGTAGGAATACATGCCCTATCATAAGGACTCATACCTGGTAATGTGAACGGAGCAGAGTGAGCCTCTTATAGTGTGGAAACTAACCTCCAGAGGAGTATGGCTAGCACGCCAGAAGCACTATGAATGAGGAGCCCCTCAGGATTAACTGACTCCCAAGTTATTCCCATTTTCAATTTATCATCACACACCTTTTATTCAACTGCCATTTCCTTATTAAGTCGAGGGCTGTCCTTTGTACCAACAGAGTGAGTAGATTGTTTTGATTTCCAGACAGATCTCATGAGATTCTTCAGGAAGATAATATTAAGAACATTCTACAATTATTATTATTAATTATTAATTAGCATTTATAAAGCGCATGGCTACCCTGAGGCATCCCAGCGCTAGCGGCAGTTAAGGCTGATAAGGGAAAGCTAGCAATTACTCTTCTGGAATAGCCATGTTTTAAGACCCTTCCGGAAAGAGAGGTGGGAAGTTTCATGTCGGAGATTGAGAGGGAGGGAGTTCCACAGTCCAGCTATATTATATGAAAAGGAGCGGCCTCCGCTCCGCTGCCTATTAATTTTAGGAGTGCAGGCTAAATTTAAATTCTCTGAGCGAAGAGATTTCCTGGGGAGGTAGGCGGTGATCAGAGACTGATTAATTCGGGGCCTGTGCCCCTAAGGGTCTTATGAGCAGTGCATAAGGCTTTAAAGGAGATTCTTTCCTTTATTGGTAGCCAATGAAGGGCTTTCAGACTGGGGCTAGCTGACTGCGTGCTACTGCAGCCTGTCAGAAGTCGTGCTGCGCAGTTCTGGGCCACCTGGAGTTTCCTTAGGGTGGACTTTGGGGCTCCCAGATACAGTCAGTTACAGTAGTCCAGCAGCAAGAGAATCAGGGCCTGGACTACTATTTTCTTAGCTTCAGCGGGCAATAGGGGAAGGACCTTCCGTAACTTTCTAAGGATGCCGTGACAGGCCCCCGTCACTGCCACTGCCTGCTGGTCAAATTTAAGTGAGTCATCCAGCCACACACCGAGGCTCTTGATCTTGGACTTCGGAACTGGGGGGGCGCCCAAGCACTGAGGCCATGATAGTGTGGGGGTTAGCTTGGCAGTGTTGCCCACATACATGATTTCTGTTTTTTCTCCATTCAATTTGAGACAGGAGTGTTGCATCCAGGTGGCTACTTTTCCTAGGCACAGCTCCAGGTCTGCAGGGTCAGTCCGTGGATGATTTAGAGATATCACCAGCTGAGTGTCATCCACGTAGGTGACCACTTTGATCCCATACGGCTGGATGACCTCCGCCAGTGGCCTCATATATACGTTAAATAACGTAGGACTTAGGGAGGATCCCTGGGGCACTCCATAGTTCAGAGGGAGAGGGCTGGAGATGGATTCCCCCGCAAAGACCTGAAAAGTTCTGCCATTAAGGAATGATTGGATCCAGGAGATGGCACTTCCTGCTACCCCGGCTCTCCTTAGCCGTTCAATGAGAACATTGAGGTTGACCGGATCAAAGGCCGCGCTGAGGTCCAGGAGGACAATGGCCGCCACTCCTCCCTGATCCACTATCCTCCTAGCTTCCTCAACCACAGCCGTTAGTGCGGATTCCGTGCCATGTTGTGGGCGGAAACCCGTCTGAGATTGATGAAGTAGCTCATGGGTTTCTAGGAAGGCTGATAGGGTGGAATTTATATGTTTTTCTAAGATCTTACTAAGCAAAGGTAGGAGGGATATGGGCCGGTAGTTGCTCAATGCTTCGGGGTCCAGGCTAGGTTTTTTAAGTAGTGCTTTTACCATAGCATGCTTCCATACCGGTGGCACGAGTCCGTTGGTAATGGACATGTTAAGCACCTCCTGGATAGCTGGAAAAATCACCTCTTTGGCCTTAAATAAGATGTGCGGAGGGGCGGGGTCTAGAGGAGATCCAGATTTTATTTTAGCAAAAATTTTAGCAAGAGTCTCTTTATCCAAGAGAGGAAATTTCTCCAAGGTGGGAGTAGCTGCTACCACTGCTCCCTGATCCTGTTGCCCAACTACTTCCGTCAAAGGGATATCTAGATCACTAGGTAGTGGGGATACAGGGAGGGTCTTATAGATATATTTTTCCTTGAAAGTAATTCGCCAGTTCATTGCACTGTCCCTTGGATGAATTTCTGGAAGTATCATGGAGAGTGGGCTCAAGGAGAGATTTGGTAATTCGGAAGATTTCTTTGGGTGCGTTAGATGCTGCTTTAATTTTGTCCTCATAATAGGATGACTGTGCCCTTTTGATTTCCGCTTGATATCGCTTTATGGCTTCTCTGTAAGTATTTTTCGTGCTTTCACTGAAATCCTTCCTCCAAATCCTCTCTAGTTGTTTGCATTTTCGTTTGAGCGATCTAAGCTGGGGTGAGTACCATAGGGAGATATTTTCTCTCATACTATGATAAAAAAAAATTACCGCAATGACTTTATCCAGTGTGGATTCTAACCAACAGTTGAATGACTCAGCTGCCGAGGGGATGTCAGTCTCAAAAATAGGTTTTGAGTTTATAAGTTGTGTTGACCATGTCTCAGCAGAAAGCTTGGACCATGGTCGGGCTTTCGCCGACTTATGCTCCTTGGCTTCGCAGTGAGAGGGAAATTTTAGAGAGAAAGGGATCATTAAGTGATCGGTCCATGGTAGCGGAGTAGGAGTCTCTACTGTCAACTCCAAGATATTAGTGAACACTGGGTCCAAGGTATGACCTTTAATGTGCGTGGGTGCGGTTGTATTGCGGCAAGATCTTGTATCAGCTCAATTGCCTCTCTTTTACTAGGGTCCTCAAAGTGGAGGTTTAGGTCCCCTATCAAAGTAAAATTGCTGGCTGATTTTGCAAGCGCCGCTGCCACTTCTGGGAGTGAGCTAAAGAAAGGGCCCCCTGGCCCCGGCAGTCGATAGATAAGAATTCCCGTGAAGGACAGAGTAGCTGAAAGAGAGAGAGAGAAGAAAAGGCTCTCAGAATTAGGTACTAGGTTAAGTTCTACAATTAAAAATATCTTTGTAAATTATGGCAACGCCCCCTCCTTTTTTTCCCACTCAATCATTGTGCTGGATATTATAGCCTGGGGGTAGCGTACAGACCACATCAGGGGCTGAGTCTTTGTGCATCCATGTTTCTGTTAGGAAAAGGGCATCCGGCTTCCTGTCCTCAATGAGCATTTTAAGCTCTCCCGAGTGTTTAGGAAGGGACCTACAGTTAAGTGAAAACATTTTGTAGGTTGTATATACAAGGTCCTCTCTGTGATATCCCAGACTGCTATTCAGTGTGAAAGGGCATTTTGTAAACGAGGAGTCCCCATGACCTAGGGACATAGAGTGGAGGCAATCTGTTTTGTCCAGGTCCATAAGCTCTATAAGTTGTAAAGGGGTATACGTCACTTTATAGGAGGATCGTGGACCAGGGGTTCTGGCCCCTGGTCCCGGACGGGCTCGGACGGGCGCAGACGGGCTTGCCTTAGGCGCAAGAAAGACCTTGTGGCACAACCGCTACCAACACAAAGACCTTGTGGCACAACCGCTACCAACACAAATAGTTAATTATACCAATCCTAAAGGTGGCTATTATCGCAATCTCGTCAACATACATGCCTCACAAATATCCTCTTGCCACCATGCCCTTAGCCCTGAGGACTTTTTCCATCCCTTATGAGGTCCCTTCTAAAGAGACCCCTGCTTTTAGCAATTTTGACATCTCATGAAAACCAGAGTAACATTCAAACTTATACCCTCCCAGACTTGAGTTCACCAAATGGCATCCAGGGCCACATTTAGGACCAAGCCAGCAAAATAAAGCTTTTGCAGGAACTCTGCATTCTGAAATATCGACCAAGAGCCCTAGAAAAAGGATAGAGGAAATCAATCCAATCCTATATCTATATGATACAAGGTAATGAGCTTTGTTAAAGTAATTACACTGCTTAAAATATTCATTTAACATCTTTATGCTACATACGAATCCTCTGTTGAAGCCTAGCTTGTCTTCTCCCTCACTAACACATCTCCAGGGCCTAGTAGTGAGCATTTCTGAATTGATGATTGAAATGGGATCCACAGAGGCTTCCTGCTAAAATAATGATCAAGCTCCAAAGCATGCACTGCTCTGCTACCAAACTTATTCTTAACCTGAAGCATTTCGACTTACCGAACCTGCTTTGATATCACTTGCCTGGCTGCATACCACATAACAGGATAGGGCCATTTTCATATTCTTGGCCAAAATCCATTTTACTTTTGACTCCATGAAGGTCGACCAGATGCATACATTCTGCCTAAAAACAATGTATTGCTCCATCTGGTAGATGGTTTATGGGGCAAAACCCTGTGCATATAAGGTTTCTTTGGATCTTTTTAACCATCCTCTCTCTGTCTCAAAAGTAAGTTCCTGAAATTCAGAGAAGCCGTGCAAAGATGCAGGATCTGGCAATCCATTGGTTTTCTCAAAAGGTGATCACACTCCAAGAACACACGATCAGGCAGTAGGTTTTTCCGAGTTAAGGCTGCCCAGCTCTGGAACAAGTTGGCGCCATCCCTTGGGATTGAGGGAAACCTCTATAGTTTTAGGAGGAACCTATAAACATGGCTCTTCCCCTAAGTAACAGCTGGAATTGGTATAAGATGTGACCATAACCAGGGATAGTTTGTGTGTTGTAGGCAGTTTGTTAGCGCCATCATGCCTGTGAGTTGAATGAAGCACTTTATAAATGCTTGTTAATAAAAATAATAATTCCCATTGGTGCAATCGTTCTGAGGATTAGTGGGGGGTAATATTCCTGACCTCCTCCTTTTTAGTCACCCATAGTGTTGTGAAGTTCCATCTTTACACGTCAATACTATATATATAATAAAAACATCAGGGCACGGGAGCTTAAAGTGACACCTATTTAATGCCATCCCTTTTAGAGCTTATAGGGAGGTAAAGTCTAGGATTCCACATAGAGGAGCATAACCCTTTATGAATAATTATCTGATTTTACATATGCATGTATCAGCCCCTTCCATCTGCCTTTTTTAGATACGTTTTAATGTGTAGGCTATGAGTGCTTTGCAAAATGTGCATTCACAGCATAAATTGTACATGTGAAATGATGCTTTAAAGTTAGAGCGCACACATATTGTTCCTATATTCCTTTTTCGCCAGCAGTTCATTCATATACTGGTGAGCACTTTTTGAAAATCGTTTCCTAAGAGCGCTTCAAATTCATAAATTCAGAAAATTTCAAATGAGAAATATATTCCTTCAGGACTTTAAATGCATTCCTTCCTTTCAATTTTATCTTCTAAGGCCCTTGTAATTTTTTTCTATACAATTCTCTCAAACACGGCCCCTCTTTTCAGTTAGATGCACATTACCAATCGCTGCCATAGCGATCTCTTTATGGTCAAAAGGCAAAATTATATAACTCCATTGCTTGCACCCTGAAGCAGCCTCATGAAAAAACAGACGTTCAGATTAAATATAGAAACATCTGTACAAATGTCGATGAAATTACCTTCATGTATCTATTTAAACGCAACATAAGCAAACGGAATCTAGTAGTGTGAATTGCCTGTATGCAAGATACGAGGGGCTTATTAGCACATCAAGATCTGCAAGGACCATTATGGGTTTGAGCATGAAAAGGTAAACTATTGACACTTTCAATTAGAATACTATACTATACTATCAGATATGCAGGGTTATGCGACCCGGATGCATCGCAGCGCTGAATAAGAGATAGCACCATGCAAAACGAGGAGGAGACCTAAAGACAAGAACTTATTTAAAAAGCGCAGCTCATTATCTATATTTTGGATGGTCAAGGGAAGAGAATTCCAGAGATTCACGACATTGAAGCTAAAGGACTGACCACCCCTTCTGACCCTTTTAATGAAAGGGGTGGTAACCAGATGGAGGTTCAAGGATCACAGTGGTCTATTAGGGGTATAGGGGTTAGCCCACTGGCACAAGATAGGCGGACCTTGACCTTGTAAAGCTCAGGGGACAATGCAGAGTGACTTAAATTCTATCCTTTGCGCAATGGGGAGCCAATGAAGGTCTCCCAGTCCCTGCCTGATTGACTGAGACCTAGAGATTCCAGGTAGCGTGTGTGAAGCCGCTTTTTGTACAGTTTGTAACTTTTTGATTACTCCGTTAGGAGACCCTAAGTACAGTGAATTGCCATAATCCAAATGGGAGAGAACGAGGGCTTGGACACCTACCCGCTTTGACGCCTGGGGGAGCAAAGGCAGAATCTTGCACAACATCTGCATCATTCCAAAACAACTGGCTCTAACTTTTGGTGGCCTGGGCTTCTATTGTTAAAGTATCTTGAGCCACATCCCCACATTTTACGACCGCCTTAGGGGCCAGCCCAGGCTTTGTTGGATAAAGGGGCTATTCCGAAGAATAATTAATTCAGTTTTAGCTCCATTAAGCTTCAGGCAAGACTTGTTCATCCAGCTGGCTACCTGTTCCAGGCATGGGCCAAGAGTAGATGTTAAGAGATCCGAGTTTGGGGAAAAGGAGAAAACCAGCTGGGTGCAATCCGCATAGAAGACCCTAGAGATCCTGAAGGGAGCTATAAAATCTGCTAGTGGCTGCAGGTATATATTGAACAGTGTGGGGCTAATTGAGGACCCCTGCAGAACCCCACAAGCAACAGGCAGAGTTTCCAAAGAGCATTCTTTGTCAAAGACCCGGAATGTTCATTTTTTAAGAAAGAACCCACACCATCCAGGGCTTTCCCTGTGACTCTGGCCTTACCAACCCTATCCAGGAATGTGGAGTGGTCAATGGTATCAAAGGCCGCACTGAGGTCCACTAAAACAATGGCCACTGCAGCCCAATGGCGAAGCTAGAGCTTTGGACGCCCGGGGCCCCTTTATTTGCTGCCCAGTGCCGTAAGAGGGGGGGGAGGGGTGCTGGCGAAAGGCACAGACAAGCAGATGTGCGGCCGGCAGCCAAGAATGGGCTGGAGAAGAAATTAAAAAAGAAACTTTCCTTGCACTTGCAGCCGCCCCCAAAATAGGGACGCCCGGGGCGGACCCCCCCTAGCTATGCCACTGCTGTAGCCCCCTGATTCAGCATCCTTTTAGCCTCCTCCACCACAGCCAGAAGGGCAGTCTCTATGCTGTGTTACAGCCGGAAGCCAGTTTGCGTGTGATGCACGATTGAGTTAGCTTCCAGGTAGTCTGGCATTTATTCACATATATTTTTGCCACTTTGCCTGAATCTGGGAGCAAGGAAATTGGGCGAAAGTTCAATAAACAGGAAGGGTCTAAGTTGAGTTTCTTTATGTCAGCTCTGACCATTTCGTGTTTCCAAGAGGGGGGCACCACACACGTTTCCAAGGATAGGTTGACCACATCTAACAAGAAAAGAAAAATGAAATCCGGCTCTAGAACAAGGATTTGCAAAGGTGCTGAATCCAAAGGGGATCCAGATTTGATTTTCCTAAAAAGAGCAGTGAACTCATCCAGAGAGATGAGGGGAATTGGGAGAGAATAGGGGAGCATCCCTCCCTACTAATATTCAGAGGGGTGGAGCTATCGCTATCTGTGACCTCCTGAAATGATTGGTAAATGTCTAAAATTGTCATGTTGAAGTAATTAGCCAAAGCATTGCACTCGTCAATAGAAGGTTCAGAAACAGGGGTGTTAGTGATCGGATGCAATAAGGATTTTGAGATTCTGAACATCTCTCTAGGGAAATTAACTGCATTGTTAATTCTTGTTTCAATGAAGGAGGCTTGAGCCCATCGAATTTCAGTATGATGTGTCCTCACTTTCTTTCGGCATATTGTTTTTTTAGTTTCCTTTCTCCATGCCAAAGGGGTTTTTTAGTGTTCTAAGATGAGGAGAGTATCGTGGGACATAAAAAAAATTAGATTTTTGGGCAGTAGTCTTCTTGGGGATGGTTTGGTCTAGGGAAAGGACCAGCCATTCTGTGATCATATTGTTGGCAATTTGAGAATTTGATTCCAGGTAAGGTGAGGTCGAACTCAGGATACCTCTCAAACTATCTCTGTTTAGCTTAGACCAATGCTGATCTTCCATTACCTGATGATTTTGGAATAATGTTGAGTCAGGTGCCTTAGAGTTATGGGGTTCAAATAGTGTTCCGTCCATCAGAGCGGTACAGGATCCAAAACTTGTAGCGAGGGTTTTTTTTTAGTAAAAATGGGTTCTAACAAATGGCCCCTTAAATGAGTGGGGTCCTGGACCATTTGCTCAAATTGAAAGGCCGCTAAATACCCCCATACCACAAAGTAACTATATTTAGTGAGCAAACTTTCTATAACTTCCGGTAAAGGTTGAGTAAATTGACATGAAGGACCTGGTGGGCAGTAAACTAAGACTCATGAAAATTTTGCTTTCAAGCTGGCTCAGTCTGGCAGTGTGAGGGAGCCAGTATGCTAGATGAGAAAAGACTTCAGAATAATGGCCAAGCCTCCACCCATTTTGACCATTCTATCTCTACGCATTTCATAATAATCTGGGGGAAGGGCCTGAAAAATGTCAGGACCTGATTGCCCATGGAGCCAAGTCTCCGTAAGAAAGACCGCATCAGGTTTTGTGTCTTCCAAAAAATAAAAAAATGTCAAGCTTGTTGCATTGAAGGGACCTACAATTTAGCAGAAACATGCCCCCTCCACCCCCAGCCTGAGTGATGGTGTATTCCTGAGTGAAACGTCTGGTGAAACATTGTAAAGGCAGTGCTTATAGATTTTATGCCTCTCGTATAGGTCCAGTGAATGACTACAGCTATCGCTGAGCACCCCCTTTAGGTTGAGCAGAGAGAGCCTGGAGTAAGCTCCTGTATCAGGGGGTAAAAAGATAGGGTCCCTGGCAGCTGATCCCTTTCAGGATGGGCGCAGACGGGCGTGGATGGATGCAGACGGGCTTGACCTTTGCACACCAGTGGCAAGCCCGCTGTGTGCGTATGCTGCACGCCCGCTGCCCAGCCATCTTTTATCCCTGCTGAAATCAACCACTAGAGCGTCGACCTGTTTTGACCGTTCTATGGTTGAAAGTGCAAATTGCAATCATCATTTTTCCTCCACTGGCAGAAGTGCACCAACACTGTTCCCCAAACACATAAAAATGTTCCCCAAACACATAAAAATATTTAAAAGCTTTCAGCCTCAAACACATAACAATGATTAGAAGTTTTCCAGATGAAAAACAATTATTACTTTTAAATGTTGCTCTAAAAAAGACCGTTGGGCATCAGCATCGCGGCGCGACCTCTTATCTGCAACTATGTACCTGTGAACTGTAAAATATGTAACACAAAGCAGTGGGAGGCCTGGAAATGAGGTGGGGTGGGTGATACATTTTGCTCACCAGCGGAGTTGGCAGAGTTTTGGCCACTCCATTTTACGCATACACCGCAAAGTTTCTGACAAGCTCTGCCAACTGTCGTGTGGTGGAGTTTTTTGCGTGCGGCTCGCCAACAGTAAGTTGGCGAGGGCAAGCTACATTTGGCATCTCCTAGTGTGATTTCCGATCGCTAAAAGGACACCCAGCAAGATTTTCCCAACGTGAGCGGTTCCAGGCAGTCGTGACCAATCGCAGTCAGCAAGCTGCCGGTTGTGTAGAAAATCTAGTGGAGCTGCAGCAAAATCAAGTTGAGAAGCCGCGCCCTCTGGTGTGCTGTGTGATGCCCTTCACGCTGATTTTTCAGCGCAGAACGTGCTCCTGGCGCTAAACATCAGCATGAGCAGTGCGATGTGCCTAATTCCACCAGTTTGCAGAATTCAGCAGAATCTCGCTGAGTTTTCATGTAACTCCACGGAACTCCGCGAGTTGCACCCACCCCTAGAAACTAGGAAGTCTATTATAGTCAAGGCACTCATGTGATAACGATGATGATATATTTTAATTGTGGCTGTGACCTAAGACCTTAAAAAGTAGAACATGCCGTTCGAAGTTTGGCCCTGGATTACAAGTGGAAAATGAGGCATAACACACAGGACAGACATTTAAAGCACAGAATTACACATGCTTTTAATTTTTTTAGGTCTTTTCTCACAGAAAATGTTGGCAGTTGTGACTTGTCAAAACCAGTCAGGGGAAAGCAGCAAAAGTGTGATGCTTATCACTCGGAATTCGGAAACCCTTTCTCTGTGCAAACACTTATTTCCACAGGGATTGGATATCAACCCCCAGCTTGTACACATGGCTCAAGACCCTGGTTACAGATGGGCTGGATAACTTGATACATGTCACAAACCCCTGTTTGCATAGGGGTCGGAATTGTAAACTGTGTGGAGTTTACCACCTGCTGTGTTACATGGAGCAGTAAAGTTCGCACCTCTGCAGATTCTCCCAGACAAATGTCTGCCGGTCAAACCTAGAGACATAAACTGGGTGAAAAATGTTTGGTAAGTACCAGGACAAGCGAATTTTGGTGCAGAAAGCAGCCAAATTTGCATGCTATGCCCCATCTTGGTGGCCTAAACTCGAGTTAGGCAATAATATTTGCACACAATAAACACCATGCCCCACGGTATCAGATTGTATCAGGTTCCATTACCTCCCAGGCAATGCTCAAAATCAGGACCTAAACATATTTCTCTCTGCATTTTGTGTGTGATTCAGAGCTCTAAATGCATGTGAAACATAAGTAAAGTTATTTTTTGTCATAGCAATGTGAATGCTGCTGCTCTTACATTATAAAATGGCGTTCTGCAAAGCATATGGCATGAAAAACTGTTAGAACACGCATGCATTGTTTGCGATCGCAGTGAGGATTCTTGCATACAGCAGCCTCGCTTTGCTTCCATCTGCGTTGTTCTCTGCTAGAGACTCAGCGACAATAGATATTGAAATTTCCAGAGGACTAGAGTAATGACCCAAACCTAATATAACAGCTAAAAAAGCTTATACAAAAAGCCCGCAAGGCCAGATTTCTCATAAAGTTAACACAATAAAATGTGGAAATAAATTGTGGTCAACATTTTATAGCATCTGTTTCTTCTTTAGGATGGTTTGCCTTATCAGATAAATCCCAGAAGTTTTAAAATGATATCTTCCATTATTTTTAAAGATTATAGCACCAAAGAAAAATGGTTCTTTTTTATTCTTCGGGAATAGGGTTTCTACCAAGTATAAATCCAGCTGGATTGGTTTTAGGTTTAATAAATCAAAGAAAGTCTCCTTTTTTTAAAGAAATTGAATTCATTGGGCGAATAATAAATACACAGTGTATGCCCGTGTTGCCCAGGTCCAATACACGTGATGAAAGGAAAATTGTGTTTCCCAAGCCAGCATATGACAGTATACTGAAATAACTTTAATACGAATGACTGTATTAAAAACAAATCACGAACGCGTTAGTTTGCAGTGGCCAGGTGCTGCCATTTTTTTAGGCGAATTCGAAGTTTTACTGCAAAATGATTACGCTTCCAATGAAAGTAGTGTAAAAAACGTCGCTGCTATAACAAATGTTATGCTGGGTAGATTTGTTATGTCTATGGGCATGGTTCTCATCATAGATAATTGAAACTAATGCATTTAAAGGGATGATGAGAAACGCTGCATAGCCCCATAAGCCAATGAATCATTGTTTCTGCATCAGCAACAAATTGTGATGAAGGGGAAGCCTTGTACAGATTTGTTGGTGGGTCTCAAATGAAAAATAGTCTTAAGAAGAAAGGAACCAAAAGAAATAAAATGGAGAAATTATGTCATATGCCACAACAACATCAATGTACTAGAGGATCTTCCTAATGTCAGTTTCAGCTTTATTACTAAAGTGCGAAGTTAAATAAAACCGTTGCACCAATAGAAAAATCATGTATAACTATAAGGCAAGGAGAGAATAAAATGGAATATCGTGTGCAGATTAACAAATGTTTAACATTCCCCAAACATTTAAAAGATTTTTTTTTTTAGGTATGACATAACAATTATTACTCTCTGAAATAAACAAGTGTGCTTGTATAATTTTGATAAAAAACATTTAGGGCCTGATTACGAGTTTGGAGGTCCATCGTATCGCCAAACCTGTGGTGGAGGTGCGGTGGCGTTTGGGGACCGTCGCACCAGCAGTCTGACCGCCATATTACGAATACAGGGGTCGGCCCTCAAGAAAACCACCGCAAACGCTGCGGCACCCCTAAGCATATTACAAGATTTCCTACCAGTGAGCCTGCCATGAAAATACTGGCAGTGGGGAAGCAAAGGGGTCTCTGCAGGCCCCCAATTGTCCCTGTGCATGGGGTTGCATGCAAGGGGGCACATGCTATGCCCCCCTGTGTGCATACCCCTCATTTCCTGCACGGCATGGACTGCACAGTCCATGCCTTGCAGGAACGGCCTTTGTTGCTCCCTTTGCAGTGACTTTCTTATAGGCACCGCCACACGACCGCCTCGCCACCCACTCGCCAGGCCATGAGAAAACTCGCAATCTGACAGGCAGGCTTTGGCGGTGTGGGAGCGGGGTGGTGGCTTGGTGGCCCACTAGTCCCAAGTTTAGCATTTCAGATCTAGGTTTGTTATTGCATGGAGCCTGTAGAATCACTGACAAAATATCGAAACTCTGAATATCATGGTAAAAAATGTGTCAAAAATATCATTGGAATTTGTTTTTTACAAAAATATAAAAAAAAATCATTGTACACTAATGTTGAAAAATATATACAAAAATACCATTTATATATAGATATATATAGTTAAATATAGTAAACATTAAATATATTAAGATGTGACAGAAATTTAATGTAAATTAAATATATTCCAATAATATAAATATATACTTATTTAAACAAACACACACATATATGTTTATGTACACATATTAAATGTAAAAATATTATTACATAATATTTAATTTATATTATAATTTACTTTCAATGTATTATTATAACCATTATATATATGCACACACAATAAATTAAAAACCATAACAAATAACTGGAAACATTTCAAAAACATACCAATTTAATTACATATAAAAAGTAAGCAGTATAAAAGAATACATTTTACTAAAAATATATTATATATTACAATTATTACTAATTAAAAATATAATTTTAAATACACAGAAACATAATAATAGTATAATTTTAAACAATATAAACAAAACTATAAAATTCTAGGAATAATACATATACTATTCCCACTCCAGTCTGGACAACAGTAGGGGAAGCATTGGACTCAGAAAGGGTCCAATTTACTAATCCTCCTCCAGTCAGTGCAACAGTGGGGAAAGTACTTCACTTCAAATATGTACCTCATTTTAATTTAAGTAATAATTTAATAAAATTATTTAAAATGTTACGTAAAATTAAATATATACATTAAAAAAGCAATTTAGCAATTAAAATAATTATATTGTTTTAAATAATTAATATAGGAAAAAATGTTACTTACTAATTATTTTAGTAAATTCCCACACTATAGTCCCACATACCTAGCAATGCAAATTTAACATATATTTAAATACGAAAATGTAATAATTATACAATTTACATGATTAATTCACAATTAATTAATACATAATTTATCAATAATTAATAATTAATCAATTATTTTATTAAATTAACTTCCCACCCTTTACCCCAACAAACCCAGCAACCTGCACCTAAAAAATAACTTGAAAAAATATTATTTACACAATTAACATATTTAATAATCAAATAAATAATTAATATTAATAAACTTATACTATAAATTACTATTTTGAATTAAATTAAAAATATAAATGACTTAAAATTACAAACTATATTTAAAAACATGAACAACAATTACACAAACAACAAAACATATACAATTAAAATATTATTTGAACACATGAAACTTAAAAAAAAATATTTCTTACCTTAAAAAATCAATATTTTTGTCAGCGTTATTTTTGCACACAATATTTCTGTGGTCCGATATTAAAAACTCAATATTTCTGCAACTTGATATTTTAAACTCGATATTTTGTCAGAATACAGAGCTAATCGCTAGTCAGAGCAAAGAAGTAGCAGCAGGTGTTCCTCAGCGGCAGGTGTCCCAGGAGTCTCGTTGTGAAAGAATATTTAGCAGACAGGAAAATAAAGGGCGAAATACAAAACACACAAGATGATGGACGGAATGCTGCACATTGGCAAACATATAGGGACCATGCTCTGCTGTGCATGATGTGTAAGAATGAGGTAAAGTAACAGTGCTTGGCTAGTCCCGTAGCAAGAGAGGTCAAGACTTCTAGAGCTAGACTGGGCCTGTATTAGTTTTCAGCTGTTGAGTGTTCAATATCCGTTCAACCCTTGCTAGATATTTCACTAATTTGCAATTCAACTGTATGTTTTAAGTATGGCCTGTCTGCAGTGGCATAGCCCCCTGACGTTAAATGCTGGTTTTAATAGAGTTTTTGATCCTCCACAGTTGATTTGAATAAGCAAATTAGGTGTACTATGGGTTCTGGACCTTGGCCGTATGGTCGTTATAGATCTATGCCATTGGTGCGTTGCCCCGATGGCAGATGTAAAAGCAAGGTCAGGCAACCTAGATGATATTTCAGGAAGCTTCCTTTGATATCAGCACCAGAACCAGATGCTAGGTCGGTTGCAGTATCAGAAATTTATAACCAGCTAATGTTAGCCAGCAGTGTTGTTGTTTTGAAAATGCCTCTTTGTCTGCCAGCAGAGAGATCTGCTTGATTGTTTTATTTACTATGCTCTTGAATTGGGAGTAGCTGGTAGTTATATCTCATAGTGGGTCCAGGCCAAGATTTGTTAAGGACGAGATAAGGTAATTCCTGGCTGGGGAGTTGTCCCTTGTAGCAATTTTCTCCCATAGGTAGTGATTGATTGATTTTGTGACAGCGTTTTTTAGTTTGTAGCAGCATTTAATAAATGCCCCTTGCTGGGCCAAGGTTTGCTTTATAAGGCCAAACTCAAATCTCAGCTGAGCAGTTGAAGTGTGCCGTGGAATATGAAATACCGACTTGAAGACCCTAGCTATGACCTTATCCAAATGGGAGGCCTCGCTACCATAGGCCATTGTCGGAACCAGTTTTGCCTGCATTACCTGCAGGAGTGGTGTAAATGTTGATCTGGCAATTGCAGATCTTAGACGATGAAAAGATGCTAGAAGGGAGTTCGCTTTTACCCACATGTGCTCCTTGTGCTGTTTAAAGGATCCTAGTCTGTCAAAAAGCAGACCCAGGTATTTATACTCTGTTAGTACACCAATTATTTGGGGTGTTTCCAAATACCAGGACAAAGAACTAGTGGCTGCCTTTCCTATGACCAGGATTTTTGTTTTTTTCATATTTATTTCCATTATATTTGACCTGGAGTAGAATCCAGCGGCATTCAAGAGTCTTTGGAGACCAATCTTAGTGAACTGATCAAGACTAGATCATTGGCGTGAATCAGGATTAGCAGGTGGACACTCCCTACCTTTGGTGCATGTGAGTTGACCTGGTCAAGAGGAGGTGAGTGGTCTGCAAGAAAGAGATTTAGGAGTGTGGGAACAAGCACACACCCTAACTCTACACCCTGATATGTTTGAATCTTCCTGGAGAAGTAGGAACTGTTCCCCAATTTTATTCTGATCCATGTGTCAGTGTGAAGGAGAAGCAGGGCTTGAAACAGGGGCCGGGGTATGTTCCAACTGGAAAGCTTCTGCCAGAGCTTGTTCTGGTCGACTCTATCAAATGCTGCTTTGTCGTCTATGAAGCAGAGAAACAGAAGATGATGGGTATTTTTGCTTTGATCAATTAGTAGTTATAGAACTAATATGTTGGTTGCTGTCCCCGTGCCCTTTAAAAATCCAGTTTGATTGGAGGGGATTATATGCTTCTCTGTGACCCAACTATTAGCTGATATTTAGTGGGGTCAGAGCTGTCACTTCCCTTGTAGATTGGAGAGATGATCAAGCCCTTCGAAGAGGCAGGTATGCAGTTAGTTGCAGCAATACCGTAAAAAACTGCTCTAACCTCTTTGTTCAGAAGTCTCTGTCTTCTTTGAAGATAACCATTGGGAAGCTGTTTGGTCCTGGTGCTCCTTCCCTTTGGACCTTTGTGATTTGGTTTTCAATTGTAACAGCTGGCAGCTGGGCAGAAACCCTCCTGAGGTGATTGGAGTGCAATATAAATTATATTAACATAACATGGCAACTTCAGGGGGGCAGATTCCTTGTGGTCTTTTTTGGTCTCGCAAGATCATCACAGAGTCCCTCGCGGGGCAATAGACAAGCGTTTTAAGGGAGTTTTTGTGTTGCTGAGGCTTGAAGTGCCTTGAGTCGAATCACATTTGGTGTAGTTCTGTGAAAAATGGTTTGACAGAAACTTTGCTAGCAGTCTTCTGAAATATTTGCAGTTGTTATAGATTTTGAAAGGCCATTAATGTTGTCCACAGTTTTCCAAAATCTCTGATGTCTGTTGGATTTTATGTCGCTTAGTAGCCTGTCCCAGAATCGTCATTTGCCTCTCTTCTTTGGTCCCATCTGTTTTTACCATAAGCTGTTCTTGATTTCACTACTGCGACTTTCAGGATTTGGTCAGTTGGTGATGTTTGGAGTGTCCAAAGGGCCTTATTGAGAATGCGTTTTAGGGCTTTTAATTTGTTACCAGCTGTCGTTTTTGTGCTCCCAGACTGCTTCCTGGGCCACATACTGGCACAGATTATTGATCCACAAATTGCCTGGCGAACTGAGCCCAGTGGAGAGGTGTGGTGCAGCGGCCAGGGCAGCTGACTTCGGAGCAACAGGGTTCACGGTTCGATCCCCGGCTCCGGCGGCAGCTCAGCTCAGCACCATGTGACTCTGGGCAATAGCTCACTTAATTTCCACTACGGCCCCCAGCGCCTTGAGACCCGTAAGGGTGAGTAGTTCGCGCTTTACAAATACGGATTTAGATGGTTTGATCGGCCTCCCCCTCAACCATATGTGCAAGGAGTGATCTTTTTGCTAGCTCAGGAAGATTGTAAGCTGCATTAGTTGACCATTTTACTCTTTTGTTGTTGATGGCATTAGCAGAGCCAGGTGTTGCTTTAACTGGCACATGGCAGACAAGGCAGATGGCTAGGCTCAATTCCTGCGGGAGGTGGTTGCTTTCCCCTCTAGCTGCTATTTGGAAGCTGTTGGTGAGATGGAACAAGGAGAATCTTAGAACTGTAACATCTATTAGAGAGTTGCTATATGATTATGAAAAGTTGCTGGTGGTGGACTGTCTGATAGGGTCCAACCGATGACAGCCCTGAGGTTGAAATGCTCTAATTTGTTCATAAGTTCTTTGCCTTTTTTATCTGATTTGAGGGAAGGACATTGACTCTGAGCTGGAATTGGCCATTGTCCCATCTTGGGCTGACCGAGTCTCATCTTCTAGTGACGAGCCAAGCAGGTTCATGTTGAAATCACCTGAGAGAATCATTTCAGTGGGAGATGGCTCTTCCAGGAGTTCGCTGATCTCAGTTTTCAGATACCCTGTAACTCTTTGTTTAGCCTGTGGTTTTGGCGGTATGTATATACTTAGGGGCCGATTACAATGTCAGTCAGAAAGCCTTCAACCGCTAGTCGGAAGCTTTCTGACCGCGGTCGGAGGCTTTCCGACCGACATGGTTGGGTTGCGGTCTGATTGCCGAATTATGATGTCTGCGGTCGGAGCGTGAACCGGCTGGTCATTCCCATGCAGTTTTGACCGGCTCTCGGAGTCTTCCGGCCGGTCGGAACCGCACCGTAATCCCCTATGGACGGCGTTTCCGCCATCTGGATTACGATGTCGGTTTCCCACAGCCTTTCTCTGCCAGCCTTTCCGACATGGAAAGGCTGTCAGAAAGCAACTTTGGGGGCCCCTAGCAGGGCCCCCTTGCCTCCGTGGCCTTTGGTTGGTGGCCGAGGGGGTACATAGGGTGCCCCCCTGTAAATCCATGCACTGTGTGGCAGGCACCATGGGGTGCCTGCCACAGGATGCAGGGTTTTACACACACACACCCATTTCTTTATGGTAGCCTATATTATGGCCGGTTAATGGCCGTAAGACAAGCTACCATGGAGAAATGTGAGTATCCAAATGAACAGTGTTCAGTCACCTCATAATCAGGCGGTCAGAACTGCCGACTGGAGGTCGGTCGGTCAGTCCTGAGATTGAGACGTGTCGGTTGGAGGCAACTCCAACCGACATCATAATAAGCCCCTTAATGTCAAAGGGGTCATGGCTGTGCCCCAGATAGAGACTGTTTGAACAGTTTGCAGGCCTAATATCAGTTAAAGGAAATAAACATATACACTCATGCAAATGAAATCCATGTAATTTGATCAGTTCCTTAACTTGCTACTGTGTCCTCATCCAAATTTGCCTGTGTGCAGCCAGTATATTTGCAAATAAAACCTTTGAGCTTTCTACATTGTCTTCTTTTTCCAAATACTTCAGGCAGGTCAAACTATCCAGCAGAAAAAGAGGAATGAAATCAAATTATTTGGTAACTCCACCTCTGTATATGAGGTAGGAAATACAGCAAAGTTTTTCAATAGGAAGATAACACATACTGCTGGCTCAAAAAAGCCGTAAATAATTGCCTACAAATGGTCGCTATTCCCCCTACAATGTGCGTCAGAAATTATGAGTTGCTCATGACATTGTTTGAATAGTATCATCATTGTTCCATTTCAGCATTAAAGTCATACATCTCACCTTGTGATGTGAGCTGAAATATATATTGTCTTATTTATTTCCATATTAAATTGTTATCATAGCTTCACACACTAAGGGCTCTCACTGTGCTGGGGCTAGGTTCAGCTATGGTAAGGACACTAGATTTCTTCTTTAATGTTGAGGAGTTCTATGGCCCATTTTAAAATGTGGATGTGTTTATTTATATTTAATTCCACTATTTGAAAAAAAAATATTCCTACAAAGAATGAATTGTGGGCTAATGTGATATAGTATGGCATCAATTTACTTTTGAGAAATGCAGTTCTTACTTGGATAAATGTTATTTGGAAGGCTTTACGTTTTCTGCCAATGTGAAAGTCTCCAGGACTCATGGTGCAAACCAAAACCCCCAAATAGTTTAGGGTGCTGCGAGACCACTCAAGCCCTACTCACACATTTATGTGCCCTTAGCAGTGCTGGCTCCAAGTATTTTGTAATTTAGCCATGACTAGAGCATCAAAGAAGAAAGTCTTAGGTCCAACTCACAAAACCTATAGCAAATCTGCACTCATAGAAGTACTTCGATGAACAAGTAAAGATTTACTATTTTTTGTTATTCTAAAAAATTGTCTAAAGTATACCTAGAAAACTGAGACAGTCTTAGGTTTCTAGGCATATTACAGGTAATGTCTTGTGACATATTTTTGTGTTGCTGTTTCCCCAATGCCTAATTGTACAAAGTGTACAGGGTTTATACCCCACCTTTAATCAGAAAGTGTTCACAGTGAAGAAGACTATCTCTATTGATACATCTAGACATATGTGACACATTTGACATGAGTGACCTTCTCACATTGGCACAGTGTTAGAATGGTGTTGTTGGTGCTATATGTGACACAATTCTGGATTGGCTTGCTTCTATAAAGAATACAAGGGTCACACTGGAAGATTGTACTCATTTTGCATGGTACTTGAATACTGTTGCCTAAACATTGTCTGACAAATATATATTTTCCTAAGTATTGTTGACAAAAATATCGCCCTATTGGAGTTATTTACAGAAAATCTGCTCAGAATGGAGTGATATTTTTGCAAATTAAATTTAGGCCCATCATTTATGTCAGATGATATTTCTGTTATCCATATTCTGACATACAACCACTCTGTAACTGCACTCCCTGTGACTCCCAGATGTAGCATTACTGAAGGAATGGCTATACCTTTGTGATATGAACATCTACTTGAGCCCCTTGATTGAAAAGGGGCTCTTAGGACATTCTTTTTCAGTACTATCCCAATGAAAAAGAGTTGCTGATCTGAGTGATCTGAGTTAATGGAGTGGAAAGCCAGATGGACAATCTGGTCAAATATTTGTCAGATGTATAGAGTTAGAAGGGGTAGAACTGTCTGCAGGTTAATTCATCTAAATCCAACATTATATTGATCTGGTAGAAGACCAGTTAATAAAATTAAGCTAACTACTCCAAACTGACATATTTTTTTTACACTCCCAAGTGTTAAAAGGTAAAAATCATCAGCACTACAATTTCAAATATTAAACCAATATAAATGTATGACATTGACCATAAAATTTGAGATTTGGAGAGTATCTCAGCATCTGGCATTGCCATTTAAAATCTTCAAATCAAGTTTGCTTCATTTTGCTGAGATACACGGATCACTTATTGTTTTGTGTTAGAAATGGGGTTCCTGGTTGGTTAGGGTATGGAATCTCTCAGAGTGGGAGGCAGTAGCCCCAGGTACATCGCATCCTTGCTTCACTCTACCTGCTACCAGTTCAGTGGTTCTACCCTGCCACTGGTCCCCAAGCCCAGGGTCTGCACCCTTAGGCTGGACAGGGGTTGGGTGCAAGGATATCCTCCCCCTACCCTTCCTTCTGGGGCTCCGCACCCTCCTCTTCGAAGGGGTACCCCCAGAATCAAGAACTGTCTGGGCACCTGTGGCAACCGTCCTGCATAATTCTCCCACCAGTTCAGGGGTTCTACCCTGCTTCTGGTCTCCCAATGCAGGGTCTGCACCCTTGGATTGAACCGGGGTCAGGGGCGAGTCCCTTCAACCCCCTTCTAGAGTTCTACACCCTCCCACCATGAATGGTACCTGCAGAAGACAAAATGGTAGGGATGCTCGTGACAGCCACCCCTCCCTCCAGGTCAGGGGTGAGACCCTGAACCTGGTCCCCTAACCCAGGGTCAGTACCCTAAGGCTGAGCAGGGCCTCCGGAGGAGTACTCGTACCCCCCAGAAAGTGTTGCATTACAGTCTGCCTGGTACTAGTCTCCTGACCCCTGTCCATCTGACAGAGCATGAAGACTCCCAGACAAGAAGTGGCATCACCAGGGTCTCTCCTGGAGGGCATTGACCTCAAAGTTGTCCCCTGACCCTCTGGGTCTCCTGCAGGGGAGTACCTCCCCCTCTCACCCATGCATCTGGCCTTCCACACCCTCCACTCCGGAGTGGTACATGCAGACACCAGAACTGGTGGGTCACTTGTGACAGCCGCCCGCCAAGTTCTCCTGGCATGATGGGGGTCCCCCTCAGTGGATGGCCGCCTGGTTAAGACTAGGCCCCCCCTGCAGGTGCTCCCTCTGGGTACCATCCAGGCTCTGGGACTGGGTTTTGGGCAACCTGGGCCTCTGCCCACCCCCACCTCTCCTCCTACCCTGAGAAGGGACATGGGACCCTCTACTCATCCCACTACTCTGGGACCTATCTGGGCTACTTCAAACCTCCCCTACCTCCCTCATTTGGGGGAAACCTGAGCCACTCCCTTTAGGATCACTCCCAAAGGCTTTTCCAGACCCTCTGGCACTCACCCAGAGGTCTGCCTCATTTGCAAGTTCCTTGGGGTCAGATTATTTACACTCCAACAGGTGTCAGCGAAGCCCTGGAAATCAACAACAGAACATGTGTTCTCTGACAATCCGATTGAACAGCCCTTCAAATTTGTTTGCTGTGCTACTCTTCATCTATACCTCTAGTGCTTTGCAACAATCCTCCACATACTCCCACCAAGACTGATGAGACAGTTTCCTACTGCCCCTGAACCTCAACTTATGCTCTTCAGGGGTGAAGCCATACCTCCTTATCAGTGTTTCTTTCATGGGGTGTACTTCTGTCTCTCCCTTCTAGGGCCAGTAGGGCATCCCTCCTATCACCAAGAATATAACTTCTCAGGCCAGTTCCCTAGTCCTCCTCAGCGATCCTGCACACTACCAGAGCTTCCTCATACTCATGAAACTGCTGACGTATGTCATCCCCCTCCTCGAAGCTAAGCATCAAGTCTGTGGGTATGTGCTAGTGTTCCTAACACTAGATTTATAATTGCTACCACCACTGGACTACACCCGCAATGCTGGTGTGTCCAGAACTTTCAAGCTACGCTCCTGGACTCTGATTTCTAGCTCCTTGAGAGCAAGTTCATGAGCCCACAAGGCCTTTTTCTCGTCCAAGGCTCTTTCAGCCTCAGCCTTTGTCTCTTCTACAGCCAGCTGCACTAGCTACAACCTCAGGTCCCTCTCCTCCCTTCCATCTCTGAGCGCCTCAGGTGACACCGCTCCTGGCACTAGAGCTCCTGGCACTAGATCCAGCAATGGACTCCCTATCTATGGGGGACTCTCTCTCTACTGGCATCCCTGCCCGGTCATTCTCTCCCTCCTCCTCAAATTCTTCGGGGCCGCTGCCCTCTAAGGGAACTCGCCCACTTAGAGTACTCCCTAGTCTCGGGGTCCTCCTCAGGGTCTTCCTCAAACCACCACCCCCCTGGTTCTCTGTTGATGATATCACCCATAGTGCTATTTCAAGACCAATCAGGGAATTCTGCAGGTCCTCTATGCTGGGTTCCTCACTCACAGCTGGTCCCAACTCCTTGCAGAACCCCTCTAACTCCACCTCAGTGTCCACAACAGGTTACATAGGTCAGAGGTAGATTTCATTCTGGCAAGGCACAAAAACACAAATACAACAACAGATTTCCTGGGGTAAGAGCTGATGCAGGATTAGGCAATAAAAAGTGACCAATGAGAGAATCAGGAGAAAAATAAAACACATAATGGTCTAAGTGCAGACTTTGGAATGTAACAATGAGTCACCGTGGTACTGCGCAAACGCAAGTTTATCCTCACAGCTGAACACCAATGTTAGAAAGGGAGTTCCTGGTTGGCGAGGGTATGCACCTAAGCCAGGCAGAACCCACCACTCAAGTCAGGGCAAGTAGGTTAGACACCAAAGATAGCCTGTGCTCACCCTCTGGTAGCTTGGCACAAAGCAGGCAGTCTTATCATCACAGGCAATGTGTAACACACTCTAATCAGTGACACAATAAATGCACCACAAAAGAGAATCCACACAATATAATATAAAAATACATTTCTGTATTGCATACAAACATAGACCAAAACGACATAAACCAATAATCACTTTGCCAACTAGACAATTGTCAAAATAACATTTAGTGCAATAAGATAAAGACTTATATGTTGGACACGTCATGAAAAACACCCTCACTGCGCATACAAGGAAAATCCTTGAATAATATTCGTTATCCTGACAATGCAAGGTAAGAACGACACATATCATAACATCAGGGCATGAAATACAGCAGTTAGGATAGGGAGAGAAAGCACATGAATCACCAAACATCCCTGTAGCTCATAAATCACCAACTGTGGTCAGACCATATCATCAGTAATACCTGAGTTACAAAATACCATCATAAGCACATAGATACAGTGCATCTACACCTCTATTATATGTTTGGTGGTAATGTGAGCACCAACCGTAGGTTACAGGAACACCTGCACACCTACTACAGTGAATACCGAAATACAAAGCACAATCATCAAGATCGGGACCTGTCACCCATCCTGCTACCTGATTCAATTCATCAGGTCCCCCAAGGTGTGAGCAAACATGGGGGAGAGGGCCCACACACTGAAGGTAAATGTGGGGAGACCTCACTGGGTCCCCCGTGTGCGGAATGAACCAAAGGCAGCTGCCCACGAGCGAGTGGTGCAGCTGCTTCCTTTACAATGCCACCAGTGCTATCCCTTTCTCTGTAGCTGGAGCCCGTCTCCCTGACGTTGATGTGTCCCCTCCTCAGAGCGGCTGTTAATGGTAACGACAGAAACTCCGTCCGACCCAGGGAGCCGTTCTGAGCAGCCGGTTTGGCTGCTTTGGGAATTTCCCTTTTGCCAAACATGTCATCGGGACGAACGGCAGGGTGTCGCTGAGCAGGGACACACTGATCCTGAACACCACACTCCCCTTTGCGGAGCCAGTCTCTTCCGTTGATTTTACTCCGGCATGGGAGAAGGCTTTGGCAATGTCACAGGGCCCTTGGGACCAGTTAAATGGGCTTAAACTGCAGGGTCACCCGGGCAATGCGGTGGTGATACATTCCATCTTCTTTCAGCACGACGGCGTTTCAGGGCACACGCAGTAGGGAAATCTCAGCTGTGCAGCTCACAGAGGCCATAAACATTGATTGGAGGCCACTGGTCCAGGCGAATAAACCAAATGGCGCTAGTCCTCCTAAACAGGAGAACGCTCCACAAACTGAAAGTAATTTTAGGATAGCAAGAGGGGAACAAGCTGCCCAGTCCCTGGAGAACACTGGAGGGGCACAAGGCAGGCATCAGGCCAGCATACAAAGGTAACCTGCAAAGTGGCAGTCTCTTCCAGCAGCCTAACAAGCGGGCAGGTCAGCACAACAAAGCAAGCAGTCCCAATGGCGTTTCCTCCTGGCAGAACAACAGTCCCTGGCAATGTGCACCATGTAGAGCTATCAGATTCTGGTTACAAGTCCCCCGCAGTGTTTAAAATTATAGGGTCAGAGCCCCTGTACTTATAATCAAAATGTCTTTGATGTGGAGGTAACTTCAAAAGAACCTTAAAAGTGCGCAACACCCTGATTCAACCCTAGCCCTGGCTCAAACATCAGTAGGGGGTCAACGAGCCCTTTGTGTGAGGGCATGACAGAGTATATAAATGTAAGTGCACCTCGCCTCCCTCTCTCCCAGCCCCAGAAACCATTTAATATGCAGATGAATGCAGATGCAACCCTGATACACCAAAACCTCCCTCTGTGATGGCTGTCAGGAAAGTATGCACAAAGCCTAGCTGTCACTCTGTCCTAGACGTGGATTGGAGTCAGGCTGCAAAGAGCAAAGAGTCATAAGCACAAAGAAATGCACACTTTCTAAAAGTGGCATTTCTACAACAATAATGAAACACCCACCTACACCAATAAACAGGATTTATCACCACTATTGCAAACACACCAAACTTGGCAACGCTTCTTCTTTCTGACCTGAAATTTCCACTTACAAACATGTGAGCGAATTCCCAATGGTAGCCTATGAGAGGAGCAGCACTCACTGTAGTGAAAAATGAAATAGGGTGTTTCGCACTACCAGGACATGCCACACAATAAAGGCACATGTCCTAACTTTTACCTACACAGCACCCTACCAACAGGGCTACGTAGGGCCTACATTAGGGGTGACCTATATGTAGTAAAAGGGGAGTTTCAGCCTTGGCAAGTAGTTTTAAATGGCAAGTCAATGCAGCAGTAAAGGAGAGAGCATATGCACTTTAGCACTGTTTAGCAGTGGTAAAGTGCCCAGAGTCCTAAAGCCGACAGAAACAGGTCATGAGAAATACAGGAGGAAGGCAAAAAGTTTGGGTTTAACCCTGCAAAAAGGGCCAAGTCTAACATTTTGGTTTTTAATGTCTACTTTGTTTTTCATTTAAGTAACAGCACTGCCATTTGGCATATGTTCCATGAGTAGCAGAACACTATTTAATAGAAAATATTAAAGTAGTATGCATTAGAAATTTGAATCACAACACTCACAAATGCCTAGAAAATAGTATGACATCAGTGAGCCTAAGAAAGGATTCATGTTATCCTGCTTGCGAGGGGTGTGCACCCAGAATATTGAACCCACAATACCAGTGGAACATAATATCAAGGACAGAATATTGAAAAAAATATCAACAGGTAAGTCTAGATTCTCTATACCTAACTCCACATATATGTACCTATGCAATACCTACATCCTCAAGGCATGTAGATGTGGAGTTAGGAAAGATAGTCAATCTATACTTTCCTGAATGCACTTACCTTTCAACATTTTGCCCCTTGATACTCTGTCCTTGATATTCTTGTACCTCGATATTATCGATGTCAATATTCAGTACTACACCCTTGGCGGTATGTGAGAGGGCTTAGCAAAGTACATAAAGTTTGATCATTTGGATTGCTTTATATGGACAATCTGGTTCCTTGTGGTTTGAGTGACAAGAATTATAAAAAGACTGATGGTCACACATAGCAAAGGCCAAGTGCTTCCATTTAGAACTTCACACATCAAAATGGTAACACTGGAAATTAGAATACAAAAAAAGAAGCAGACCAGTACACCACCAGTTCTTTCAGAGGACAAAAAGCTGCACACTAATACAGGCCAAGATGAGAAACAAAATGCAGAAGTTCTAAGCAGTAGCGAATTGACACAGGCCGAGGAGCAATGTCAAGCTGATCTATTCCAAGCTAGCAACGAGCTGGACAACAAGTGATGCTGTGATACACCAGAAGCAGCTTCTGGACTGCTTAAGAAGTGTAAGAAGGGTTATGACCAGAACAAGGAAGTTATAAGAAATTGGGTTGTTGGTTGACTGGGGTGGGAGCCCTGGTCAAGCAGCAGCCACAATCCTTGTCAGAGTGAAGCACAAGAAAACCCTAAATTATCCTGTGCTCAACCCTCTGGTAACTTGGCACAGAGCAATCAGGCTTAAGTTAAAGGCAAGGGGTAAATTGTTTGTGCAGCATGTTAAACAGTAATTAAGTGAAAACACCACACAAAAAAGATCCCACATCCAGTTAGAAGAATAGAGTAATTTTTAATAGATAGAACAAGAATAAAAACAACAACAATCCAATCAATAGAACCAGAGTTATGAATTTTTAAAGGTTTTAGTGAAAATAGTGCCTAAAAAGCACAAAGATATTTGGTCGTGTTGGACTGGGTCAAAGTCACAAGTTAAGGCTGACAGCAAAGGAACAAAGGTTGGCTACAGTCATCAAATTAGTCCAGCTGAAAGCTTAACTTCCCAAATCAATGCACAGAGCCCTGTTTACAGTGGAGGGGACTGCGAGGAGCAGAAAGAGTGTTGTGGGAGGCTGCTGGTGTAGCACAAAAAGCAGGCCAGGCGTTGCGGATGAGCATTGCTGGAGCTTCATGTTGGTGGTCCCCGTAAGTGGCCGTTGCTGTAGCATGAAGAAGCAGCTGCCAGAGCTTCACGCTGAACCGAGGTGCAAGGAGGTCTTGGTGTGAACAGGCCCGTTCACAGTTGCAAAGAGCCCAAAAACTTAAATACACTCTCTCTGAGCCACACTAAGTGTCCAGGACCTGAGGGGCACCACTTGGGGGTCAGGTATATGCTAGGTAGGTGCTGGTGCAGGATGCTGGGGAGCCTTTTATGTCCCTGGGGCTCAGATCAGGAGGCCAGCAGACTAGCCCTTGGAGTCACTCTGGTAGCCTTGGGTTCAAGATGAAGTTGCAGGTCCAGCTCTCTACTCCCAGGCGAGAGGACAGTAGGGCAGCAGGGCAGCAGGGCAGCAGTTCGGCAATGTGGCAGTCCAGCAGGACAGCTGTCCAGTAGAGTAGCAGTCCTTGCAACAGCACAGCTGTCCTTTTTAATGGCAGGGACCTCAGGTACAGAAGGGTACTGAAGAGTTGGTGTCTGAGGTCCAATATTTATAACCAGTTGTGCCTTTGAAGTGGGGAGAAGCTTCTAGAGACATGTCTTTGAAGTGCACAGATGCACTGCCTTCCCCGTGCTGGCTCCAGACTAATTACAGGGGGTATGCAGCCCTTTGTTTGTAGGTAGGACACAGCCTATTTAATGTAAGTGGGGCTATGTCCTACTCCTCCCTCCCATCCTGCCAGTGATGGCCCATCCAGGCACACCTAAGCTCCCTATTGTTTGTGGCTGTGTATAAGGCATACACTAAGTGTAGTGACAGGAGTGTGTCGGTAGGCAGTTCAAGTGACGTGTCTAGGGCCGTTTCTTGCTAAGCGAGTCCGTTTAGCGTGGGGACACGCCGGTTGGCGTAACCAGGCGCTTTAGAAATGGATAAATAAATAAACTAAGCCCATTGTCAACTACATCGTCATGTATCCCAGAGACAGGTGGCAGACATCAAATGGCTAAGGCAGGAAAATGCCAACTTTCTAAAAGTGAAAAAACAATTCCAGGACCTAAGTCTTAGACAGAGGGCGCACTACTTGGTGAACTCAAAATGAGTGTATTAACATCATATTAATCATAAGTTTTAGCATCAAAAAATTCAAGCTCAACATGATTATCCAGTGTGTACTCAATTTTACAACACTCTTCTAAAAGCATGATAATAACAATGACTATAATTATGTCTTCAACTTGTTTTATTCACAGCTGAAAATGTCAACATCATTCTTGTTGATCCTTATGTACAATGTTACATCCTGGCGTGGATATTCATCACTCCCAATGCATTTCGGGTGTGCTACCACCCTTCATCAGGGGAAATCTACAAGTAAACATGTTTTCAAAAGATAGCGTCATTGGCTATAAACCAAACAAAGTAACTATACATTTTTACTGAACATCCGGGAAGATTATCGTGATTACGGCTCCTAAATCCTGTGACTGTTGTTATACATGATGTCACCATGCATTCAAGACAATCACGTCATATTTTAATATCAAAACTGAAGCGAAAGTACCAGAGATCAAGATTATAATGAAACAGGAGGATACAGTGCAAATACAGAGAAGGATCAAAGGTGCTGTGCCCTGATGTGCTACTAAAAATAATGCGTGAAACACCCGTGAATGTGTTGATGATCCTAGAGTCGACAACATGCGAAAAAATGCGAAAAAATACCTCCACTACTGCACTAAGTATCAATGTAGACGGGTCCACAACCCGTGCCCATAAACGTGTTAAAACCACGTAAGCAAACAACCCTGCGCAAAGCAGAAATAAAAATAAGAATTATACATGGTACATGACTAACTTGCGAACCGCTACTAAGCTAAAACCAACCCAAAGGGATTAAGTTTAACAGCTTACCAATGAGGTTTTCTGTGTTAAGAATGCGAGTGAACACCAACGCACTCGAGTGCTAACAACTGTACTTCTGTCCGCTGATCAAAATGCTAAAAAATGAATGAACAGTCGATAAGAACGCTGCCGGAAAGTGAATCCTGCCTACTAAATACATAGTAAACATCTGAGGCTTACCAGACGTTTAAAGGTTCCCCGTACTTGTTCAAAACACTGTTCGAAAGCACCGCTTTTTACCCACTCGAAACCACGTTGCCCGCTAAAACAATGAGAAAACGTCCGTAAGTGCTGTACTTGATTAAAGCCACGACCGTTAGCACTTTAACAAAATGTAGCTCACCTAGAAAACGTGAATAAAGTGTCCCAACAGTTTCCTCGATCCCGAAGGTAATGAAACGACACTCGCCCGGTGTGTGAAAGTCCACTGGGTTTTTCAAACTATTCACGTGATGACGTGTAGGTGCGTGGATAGATAGAAATGAAGATAGGACAGCTGAGGCAGTATAAGGAAATGTAATGAAAAACGTGCAGCCATCTTAGCATGAGACTTTAAAGACATATACCCCTGTGCATACTCTAAGCACATAATGCAAACACGCTATCTGAAGGGGCTGCTTACTAAAAATAACAAATACTGTAATCACATTATACTCTAAAAGGTTACTGTAATTTACAAAATCATCCTAATATTAACAATAAATTACTAAGTTCCGACATTGCCGTCACTACATGTATAGTGATTTGACATAAGTGTTAAATCTAAGTTTTCACAGCGTATAAATATGGTACGTCAAAGCTAACAACATCAATTACAATCAACCTTTAAGTGAAACATGAAAAAGTTGAGAACCTAATGGTGATTTTACTAATTAAAAGTGCTGAACATAACAAATCCCACGTTGACCCATACAAACACCCATTAAAAAAATGTATCAAAATAACTGACCCTCTTGTGTGTGGAGTATCCTAAAACTATCTTTGTCTCCCTGTCACCATTAAATCAACCTCTCAAAAACTCACTGATATTACTATTACAGGAAACACGAGAGTTCCAATTTATCATTGAGACCCTTCGGGCTCAAAGTGTCAAGGTACTTTATCCAAAACGTCTCACGCTGCGTGATATGTTTTGACATATCCTTGTCTGGTCGGCTTCTGACAATCTCTAACACTGTGAATCTTAACTGAGCAATGGTGTGGTGAAACTCAATCCAATGACTCGCTAGTGGAGAAGTCATGACTCTTGTTCTAATTCTACTCTTATGTTCAGTTATGCGTGTGCGCAGTGATCTCTCTGTTTTACCGATGTAGTATAAACCACAAGGGCTTCGTATGGCATAAATCACATTCTGTGTATTGCAGTTGGCTGTGAACATCAACTTCACTGGTTTGCCCGACCAGGGATGAGAAATAGATGACCCTAGTAACACATTGTTACAATGTGAACAATTGTAACACTTTTGCATGCCTTTAGATTCTACCAGATTGTCTGCCTTCCTCCTTTTTAAAATCTCTCTAATATTATTCGATCTTTTGTATGCAAAAATAGGGGGTTCTTGAAAAATGTTACCAAAATCAGGTTCCGTCTGTAGTAACTCCCATCGATTAAGGATTATTTTCTTAATGGCAGTCGACTGCGTCGAGAAAGTAGAGACAAAAACATCACGTCTCCCCTTGCTTTTCACATGCTTGGTTAACAGCTCAGATCTTTGTATGTCATCAGCGCGCCTGGCCGCTGTTTCCACAATATCTTCCGGGTAACCCCTATCTAGAAAACCTTTTTTGAAGCATTGTAAGGTCGTCTTATATTGTGTGTGGTCAGAAGTAATGCGCTTAATGCGCAAAAATTGAGAGAATGGAAGATGTTTTTTGAGAGACTCAGGGTGAAAGCTGGTGTATAATAATGAATTGTTACGATCAGTGGGTTTGGTGAAAACCTTAGTGGTGATCTCTGAACCAATCAACTCTATTGACACATCTAGATAAGAGATAGTCCGTTTGTCCATAGTGTGCGTGAATTGAATTCTGGAATTCATTTCGTTCAACTGACCTAGCTTCTGCTGCAATACATCTGACGTACCCTGCCACATAATGAATATATCGTCAATATATCGACGATAAAGAATCAGATGATCTATCCATTCTGGGTCACATAAAATGTGTTCTTGTTCGAACTTCATCATATAGATATTAGCATAACTCGGAGCCCCGGAAAAACCCATAGAGGTTCCGGTTGTCTGTAAAAAATACCTGTCCTTCCACTTGAAATAACTGTGAAATAGACAAAATTGCAAAAGTTCCAAGAGGAATACTTTATCTGCCTGTATGTCGTCTTGTTGAAGAAGAGCCCACTCGACAGCCTCAATCCCTTCTGTATGTGGTATAGATGTATATAACGCCACCACATCCACTGTACATAACCATAACTCTACCCCAGTTGGCAATACAAGATTCCCTAATAGGGTCAAAAAATGAGTAGTATCCTGTACATATGTAGAACCAGATTGTACAATTGGTTGAAGAAATGTATCCAAATACTGGCCTAATGGCTCATGAATTGATCCACAACCCGATACTATGGGGCGAAATGGGGGGTCCCGAAGATGTTTATGTATTTTAGGTAGCATGTAAATCTCGGGCCTACGTGGAAACCTGGACTGAAGAAATTCAAAAGTTTTGTCAGAGATCCACCCCATGTCCTTTGCATGTCTTAAGATCTGTTGCAAAGTCTCCTGAAATTCATGTGTTGGATCGTATCTCAGTGGTAAGTATGTTGTCTCATCAGAAAGCATGAATTCTACTTTAGTTTCATAGAAACTTTGATCCATGACTACTAGTGCACCTCCTTTATCCGCTGGAAAAAACACTATAGATTCATTGTCACGTAAATTTCTGAGTGCCTTCCTATCTGCCATGGTTAAATTGTGTCTCTTCCTAGAAGGTATTGGTAACTGGGCCAAATCTTTCTTCACTAGGGTCTCAAATGAATCGAGAATCTTATGGGTGGTAGGAGCCATGAACGTACTTTTTGGTCTAAACTCCCTGGAGTCAAGTGTCCCTGGACTTTCTTGAAAGAACTCTTTGTTGATAAAAAAATAACAAAAAGGCATACACTAAGTGTAGTGACAGGAGTGTGTCGGTAGGCAGTTCAAGTGACGTGTCTAGGGCCGTTTCTTGCTAAGCGAGTCCGTTTAGCGTGGGGACACGCCGGTTGGCGTAACCAGGCGCTTTAGAAATGGATAAATAAATAAACTAAGCCCATTGTCAACTACATCGTCATGTATCCCAGAGACAGGTGGCAGACATCAAATGGCTAAGGCAGGAAAATGCCAACTTTCTAAAAGTGTCATTTTCAAAATTGTAATTTAACATCTGACTTCACCATAAGTTCGGATTTTTCATTACAATTCTAAAGACACCAAACACAAACTAGTTACCTGTTTCCATTCGAAAATTACAGATTATTAAATGTAATAAGGTTCCTCCAATGTTATCCTAAGTGAAAGGTAGGCCTTGCAGTAGCGAAAAATGAAGTTAAGAGTTTTACACTACCAGGACATGTAAAACTTAACAGCACATGTCCTACTTTTTAAATACACCCGCCCTCTGGGCCTACTCTAGAGGTGACATATGTTTTAAAAAGGAAGGTTTGGCCCTGGCAAAAGGTTTATTTTGCCAGGTTGAACTGACAGTTTTAAAACTGCACACACACGCTGTAATGGCAGGCCTGAGAGATGTTTAAAGTTCTACTTAAGTGGGTGGCACAATCAGTGCTTTGGGCCCACTATTAATATTTCATTTACAGGCCCTGGACACAGGTAGTTCCCCTTTACTTGGGTCTTACAAGTAAATTAATTATGCCAAATCTACCATGTTTTAAGGAGAGAGCACAAGCACCTTATCACTGGTTAGCAGTGGTAAAATATTCAGAGTACTAAGGCCAACAAAAAGGATTACAGCAAAAATAGTAATAGTGAAGGGAAAATGTTTGGAGGTGACCATGCAGAGAGGGCCAGGCCCAACAGAAGTGCTATAACATGAATTAGATGTCATGTTTCTAATCGCATTGAAAAACCTTGCCTGGAATGTCTGTGTGGGTTTCAAATGCTATTTAAATCCTCATGAACAAATGTAATGTAAGTAGGAAGATTTAGGTTGTGTGAACTATTCATGCTTACTCTTCTTTTTGACCTACATGATAAATAGTAATATTTGTTGCAGGTTCATTTACTCACACTTGATGAAAATACAATATCTAATGATATCACACACTCTAAAGACCTATATTCTTTACCATTTTAAAACAGCATGTGCTTACAATATTCTAGTAGTACCATTCTACCATGCTTAGGCCAACTAATTCTGCCTTAATGCTTTTCATAGTTATGTATCAGATTTTTTATCAGCATTAATAATAGCATATTGTGTCGTGCCTGAAGGAATTTGGCCTTTGCCACTCTCCCGATTCTGTCATTCATGCTTGCTGTCCCTTCAGATCCTTCCTTCCTACTCTAATCCACCGTCACAATGCTTAGGAATCCACCATTAATCTTTATAGAATTGATTGCCTTTATTTCTGTCTAGCTGGACTATCACCAATAAATATGAAATGAACTTGATTTTAGATAGAGCTTCGTATCACAGCTTTGAGAATTTCGATGAGTCTCCATGTTGTCTGCACATACTTCTCAAAGGCTTTGTAGCATCTGGTGAGAAGCCATAGGGGTTTATGGTCGAATCAAGGTTCACTTCCTATTAGTTCGCACCTAATGTTACTTGATCTGTCCTTTTTTGCATGGTTTTCATGCTTCCATGTTGCTCTGGCTTCTTAGTTTACTTTTAGTTCATTTCGTGGTGGCCATTAATTTACATATGTTGGGGTCCATTCCTAAAGCTAATTGCGCATGAAAGCATATCAAATCAATCAAATCAAAAGCATGAAAGCATATCATAAATAGTTTTTTACAGGTGTAAAATCCCATATAGCTCTCGAAAGTTGGCTTTGCAGTTTTAAAAAGATTTAGCCAATCGGAGATATTCATGTGAATTAATCTAATAAAATTAGTAGAGGCGAAGAGGAAAGGGGTTCTCCATGGTAAACTTTATTTTCATTGTGAAGTAGAGAAAAGATAGACAGAAAGGTGCAAGTGCTCTCACAGTTTTTAATTCACAGCTGTGCGCTTCGTCCATATGGAAATGCCTTTTCACGGCCACACATCAGAATTCACCAAAGTTTTCCAGGGGTTACTTCACTAAACCTGCGTCTGATGAAGGCTTTCTTGTGTACTCTGGAAACCTGCTGAATTCTCTCATGGCCATTAAAGATACCACAAAATCACCTTACGCTGTAAGAAAGGTTTAAAGTGTTCTCTGAATAATATGCCATCCAACTACTCTGCAGTTTATCAAGCTGCAGAATGAGGTGATTGGGGTTTCAGAACTCTCAGTGCAATCTAACATTAGTTCGGTTAAAAAAAAGGGCTAAGCTTTTCACAAATAAAATAAGGGACTTATTTACGAGCCCCCTGTGCTGTCCCAGCGTCACTTTTCGTGACGCTCCGGCGGAGCAGATTAAAAATCTTATCTATGAGGCCACACAAAGCCACTATTCGTGGCTTTGGATGGCTTCATAGATATGGAGTAAGGCAAGGCAGTGCAAATTGCTGCGTTGCCTTACACTGCCTTACACTGCACTTGGGAGGCGTTCCATGGGCATTGAAGGGTTTCCATGCAACACTCATGGATTTTGAAGATACCCCAGATTTACAAGATCATGTAAACCTGGGGAAGCGCCAGATCCTTACGCCTCCCAAGATGAGGCGTAACAAGGAAAAATTGCTTTATTTCTCCTTATTATTTCCTCTTTCTATGTGTGCTGCAGAAAGAGGAAAACACCTCTCAGGATTGTTTCTTTGGAGGAACGTGCCATTTACTGCACAAAAACAATCCTGCCGACAACACAGGCACCCTTGCACCAGTGTGCAAGAGTGCCTGCGTTGGTGCTATGCAGCCGAAACAGTGCCAGTGCATGGAGAAAGGACAGGAATGCATCATATTGCATAAATACGGTGCATTGCTGCCCTTTCACTTTGGCATAGGGCAGCACAGCAAGATGAGTTGCTGTGCTGCACTACACCAAATCCCTGTAAATAAGGCCCTAAGGGGAATATTTACAAGCCCCTTTAGTGACGTTTTTGTGGCGATAGGGGCTTTGCCCTATTTACAAGGTGGCATTAAGCCACTTAACGAGGCTTAAAGCTGCCTTGTAAATAAGACACGTTTCACGCTATACTTAGGGTGAAAGGGGTGTGCAATGGGTGTTGCGGTGGTGTTCGACCGCAACACCCATTGATTTTGACCCTGCCCCCTATTTACAAGGGTGGTGTAAAAAGGAGGCAGCGCCAAAATGAAGACCAAGGAAAACCTGGCCTTAACATGGTGAAACGAGGAGAAATGAGGAGAAATGCTTTATTTCTGCTTGTTTTTGCTGTTTCTATGTGTGCTGCAAAAAAACGCCATGAATGATTGTTTATGTGCAGGAAGGTGTCCCTTCCTGCACATAACCAATCATTAAAAAAATGACGATTTGCAACTTTTATGTGTGCTGCACAACAAGAAGTTACAAATCGCCATTCTGGATTGTTTAAGTGCAGGAAGGGACCCCTTCTTGCACATAAACAATCATTCCCTAAACGCAGGCACCCTTGCACTACGGTGCAAGGGTGCCTGCGTTGGTGCTAGGCAGCTTAATTTAGCGCCAGCGCAGGGAGAAACGCAGGGGTGCACTGTATTTTTGTAAATACGGTGCATTACTAAAGTGACAGAGAGCAGCATTAGCTATTTTGGAGCGAAACCGCGCTCCGCCACATTATTGTAAATATGCCCCTAAGTGTTTACATTTTACCTAAATGTATTTCATTTGTTGCTTTCATGTGTTTTTCAACTATGTCGATTTGCTTATGATAGTGATATATTTACTTTTAAGATACTAAGGGGCTCATTACGGTACCCGGCGTAAAAAAATCCGCCAGGCATGGAAGCGGCAAAAATCCGCCCGCACACACCGCCTGAACACCGACCACGCCATTATGAGTACACAAACCGAAAACCGCCATCGGCGGAAAAATCACACAAAATACCGCCCGCCATCGTCCGAGTCGGAGTCAAACCGCCCGCCACGGACGGAAACACGCACGACAACACAAAACCGCCCGCCCACACGGCCGACACACCGCACGTGAAATTACGATCGCACCGCCATGAGCGCGGAAAAACAACAAATATACCGCCCGCCAGCGCAAACAACGCCGATGAGAATCGAAACGGCAGAAGCCATGGCACCCACGTACCTGCACAGAAACCATCCGCACACAAAACCAATAGCACACAACATGGCCAACAAGTCCACACAGCAAGGCACACACAAATACACAAGCACAGTACACATCCCGAAAACACCCCCGGACAAACAAAAAATACAAAGGCCAGAACCCCAGACACAACACACCTGAAAACAACAGACCATGAGGACACACCCACATAGGTGAGTACAAAAGCAGCACTCCCACAGACCACAACCCCTTGCTACATTGCAAACCAGAGAGGAGAGGAGAGGACACAGTGACACAGCAAGGACAGCAGCACACCACAGAAACGCACACATCACAACCACCACCACCACCACCAAACACCGGCACCACAAACCCCCTGCACATTACACAACACACACCGCACCAGCACCACAAACACCATGGCACCACAAAGGATGCCCAAGTTCACGCCCATGGAGCTGACGGTCATGGTCGACGAGATCATCAAGGTGTACCCACAAATCTATGGGAACATGGTCCAGCACACACCACTAGCCACCAGAAACAGAATGTGGACCCGGATCGTAGACCAGGTCAATGCAGTCGGGACCCTGCCCAGGAACAGAGTCGAGATAAACAAACGTTGGAATGACGTAAAGAGCCTGGTCAAGAAGAAGGAGGGCAAAAACAGAGAGCTGGCTGCCGTCACTGGCGGAGGGAATCCCGCGCTCTTTAAGACCTTCAAAGCGTGGGAGGAGAAGGTGCGAGTCGTAATCCATCCGGAGATCCTCGCCGGATTAGCAGAGGGAGTGGAGGCTGGTAAGTACAAACTAATGTATACCAGCACACCGCTATGTACTCACATGCGCAACTACCATGCCACAGCTCCCAGGGACAAACACCCCCATGTCCAGCACACAATACACAACACATCACACACACATGCAACAGACACTACCACACACAGCCCAAACCGAACAACTGTAAGATGCGTGGGGACATGTGTACACTAAGCCAGCCACGTAACCACCAACAGGTCCCCAAATATGCCAGAAGCGCCACAACGAGCACCCACCACACCCATGTGTCCGCCACAGCTGCACTAACCGACAAGTAACAGGTAAGTGGCAGGAACACAAAGTGCAGTGGGTGGGAGGGTGGACAGCCCAAGTACAACACACACCAGGCCCCAGTCCCACAGCACAGCAAGGAGGAGCATCCCCCACACCCCACAGCCACGTGTCAGCCACCGCAGTGCACAACGACAGCCGAAAGGCAGACATCACGGTCCACAGCAATCGGTGTCAGTGGGTGTACAGCCACCCCCACGACCCACTACACCCCCCCACCCCCACAGACCTGCAACATGGAGCACCCCCGCTTAGAGCCATGTGGCATCCAGTACAGTGCACGCACGAACAACTTGCAGGTGGGAAACTGGACAGGGCTGGATTACTGGAGGCATGAGGACCATAACACCACCAACACATGGGACATGTCAGGTAGCACACGGACACGCAGCACCGCCCACCGTCACGAACAAGTGAACAATGTGCACACGGACATGAACAGCAGACTCACACCCCACATGACCCATCACAGACATAGCAACACCCAAGGAGCCACGTCTGCATGCACAAGCCACACTGAATATAGTCCCACACGGCAGCCACTGTGCAACTCATCACACACAACCGAAACACCATTGAAGTCCTGTCCATGTAGCCCCCACTGCCTGTCAACCCCACACCCCACAACTACGCCTATGTAAGACAAACAACACTAGACGCAACAGAGCGGAACAACAGAAATGCACACGAACACCACTGAACCCATCAAACTCACAGACACACCATGCACATACAACATACCATCCATCCCATCCGTCAGCCCCAGTCACATGAAAGGCATGTCATCCGCACAGCTGCCACACATACAGCAGTCACGCTAAGACACATGCCCATGACCAACCATGTGCCAGAAGTCAATTAAGCGCACGACACACTGTGAGCAACAACACACAACATGGGCCACACCCCCCGAGCACTGCAGTGATGCACATGGCACAGGGCAGCACGCACACCAAGGAGATGGGACAACTGCAATACGTTGGCTGGCACACAACTATCACTCACTCATAACGATGCGTCCAATGCCATGTCCAGTAACCACAACAGACAGCAAATATGCAGGGCATGTCAGGCATGCACACACCTCAGACCATGCACTGTCATGCTGCCACAACACATGTCACGTTCGGCACCCATGGCTCACAGCATGTACCCCAAAAGCATATCCCCTCCCAAATGCGAATCTGGGGCATGGCCCCCATGTTGCCATATGCGTTCCTAAGCGTTCCATTTGAACCCCAAAAGCATATTCCATCCCAAATGCGAATCTGGGGCATGGCCCCCATGTTGCCATATGCGTTCCTAAGCGTTCCATTTGAACCCCAAAAGCATATCCCCTCCCAAATGCGAATCTGGGGCATGGCCCCCATGTAGCCATATGCGTTCCTAAGCGTTCCATTTGAACCCCAAAAGCATATTCCATCCCAAATGCGAATCTGGGGCATGGCCCCCATGTTGCCATATGCGTTCCTAAGCGTTCCATTTGAACCCCAAAAGCATATTCCATCCCAAATGCGAATCTGGGGCATGGCCCCCATGTTGCCATATGCGTTCCTAAGCGTTCCATTTGAACCCCAAAAGCATATTCCATCCCAAATGCGAATCTGGGGCATGGCCCCCATGTTGCCATATGCGTTCCTAAGCGTTCCATTTGAACTCCAAAAGCAAAGTACAAACCAGACCCAGGATGGGCCAGGAGCCCGCATACACCAGAGTCACAATGAGTAGGGGCAAAGCAACACACCCATCGGCATGGCCAATCCGTCCCATGCCACATGTGCACAGCACACAGTCCCATTGCCTAGCACACACAACTACAGATGCCACAGCCACACACTCGCCTCCGGGAAACCCATGTACGAGATTGCACGAACTGCCAATGTCAGACGACTAATACATACTTCGCCAGGTGCAACACAATAACAAATCTCATTCTCTCCACAGGTGACGAACTGCTGGACGCTGGGGATGGAGACAGCAGCCAGCACAGCCAGCCTACAAGCCCCCAACGAGGACACACGGATAATGGAGGATCTGTCCACCTCTTCGGACACGGACCACCAAGCTGGCCCATCTGGCGTGGCAGGGCCCAGCCGCTCCCCAGGACCCCTCCTACCCACCAACCCATCATCCAGGGATGCTGAACAGTCCCAGTCCCCTGCTGCCACTGTCGTTGCGGCCACACCCACGGTCATTGCAGCCACTACCACTGCCGCAACCGCCACCATCGCCGCACCGACCACCACCGCCTCCACCACCACCACGTCTTCGCTGGCACCAGCCCCAGCGCAGGTGGTGGCCCGGCCGACTGGATCCACCCTGGGAGCCACAGCGAGGACCGTGGTGAGCAATGTGGCTAGTGGGCAGGCCGGTGGCAGCAGGACTGGTAGGAGGAGCAGGGTCAGGGAAACGCCAGCCTCCCCTGGGAGCCATGCCCTGCCTCAAATGGCCAGAGTCCTTGGGGCCTATGAAGAGGCCCAAGGACAATGGGCCAGGTCTGCTACTGACACGCTGGAGGTGCTGGGGGTGCTGAGGTCCATGGACGCCCATATGGGCCAATTCGTGTCCCGTATGGACCAACTCGTGGACCTCATGGGCCAGCTGGTGGTGGCGGTGGGGTCACAGGCAAGGCCAGCAACACCACCTCCGCCACCACCTGCTAGGGCGCAGGGTCGGCCAGCAGTGTCCACTTCCCCTGCGTCCACAGCCAGTGAGCACACCTCACCCACCACCAGCAGGTCGCCACCACACACCCCCTCCCAAACGTGGAAGGGGCCGTCCGAAGAGGAAACAGATCTCCCGGGAGGACTTCGCACGCTCCAGTCGCAAGTGAGGCAGCCAGCCAGCCTTCCGCCAGCCTTCCTTGACCAGCCACTGCATTGACTTGCTCTACGATCCCACTCCACACAGCCATCTGGATGGCATGTGTGTGTTGGACTATGGACATAGAACCAGTGGGTACACCCTGATCATCACGCAGCCATGACCGACAGCTCATTGTCACTGCACGCACCACTTTTGTCATCACCTTACACACAATCACATGTCACAGTTTGTAATAAATGCACCTTTTTCACTAACTGCTGTTTGTGCCCTGTGTTTTATTTGTACGGAATACAACGGCCACCTTGGGCGGAAGGGCACCTGATGCGTGGCATGGCAATGGAATCCGGAGGGCCTGTAGGGACCTAGGGGTGGGAGACAGAACAGGAGCACATTCAATGAGTGTGTCACACACCCATCACACAGTACATGTCAACAACTACAAGCAATGTACACACATCGCACAGAGCAATAGGGCACAATGCCACAGTCACCAACAGTGGCATACTACCCTGGCCATGGAGCGTTGACACACTGCACACAGTGAACATACGGCCACCCTGACACAGCACACACACACCTGCATAGATACAGACACATCATCCGTCGTACATGGACACTCACCGTCAAGTGAAGTAGCGGGCGATGAGCTGCTGGCGCATATTCCCAGCTTCCTCCTCTCCGCTGTCCACCTCACTCGAGCTGTCCTGGTCTGCGGGCTGGGGCCCTGGTTGATCTCCGTCATCCACAATGAGGGGGATCTGCTTCCGAATGGCCAGATTGTGCAGCATGCAGCACGCCACCACTATCTGGCACACCTTCTGTGGGGAGTACGCCAGTGCACCCTCGGTGCGGTCCAGGCACCTGAACCTGGACTTGAGGAGGCCAAAGGTACGCTCGACCACACGTCTGGTCCTCCCATGTGCCTCATTGTATCGATCGTCTGCTGGGGTGCGAGGATTCCTCAATGGACTGAGCAGCCATGCCCCATTCGGGTACGCAGAGTCACCTGGGTGTGAGGGACACAGAGAACCGTAGCTATTCCAACTGGACAGGGGACAGCATCGCACAACCAGCACGCTACACCACTCCACATACTCACCGACAATACAGGCACGATCCTGTTGCAGATTGGCCATCAGTCGTGGCAAGATGCTGTTGCGCATTATGTGTGCGTCATGGGCCGAGCCTGGAAACTTGGCACACACGTGGGTGATCACCATGTCCGCAAGGCACACCACTTGCACATTCAGGGAGTGCGTGTGCTTCCTGTTGCGGTACAGGTGCTCAGTGGCCTGTGGTGGAACAAGGCCAACATGAGTGCAGTCAATGGCTCCCACGACGTGTGGGATTCTGCCAAGGGCATAGAATGCACCCTTCACTGCCGCCAATTCACGAGCCCTGGGGAAGCGGATGTACCTGTTCCGGTACAGCATCATGGCTGCCAGTACATCCCTCAGCACCTTGCTGAACATGGGCTGGGACATCCCTCCTCCACTGCCCACTGTGTGCTGGAATGACCCAGTGGCGAAGAAATGCATGGCGGCCATCACCTTAGCCGTGGGGGTGACAGCAGTCGGATACACCCTGCGGGGACGGAGATGGGGCTCTAACATGGCACACAGTCGATGCAGAGTTGGCCTGTCCAGCCGAAACTTCCTGATTACCTCTGTATCGTCCATGTCCGCCAGCAATTGGTATGGGCGGTCAATGTTCGGTCTCCGCCTGGGTTAAATGGCAGAGGACACATGTCAAAGCAACACGGCACATAGCAATTTCGCATACACATCACTGACATGACTGAGCAAGCACATGAGCCACAGCCCAGCTGTCAAGCTGGGACGGCACGGCCACAATACACTTACACAGGTCTCCCAACAATGGCAATGGCAAGTGAGACATACCACTGCCATGTGCATGCACATGGTGATCTAGGCCCCAATGACTTGCGGGGCGTGCTGATGGGGACTGACGGCATATTCGTCAAGCGGCAACGCCACGGCAACATGAGTGTCTGCTGAGCATGGAACTGCTTCCGAGGCTGGATGAGTATGGCACACGACGACGACGATGTGGGCACGGGCTGAGCGGCCAATACAAGTGGGACCTGTGGCACGAGGGGATATGAGACAGTAGTAGGTGTCAGCACTGCACCCTATGTACAGCACTGTACGGATCACAGCTCCCGAAACATTGACTGGTGTCCACATTGACAGCCCCATGCCAAGACGGCTGTGTGCTTGCAGTCACAGGTGAGAGGTTACATTGCACGTGCCAGGTGGCAGATGTACATAGTGGGAGCTGGCATGTGTGTGCATGTGTCTCCTGTTCAGGATCCACCAGATGGGCGCTGACTCTGTACTGACCATTGGACACAGCATGTTCCGTGGAAGGCTTGTGTGTGTGTGGGATGGTGGCACTGGATGTGCCTCCGTTGGGTGGGGGGCCATGCACAGGGCGGGTACGTCGATAATTGCGCATTGTTGGTCACGGTGGGTGCACCAACTAAGATGTGTTGCCCTGTGTTCGATTCCTATGTCCGCATGATGATGGACTGTGGATGTGGGCAGACTACACATTGGTCGATGTGCTGTCTATATGCATGTGCCTTCACACCAGGCACAGCTGCCCCTGCACATGTGACCCCTGCTGGACTCGCTGCTGGGTCTGTGGAGCTGATGCACCTTCTGCGCGTGGGGCGGACAGCTCTCCTCACTTCCCTCATTGCGCATGTCATGTCTTTGCCGCAGGTGACATGGATCATGGAGGGCCCACATGTACGCGTGGGTAGGCTACACATGATTGTACACTGGTCGCCACCCCCAGTCAGTGTTTCGAATGGGAAGGTTGTCGTGCTGGTGGTATGTTCGATGTGGCGGATGGGCGGGCCTAGGTGCGGGCTTACATTCCGGACATGGGGGTAGTTGGATTGGCGACTAGTTGCAGTACACACGGGACACGTCTCTTCCTTTCCACATCTGGGTCATCCCTTGTACTAACTGACAGTGATACAGTCATCTTCGCCCCAGCCCTCATGTCCTCCCCTCGCCCCCCAATATGCATGCTCACCTGCGAGGCTAGCGCTTGCACAGGCAGCCCCAAGCTTGCACCAGAGAGGGCAAGGAGTGTATGTGTGGGTCCAGTTGCACGAGTGGGCTGTCTCAGGGTATGATGTGTGGCGGGACGCCGTCCACCTGCGTGGTGCCCCAAATGGAGACCCGGCCTGCATGGACTATGCATCACAGTCTTCGCCTTCCGGATCCGTCACCTGCGACACCCAGTGGCTGTGGCTGCCCTTGCGGCCAGGCCGCGTCCGTCTGTGGCTGATGGCCCACACATTCACTCTTTGGCCTCTCTGGGGAGGGCTCGGGGGTGGTGGCGCACGCGCTTGCACTTAGTCGCAATGGCATGTGTCGTGGTTGGTATGATGGGCAATGGATGGGATGGTGCGAGCCACCTCCCGTGACGTCAGTGCTGCTCGTGCTGTGGTGCGTCCCCCTACACTTCCATGTGACTTGTGCCATGCTAGACGTTGAGGTACTATTGCCTGCGTGATATGACCAGGAGGAGCGCGAGGAGACCTCTCACACACCATGCTCCACTGCCATCCCGTGCCCTGTATCGCCTGTGCGGATTGACTATGTTGGGGTTACACCTGGTCGACTGGGGCTGTGTGTGCCTTGTCAAGGGGCATGGCGGGCGCACAACAGGATCCAGCTTGTCCACAGAGGGTGGGCTGAGGTGCGCCTGGTACCGCTTTGTACGTGTGCCCGGCTGCTGTGCACACACGTGTTCACTCCCCCGACAGGTGTCCTCTCACAATGCCCAGGGAAGCGGTGGTGTACTGTTCATGACCCCTCCCAACACGGCGTGCTCCAACTTGGCATGTGCGCATCTACCCGTCGCACCCACCCACCTGAGCACTGCGTCCATACGACTTCACACGACACATGTGTGTCTTCCACAGTAGTGCTACTCATTTGCGTTGACATCCAATACCAGTGGACTACATGGTCATGTCACGACTGCCGTGTACTTCACATACTCTCATCCTCTCTCATTCGTACTTGTGAAATGAGTCAGCGGAGACAGTTCTGGTTTCAAACATTATATTGAGTCTTCTGTCCTCTGTGATGCAGTATAGTGGACACTACTGGCAGCGGAATACATGTTGAGGATATACTGAGCATGATAACAAATGGGATAGGGTGTGGGGTTACATCTGCTTGGCCAAGGCTGTGCTAATGTACATTTACGTATAGCTGCGGCGCTGCGGACTTTGACACAGACGGTATACATGTAGCCTACCAGACCGCTCGGCATCATGGGCACAGTCCATCTCAGTTCCATGTGACAGGTTTGCTGCGGTTGTTCCTCATGCACGCGTGCATGTGAGATGACATCAGGGCATGTGCTTGCGTGCATGCAGCGGCGTGCCACTTGTTGTTGCACTGTGGTGGTTACTGGACATGTCACAGTCACTGGGGTCGTGTTGTTGTTGTATGCACTTGTCGTCCATGCAAAGGTCCTGGTATGGGATTCCCGGGGCGGGGGTGGGAGGGGTGCAGCACCCACAGACTCCAGGCGACCTATTCATGTCCACTGAGCGGTGTGTGTGTCCATGTGCGCTGGATCCATGTCGTGTCCTGGTTGTTCGTGCAGTTCCGTCCATGTGGGTGCGATGCACAGAGCCCATGCCACTGCCTCCCACGATGCATGCGGTGTTCCTGGATGTGATGGGGAACAGTGTGCATGTCCCGGTCATATCCGATGTCATGGCGATGTCGTTGATGGTGTGGTTACAGTTGCCGGTCGTTTGGTATGGCTGTTGTGGTGGTGACTGGCCAGTCCGTGCGGAAGCTGAGCATGGGTGCGGGGTTGGACTTCATAGGTCACTCGGGGAACCTGCGTTGTGGTCCGACGTATTTACAGGTTGTCAGGTATGCGATGCCGTCCAGCAGGGCTTCCATGTCATTGGTGGTGTACATGTTTGCCAGCCAATGAAGCGGATGGTGGCTGTCAAGGTGTTGTTCGTAGGTTGTCCCTTGGAGGACCATGATGGGGCATGCTGGGTGACATTCGATGTAGCTGTTCTCGATGATCCGTCGTGTGGAGGCACAGTGGTTCCATTTCAGTGCGCGTGCGATGTTGGCCACATACGCCATGCCCCCATAGGCAGAGCAGGCCCTGTCGTGTGCGTCCAGAGGGAGGAGTAGTGGTAGCAGGTCCGCCTTCAGACATGCCGGGTTGGAGAGGCATATCTCGACGGGATGCTGGTAGGGACACCTCCGACAGTAGAAGACGGGCATGACGCAGCTGAACAATGTGATGCGGTAAGTCAGTCGGTAACTTACGTTCAGCAGGGACAGGAGATCGCATCCCAATGTATGTATCGTGTTGGTTTGGTACAGCTTGAGCTCTTCGGCGTAGTTGGGTAGGTGTGTTGCGGTTGCCATTTCGCAGCGGTTCGTAGAGGTGGCGTGCTCCGGCTGTGTGTGCAGTCTGCAATGTGCACGCTCCGGGGTTGCTGTGAGCTCTGTGTAGTCGTGGGGAGACAGGACTTGTGTTCTGTTGGCTTGTTTGGAGGACACGGGCCCTCTTCCCACATGCTTCTCAGACAGTTCAAGGTCGGTGCTGTGTGACTCCTTCCAATTAACTTGCATGTGGCCGACATGGGGGAGTGTTTTCTTCTTTCTTCCCCGTCCGTTGTGTGCTTCTGTGATATGCGCTATCTGCCCTGTGGTCGGTCTCCTCGGCATGCCTGTGTTGGTCTATTCTTGGACAATGGCTGTATTCACCGGCTTCTGTCGTAGGGCTGTGGTTTCGGTGTTGGAATGGAAGGTCATTCAGTGCTGTCTGCTCTCCCTTGTGTGGGCGGCAGGCTGCCTTTCCTCTCTGCGTTGGGCCTTGTGTGTGGATGTAATTCTTGGGCCACCTGTTGTCGGTCCCCGGGCTCTTTGGTGTTCCGTTTCATGTGTCTTGTTCATATGTGCAGGGTGGTATGGGTTTTTCAGTGTGGTACTGGCGTTCCTCTTCCCGAAGAGGCCCTGCTTCTCCTAGTTGGTGTTGCCGCCGCTGTGTGCTACGCCATGTTTGTTACACTGGGGTGTGTCCTGCAGTTGCGTGTCTTCACTGACATGTGTGCGTCGTTTGTGTGGCGTTGGGTGTTGTCCGTGAATTGGGCGTTGGGGACATGTCTGTGGCCGGCCTGTCACGTGTCATGTGCGTTCGGGGTGGGGCTGATGTGTGTGCTGCTTGGTTGTGTCCCTGTGTCTGTGTGCGACGCATGCATGGCGCTGCGGTTGGCCTCTGCGTTGTGCGCATGTGTGGCGGCGTCATCGGCGCTTTGGGGCCGTGACGGGGTGGTTGGTTCCTAGTCCCAGGTGGTGTGTACACATGTGTTCTGCGATGTTAGGATTTGGCCTGTGTGTCATATGTGGATGCAATGGTGGATGTGTAGTGTGCACGCGCTGGTGGGGGGTTGTCCGCTTTTTCCGCCCTTGCACTGTGTGCGCTGTTTGCGTGCACTTGTTGTGTGTGTGCCTACCTGCGTCTCCGCGGTACGTTGCGTCCTTGGTGGTGCATCAGCAGAAGCATGGGAAGGGCCTGCAGTGCTGGATTCATGCCCGGGGTGCCGCTTCTTCGTTGTCCGTGCTCGGCGTCCGTGTTTCCGCCTCTCTTTCACGTGCGGTGTCTCTTTGCCGTGGGAGCCGTTTGTTTGCGGCATCGTAATTTATGCGCCGGGCGGGACGTGTTTCGTCGGACGGTGTGTGTCAGTTGGGCTGCGCCGCTACGTGTGCGGGCGCACTTTGATGGCGGACGGTGTTGCTGGCTTGCCGGCGGTGTTTGGCCTGCTTTTCGCATCGTAATTGGGCGGGCGTGTGGACTGCTGCGTGCCGGCGGTAACTGGTGGTTTTTGCATCCGCCAGCACGGCGGTTGTGCTTCCGCCCGCCATCGTAATGGGCCCCTAAGCTATTTGGTGAAAAAACACTACCTCTCTTTTATAAATGAAAAAACTGGTTGTTTTTTTCTTACCAATTTGTAGACATGCGCCACACTAATACTAAGCAATTGTCAGTGTACACCCTAAGCAAGATATCTGCAAACTAGCTCAAATCGAATCCTGCAATGACGAGATTGCTTTTGGTTTGAGGTCGAGTCTAAACAATCTGTTTAAGGAAGTTCTTTTCAGCGCTGAATGTATTACATTCTGCTATCACCTTTATTTGATGAAACCCTAAAAAAGCAATTTATTTTGGATTCCACTTCTATTGTAAGTCATAGTCTCAATAAATTACAAAGGTACATGTTGTTTTAGGGCTGCAAAGCTTAATTACCCGAGAGATTCTTGAATGTGTCATGCTTAAAATATCCTTATTTCACTGAAGGCCAGCTTTATATTCTCTTAAAACACGATTTTGGTATTCAGATTCGACTTCTATTGTACAATTCTCAAGGAAAGATTTATCTGCACTTTGGTCCACCACAAAGGCGTGCAAAGTGAAGCAAAGCATTGCAATGTGTTGTAAATGTATTTACCTGCCACATGTACATGACAGTCTTGTGCTACCAGCTGTGGTTTCTAGCACAACGCCCTATCTACTTAAATTGGTAGATAGTGCTTTGCGCCAAAAAATAACACCTCCTTCAGGCAGGCACTAAATAGGAGCAATCTTTTAATATCTTTTAAATTTTCAAACATTGCATGTGTGCTGCATTGTACAACAAACAACTAATGTGTGAAATGTTTACAAGTTTGAAGAGGCATACTATTTTGTTCTGGAACTGTATCCTCCCAGCACAAAATCTGTGCTAGACATTACACAACCACTTTGGCACTATGGTGCAAAGGTGTGTGTGTGGTGCTAGGCAGCTTGCTTGTGTGCTGGGGCAGGGGAAGAGAGTAGCATCATGCCCTATTAAGTAAATATGACTCTGCACTGCTTTCTCCGCCTATTGTAATGTGTTGTGCAGTTTTTTTGTTTTTAAAAAAAATAATTCTGCCTCTTAGTCAATTTACCATTGCCTGGTCCAGCCACACTAAATTGAACTATTAACTGTGCCTTTTGCACAAGACATCACATCACATTACAAGAAGCTTACTTTGAGAAATCTCTGTATTCAGCATTACACATGCAAAAGGTCAAAGATTAATTCCATGCCTTTTGGTCCTTCCATCTTTGAACTGAATATATATACATTTATATTTTTTCTTTTTCATTTAACTTCAATCCTTCTCAACTACAATTTTTACTTACACCCTGCTCTATAACACAATCTAAAAGCACAACATACTGTAAAGCAAAATACCTCATCACTAACTTTATCTGTGGATTTCTTTCACATTGTGACAGTCACCATGGAATTGAGCCCTGATTTTTTGTTCATTGTAAACAGTTTGGGCTACATTACAGGTACAATGGGACTATCACATCAGTTTTCCTGCACTCAAAATTACAGATACCAGTAGGTGTGGTCATTTTGGGAGGTGGAAATAACTCAGTAGCCCAATGTAAAAAGCATGGGTTATTGGTTGAAAGGGATGAAAGCCCCCTCAAGCAACAACCAAAGTAGTTGCCAGGGTGAACCACCAAAGTCACCTAATTAACCTGTGCTTAACCCTCTAGCAGCTTGGCACAAAAGCAGTCTGGCTTAACGTAGAGGCAATGTGTAAAGTATTTATGCAGTAAAACAAGGGGTTTACCCAAATTACCCTCCTATACCTGGGTATAGAACATTATACGTAAACAAAGAAGGTGGGTACGGAGGAATTAATATCTTATTTATTTTATCATAGGGCACAATGAATTACCCTAACAGTATATAATTCTACACAATTCTCTTATCTAAATTAATTCAAAACACACAAATGCCATGGGACCGATCTTTGACCATAAATCATTCCAAAATTCATGAATACAAAAACATACAAAAATACATATACATTTAACACAAAAGGACAAAAGTAATAAACGAAACTCTATGTTACCAATACCCAAACAGGTTATTTGATGACTAGTGTTCACACACTAAGGGGCCGATTCCGATCTCGGCCGGTAGGGCTCCGAATCGGATTCGGCTTAACCGGATCCGATTCGAAGCCCTATTTCCCGACCGATTCGTACGCGCGTCCGGGCGAGCGAGTACGATGCGAATTCGCCGACCGACTCGTCCGGGTGTCCCGACCGCTCCGACCGACTCGTTCCCGGGTCGAACCGCACCGACCGACTCGCTCGGACTCGACTCGCACCGCGCAATGGAGACGTTCCCCGGCCGGGTGAGTACGATGCGCGCCGCGAGCAGTCCAACCGAGCCGCGCACTCCGGCTCCAAAGAGCAGTCGGAGACGTACTTTGGGGGTCCGTGTCGGGGTAGCCGCGCGAGTCGCACACAGGGGGGACCCATGGGTCCCCCCTACCTGTGCGTGTACGGCGCGAGTTGCTTCACCGCGTACCCGCTGTAGGGGGCGACCTTGTCCGCCTCGCACCCATTGAGTCAATGGGAGCCCGCGTACGCGTTGTATGACCGGCTCCCATTGACTTCAATGGGAGTCCGACCGACTCGAGTCCGATGGCATACGTGCGCATCGTACTCGTTCGGTCGGGCTGCCAGAGTCCGATTCGGTCTGAAATCCCTCCGAGTCCGGCTCGGTCGGAGAGATTTCCGGCCCGAATCGGAATCGGCCCCTAAGTCTGGGTGATACACTCCACGTGGAAACGCTATTAGAGAGGACCGAGAATTCTGCTATAGCAGACTGCTTCACCAATAGGAAACGGTGTCGGTACGAGGGATATGAAGGCTCGTTAGGAGCATACAGTCACCACTGAGAGAGGTGATTGTACCTCGGGTTGAGGTTCAACCCAAGGGGGGTTGTCTGGATTCAGGGATTGTACCCCTTACGAAGATGGTGCTTTAAGTGCAACCTTTTCTTGATATTCCAGTTGTCAAAGACTGGTTCCATTGCCCTTGTCCTGAAGAGGCCAGAAGAAATTGAAGGCTGAAACGCGTCTGCGTCGACAACCTTCTGTAGAGGAGTCTCTATTAAAATCTAAAAGTGTAAATATAATAACGTCAGCACACAGAGTGTAAAGGATATACCTCATGTGCTGTAAAGACTACCTCTGAGTGTATCACCCAGACTTAGGGGGTCATTACGATGACGGGCGGATCGCCACCGCCCGTATGGAGGTGGCGATCTGCCCGCTATTCCCCTCCGCCTGCATGCCATTTCCCCCCGCCACATTACGATGGCGGGAGGGAGCCCGGCGGACGGAAAGACCGTCCGCTGGTTTTCCGCCGGTCCAACAGGGGACTGGGCGGAAAAGGGCAATAATATGGTGGCGGTGTCTGCAAGACACCGCCATCCATATTAGGATGGTGGCGGAGAGCAGCATTTCCATGGCGGCAACGCCACCATGGAAAGGCATGCGGTCTTCGCAGTTGGGGGCCCGTAGCGGGCCCCCAGGATGTTGGGGGGGTGGGGGGTGCACATGGGGGGTAGGTACCCCCTGCATTGGCATGGACAAGGTGGCAGGCTCCGCGCGGTGCCTGTCACCTTGTGCATGCCAATGCATGACGTGCATTCCCAGCATTGTGGCGGGCGGTGCTGTGAACACCGCCCGCCACAATGTTGGGAATAGGGGATGCCATCGCCACCGTGGCGGTGGCATCCTAATACTCGCGGCGGGACCGCCGCTCCTTTGGCGGACGGTCCCATTCACCGCTACGGTGGCGGGCGGACTTTGTCCGCCCATCATCGTAATGACCCCCTTAGTGTGTGAACACTAGTCATCAAATAACCTGTTTGGGTATTGGTAACACAGAGTTTTGTTTATTACTTTTGTCCTTTTGTTCTAAATGTATATGTATTTTTGTATGTTTTTGTATTCATGAATTTTGGAATGATTTATGGTCAAAGATTGGTCCCATGGCATTTGTGTGTTTTGAATTAATTTAGATAAGAGAATCGTGTAGAATTATATACTAATGTTAGGGTAATTGATTGTGCCCTATGATAAAATAAATAAGATATTAATTCCTCCGTACCCACCTTCTTTGTTTACGTATAAAGTATTTATGCAGCACACGTAGTAATAAATGAATTGAAAACACAACACAAGAAAAATTCCAAACCAATTTAGAAAAACAGAGTACATTTTAAATAAATAAAATTATACCAGAATGACAAAAATCCAATCATCAGAACTGGAAATATTGATTTTTTAGGTTTTTAGGAAAATGGTGCCAAGAAGCAGGAAGTGCCAATTGTGGTTATCTGGTCTCTCTAGACTGGGGGAAAGTTACAATTTCAGGCAAACAATGATGGAGCATGTGCCGGATACAGGGACCAGGTTAGTCTCACTAAAAAGTTACTTTCTCAAGTCCGAGGCAAAGAGTTGCATTAGCGTTGGAGGATGCCGCAAGGAGGAGCATTTCATCACGAAGAGCAGGTCGAACATCACTGATGATCGTTTCTGTAGCGTGAAGAGCCGGTCATCGCTGGTGCTTCAACTTGGCGGTCACTGCAGGCTGTAATTGCTATATCACAAAGTGCAGGTCTCGCCTTGCCGGTTGTAGTGGACAGTTGCCATCAGCACGAAGAGCAGGTATCATCGGAGCTTTGCATTTGACGGATAATCGTGGACGGCAGAGTTTAGGTGCAAACAGGCCCCTTCGCAGTCACGAAGAGCCCAAACGTTAGGACTTTCACCTTTTTACTTTAGGAGTTGCTCTCACTGATGCCAGACAAGGGTCCAGAACCTGGGTAATATGTCTTGGGGATCAGGACTCACTCCAGCAGAGGCCAGCAGCAGGACTCAGGCAGTCCCAGGTAGGTCCAGTTGAAGGTGGTCAAGGGGGCATTTGAGGGAGGGATCTGGAAGCTTGATGTATCCCTGTAGCACACACAGGCGGTGAGCCAACTGTCCTTTTGAGTCACTTTGTGTAGCTAAGGTATGCGATCCAATCTTCCTTCTTCAGATAGGAAGGCAGTCTCTCAAGCAGTAGGGCAGTCTTTCCGGCAGTAGGGCAGTCCTTCTTCTGAATCTTGCACAGTTCCAGAAGTGTTCTGTTGAGTAGATCTGAAGGTCCTCTTTTATACCTGGTGCCAGCCTTTGTGTGGGGGGGAATTCCCTGTCCTACCTCCAAAACTGGTTCTGGTCAGTACTTTCCCTTCCCCTGGTCCAGGCTCCAAACTGTCTAAGGTGGCAAAAGGCAGGGTAGGCCCGGTATCAGGTTCCTTTGTCTGTGCTGTTGCAAAGCTCCTGGAAGTGTAAGTGAGGCTGGGTACAGCCCCTTCTAAGCCATCCTGTCAAATGGCCCATCCTGTCCACATCTAAGCCTCCTTTGACTCACTGTCTAGAAGGAATACACAAACCCCAAAAGCAGAGCCATTCATGAGTCATGTGACTCAGGACACTGGCAGAAAGGCACAGTTGGTTGTGAAAAAAATATAAACTTTCAAAAAAGTGGCATTTTCAGAATTGTATCTTAAAATCTGACTTCATCATTAAAGATGATTTTAAATTACAATTCATTTGAGTGTAAACAGCATATCTCCATCTGCTCCCATTCTGAAGCTGTCTCTTATTAAATGTAATAAGGTACCTCAGTGTCACAACAGTGAAACATGACTTTAGCAGTTGTTCACTGACATGACATGTAAAACATGAGTACTCGTGGCCTATTTTTTTAAAATACAATGCACACTGTCCTATGAGTCTTTAGGCCTATGCTATCAGTGACTTATAAGTATTAAAAAGGAAGGTTTAGTCATGGCAAAATATTTGTAAAATGGCACATGTTTTAAAAGTGTGCAGCACTATGTGTGGTGATGCCCACAAGGTTGCAGTTAATCTATAGACCTGGGTACATGTTGTACCATTTACTAGGGACTTATAAGTACATTAAATATGTCAATTAGGTGTAGTCCAATTTTAACATGTGTGAAGGACAGAGCACAAGCACGTTAGCACTGGTCAGAAGGTAGAGTTCCCAGAGACCTAATGCCAACAAAACAAGTTCAGAAAAAATCAGGGGGTGGAAGCAAAAGGTTTGTGGGAATACCATGCCAAGAATGTCAGGTCTAACATCCAGGCCTATTTACAAATGGGGAATTATCACAGGAACTGGAAATACATTTCTAATTCCCACAGTAATTCCCCATTTTTATTTCTCTTGCTACTGTGAGATTTTACCATCTTTTGGCAGTTGCATAAACACAGCACAATTACCAGGACTGTGGTATTACCCCATTCCTTTTAATTCCAGAATTTGGCTATTTTACATTTCATTGATTTCTGTCTGAGTTGCATCTCAGAGCTAGAAGGGAGAAGACTGGCGATTGTCCGTTAGCTGGAAGCACACTCCAGAGGAGGGATCCAGTGTTACACTTTTTTTGGAGAAGCCGGAAAGCAGATCATACAACTCAATCTTTGCTAAAGGAACTTTGAGCAAGCAAGTAGCAATACAAATCACATTTCTATATGCCCTTTCTTACCCTCACCGCTTTATTTGCCTCATGCCCTACAACTTGATCTCAACACGACTAGCAGCTTCCATTAGCCACATCCCTTTGCCAAACCTCTCGAGTCAGCAAACAGAATTCAGAGGCCATTCATCACATGCAAAGAGATAAACAGACTTAAACAGCACGATACAGTATCTGGAGATTTATGCTGTTTGTAGGCTAGGACACTGCCCTCTCTGCTCTCTCTATTAATTCTTGACAGCAACAGCAGCATAGGTGGAGGTGGTGTCTGCAGATATAGGAGAGACTGTCTATCTTTTTTGTTTGATCATCACTTTTTTCAGCTTATCCCTTGCCTGATCGTTGAGATTCTCTATTGTTGTACTCCGTCCTTAATAGTGTCACAGATCTCTATTAGGATGTTTTGAAAGGGAAAATGCTAGAGCGATTCAATTCAACTAAAGGGCTCTGCTCCCTCTCACTCTCTACAACCTCAAATGACCTTGAACCACAGTTACTCTCAAAACAGATTCTGACAGAAAAGGCACAATCAGGCCAAAAAAGTCAGCAACAACATCAGCTCTTAAGATGATCAGGCGAGATGAGGTAGAAAAATAAACCCTATTTGAAAGAGTAATGGATAGGCCCGCTGCTAACTAGAGCAAGGAAAATAAATTTTCGGACTTTTTTATAGTTAAAAATAAAAGTAAAATATTGCCACAATAAGGCCTGGGCATGCAATATTAATGGATCAAATGCTCAGCTTCTTCAGCTTCTACAGTGGCTGCAAAAAATTGCAGGCCACTCCACCCCGCACAGGGAGATAAGGACGAAGCTAAGGGTTACTCTCTCCCTCATCCCATGTCTCAGGCTCAGATGCAAGTTAGAGTGCACTGGTAATCATTCAAGACAATACTGCAGTTCAGGCTCAATTTGCTGTTATGCGTATCCCGATCTCCAAAATGTGCAAATCAGAGATGAAAGTCACTATTCCGGGGTCTGCAGGGTGCCCTCAGAGCTTGACTCTCTTAACATCACACTGCTAGGGAAACTAGGAAAGGGAACCAAAGGTTCCACAATCTCCTCTGCCACCTCTAATCAAACCCCCCTCACTTGTGCTGACCAAGTCAGCCTAGGGGTTGAAAACTATTCTGAATCAGGTCTTGGCCAAGGAATAACAGTGAAGGAAACATTACATGGTTCACTTGATCTGATTCTGAATAAAGATGTATTTAATGTTCCTGATTCTAATCCCCTGAGTCTGTTAGCTCAGCATGTGGAGTCTCAAGGGGCTTGTTTTTCTTTATCAGGTTCTTAAGCCATAGGTTCTGATGATGATGTAGCTTCTGACCCTGATCTGGAGGCTGGTGTCTATGAACCTCACTAACCCACTCCACTAGTACACCGGCTACTTCATGGGGTGAATAAATGGAATCCATGGATCACCTTTCATTGCAATCAACACTGCGGAATAGACAAGCTTCAGGAACAATAAGGCATTTGTCTGTTAATGCATCAGGCTATGAAGTGGGTGAGGTGGATTACAAAAGCTGGGTATGAGTTAACACTGCTGCAAGGAAAGGGCCCCAGGCCTCAAGCCTGAGTGGGTACTTGTGAGAAAATGGGTTGCTGGTTGAGGTGTGTGCACATTTAATTTACTTATTTGTCACTAGTACAGTGGTAGTACTTATACACAGGGCCTGTAAATTAAATGTCTCTATTGGGCCTGCAGCACTTATTGTGCCACCTTTTTGAGTAGCCTTTTGAAACATGTCTCAGGCCTACTATTGCAGCCTGTGTGCAGTTTTTAACTGCCAATTCAACTTGGCAAAATAACTCCTTTGCCAAGCTTAAAACTCACTCTTTCTTAGATATACGTGACCCTTAAGGTAGGCCCTAAACAACCCAAAGGGCAGGATGCATTGTATTTAAAAAGGTGGACATGTACGTTTAAGTTTACATGTCCTGGTAGTGAAAAACTCACACATGTTTTTCACTACTGTGAGGCCTACTTCTCCCACAGGATAACATTGGGTTACTTTATTACTTTTAAAAAGTGATAACTTGTGTTTGGGATCAGGTAGAAACATTATGCTTGGTATCTAAGGAATAGTAATTTAAAATCCTCTTTAATGGTAAAGTCAGATCTTAGATCACAATTCTGAAAAGGCCAATTTTAGAATGTTGCCATTTTCTTTGTCCTAGCCATTTGGTGGCAGCAGCCTGTTTTCAGATTCATATGACTGTAGTTGGCAGTTGGCCTTTGTGTATTCATCCCAGATAGCCACACAGCAGAGGGTGGGTGTTGGCAGAATAGGCCATCCAAGGCAGGATGGAGGGGCTGAGCCCTGCACAGCCCTACTTGTATTTCAAAGACGCTGCCTCAGCTCACATACAAAGAACTACAAGCTAGCCTATTCTGACTACAGACACACTGGGACCAGGACAGGGAGGAAGGAAATTCCATACACCTCTGTGGAGGAAAAACTCCAGAAGATTTTTCCACTTCAAAGTGAGCACCAGATATAAAGAAATAAAAATAAAAATAGAGCTCTCAGATCCACTCTTCAGTTCACGTCTGGACCTGTGGAAGGACTCTCAAAGGACTGCCCTGCTGCCTGTGGCCTGCTGTGTACTTCAGAAGACTGGTTTGCTGCTCCAAGAGGACTGCTTTTCAGCCTGAACCTGCCCTGTGCCCTCAGATGACTGCCCTGCTGCTTGAAACCAGCACTTCTGCATGACCCAAGACTTCCAGAGTGACTCCAAGGGCTAGTTGGCTGGCCTCCTGATCAGAGACAGAAATAGCTCCAACCATCTTGAACCGGCACCTTGACACAGTCTGAGTGAGTCCTGACCCAACAGGTGGTGCCCCTTCAGTCTCTCACCCTTGGAAGTAGTGCTAAAGATGCCCAGATAGCCCAAATCTAAAACCTGAGCCTTAACAAACTTTTGCCCAATAAGCGACCTGAGAACCGAGAGTAGACCGGGGACCTATGTGCTCGCTGATTCGCCCAATAGGCATCACCAATTGGCCTAACTTCGTGGTAGCTCCTGCTAAGTTCTGGTCTGCAGTAGGAAATCCTGTTCAGGGGCTGCTCTCTGGAAAGGTATCCGGCCTCCTGAAGAACTCTGTTACAGCCTGCAGCTTTTCCTGCTGGGGATTTTCAACTTCCAAAAAATAGACTAATTCTGAACATAGAAATCTTCACTGCAACTTTGTCCAGCGGCCCCCGAAAGATTACGCCTCCTACTCGGACACTGCTGGCTGCCTTGCCCAGCTGAACCTTACCTTCTCAGACATTTTTCTTTGAAAATCCGTTTAAGTTCGAAGGTAATCTGAGACCGGGCCCAATTCACTCAGTATATCTGACCCATATTCCTTCATGGTAGGCCTTAACTTTTGATTTTATCCTGGTCTCACACGACCAAATACCCCCAGTTGATGCTTTGATCTTTTGTTGCTATTTTCACTTTAAAAAATTATAACACTGGTTCTAATGGTTAGAGTTTTGTCATTTTGGTATCAAAGAAACAATTACATTTTACTCAATTTTTTAAATTAGAATTTGGGTTCTCTTGTGTTGTGTTTTCACAACTGCTGCATGCATAGTTTACACACTGCCTCTAAGTTGAGCCTGACTGCTTTTGAGCCAAGCTACCAGCAGGTTAAGCACAGGTTAAGTTAGTGACTTTTAGTGGTTCACACTGACAAGGACTGGGGCTATTGCTTGAGTAGGGTTTCACCTCCTCAGCCAACAACCCACAGGTTACCTCCTGGAAAAGGAATGGGCTCCATGGCAAAACAACATATTGAACAAGCCTCTCTTTCCCATGAATTGTTGTGCCTGCTGGAGACACATTTCACATTTCTCCTCCTTGCAACAACCACCTCACAAAGGTAAATGGGCACTACCATGCATTCTGATGTACTATTTTTGGGCCTGTTTATCTAGTGAACTTTCACAGGTGCAAGGGTTATCTAAAACAGCTTGGCCCCACAGGGATCTATGTAAAGATCGAAGTTTGACCAATTGTTGCTTCAAAGCCTCTTATTTTATAAAGACCAAGTTCATATCAACAATATACATGATAAACCTCTTTTTCTTTCTTTTCTTACTTGGTATAGTGCAACAAATCATACACGAATGCCAATCTCGATGTTGAGACTGGGCCCAATGGTTTAATCCACCACTTCCTTGTTTCTCCCATGATTCACTGGCCATTAACTGGTTGCGCACTAATCTAAGGAATTTAGGACAATTATTTGAAAACTCCATCTTTAGTTCATTCGGCACACTCTCCTCTCCTTTTGATTTATCTCGAAATGGCTACTTTAAATATTTACAGCTAAAGGAATTTGTTAAAAAATGCCAGACTATAAATTTGACCAAAAACCACACAAATACATTGAACGTATCTCATGTCTAAAACATAAAGGTCCAATTGTTACAGTCTAGCAATTATTCATATGGAAACACCCACATAATTTGCAAGTGATGCTAGATGAATGGTCTTTTTAGCTTAATGAATTAATTTCTATTAACAAAGTACACATATGTATTGTTGAGAGTCATAAAATGTGGAATGTGTCACACTTAAGAATACATAATTATAAATTATTGTAAAATATATATCTTACTCCGAAAAGACCACATTGATGGGATTATAGGACTAATGTTGATTGCTTCTGGAATGACCATACCAACGCAAATACTGTTCATATCTTCTTTAATTTTCCCAATATCAACACCTAATTAACTAAATGACTTGGTACTAGTATTTATCCCTCATCTGGGTTACTTTTCCTTTGCTCAAACCCAGATATCGCTATGAAATCCTCAGGGATTATATTAATCACAATTATTTTAGCAGGACTCCAGATTGCCAAACACTGGCTAAATCAATCTATCGACAAAAAGGGATTGGTGGCATGAATTCTAGATGGGTTCCACCTATACTAACAATTTGGCAACATATAATCTCTCATGAAATCATTCATCCTTATTTATTTTGCTTGCGTTATTGTAATATGACGTTCATGCGTGGTATCTGAAATTATTTTTTATGATTGTTGCCGTCTATTTTTCCTATACCTTTAGTGAGCAGTTGTATGACTGATTTGCTCTGTTTGGCGGGCTATGGTCTATTGTATCATTCAACACCTTTACTTATTCCCCAAAAAAGGAAAAAGAATCATGGACGAATTATACATTGTGCGGACCTTAGAATGAGGGTACAAAGGGAAGAAAACTTTAAGCATGAAAAGCTTTTCACATTGCTTTTGAAAGTCAGAAAGCTAGAACCCCTTGCAAACATTTCTAGCATAAGTAACTACAATCGTCATATGAATATATTGTTGAAAGGCATTGTCATTAATGTTGTCATAGGTTGGTATCAAGCGCAGGAACATGTATGTAGACCTTGCGCGTCTGAATGCACTGAGGAGGTGATGTTTCCTCACGATCTTAAATTAGCATGGACTATTAAAACACTTTTAGGGCTGAGTCTTAATCTGATAAATGTGACAATGTGCTATAAATTCATTATAGAGGGTTTCCGCATGGCTTGTAAGATATATGGAATGTAATATTCATTATGTAATGTTCAGCACTAGGTAATGTAGCATTAAACTTCAATCTTGTCCTAGAGACATCCCCTCATATAAATACACACATTCTGGATGACAAGTGGCTACTTTCCCCAGATGGTTCATGAGCAGAAGGAGCTCTGCATATAGTTTAAATCTACTTGAGTAATGGCTTCTGCAAACATTTAACTCAAGCACAAAACAAAAACATTTTATGTTAAAAGCAAATCAGCTTCGAAGGCATCCACACATTAACTCTATTAGAAAACCATAAGAGATGTACAGCCAACATCTAATTTCGTAAAGCAAAAGACCAGAGACTCCTATAATGTTATTATTATAGAGGTTCTCTACGGCTGTGAAATACCTTGATGATATCCCTTTCCACCGCTCTATCTTCCTTCAGCAGAAGGGTCATCTGCAAAGTGTACTTTCAATAATTCATGCTGCACTGGCCGAAGAACTATTTATGGTAGGCGTGGCTAATATTCATCAATGAGTGAGGAACTGGCTCATGCATTAGGATCTAATTTTTTTAATCTGCATGTAGGTTTATATTACATGTCAAGCATTGGTACTAGGTAAAGAAATTGGGGGGGAAGCGAAAGCAAAGAGACTGTTGTACCACACAACAAACACCACAAACCAGAAATAGTAGCAGATCATTTTAAAAATCAATATCGAAAGTGCTGAGTTGGCAAATGTATATGCATGATTCATTGGGAGATGATTGCATAAGACTGAACTCCATTTCAGTAGACTCATGAATAAGGAAGAAATAATGTAACCCCATACTTACATCACATGTTTCTGTTATCAAACCATAGCATCATGCTAAACTTTACTTTTTTAGCACACATGGGGTAGTTGAATGACTATCCCTTACACAAGCGGACATTGGTAAACTCCACACGATTCCTATATGGCAGGGAGAAAAAAGGACTGGCAAGTTATTATTGGTCATGATGGGCTCTAGCGGAGAGACAATGTTTTTTGACATGTTCCTTTAGCAAGGCTCCTATATATGCTGATTTTTGTCGCTATGGTCACCATCATGAAGGGGGTGGCAATGGTGTATTATTTAAAAAATAAGTGAGTAGTGTGCAGATAGATAGATAGATAGATAGATAGATAGATAGATAGATGTTTGCCACATGAGCAGAATTTAAAAAAATTATAACAAAAATGGATAGAATTTGTACTGCCACAGAATGTGCTACAAATTTGCATGGTGTGTCGCATAATTTAAATAACCTTGACATGTAACTTAGTCTTCTATGCTGAATAATAATGCCAGCATTGACCATGGTTTATCTCAGAATAGTAGATAAGGACCTGTCATTATAATGATGAAATCCGTATTTCAGAAGGTACCACGAAATATGTTCCATATATCATGGTTCCATGTGAAATATGGGTTTTGTTCTACTGCCTTTTGTGCAATAAAAACACCCAAACCTGTAATATATATAAAGGAAAACCCCACTAATATATTTTTAAGAAAGCAAAGTACCCACTTCACATAGTTTTAAGTTCTGTTTCCTCTCAAGGCATTCATTATAGACTTCTTTGTTTATGTATAGATTTTCAACACAAAGGCTCGGAACATCGCTATTACAAACTAAAATTGTATTCAACAAGACTGCAAAGAAAGAGGGCAGTTTGAAAAACATAAATAGGATCTAAATGTTTTGAAGAAAACATGTTACTCTGAATTGTATTAACCTTCATCAACAATCCACATTTAACAGCATAATAACCTACTACGAGAAAAGATCACAGACCTACCCCCTCACCTATCACAGACCTGAGCCTCGCAGTCTAGCTTTTCATCTAACAACATAATCATTCAGCACCACTCAACACTACTCAACACCACATAAACCAACTCATCCACGAGCACCTTACGCACATATCAACATCTCTCAATAATCATTGCTTTTAGAGCACTAAAACTAGACCACCTCCTGCCCCACCACTCCTTACTCATAACCCTTCAACTTTCAACGAACAAAGCAGAAAGACACCAGTAATCATACAAACTTTGCATCACCCATTATACAGCTCAACAGAACTCAGCTCTATTTTACCACATCGCTGAAACATATTCCTACACTCACAACTACCTCGCAAATACAATCTGACCCATACTCTCTGTCCCATAAAAACTCCATCAAATCTTTAATAAACCTACTGAAGAAGGACAGCAATGGTGAGGAATGCAACAATCCCAGTACCATCACTCCAGCAGCACTTCCTAACGCCTTACCTTCCGATGCACACAAAGAATAAATCTTAACCAAAAGTAACAACATATCTACAAAGAGCACAAGGCATAAGACCAACAGTAACGCAGATTAATACCCTCCTTTCCACAAATAATATCACATCTGATTTGTCTGTTTATGAAAAGATTAAGTAAAAGATTCTCTGCCTTTGATTTGGAGAGATCATCACACTGTTAGGTTTGATATAAACCTACAGAACAGCGCACGTCCTGGAAGGATGCCGCACAGCCTCCACAGGTCTCGTGCCTGGAACAGAAGTCTTGTGGATCAATTCAATCAGACGTTAGCTCACTCTCATCCAGGCCATTCAGAGGACTTCGATTTAGCCACTTTAAACTACGCTAATTGGGTGAATTCAGCCATTTCCCTCTCTGCAGGGCTCAGGACATCCCATCCACATAGAGGTAAACCTTCTGCGACTTGGTATACAGACAGTCTTAGATTTCAGAAACAATGCTGCAGTAGACAAGAACAGAAAGGGAGAAAGGAGTATAGCAGGGATGAAAAAGAAAATGATACACAATCTATGGACAATCACAAGTCCTTGCTGTCTAAAGAAAAATCAGCTTAATTCACACCCAAAAATGTAATATGCCAAAGATTTCTCAAAAGAATTATTTCAGGTAGTGTCAAAACTATCTTCTGTTCCGAGTAACAGTTGGATGAGCGGCAGTTTCTGGTTTTAGCATCAGCATTGATCAAATATATAAGGCAATAAGATCTTCTTTCCTCTGCAGGTGTACCCTTTTTAAGAAGCACCACAACGTTAGCCTGATTCCAAGAGTCAAATATACAGCCTTCTTGTTCAGCATATTGAGTAACAGAGAGAAGCACAGGTGCCAATGTATTTATAAAGATTTTATAAAACTCCATAGGCAATGAATCATCATCTGCAGCCTTACCAGTAGAGAGTGACCTAATAGACTTTTCAATTTCCTTGACTGAAGTTGATTCCTCCAGTGCCTCTGGCTTAATATGGCTAAGCCTTGACATATTGGCTACAAGAATATATTCTTCCATTGCCTTAACGCAAGTATCACAAGTTTCAGTATTATATTCTTGGTATAGAAGTGTGAACTGAGGAAGAATTTCCTGGGGAACACAATATTTATTACCTTGACTATCCTGAATATATTTGACCATTTTGTGATGCCTATTCTCTGCAATTTTATAGGCCAGAATCTTCCCAGCTTTTTCCCAGTCTTCAAAGAGAGCAGCCCAGCCATTAAGAAAAGCAGCAGCAGTATCCCAAACAACATGAGGGGCAGAGGAGCCTACCTTTGCAGCTATCAATGCAGTCAGCTCAGTATTCATCCTATCAATGTATGCAGAATCCAGCGGTTAGGACCTAGGAAAGATCCATATTGACAGCTCCCTTCTGCAGTCGCCACAGTAGAGTGTTAATAATATAGGATTATGTTCAGAAGGAATCTTTGGACAAAGCTCAACCTTAGATTTATTAATCAGGCCCTGAGCTAAAAGGATCATGTCAACCCTAGAAGAGTGACCATGGGGAGCAGAATATAATGTATAGCCCCAAACGGTTGGATTTAGATTTCTCCAGAGATCTACTAGCCCATGCACTTTCATTAACTCCTTAATAGCATGCCTAACATTAATCATACATGGGGTGTCTGCTCTGTTTGTTGCAATTAAAATAGCCTAATATCAATATCTCTCCAGTCCATCATGATAGCTCAAGATTTAGAAAGTATAACATTTCCGGGTCATCTCTATTAGGCACATACACAACAAATAGAGCGTAGACTCTACATTTAACCATAACCTGACCAATTGCCTACCTACCCTGCGGATTAGATGCGGTCCAGATAGTTTTATAATCCAATAGATGGGAGCTTAATATTGTAACCCCGCAAATTGAAACCTGCTGTGTCATACAGACAATGATTTTTGGAGTCTTATTGCTGTAATCAAGAAAGAAAACCTCTGATCTGACCTATATTACTTTTCAAAGCGACCTCAAAGGGTTCGAACTTAGCAACCAGCTCAAGGAAAAAGACAATTAAGGTAGTTTATACAAAAAATACATATATATACATAAAGCATGAGTTAATCATAAAAATACATCTCATATACAATTGACCTAATGGTCACATTACACAATGATGAATTCATACACCTAAATATCTAACATAGGCTGGGGTCGCGTAACTCCTCCATGCTAACTAGTTACGCGACCCCCAGCCTATGTTAGATATTTAGGTGTATGAATTCATCATTGTTTAATGTGACCATTAGGACAATTGTATATGAGATGTATTTTTATGATTAACTCATGCTTTAAAAATTAATAAAGATATATGTATTTTTTGTATAAACTACCTTAATTGTCTTTTTCCTTGAGCTGGTTGCTAAGTTCGAACCCTTTGAGGTCGCTTGAAAAGTAATATAGGTCAGATCAGAGGTTTTCTTTCTTGATTATTGCATTCCCCTCCTCTTGGACCTAGCAGTATTTGGGGGTACCTTCTTGTTTATGAGTCTTATTGCTGTAACAGCAACCCATCTTTGTAAGCTACATGAGTTTTGGGTAGGCATAGAATATGAGATTTCTTCCTTAAGAATCACACACAGAGCTATAAACAGAATGCATTTTGTAGTACATGTAGTAGTACTATAAAAGTACTACTAACATGCTACAAAACGCTATTCACAAACTAACGTGTTGAGGTTCTGCCTCTGCCCCTACTATCTTTTTCTGTCCAGATATCTCCAGCCAGACAGCAGAGTCTCTGCACATGTAAGTTTAAGTTTTAGTAGTAAATGTGGGAGGGGCAAAAGGAAAATGCAGAATACTTGTAAATAAAGGGAAGGGGATTTAGGAGAAGTATGGAGGGATCTAGGGATGGCTAGGCAGGGTTTAGGAAGGGTCATTCACCCATCTACAAAAGTGTTAGCCAATTGCTTTTCACAAACTGCATTTCTAAATTTACTATTAAACAAAAAGGACCCAAAACATTAGTAAATGTACTCCACCTCAGAGCTCAGCACCACATGAAAACCACAAAGAACTAAGAATGAATCATACCACTCAATGGGAAGCACATAGCATTCATGTGGGCTTCACCTGCTGGGGTCTTGTTCAATCCTACTTTCAACAAGTGTTAAGGTGAAATCTTTGCTGGTAACTTGTTAACACCTTGGGGCTTATTTATGAGAGGCTTGCACCACCAGAGGGTCACTATTTTTGACTCTCCGGCAGCGCAAGTCTCTCAATCATATCTGTGAGGCCACACAAAGTCACTCTGCATGGCTTTGCATGGCCTCATAGATATGGAGTAAGACAAAGCAGCGCAAGTTGCTGCCTTGCCTTATTCTGCATCAATGAGGCGCTCCATGGGCATTGCGGTGGGTTTTTACACGCGTCACCCATGGATTTTGACGCTGCCCCAAATTTACTTAATCACGTAAGCCTGGGGCCGTGCCAAAGCCTTACGCCTACCCAGAGCAGGCGTTATGAGGAGAAATATGTTTTCTCCATGTTTTTTCCTCTTTTGAGGTGTGCTGCATTCCGCATCACACATAGAGGAAAACGCCTCTCGGGATTGTTTTTGTGCAAGAAGGCGCCCCTTCCTGTACAAAAAAAATCCTGACTGCAATGGAGGCATCGGTGCAAGGGTGCCTACGTTGACACTAGGCAACAGGGGGAAAGGACAGGAATGCACACTATTTCATGAATACGCAGTAGCGGCTCCTGGAGGGAGTGCTGTGGGGCGGTGGGGCGGGGTGGGGGTAATAAACTCTGGCATACGGTCGAACGGAGGTAAGTACATAAATAAATAAATAAAACTAATTACATTGCGCACGCTGCAATGCCAAATGGCGATGCAGCGTGCGCAATGTAATTTGTTTTATTTATTTATGTACTTACCTCCGTTCGGCTGTATGCCGGAGTTTACTAACCCCCACCCTGCCCCTCCCCCGCCCCACCGCCTCGCAGCACTCCCTCCAGTAGCCGCTACTGTAAATACGGTGTAGTCCTGCCCTTTCACATTGGCGTAGGGCAGAGATGCAAGAAGACTTGCGGCACTGCTCTACGTCAGTTCTCCTTAAATGACGCCCCTTATATTTACTGAAGGTTTGCCTCTACTTGTAGGCTTTAAATGGCATAAGTAGCTCACCAATCACTGTTGTATACCTTACATTTTTAGGTCTCGCCCTGAAAGCCAGCGCTTCAGCGCTGGCTCTGGGTGAGACATTTTGTAGTGGGCTTTCAGAAATGCGACCACAACTTTTGGCTGGCCTAGAGCATGCGAGTACGCGCGCAGTAACGCGCATTCCTCGCATGCTCCAGGCCATCTGCCTTTGATGTCACTTACTCCTCCCCCTCCCCCACCACAGAGCTCTTCTCAGGGCCGCGCGGCCGTGTCACTTTCATGGCCGCGCGTCACTTGCTCTCCCGCTCCTCCCCCCTCCCCCACCACAGAGCGCGTCTCGCACGGCCACACGGCCAATGCTTGTTAGGTCTGCTTTCGCTTTCACAATCCCTAGCGTCCTCAAATTTGCACACTCATTGGCAAGTTAAGCTCTGTCTCTGCCCTCGGAAGGAACCCGTAGACTTTCAGTTTGTGCTTGTGCTGCCCCTGCCGCCTCGGACGGGAATCCGTGCAAGTGCTCGCCGCCCCTTTTCGAGTTCGAGCGCCGCGCGCAATTGTTAATTAGCACGTTCGTGCCCGGAGCGGCGTGTGACCAGCGCTTGTTCTCTTTTACTGCTTTCCCCCCTTGTATTCCCGCAAGAGCCTCTCCCTCCTACCTGCTTCAAAATCAGCCTCAGCTGGAGCGTCGTCCAGCACACTCGCCGCAATCTTTGCCTCCTTCCAAATTCGTCTCCCGGGGCAGATCGTGCTTGTGCTGCCCCTGCCGCCTCGGACGGGAATCTGTGCAACTGCTCACCGCCCCTTTTCAAGGTCGAGCGCCGCACGGGACCAGCACAACTCCGGGGAGTCCCGAATCGATTTACCCGCGGCCACTACCTCTGCCCCCGACTCCTCCAGCTCCAAAGCCACCATGATGGTGAACACAGACCCTCTGGCAATCCGCTACCAACCGTAAGTAATTCCGACTAGTTTCAGGTTATCTTAACTAGTGGTTTCATAGACTTGCAAGAAGCATTAAAAAGCAACCTCCCGACTCCTGGAGCCTCCGCGAACTGCTACTCGCTGGCAGCCATGTTCTCTCTTGCCATGCCACCAGACAGGGCTTTGTGTAAAACACAAAAAAACGCCTCCTCAAAGCAGACATTAATCACTTCCCTTTAAAAACCACACACATTGTATATGTACTGAGATGCATAGCACATCTATTGCGTGGGGTCTTTCTGAGTTTGTGTAAGCATCGGACTTTGTACTGGAAGGGTCTAGTACAAATCCTACACTACACAGTGCTCAATCACCTCTACAACATGATGTGAAGCCGTGCATTGCACAAGGTATGAAAAATAAGGTGTCAGTACAAGGGATGACAGCAGCAGGCCAGTGATAGTGCTATGTTTTGCCCCTTGCATACTGCAGCACACCACATTTGGTTGCTGCGCTGCATTGCATTGAAAATCAAGTAAATCTGGCCCAAAATAATAAATTTCTGATTCTGCGGGTAACACCCGCATTAGCAGTTCAAACATATCACCAATAAATTAATTGAAATATAATTGGATATACTGTGTCACCTCTGACGATTTAGCAAACTGATCCATGAGTAAAACATAATTGCGATACCCCTCTTTTATATCAAGTGTGCACAGGTAGGCTTGGGTTCATATGCATCCGTGCAAGACACAATCTTTATTTTCTAGCACTAGCATTTTGCATAGTATCGGGATCCCTTTTTTATCAATGTATGTTAAAATGATAACGTAACGCAATAATGCTTCCACAGATTTTGCTGCATAATCTGTCTTTCTTGCCACATAATTTAGTAATCACTGCTGCATAACGTGGTCCTCCACTGGTTCATAATTCCAGTGGCCATCCTGACCGTGCATGCACTAGAGGGTGTGCGCGCTTGAAATCTTCTATTTCCATCCCGAGTCCCTCCTTCAACCTTTCACCTTCAACTGGTATACTTTCTTGTTCATTTTGTGCAGGCTGCAATCCTATTCCTTCTCTCTCAACTCATCATCTGCCTCAAACCATCATCCTACCTCTCTTCTCGCTTTACTTTCTAAGCTTGTTTCTTTTTTAGGTCTGGCTTGACAGTCCGCTGTCGCTATGCTTTATGTGATCAACAGAAAGAGCTATAATAATTACTCATGCGGAAGGGGCTTTAGCTTCGCCCACATTTGAATCTTCCTTCCTACAGCATTTGATTGGCTAGAAGTTGTGTGCTTCCCTGAAAAGGAGTGCTTGTATTGCACTTAGGGAATGCTCAATACAGTAGGCCTGAGTATGTTATAGTGGCAACTCCATGATGCCATAGGACAAGATTTTCTCTAATTATTTCCCTGTGTGTGGTAAAATAATATATGTGTACTCTTTTCTTAGCTGTGTGTAAAGGTGAAAGTAGCAGTCAAATATTTCTCAGGGACGTTGGGTTTGTGGGGAGCTCCAAGAATTTGTTTAAACTGTTAGCAATAGAACAGTAAACGGGTTCCCTGCTGCTCCTAACAGGGACCCATTCATAAAAATTGGAGCACTACTTTGTGTGAAATTACTTCGCCCTGAAAAAGTACATAGCAGATGTAAAAAAATGGGAGCGATGGTCACACCAGAAAGTGTTACTTTTGCAGAGAAAGCACCAGAATAAATAAACATATTGGGAATTGTTCTCTTTGACAAGTTTGCTAAATAATACATTATTCTGATGCATTTTCTCTCAAAATATCTGATCCTCTAATCAGTTTAGACTTCTTGCACTGTAATTTCCAAAAGGAAAATTTACAGTATTATAGGCAACTAACATTTAAACTTCTCTTCAGGCAGGGGAGTCCAAAATAAATCACTCCATCACATAAATAATCTAGTTTTAACCAGTGTACAAATATTTTAGATAGTTTGAGCAGAGGCTTCAATACCCCTCGTTACAACTATTAGTTGTTTAAATCAGTACAAGGTGGGCTCTCATTCATTGCAAAAGAAGAAAGACCCAAAGTGATTATAAATAGCATGTGTAGGGAATATTTTCTCTTTGATAAGAAGTTGATGAAATACATTCAAAATAGCCCTGAATGGCATAGTACTCACAAGCTTTTGAAAATGGTCTCCATTGTTGCAAACCTGTGCAGAATATGTAAATATTCACCGCACCTTTGTACAATATCTCCTAAACCACAATCATTTGCACCATAACACCAAACCATAACAGGCAGATAGAAGTTGCCAGCATTGAAAGGACAAAAAAAAACTCAAAACATTATTTATTGTTAATATTTTTTTAATATGGTCGTTCAGTTGTACATAATGCTTTCTTGGTCATATATAAGGTAACAAAAATGCTTCTGACACTTCTTTATTATAACTTTTCAGCATGCTGAAGGCTTCTGTACAGCACAGCTTAAAGACATAGGCAAAGTCATTATCTCTGGCTAAACACTTATAAGGTCCCAAAGGCGAGACCTATTGGCTATGCCAATGCTTGTTTTCTTTTCTCTGTTCATTTATTTACTGTTTCGTTGTTAGAATATCAGTCACTGTTGGGAGAGCTTGTAAGGGTATATTCGTTGTTAAAATATCTGTCTCTGGTGGGAGAGCTTGCAAGCGTATATGGAGGAAAACATAAATGATGCATTTGAATAAACTACTCAAATATTTGAATTTATGAAGCTTTCTATTGTCTACCTTGAGATATTTTAACTCGGCGCACATCTGATTTTCTAAATGGGCCTGTCATCCTAGCAATGGTGTGTGGATAAAAGTACAAATTGAAGAGAATTCACTGCTTCTGAACATCCATGGAACTAAGCACCAGAGACTTTTTTTTTCTCCAAAAACCGGCAGTCAAGCGGAACAGGAAAGCTCTAGTGGCCAGAGTGCTCCAAATATAATGTGGTGTTTTCTTTGAGTGAAATCTGAAAATCCTTGATATACGAAACACTAGCGCTAAATTGAATCACTTTGTCTTGCATCTTGGTGATGACAGGAAACAACTTGCAGCCCGGAGCTATTAGCTGGATACCTCCAGAGCTTGGAATGCTATTAAGATGTAGGCTGCAGTTGCAAACAGATGGCAGTCTAAAGTGTGAAACGTCACACCTGATCTCCAGGCCACGCTCAGAATGTAGATGCTGTGACGAGCGCAATGCGCTGGCGCCTCACGTTCCACTGAGCATCGGTGAGATCTCGTCGTTTTCATGCAGCACTGGAAATGAAAGCGCCAGTAAAGATTAATATCAATTCAAGGCCAAGCCAGGGAGCCGAACTGCCGAGGTTTAAAGTTGCATTTTCGGTTTATTCCATTAAAAAAAATTCTGGGGCAGATTTAAAAGCCCCTTGCGCCACTTTTGCATCATTTTTAACTTGGGAAAAATGACGCAAAAGTGGCGCATGGGGCTTGTAAATCTGCCCCTCTAATTTTAAATGGACATTGCACCGAGCCAAATGAACAACGTCAGACAGGAAATATGTGATTACTCAGGTTTCTTTAAAAAATATATTTATTTTCGGAAGCAAGATGGCGGCAGCGTGAATACCGCAGCGAGCTCCTTTCCTTCGCTCTGAAGCACCCTTGACGAGTGCGGTCTACGACTGCAGACTTCGGCCGGCGGTTGCTGGGGTCCGTATCGGGCTCACGGATGCCCTGGTTGAGTCCGGGTGAGCGGCTTGTCTTTCCGACATGGGAGGAGGAACTGGACGGCGTCTCCGCGTTGAGGAGCTTGGGGGCTGTCTGATCAGCTGTGATGGCTTGGAGGAAGCCGATTGATGCGCTGGTGAGAACAGCGCGCTCACTACGCTCCACCCTGAGGCTGTGGGTGAGCACTGCAGCTGCTCTGGGATACAGGCTGGTTCTGAAGGTTCCTAATACAGCAACTAGCTCTAGTTTGGCGCTAGAAAGGATGCCTCCTAAGGCAGCGAGGCAAACTAAGGAAGCGGTGGGACGAAATTCACTGCAAGCACCGCAAGCTCAAGCTATCAGACTGGAGTCTCCCCTAGTTCCTGGTGGACTGGCAGGTAAGCCTAATGAGCCTCGCAATGTGAAGAAGCAAGTGGACAGTGGAGGGACCGGGAGACGGCGGAATCAGGCTGAGCGCACTGTTGGGCGGAAAGTGATAAATATGAAAGCAATGGAAGAAGGGCTCGTAGCCTCAGAGGGGGATAACCCAAATGTGTTTTCTGTACCACCCCAACCAGCTATTACTGATTTTTTAAAACTAGGGATGGTATTCAGGAGCCTGCTTGTGAACTCCTTGGTAATTCTGGCTCGGAGATAGTTGACCACAGTCTGAGCGTATGTCTGGGGGATGTCACGGGGGAAACCCCTTTAATACATACGGAAGCTCGGGAGGAGAAGGATATGAATATTAAAGATGCCCGGACAGAAATGGAATACGGCGTCAACGGGAACAATGATACCAGAGTCTTGCCTGACCCCCAATTTTGTGGGCTATCACCTCTACCTGATGGAGCCTTTGGGGGGGTGGTAGCCACAGGTCTTGAAGAACTATCTTCAGTAGTTGGTGATATTATCTCCGATGGCACAGACAAGGTTTTTTCACTTACTGAGGAATCACTATCAGGCGTATCTGACTCAGATCACAGTGAAAATGATGATAGTAAATCTTCGTCAGGCTCTAGCACTCTTGAAGCACCCGAGACTGGCTTGAATCGACAGAAACATCCGATGAATTCTAAAGGTCACACTGAGACTCAGAAGAACAAGGGAAGGCGACTAGCTGGCCCTGGACTGAAGTGGGACTACTCCTACACAAGGATAATAGGACCTGCGTGATCTGCGGGATTGGCAACTGAGCAGGTGGAAAGCTCCCCTGGTGCACCCCAGGCTAAGGGAACAGCCGATATGAACTCTGCTTTGTGTATGATTTTGGAATCTATAAAGGAACATCGCGCTGAGACTCGGGCAGATGGAAAGAAGGCAAGACATGCTTCAAAGAAACTGGAGGGTGCAGTGCGGAAAGTCGGCAAAGCCTGTGCAGAGATTGGTGAACGGATGAACTTTCTGGAAGAGAGAACTACTGTGGTCGAAAAAGAGCTGCCTGATGTGAAAGAGGAAACAAAATCTCACGATGCTCAGCTCACTGACGCTATGTGGAAGCTGGAAGATATGGAGAACCGGCTGAGGAGGAATAACCTCTGCTTTCTTGGGATTAAAGAAGGCCTGGAAGGGGAAGACATTAGTTCTTTTATTTTAGTTCTTCTTAAGGAAGCTTTCCCTGAACTAACAGGGTGGGACTGGGAACGGGAAATCCACAGGGTCCACTGGTTCCCATTTACTCGGCATAAAAATTCTGGCAGAGATCTAAACCAACCAAGGGCCATTCTGTTTTTTTTTGGCAATTATATGCTTAGACAAGCTACATTTGGGAAAGCTCAGCCCGAGGCTAGAAGGCAGTATAAAGAGTCTTCTTTTTTTGTACGCTCTGATTTTTGCCACGTCACCGTGGAATGTAGATGGCGACTACGGCAATTAATTAAGCCCTTTCAGGATGCGGGATTTGAGGCATTTTTGCTGGCCCCCGCTAGGCTGAAGAAAATGTAAGAGGGTCTGTCAAATTTTTTACCTCAGAAATCCAAGCTAGAGAGTACCTAGATCAAGCCCGGTTGGATAAAAGAAAAGTATGAGGCCTTAATGCACTTAATTGGTTAATTTAAATGAGTTTTTGTTAAGAGCAAAAGGCCACACAAGCAGGGTGGTTTTTTCTCTTCCTCTCTTTATATGATATATTGGTTTGATAGCGTGCGGAAGGGGCTTGGGGGGGGGGAGCTGCGGTGTTTCTTTCTATCTCCATCACTCAGACCCTCTGGGTCTGGCTGCTTCTAAGGGCAGGGGAGGGAGGGTGGGTTGGAGAGGGGGTGTTGGGAAGGGTGGGGGGGTTCATGGTGGTAAGGTGAAGTGTAAATTGCAGCTGAAGTATGTTGTTTATGATTTGTGCTATTTTTTTGTTGATATTAAAGGCTAGAGAACAATCTGCAAGAAAGATTGGATTTGAATGCTTGCAGGGCCAGCATAGTATCTGTATTAATTCTGATAAGGTAATACAGCTGGATGAAACGCTCTTTTGGAATAATGGCTAAAGTACTTATCGCTTCTATTAATATCTGCAGGCTTAACGATAGTGCTAAGAGTAGGAGGATTCAAGAAGATCTCAAAGTACTAAAGGCAGATGTTTATTGTCTCCATTTCACTGGGAATGACAGCAATTTACTTAAATTCTTGGGGCTGACGGTTGCAGCCTATACTACACAAGATGTGAAGACTAAGGATGTTGCGGTTCTCATAAAAGGCTGCACCATTAATCCAGGTAGAAAGGCTGTGGATAAGAATGGTAGATGGGTAATACTGGAATGTAGACATAGAACTGGCTCATTTACATTATGCTCAGTCTACGCCCCAGCGTTAGACGACCCAGTGCTACTGCGCTTTTTGTCTAATGAACTACATTCCTGGCCTGCACCGTATGTGGTGTGTGAGGATCTAAACCTCAATGGATCTAGGGGGCCCCGGGGTCATTCGGAATTTCCAGTAAGGTGCGGAAACCACATTCGATGAGGGCGTTTAAAAATTTCGTAAGTGATATCGGTTTGGTAGATGCTTGGCCTCAACTTAGAGCTCCGGAGCCTGGCTATACTTTCTATTCGGCTCCACATGGCAAGTTCACCAGGCTGGATTATTTTTTAACCTCACCATCCATACTCCAAGAGGCACTGATTGAGCTCTTCCCTAGAGTTATGTCAGCTCATAACCCTGTTGTCTTGGAGTTCTCAGTTGCCGGAGCAAGAAAGGAGTTTTCAAGATGGACGTTTGAGAGGGCGCTCCTATCAGATCAAGAATTTATTAAATATATGAAGGGCTGGATCAGGGAGTTTTTTTTATAACAATAGTCGTAGTTCCCCCCCTGGAATGGTTTGGGATGCCTTTAAAGCATCAGTGAGAGGTGAGATACTGCAATATAGCCTGAGCAAACAAAAAAAGAGGCAGAACAGATTAAACGGCTTTATCAAAAGCTTGCCCGACTGGAAACAGAATTAATCAGTACTGTGACTACAGAGGTGATGTCTCTAGAATCACGAACTCTATTAATATAACCAAAGCCTGTCTGATTGATTTTAATGCTGAGAGGATGGCTGGGAAGTATTTAGCTAAAAGGTAGGACTGCTATAAATATAGCGAGACCGTGGGCAGATTATTGGCAATTAGGGCCAGACAACAGGTGGCGGCTGGACATATAGAGAGGGTTAGGAATATGCGGGGGAAAGTTGTCACTGATTCTGGCGAGATCAGGGAGGCTTTCAGGGAGTTTTATAAAGATCTTTATTCGGCTCCATCTCATGATAGTCATTCACCAAATGAGGAATTGCTAGAAATTGACCCGATTGGAAGGGTCCCCCAGGAGGAGGGCTCCCGGCTAGGGTTAGTGATTACACAGGAGGAGCTATATAGTGCTCTTCAAGCCCTTCCCTCGGGCAAAGCAACGGGAACTGATTGTATCCCCATAGAATTTTATAAAGTCCTTTTTAGGGAGACATCTCATGCTATGCTCGGTTTATTTCAGGAGATTAGGGAAGGGGCTACACCACCTTGCTCTTGGGGCGTCGCTAATATCGTTATTTTTTTTTAAAAAGGGCAAAGATCCTATAAATTTAGGTTCATATAGACCTATTACGTTGTTAAATAGTGACTCCAAATTATACTCCAAAACCTTTGCATCGCGCTTGAATTCTGTGATGCATCATCTTGTCTCGGTTTGGCAGCATAGATTTATACAAGGAAGGGGAACTGTAGATCATGTCAGGAGGGTAATTGCACTTTTTGACGCCACTGAGGTCTTCACAAAACCTATGGGGGTAGCTTTTTTAGATGCCGAGAAGGCCTTCGACAGGGTGTCATGGAGCTTTCTATGGAAGACCCTCGAGGCTAATGGCCTAGGGGATTCATTCGTGAAAGCAATACAGGTTCTGTATGTCAACCCTATAGAGCGATTACGAATTATGGGGGAAGAGACGGCGCAATTCTCAATCGGTAGGGGGACAAGACAGGGATGCCCAGCCTCTCCCCTGTTGTTTGCCCTATATATAGACCCCTTCCTTAGACGACTGGAGGCCTCCGCAGATATTATTCCGGTTAGCTTGCAGGGCGGGGATACCAAGTTACTGGCCTATGCCGATGATGTGGCTATAATTACATCTGACCCTGATCGGGCAATGGGTGCGGGGGAAAGCATTGCGGAAAACTTTGGGTCCCAATCAGGCTTTTTATTGAACAAGGCTAAAACCCAGATCGTGATAAATAGAATTGCTACAGGTATGGATAACAGGATTGTGGAAAAAGCTGTTTATTTAGGCATTAATATTACGGCAAAGGTGGAATATATAGTGGATCTAAATATTACCCATATAATGGGGAAAATCAAGAACGACCTTCAACACTGGGATAATCTGAAGCTGTCAATAGTGGGGAGATGTAATCTCATCAAAATGATGATTTTGCCAAAACTTTTGTATATTTTTCGCACGATTCCTTTGGAAATGCATAATTTTTGGTTTAGACAAATGGAGAAGGAGGTATCTAGGTTTATCTGGTCCTATCGAAAGACCAGGAGAGCCAGCGTATTCCTATCCTTACCTAGGGATAGAGGGGATGGGGGCTTCTGCATTTTAAGTTATATTATTTAGCAGCTTCATTGCAATATTACTGGCCTCTCTTTGGCGTTAAAGAAAAGGATAGTGATGATTCTTGCCTTGTGCCGTCAATATATGAGATATTGATTGGAGCTCGGACTAACGGCTGCCTTCTGAAATTCTATGAAGCAAGTTATTTTAAAAAAACGCGATTCAAGGTATTAATCACGGCTTTTCGTAACTGGGCAGGCGTAAGGAAGAAACTTGGGGTAGGGAGGTTTAGCAGGTATTCTCCTATGATTGGGAATGATCATCTGCCAATGGCATTACAAGATGCGTGCCTGGTAAGCTGGGGAAAAGGCGTTTTTCACAGGATAGGGGACCTTCTAGCTGGGGACCATGTAGCCTCTTTTGAAGTAGTTAGGGAAAGGTTTGGTAGTGGCCCCCGGGATTTTTTTAAATTCTTGCAGCTGAGAGATTTTCTGTTTAAAAAAGCTGGTGGTGCGGTAGGCTTTGGGCAGGTACCCCTAATGGAATTGCTAACCAGTAGCTCGGGTTCTTCAATTGCACAAATATATAGATGCCTGCTGGAAGGAGTACCAGATGATTTAGATAAACATAGGTTGAGATGGCAGGATAAGTTAGGGGTTACGGAATCCTGTTTTTTTAGATCACTAGAGCTAGGGGACACTGTATTGTGCTCCGCCAATTTGCGGTCCAAACACTTTAAGACTTTATTTGATCTTTACATAACGCCTGCGAAAATTGTTAGATGGTGGGGAACGGAGGGGACTTACTGTTTTAGATGTGCGGCATTCCGTGCGGATATAGTACATATCTTTGCCACTTGCCCTCACATAGAACTTAGAGGTCTGAAATATCAGGTTTTTTGCAGCAGGTGATGTTATTAGGTGTAAATGATCTAGAGGGGAGCAATGGGGCAGAACTTATCTTTATAGCAATGGCAGTTCTTAGGCTTTGTGTCGCCTCAGCCTGGCTTGATCCACAACCTCCAACCTTTCAGCAGTGGAAGGGACGATTTTTGCATATATATAATTTAGAAAAGGCACTCTATGAAAGAAGAGGCAGAAAGGGTAGGATTAAAGGGAATAGGATTTGGGGCCCTTTTACTTCCTGGATTACATCACTCACATAATCGGAATACCTTTAAGGCTATTGGCAAAATGTGAAGTAGGGTATAAACAGATTTAATCTATTCTGAAAATATAGCCGTTATATTATGTTATTTTCTAGCCTATGAATCACTGCTCTATTTGAGTAATGTATTAACTGCCTGACCCTTATCTCAAATGAAATTGTGGTTCTTTTTTATTATTTGGTTGGATTGTATTAATATGTGATTTTCGCTGCATTTATACTGTTTTATCGAAAAATAAAAATATATTTAAAAAAAAGACAGAAAATATGCGTAGTGAAGAACACGTGCTTGGACCTCCTTCGAACCCCTTAAGCAGAAAAATGAATGAACAACATAGGAGTGTTCTTTGGACGTGTAAAATATTAAGGACTCATTGGATGAAATAAAGTATGCTTTTTGCAAAATTATTATACTGGATTAGAACTAGAACTGAATATCAATGTCATTGAAAAGTATATCGAATTAAAGCCATGAAATGAAATTAAAGAATTTTTAAATTTTCTTCTTGAATGTTTCGGTTTTTGTGACTTGTTGGCCAACAGTATAGTTAAAAAAAAAAATACAATTGCAAGACAGCACGAGATGAAAGAAAGTATCATTCTTTCACTCTTGGCCTTGGAAAGATCTACAAATAATTATTTCCTAGGTCAAAAGGACAGAACTACAATGACATGAGTAATGTTGCCGTGATAGACCATTTCTCTAGGAGGAACCCTTGGGTCATATCCAGGTCAGAAAAGTATCCCTTATTCTCGTCCCTGGTCCCTGACCTAATAGCAAAACCAACAAGTGAAATGAGAAAAAACACATGAAATACCGAATGAGTTGTTTTATATTCGGTAGTAAAAGATGACAGTACAAAGGACAACATCAGTAGCTGAAAGGCCGTTCATGTATTTTATACTAGACAACTTTGCACTTGTTTTCAATTGGCCGCCCTGTTAACAGTTTTGTAGTGACGTGCATCGACAGTCAGTGCAAAGCCGATATTTGCTCAGATTGACTAGTGCACAAGTGACACTTTTCACCAATAAGTCTATGTAAGCTCTGACCAATACGGTGTAATATAATCGGACGTTGGAGCTATTTCCGTGTTCCATGTCTGACTTTCTTTGGTTCGGGTATTAAATAGTTAAAGGCGAATACTTTTGAATGGAATCAACAAACATGCCTGGCTTATTTAGCCATTTGTTCTGTCACGCTGCTTTGCACATTTTGTAGCATCAAAGGTCGAGAACAGTATTTTTTTTAACTAAACTGGTGCTTGGTGATGCATTACCGTAGGCCTCATTAAAGCAGGGTACATGTAATAAATACTAGTCAGTTGTGCTCGTTGTTGGTGCAGGCATGTGTGAAATGCCACGCGGCCCAGGCTGCACTATTGATTCCTAAATAACAGACACACGCAAGGCATACAAAACGACCCGCTTGCTTGCGTATGGCGGGAGGAGAATTATAAAAAAATAATAATAAATAAAACAGTATAACGACTGAAAATGGGATTGGCATGTTACTAATGTACATTGTGAAAAGGTAATCTGAATCCACAACCCGAAACATCAGTTGAAAAGTATTTTTGCCTAACATAATACAAATAATGATAACCGTATATTATACTGTTTTAATGCGGTCACTTGGTTCTAGTGGCTTGGCCATAAAGTGCAATTCTATAAGCCACCCTAACACCGAAATAGCATGTTTAGGTAATGTATGTTACACATTATCTTTGTTTCATATTACATATCTCACAGTCTGAAATCTGTAGTAGATGCGAATGCAAAACTGAATGTCAGGTGGTTGAGCTCAAAGAACCACGAGACGGCATTATCGTTTTTTAATTCACAAGAACCCAATGCTTATTCTTTACATTTCATAGTATGGTATGGTTTAGTTTAGTTCAAACAGAAATCTGTTCTTACAAATCAGTATATTATATTCTACAATTTGTCTGTATGAAGCCGGCATTGAAAAAAACAGAACATCCTCCATTAAAATATTTACAACCTTCATGGTGTTACTACTAAACTCCAGGGAAGGCAGATTTTTGATTCTTAATTCTCAGAAAACTCTGGGGCATATTTACGAGGAAGTGGCGGAGTGCGCCATTAGCCACCTTGGCTTCACGTCGCGCTCCGCAACTTCCAAAATGCCGGGCTGCACCGTATTTACAAGGATACGGTGCAGCCCTGCGTTTCCCCCTGTGCTGGCGCTAATTTTAGCTGCCTAACGCCAATGCAGATACCCTTGCATCATAGGGCAAGGGTGCCTGCGTAGTAGGGGAAGATTTTTTATGTGCAGGAAGGTGTCCTTTCCTGAACATAAACAATCAATGGCCTTTGCTGTTTCTATGTGTGCTGCACAACGTAGCACACATTGAAACAGAAAAAATGAGGAGAAATGTAACATTTCTCCTCAGTGCGCCTGTTTAAGACCAGGTTTTCCCTTGTAAATATGGGGCAACGTCAAAATCAATGGGTGTTGCGGTGGAACGCCCACCGCAACACCCATTGCCCACCTCTTTCACGCTAAGTAGAGCGTGAAAGGGGGCCTTATTCACAAGGCAGCGTTTTAACGCAGCCTTGTGAATACAGTGAAGCCCCTATCGCATAGGGTGTGCCATGCAAATGAGGAAATCCATTCGTTTCTGCATCCACGCTGTATTATAGACACGGGAGCAGAGGCAAAAAAGCTGTCGGGAGGCGCACTACCAGTGCGCCCCCTGATGGTAGCCCTCTGGAGGGGGGAAAAGGAGTCCTATGGACCCCCCCGGGCACCCCATTGCAGGCAGGTACAGTCACTCACTCCTCACGCCTGAAAGGGATTCTCTCTGCCAACTTAAAAGTGCAGATGGGTTGCCGCCTGCACAGTGAAACACAGAGCGGCTGCTTCAAAGCTGCTCCATTTTTCACTTGTATGTGCTGCCCCTAGGGCAGTGTGAATTTGAGACTGCCTTGGGGGTAGAGCATTCAATGTAATAGGGCACACTTTCCCTGTTTGCACCTGTTAGAAATGGAGGTCTCTAGTTGGCAGAGGTAGGTACCTTTGTCCAAATAGGGACCCTTGCTTCTAGTCAGGGTAAGGGGATACACACTTTAGATAACCCCTGCTCACCCCCTGGGTAGCTTGGCACGAGCAGACAGGCCTATCCCAAAGGCAATGTGTAAAGTATTTGTACTCAAAACACACAGTAATACAGTGATAACACCACAAATGGACACCACACAGGCTTAGAAAAATAAAGTATCTTTATCTAAACTCAACAAGACCAAAACGACAAAAATCCAACATACATGTAATAAGAATATGACTTTAAAAAGGTTTCAAACAACTTGGACCATAGAAAACTATTGATGCGTGATTTCTCTCAGAGTACCTGTAGTTGCGACAAAATTCACAATGCCAAACAGCCGCAGAGATGGGAAGCGTCGAAAAACAAAGAGATGCGTCAGTTCCGGAGACCATGGGGAGGCGATGTGACAGTTCTGCTGCACGCAGGAGAAGCAATGCGTCGAATCCGATCTGTAGGGGGAAGTGATGCGTCGATTTCGAGATGGTTCTGGTCCACGGGCAATGCGTTGGGTAAACTTGCCACACAGGTACGATGCGTGGAAATCCCAGATGCGTTGGCGATCGATGCGGCGGCGTCGAGCAGCGCTGCGTCGGTTTCTTCAGCCGCGACCCCTCAATGCATTGGTTCTTCAGCGGCGACAGGCGCTGCGTTGGTTTCGGCAGCGGCAAATCGTGGAGATTCTTCTCGCACAGCAGTGCTGCGTCCGGAAAACTGCCGCAAGAAGAGCGTTGCATCAATTTTCTTGTAGTCGCGTTGCTTTTCCAGCTCCCAACAGCAGGAACAACCTCCAGAGGTCCAACACAGTCACAGGCACCTCTTGGCAGGTCAGAACTCCCAGCAAGGAAGTTCAGGGGAGCTGGGGGTGAAGTCTTTGTATCCCTGAGACTTCAGAACAGGAGGCAAGCTCTACTCAAGCCCTTGGAGATCTTCCTCAAGCAGGGGGACACAGCACACAGCAAAGTCCTTGTCCTTTCCTTGGCAGAAACAGCTACTACAGGCCAACCCTAGACAGCACACAGCAAAGAGGCAGTACTTCTCCTCAGTTTATCCAGCTCTTCTCCTTGGCAAAGGTTCCTCTTGATTCCAGAAGTAGTCTAAAGTTCAGGGGTTTTAGGTCTAATACTTATACCCCAAAATGTATTTGTTCTCTTTGTGCAAGGGTCTCTGAGCCCAGTCCAAACCAGTTCTGTCCTCTCTTGTGCAGCTGCCCGCCAGGAGGTGGAGACAACATTGTGTAAGGCAGACAGGCCCTATTCAGGTGCAAGGGAAATCTCCTCCCACCACTCTAAATGCATACCGGGCCTATTCAGGTGCTAGTGAGAACTCCTCCCCCTACTCTGAATGCACCCAGGTCTATTCAGCCCAGCCCTGACTCATTCAGGAATGGCAGGACACGCATCAAACCCCCGGTGGCTGTCTGAGAAAATGCACCTCCCCAGCCCCTGTCACTCCAAAACCAGACAGTCAATACACAAACAGATAGAGGCACACAGAATGGTTAAACAAGAAAATGCCTACTCTCTAAAAGTGGTGTTTTCAAACACACAATTTAAAAACCATATTTACTAAAAGATGTGTTATTAAATTCTGAGTTCAGAGACCCTAAACTTAATTTTTCTATCTTGTTCCAATGGGAAGGTATATTTATAAGATGTTATAAATAAACTCCCATTCTATCCTATTGGGCAAAATAGCCTTTCAATAGTGAAAAACGAAATTGGCAGTATTTCACTGTCAGAACATGTCACACACACCAGTACATGTCCTATCTTTCACAGACACCGCACCCTGCCCAGGGGGTACCTTGGGCCTACAATAGGGGTGCCTTACATGTAAGAAAAGGGAAGGTTAGGGCCTGGCAAGTGGGTGTACTTGCCAAGTCGACATGGCAGTTAACAATTGCGCACAGACACTGCGGTGGCAGGTCTGAGTTACCTTTTCAGGGCTACTTATATGGGAGGCACAATCAGTGCTGCAGGCCCACTAGTAGCATTTAATTTACAGGCCCTGGCACACTTCAGTGCGCTTTACCTGGGACTTACCAGTAAATCAAATTTGCCAATCATGGATACCCAATCATGATAACAATTTATACAGCGAGCATATGCACTTTACCACTGATTAGTAAAGTGCCCAGAGTCCTATAGCCAACAACAACAGGTCAGGAAAAAATAGGAGGAAGAAGCAAAAAGTTTGGGGATAACCCTGCAAAAAGGGCCAAGTCCAACAGTACCCTATCCATATTACATCCCCAGGTGGACAAAGACGCCAAAGTAACAGGAAATACATGTATCTAGAAGTATCCAGATGCAGAATGGCTCCCAAACCATCGATCTGTGGAGCTGCAGCTACTTTTTGCAACTCTCAATTACTCGATTTAAGGACAGAACCTCTTATCAGTTCGTTCAGGTGATTCTTAAAAGCTCTCTTCTTTTGGTTATCCTTCAACGAAGCAATAATTATATCATAGACCCTTCTTGTCAATCCCTGAACCTTCTCATAACATACCTTCTCTTGACAAAGTTGTCTATATTCTGTTGTTTTATATAAAACTATTAAATACATAAAACATAAACAAATTTATTTATTATAGCCATGCAGTTAGTGCCAGAATATATCGAATAAACTGCCTAATATACCATCTTATTTCATACCAGTTACCACAAAATCATGTGACCTGACAAAGGATTTAGTGTGCAACCTTCTCTGCTGTAGAAGATGGGTTATTATTGTACACATAATAATATTTGCATATTACATTTCTTTTTTGGGCAATCCTGTTACTATTCACATGTTTAAAAAAGGAACTATGCCTTGCAATGACATTATGACTCACATGCATGTGACAAGCAGTTAAACAATATTTCCAGCATCAGAATCAGTGAGTGATAAATTGTGTTAAGTCAGATATCAGAAGTAGCCTGATATAAGAACATTACAGGCAAGCCATTACTAAGTCATGACTTCTCCCTGTGAATTCTTGAGTAATTGTCAACATCAGATACCTATTTTAATTTATTTATTGAAATTTTATATATCACAAACTTGGCCTAAAAAAAGCATTTGAGCACTTTAAATGAGCACAAGATTACATTACGAAAGGTAATTTTTTTAAGGCAGAGGGACATTTGTGAGATAGGGAAAGGGCAGGAATGTGCCGTACTTAACAATATACGGCGCATTCCAGTCATTTCCCAGGACTAGCACACAATGTGCTGCCTAGCGCCAATTCAGCCACCATTGCATTATGGTACAAGAGTGCCCTCATTGTAAGCAGAATTGTTTTTGTGCAGGAAGGGACACACATAGAAGAGGAAGTAACAAGGAGAAACAAAGAGATTTCTCCTTGTTACGCATCCCCTGGGTTTACCAGTAATGGTAAATCTGGGAATGTACCAAAATCCATGGGTGGATGCATGGGAACACACATGTCTCCACCTGTGGAACTCCTCCCTGGGGCAGAGTAACACAATGCAGTGATTTACATTGTGTTACTCTAGATATATCAAGCCACGCAAGTCCATGCAAGATGGCCTTGCGTAGCTTGATAAATCACACATAAGAGTTGCGTCGCTCTTGCGTCCCATTGTGTGGTGCAAGGACAACACAACTCCTACATAAATATGCCCCTTAGTCTGCAGAGTGGAAGTTAGAATTTCTCAGCACTGTAAGGCAGCAGACTGAATCCAGGAAGGCCTCATGATGTTGGAAAGGTATTGATTAAGATAAGGTTGAAGCCATTGATTTTGGCAGGAAAATCTCAAAGCAGGAAATGTCAAATTTCACACCTAGGAACGTTGTTGCATCATTACTATACATTCTGCACCTTTGACGGGTCAAATTTTCAACCTTTGGACATAGGGGCCGATTCCGATTCAGGCCGGAAATCTCCCCGACCGAGCCGGATCCGGAGAGATTTCCGACCGAATCGGACTCTAGCAGTCCGACCGAACGAGTACCATGCGCACGCATGCTATCGGACTCGATTCGGTCGGACTCCCATTGAAGTCAATGGGAGCCGGTCGTACAACGCGTACGCGGGCTCCCATTGACTCAATGGGTGCGAGGCGAACGAGGGCGCCCCCTACAGCGGGTTCGCGTCGATGCGGTTTGCGCCGCACACGCACAGTGTGCGACTCGCGTGGCTACGCATACAGGGGGGTCCGACACGGACCCCCAAAGTCCGGCTCCGACAGCTGTTTCGAGCCGGACGGTGTGGGTCGTCGGACTGCTCAAGGCACGCATCGTACTTGCCCGGCCGGGGAACGTCTCCATCGCGCGGTGCGAGTCGAGCCCGAGCGAGTCGGTCGGTGCGGTTCAGACCCGTGAACGAGTCGGTCGGCGATTTCGCGTGCGCTCGCATCGTACTCGCTCGGCCGGACGCGCGTTCGAATCAGTCAGAAAAGAGGGCTCCGAATTGAATCCGGTTAAGCCGAATCCGATTCGGTGCGCTACCGGCCGTGATCGGAATCGGCCCCTTAGTGTCTAAAATGGAGCTCAGATTTCTCTAGTGGGGCAAGGTGGCAGGCTATATGTGAAGAGGACTCCATGGGATCAGATACCATCTCTCGGTGGCCCCGCTGTGGAAAATTTGTGGTTGCAGAGCAGGTCCAAGTGAGACTAACTAGTTTATTTAGCCTAGCTGGGTCGCATCTCTGCTGGATCAGCTTTGCAGGTTCGGCCCAGATCTCCAGTGGTTGGAAGTCAGAATTATTCGAAGCCCCAAAACATTGCAATGGTAAGCCCCTTTTCCCTTAGCTCTTCACCTAAGGCTCCCAGGCTTTAAAGAGGCTCTTAGGCCTTCAGGGCTTGGGTCAATACAGGCCTTGCAAAAGCTCGAGTAAAGGTTCAGTTGTGACTGGGAAACTGGTCATCCAGGGAAAAAGTGGTTCTTCAGCTTGTTATGTCCCTAAAGTCACACAGGAAGTCAGACCACTTCTTCTTGGAGTCCACTTCTTTGTTCAGGTTACAGAAGGGAGCATCTCCAGTCCTTCAGAGCTCCTCTCATGTTACAGCAAGCAGAGGGCAGTCTTCTTCTGTTCTTCCGCAGGTTCAGCAAGTATTCTGAGGAGCGGTCCTTGGGGTGGCACATTTTAGGTTGGCACTAGTCTGCTGGGCGAGGGATGATTAGTGGCTCTTCCCTAACCAATCGAGTAAAAGCTCCTTGTGGTTACCCTACCCGCTTTTTCAGCAGTTCATGTTTGCCCTCCTTCAAACAATCCCACAGTGCACCTCACCCCTAAAATCTAAAATGGGGGAATCCTAAATCTCTTGTGCAGAACCTTTGTGTCCACGCAGAGGTGTGGACAGAGAAATGAGCAGTTCCCGCCCGCGTCCACTCTAAAGTGGATTTTATGGGAAGGTTCCCTCCCACTAGGTTTGGAGGCTGTCTGGCTGGTGTGAACCTGGGGACAAAGGCTTGATTTCCCCCAGTTTCAGTTTACATTTCCTTGTGAAAGGGCGGATCCCACCTTGCTCATTTACAAGTTAATAAAGTTCCTGGGTACACCCAAATGCCCATTCTGCAAGGGAAAAAAATGCCTTTGAACACTCAAGTTAATGTCCTTGCTGTGGGAGCAGCTTTCTTGCCTCATTAAGGTCAAGAGCATTGGCAGACCAGCGTCAGTAGATTAAGGCTTTTTTTTTAGAATACTGGGGCTTCAGGTAGGTAAATGGTAACTTTCTAAAAGAGACTTCCCTAAACATTTGTTAAAAATCTGACTTTACCATAATTGGAGTTTTAAGAAATATTAAAAATAGTCTTTGAATTACTTTTGTAGTTACAGATTAAAGTTTATAATTTGTACTATGACATTTTTCTAGGATTCAGCTTTAGCCCAGCTAGTGAAAATAGCTCCTAGCGTCTAGTCACTGGAGGAACATGCAAATTTAATCTCACACATGCTCGAAATTCAAATATCAGGCACCCTACCATGTGGTCAAAAAGTTTTCTATGGGGTGGCTTAATAATATTTAAAAGAAAGATTTCCCCCACCTCAAAAAGGGTTAGTGTGACAGGTTTGTACAGCAGGTTTTAGGCTGCTGCAGTCAGGTTACATAGGTTAGGTCCGAAGCCCTGTTTTCCCTGTCACATTAGTAGATAGCACAATAAATGCTGCAGTCCACAAGTGAAATTTAAGAATGCATGCCATTGGTGTATTTTCTGAGCTATATACTATGGTCTTTCAGGAAAGTTATTTATGCCAGTTATGGGTAAGCCAATTCAGCCGTGTTTAAAGGGGGGAGTGTAGGCACACAACTCATGTTTAGCAGGGGAAAAGGACGCCAAATTCTAAATCCAGCAAAACAGATAGGGCAAAAATTGGGGGGAAATCACACAAAAGGCAGTCATTTACCATAATGCTATTATTGTAGGTAAGTATATTGTGGAAAGTGGAGTCCCCAAATGTACAAAAACCAGTAAGATGCTTTACTAACAGACACATTTGCTAGTTTTTTGTTTTCTACTGTCTTGCTTGTGCATTTAACAAAGCATTTTTTAATACAGGGTAGTATGTGACTTTCTTTAACCATTGTCTCACTAGCACCCCATTACCATCTCCACCATTTGCAAGAGCATCTGCAGCATCTTTTTTTCAACACAGGAATGACAAGTTTCTAGATATCACAACAAGCGTTTCTGGTTTGATGCTCATAAATGATTTATGCTTTAGCCACTGCACTATTTCTTTAGATAACTGATTATTCTTAGGCCGGATGTGTTCAGTTTACTTCATGATAAACCAGTCATTTATCAAGCTTACCTTCGTGCATGAATTCTGAGGTCAATGGCAGAATTATGGATAGCAACTTCAATTTGGTAGTTTATCTCTGTCAAGTGGGACATGCTCAGATCACATGGTGTAATTCTCATTTTTAGCACGTTTCTGTCTGGTGGTGTAATATGTTGTTTTAGTTAACTGCCACAATGTCCAGCTGAGAGAGAATTTAAATACAAAAACTTCATTAGTAAGCTGTCTAAATTATCACATGGTCACTTCTGTTTTGTTTTGTTTACATCAATGCAGGCTGTAGAAGTCCATATCAACACAGTCAGTCATAGTATCTATCATTTCATTGTGTGCTATTTTAAAGACATAGGGGCCGATTCACAGAACTAATCTGAGATAAAATCCTAAACTTACTACTTTTGGTATTCACAGAAGGCATTTAGTAGTAGTAAAGTCAGGACTCCTAACTTTACTACTACTAAACTGAGATAAAATCCTAAACTTACTACTTTTGGTATTCACAGAAGGCATTTAGTAGTAGTAAAGTTAGGTCTCCTAACTTTACTACTACTAAATGCCTTTTGTGAATACCGAAAGTTGTAAAGTTAGAATTTTGTCTCAGTTTAGTAGTAATAAAGTTAGGAGTCCTAACTTTACTACTGCTAAATGCCTTCTGTGAATACCAAAAGTAGTAAGTTTAGGATTTTATCTCAGATTAGTTCTGTGAATCGGCCCCTTTGATATTGATTTTAAAAGGGGCAGACTAGAATTCTGTGTATGCCAGACTCATTTGTTTGCAAAAACAACAGTTGATGGACAGAATGCAGAACAATGTCATACATTCACCCCAGTACAGAGATCTGGGCCTAAATCCATCGTTTTTTTGCTCACCATGCCATTCCAGTTTGAACCCAGCCATATGCAAATCAGTCTTGACCCTGTGCCTCATTGGAACAGTCCAGCCCGAACTGCCAAGCCAGGTCCTCCCTGGACTGGAAACAAGCATCCTAGGACCGGTTTCGGGGTTTCACCCCTCTTCAGCCAGGATAGCTTCAGCACTCCGTCCATCATCTCCTTGTGTTTGCTTTGTTCGCCCTAAGTTGGCAGGGTATGCCCAGACGTGGGTCCCTTGCTCACTTTGCCACTGGATTCAAGCTAGCCTGGCTGATGATGGCTGTTAGCCCGAAACCGGTCCCAGGATGCTTGATTCCGGTCCAGGGAAGATATGGCTTGGCAGTTCGGTCTGGACTGTTCCCATGAGGCACAGGGTCAAGACTGATTTGCATATAGCTGTGTCTGAACTGGGGTGGCAAAGTGAGCTAAAGAATGATGATGGATTCAACCCAGATCTGTGACTGGGGGTGAGTGTTTGAAAAGTTTCAGCACTCCGTCCATCATCTCCTTGTGTTTGCTTTAGACTCATTTGTTTGGCATTTTTAAGGTATAGATGCTTGATCACTCAGAATATCTCTGGAGTTCTCAAGTGTGAATTCTGTGAAGACATTCTCAACCCTCCATCTTGCTGAGGTGGGTAAATCCAACTCCATAAATTGGGTAATAGTAACTTCTGATATTTAAAACACTTATAATCAGCATAAGTGTGATATAAAGCACACTTTAAAATTAGATCATTCATATATAGTAGAAAGGTAGTCCTCTTATTAAACCATTTTCCAAAAATAGCATATCAAAGAGAGATGTCGTTAACGGATATGGTGCAAAGAGTTTCGGAAAAATTAGTGCTCAAACAGTTTAATGATTGGCCTGTGGAAAACAACACACACCTATTAAGCATGCTGGCTTTCAGCACAGATTTGTAGCCTTGGACCAATGTTTGTTTCTCTGGGATTTCACTTGGAGGCCAGGGGGTTATATATTTTTTCTTGTTGGTATGCGAACAGCCTTTGACTCAATTGATAGATCAAGGCTTTGGTCGAAGTTGAAGGCATGCCAGCCAGATACCTGCAGGCTACTATTCACTACAATGTGTCTCCAATCCCAAAAGGAGCAATTCAATTATCTACAAAAGGAAAACTACTTCACAAAATTCCCATAACTAAAGATGTAAAGCAGAGATGCCTTCTTGCTCCTGCCTTGTTTTGTGTTTTTACTACTGACTTATCATCTGAAAGATGTTTTTAGCAGCGTTACTCATCATAAATATATGATTGCTTCCTGCCATTTTAAATCATTTTAACTGTGTAGTTGTTGCAATTTTGCATTGTTCTGTACTTTTATGGTGCATTGAGATTAAGCTGAATAAAGATTTTGAATCAAATCGAATCGACTTACCATCTGTAATTATCAAGTATATTCATCTGCATTTACCCGGTCACATTCAGGTTCTCCAAACAAGAATATAATAATTTGGGTAGCCTTTAGTTTGTTAATGACCCAATTAGGCTAGATGTCAAGAATGTAGGTCTATGGAGAAACATAGAGGCCTTACAAAAGTTTGAGCTGCAAATAAATATGAAATTAAAGTAGATAAAACAAAGGTAATGAGATGTGGCAGAAAACAGTAGATACTTTCATGGCGGTTAAAAAATTGGAAATTTGAATTTGTTGATCAGTAGCGATATCCAGGCATTACATTTACAGCCATTGTGTCTTTATTTTAACACCAATGTATAATGCAAACAAATGTTCTTAGCATCCTAGCTAAGAATATACTTATAAAAAATCTTTATAGCAGTTTCTCAGTCTTACCTTTTCTGAAGGCTGTGTCAGGAAAAAATTCCCAATGTTGGTTTATAACATTGAGATTCTGCTTTGGATGACAAGCATCACTTTTCAACATAGAAGGCAACTTTAAGAAAACCTTTGATGTGCCTAGTTCAATACTCAATTGCTTTCTCTTGGATTATGGTCTCAGTAACGCATTACCAAAAGGCAAGCCATCAACTTTCTTTTAAATACTAGGTATTCAAAAACAAGAATTTTTCCTCAATATGTCTGTCAGGTGTTTAACTTTTCTAGAATATATTTTCCAAATCATTCCCTGCTAAAATATAGAGTGTTTTCTATTGTGCCTCAGATTTTGAGAAAGCCAGCCAGAGGATTAAAAAGCCCTCTTTATGAGTGACCAGTTATAATCCATAGAATTTCTACCTTCCCATCAGATTTACTGTTACAAGGGATCCTGGTAATTCTGGAGGCTGGAAAGTAATGAAGATTACATATTCATTTTGAAATAACATTCAGGAATTGGTGTTTTCGTACCAATTTCCTCATGTTTTTGCCCATCATTTTTTTACACTGAGATTTTAGTTTCTTTCAGAGCCGAAATCTTTATGTTAAGCACTACAACTTAAATTTCTAAAGGATCCGGTAACTCACATTACCCCTTTACCTGTCCTTCTCATCCCAGTCCTCACTGGTTGAGGTGGGCCCCACCTCCCAGACATCCTTTACTCATGCTCAAAAGTAATAACAGACTGCAAAGTAGTCTTTCTTTGATAGGCATCCCTGCCCTCCCCCCCCCCAACAGCCTGCTGAGTTCCTGTCTCTGACAGTCTCTGTTTATTTTTTCATGTGTTTTCTGTTTTTGGTGGGTGAGATCTGCGCTTTCAAACTCGATCCCCACTCATGTGCCATTGAGGGGTTTGGGAGCTGGCAGTAATTTGTGAGCACGCTGTAAGGAAGGCGCCCGATGTGTCTTTGGCACATGCGCCACAAAATGGTGAACAGGAAGTGCACTTCTAATAACCATAACATTGAGTTTGAGCCAGAAGAGGAAGAAGTTTTCACCCTTTCATGGTCAGATTTGCAATCACTCATCAAGGAAGCTGTTGACTCAATGCGTAATGACCCTCCAGCAAAGAGGCAAACATTTATCTCAGAATATTGATGAGGATCAAGATGGGGGCCCTGAGGGGAAATATGTCCAGGGTACCCAATTGTAAGAACTTCTGGTTCACAGCAGAGAAGTGCTGGGATTTGAGCAAAAGTTATAACAAGATGGTAAATGTTACATTCAGTACAGTACAACCCTAACAGATGATCTTCATTTACATGACATCATTAAAAACATCTTTCTCAAGGAGTGGAAAGAAATTGATAAATCTGATATTTTGATGAAAAGATACTCACTGGAAAAGTATGCTGATGAATTTTCTCAAATACCAAAAGCCAATTTCATCCTTTCTACTATGGCGTTTACTTCCTCCTTGCCATCTGAGGATTCCACAGTATCTGCATAGTGGATTGCAAACGAGAAGCTTCACTGAAAAAGGTATTTTTCTGCCTTCAACATTGCAGTGAGGCCAAGCACTTATGCTGCCAATGCCTCCCATGTGCTTTTGAAAGGCTTGTAATCCGTATTTGCCTGTCTCCAAGAGATTTCAGATCCTTAGTCCTTTCTCAGCAACTGGAACTGTTGTTCTATTTTCATTTAGGATGTATCCTTTGATATGCAATGGTCTACAGTGACTTTGGAAGTCACCGCAGCAGACAGGAGAAGGAACCTATGGGTGAAGACCTGGAAACTCGAAGTGGGTCAAAAGACTCTCATTAATCGTGTACTGTTTCTGGGTCAGAAGCTTTCAGTTCACACCTTAATGATATGGTACATACTTGAGCTAAGGAGAAGAAAATAGTTCAGCCTTACAGGTTCTTTTGGGGAAAAAAAATCATTTGTTCATAAATTACCAGTTATAGAAAGTAAATGCCCCTTTCGTGGCAGGGCCCATGGCTGGGTGGGGCTACACTTTCTAATGAATCTCTTCCTCAGACTGCCCAGCCTGCAAATCAACAGCCAAAGTCCTGACTATATGGTAGGGCCATTTGTTCCTCAATGGTCAACAAAAACCTAAGATAGTTGGGACCTGTTTATTATAGAAAAGTGCTATTTTACGGAGTTAAATTAGCATCCTCTAAATGCTTTTCAAGTGACTCCTATTTCATCGGAGAGTCTAAATAGGAAAGCCCTATTTCAAGGAGTACACTCAATGCTTAGGAAGAGTGCAATTATCCCTGTTCCTTGAGGACAGAGGAGAAAATTACTTTCCTCCATCTTATTCCTTGTCCTTAAACAGAATGGCAAACTCAGTCAGCATTTGACCTCAAGTTCCTAAAGACATTTGTGACCTACAAACCTTTCACAATGATTTCCCTGCAGTCAGAAACCCTCTGACTGAGTAGGAGATTACATAGCAACACTGGACTTAGAAGACACATATTGTAATGTTTTTTTTCCCTGTAGAAGTTAATGCTACCTTTGTGTATTTCAGTAGAACCTTACCATTTCTAATTTTGGGCACTTACCTCCGGGCTCTCTTCATCCCCAAGGGTATTCAAGAAGGTACTTGCACTAATAGTGCTTTTTTGCAATTGGATTCAATTAAAATGTTTCTGTATCTTGATGACTGGCTGATTTCTCCTTCTTCCCTTGTCAAGGCGTCAGATATTGTGAAGAGAGTATGCACAGTCCGAGGAAAACTGGGCTTCATTCTCAATCTACAAAAGTCCCAATTAAAACCTGCCCAACAAAGGCTGTTCATAGGAGCACTGTTCAACACAGAAGGGAAGAGTTCACCTGCTGGACTCTAGAGTTGTCTCTCTTCAAACGTCTCTATCCCGGCTGGAAGTCCAAGGCATCATGGCGGCAACAACAGTGCCGGTGCCTTGGGCCAGTCTTTATCTCAAACTCCTCATAAATCTCCTGTTATCGCACTGGGGTCCGGAGAGTCAATAGTTCAAGACTTTAGTCCCAGTGTCCCCTCAGATAAAACAGGATCTTCAATACTGGCTTTGCTCCAAACTGGGAACAGGTGTTCCTCACCAACCTTCAATTCCCATAGTGCTGACAATGGATACCAGCCTGTGGGGGCAATATTTCAGGGCATGGAAGAGAGACAGCCTTGGTCTCAGTTAGAGAAAGCGCATTCTTCCAACTGAAGGGAATTTTCAGCAGTGTGGAAAGGTCTGCTGCAATTTCAACCACAGCTTGAGGGGAAGAATGTGATAGTCAAAACAGAGAGCCAGATGACAAAGAGTTTCCTGAATCATCAAGGGAAAATGAAGAACTGCTGGACAGAGTGGCTCACGAGATCTGCTGCGCGGCAGATGATCATCACTTTAGTCTCAAAGCGATGTTTATTCAGGGCAGGGAGAACCTTCATGCAGACAGTCTGAGTTATGACATGACTTCATCCGTATAATTCCATCTGTCTCCTTCTGTCTTCTATCAGATAAATGTTCTGCTGGGCAATGCCTGGCTAGACCTTTTTGCATCCCCTCTGAATGCACTACTTCCCTGTTTCTGTACGGAGACTTGGTGTCAGCAGGCCTAGTCAGTAGATGTGATGTCCATTCCTTGGCCCAAGGGAATTCTGTTCGCCTTTCCTCCCATTCCTCTCCTCCTGAAGGTGCTTCAGAAGATTTGGGAAAAGGTGAAGGTCATACTAGTGCCACCCTTTTGGCCACGTTTCTCGCTATCACATCTGCCAGGAGACTGGGGGAGCTAGGAGCATTAGTCATTTCTTACACTTACCACAGAATCTTTCCTAACAGGATGGTTCTCCATCCAAAGCCTAAGTGTACCATTAAGGTTAATTCAAAATATCATGTTGCCAGTTTTTCAAGAACACCCTGGGCAAATGTCTGATTCTCCCCATGTCATATATAGGGCATTATTCACGTATTTGGATAGGACTAAGGATTTTCATGTTTTGAACTCCTTATTCGTATGCTATGGTTCAGCCAGCAAAGGGAAGTAGTTTTCTACCTCGACCCTGAGTAAGTGGGTGAGGGAAGCAGTTGCTCAGGCCTATAGATCTATAGGAGAATGTGCTCCAGAAAACATCCAACATTTAAACATCCAAGGGCACTCTACAAGAGATGTATCGACTTCTTTGGTGGAGGAATGGGTTATATAGGAGATTTGTAGAGCAGCCACATGGTCTTTGCCACATACATTTGTTGAGCATCTTTGTGTCATCAGTGCCTATTTATTTGTAAGCTTTGGTATATCCTCAAGCAGTGAGGACTGGAATGAGGAGGGTGTGTGAAGGAGTAATGAACTCATTACTTACCGATAATCTTCATTACCCTGAGCCATAGTCCTCCTCAACTCAGTCCTATACTCTTCCTCCCTCCCACCTCAGGCACTCCCCACTTGTTACTAGCAGGCCATTATAAAAGCGAGGACGGTATTTATACGTCATTTGATTCCTATCAATGAATGACTACCTTGTAGTCTGGTTTTCTTTTGGGCATGGGTAAAGGTTGGCTGGGAGGCAGGGCTCGACTCAAGCAGTGAGGACTGGGACGCAGGGTAATGAAGGTGACTGTAAGTAGAAAATCCATTACAGAGCCATCAGAATGAATGTGCCACTTGTAATGAAGGACTAAAGTCCAAACCATTCATTTTGTTGACTAATGAATATCTGGCTTTTTCTGGGAGTGTCGGCTGCCTATAATTGCTACAGAGTTGTAACATTTGTAAATGCCTTATTGACATAGCAGAACTGATTCCATCCAAGGTGGCAGTAACTACGATTTATAAATGTAATGAAAGCAAATGCCAGAATGTGTACCTGTCCTCCACAGTTTACATTTTCATCCTGACATTCTTGGTGCGGTCTTCCCCTAAACATTTTGTCTTCTGCCTTCCTGTTTTCTGAATTTCATTTTGTTGGAATTAGGACTCTGTGCACTTTAACACTGCTAACCATTGCTAATGTGCTTGTGCTCTCTCCTTAAAACATGGTAAAATTGGCTTACACCCAATTGGCACGTTTAATTTACTACATGTACCCAGGGTGTGTAAATTAATTGCTAATAGTGGTCCAGCAGCAATGATTGTGCCACCCACTGCAGTAGCCATTTAAAACCTGTCTCAGGCCTGCCATTGTAATCTGTGCGCAGCTTTAAAATGCCAATTCAGCCTGGTGAAGTAATCCTGTCAGGCCTAAACCTTCCTTCTTAGTACATATAAGTCACCCCTAAGGTAGTCCCCAAACAGTCCATAGGGTGATGTGCATTGTATTTAATAAGTAGTACATGTGTTTTTAAGTTTTACATGTTCTGGTAGTGAAAAACTCCTAAATTCTATTTTTACCACTATACAGCCTAACTCTTCGATAGGATATCTTGGGTTGCCTAATTAAATTTAAAAAGTGCTACATTTGATTGGGAACAGGTAGAAATGCCATGTTTGGTCTCAAGGGAATTGTAATTTAAAATACTCTTTATTGGTAAAAATTATACAAATGCCACTTTTAGAAAGTTGGCATTTTCTTGTCATAACCATTTGGTGCTGCAGCCGATGTACTGGGTCACATGACTGTGAATAGCTTGGTAGTTGGACGTAAGAGTATTCCTCCCAGTCAGTGAGACAAAGGGGTACAACGTGTTCGCAGGATGGGCCATCCTGCCAGAATGTGTGGGGCGAAGCTGTTTCATATCCAAATACAATCCAAAGGGCTGCCGCAAGCACACTCACAATGGAACAATGGAACTTGACACCAGTCTTTCCTCACTATAGACTACTTGGAGTCTGGACAGGAGAAGGAAGGAACTTTCCAGAACCAGATGTGGGGGTAGCTTAGACTTTCTCCCCTCTTCAAAGGCTGGCACCAAGTATAAATATTGGACCCTCAGACCAACTCTTAAGTACACTCCTGGATCTGCTGCTTGAGGCATGCCTTGTCCCTCAGAGGGCTGTTTTGCTCCTAGCAGAGGACTGCCGTGATGCTTGAGGCTTGCCTTGTACCCTCAGAGGACTGTTCAAAGGAAAGTCACACACTCAAGCACACAAAAGTTCAATCATTGGAAGTCCAACTTGTTTAAAGTGATAGGCAGTTGATAGAGAATAAATCCAGTCAACTGAAGTTTAGTTCTTCCTTTACTTCAAAGTCAGGATTACAGACAGAAAAATCCAAAACACAGCAGCTGACGTGTTTCGTCCTCCTGGATTTTTTCAAGTCTATAAAGCATAAAGTAACTGTGAGTATTCGAATCTCCTCACAGCTTCCGTTACATTAAGTAGTGTATTAAAATGTAGGATAAGTCTTTTCCAGAATGTCCACGTTATGGACAGTATTACTGGACAGTCCTCAACCCCTGTCTAATCCTTTACAATAAGGAAAAAGTATGTAGGTTTGACCTTGATAAGTCCGCTAATCTATGATATCTCCTCTATCTATGATAGCTGATCTATGATAACTTCAGCCGTAGAAACGCTGTTTCTACGGCTGAAGTTATCATAGATGAGCATAGTCCATGATGACATGATGATTAAACTTTTGTGTGCTTGAGTGCTTGATTTTTCTATGAACAGTGCAAACACACATTGTGTGGTTTGTTAATTAGCACCTAAGGTGACTAGGTGCTTATCACGACAGCACCATGTGAATATTGTTTACCTATGGACACTGTGCTCTTTACTGCAGCCCATGACTTTTAATAGATGTGCAGTCACTCAGGCGCTGTCACCAATGTTTTTTGTGTATGATTACCCTCAGAGGACTGCCTTGCTGCTTGAGGCCTGCCTTACTTCTTGAACCCAGGACTAGCAGATGTACTCAAAGGGCTAGCAGGCTTATCTCCTGAGTGAGCTACAAGGGCATAGACCTTGAACCCTGCACCTGGCCTCTGTTTCTCAAACCCCTCAAGCGGTACCCCTCCAGTTCCAGTCCCTTGGTGGTGGTGCTGAAGGTGCTGCTCCTGACTAACCCTAAAAGTTGGGCAATTATTTCCCCTAAATGTGGCCTGAGAACCAAGAGAAGGCTAGGACCTAACTGCTCGCCAATCCCCCCATGGTGCATCACTGGTTGGATGGATTTTGTGGGAGATCCCACTACGTTCTTCTCCACAGCAGCAAATCCTGTTCAGTGGGACCTCTCACAGAAGGTATCCAGCCTCATGGTTCCCTCGTCAGCTACAACCTGCAGCTTTGCTCTGCTAGAAATTTTCATCTTTCAGAAAAAGTACAAAGTCTGAACCTAAAAATCTTCACTGCGCCTCCGTCCACAGGTCCCCAGTGAAGATACTTCTTCCTCGGACACTGCCAGCTGGCTTTCCCCACGGAACATTGCCTTCTGGGGAGTTTTTCTTTGAAATTTCTTCTATGTCCGAAGATAAGCTGAGACCGGGCATATTCCACCTTGTGTAACCAAACCCTGCTCAGTTGTGGTTGGCCTTAACTTTTGGCCCCTGTTTCGCACTACCATATACCTGCGGTTGGTGCTTTGATCTTTTAGGCACTACTTTTCAATTAAAACTTTAAAAATTCATAATTCCAGTTCTGTTGATTGGATTTAATTAATTTTGTTGCCATTTTATTTATGTCAAAGACAAAATCCCTTTGGACTCCTTCTTAAAGCATACCAATTCATCCAAATAACACACATACCATATTCAATTCACCAACAATCACAAGAAACCAAAACCATAATATAAAATAGTATTACATTTTATTTTATGTATAATCCCCACAGGATTCAAAATATATACACTTTAAAAGTCAAATTCATATAAAAACATTGATTTTATCACAGATGATCCTATACAAGTAATTATAAAAAAAACACAATCTAAAAAACTGTAACACTTCTTGGAGATATGAAAAAAATGTGGGAGAAAATGGTAAAATTGGCATATCCAATATTAATCATAAACCATGCTCAATCAGCACTCAATCATGTAATTTATTTTTTTTCCTTTTCAATTGACCATCGGAGTGCTAGTATGTCCTTCCCATGTAGGGTAGCAACCAATATGAAGTAGCGATGCGTTTCGGTGGTCTATTCAAATTCACCACCTTCTTCAGGCTTAATATATCAAATTAATATCCCCTCATATGATCTTAAACAATGTACAAAAAACATACAATTAAAATAATGTCCTTCATTGTAATCATTAGATATAATACATATTTAACACTAGGTCAAAACAGGACAATTTATTAACATTTTCATACTCAAAATACATTTATATTACAGTCTTGGTCTCATATATCAAAGTTCACATATCCATATCCAACATACAAACTCATCAATCATACATATTTTACAACTCATATTTATACATTGCTCATATTCGAATACTCATAAAAGTACAAAGTTATGTACCAAATAGAGTTACCCACCCATGAAATGGTGTATAGAAATAAAGAAGGAGATCTATTTCTTCCTTCAAATTGGTTATAATCCTCTTCACACACCACTCGCAAAGAATAGGGGATGTGGACCTCTATATCATCCCTGAATTGAAAATAATAAAGATATAGAGATATACTTCAACATTCTTGTTCTAATGATTCCCTGACGCTTTTAATGCTTCTAAGTATATGCTGCCAATTATACCTTAGTCAGACTTACAATGTTTCTTGTCATCCTTTCTATTGGGTAATTCAGAATAAAACCATAAAAAGACTCTGCCTTTGTTCCCTGCAAACGTAAAAAATGATAATGATTATACTCATTCGCAGTTTTAATCAATCCATAAGGCCCTCAATTACTAATCTTGTCCACTGATCTAACCAAAGAAATTTCTACCTGTGGGGTAATCCAAAGTCACACCTCCACTGTAGCTGTAGTAATATATTTCTTCAAGAACCTTTCCTTATCACGTCGCACTAGCTTGATTTTCACACGTGCGCGTGCCGGTCCCAAACAAGCTGCCTATATGTGAAAAGATCACACCATTAGACCGATAGACGTGTTGTTGCCAGTGCAATCATTTCAACCAATATTCCTTCATTATTATAATAAATTGTGAAATAACCCCACCGGTTCATACTTAAATGTCTATCAATAAAAAGACGATATATTGCTCATTCGTGAACAATATGTCTATCCATTGCTTCCCACTGTCAATGTACCTATCGATATTATACTATGCCATACAGATACCCCAAAAAAAGGGGAGAATACCAAAGATAAACCACATAAACTTTCCATTAAGGGGGAAAAAATCCGCCTGTACCCACTAACTAAGGTCGTGCCTTCACCCATGTTTAACAAAGATCTCATCCAATACAAGGAACCCACGTTTAATAGTTAATTGGTATGCTTTAAGAAGGAGTCCAAAGGGATTTTGTCTTTGACAGAAGTGTCTGATTTTGGTGTCCTGTCCCTTTGGTGTGTGGGACCCCTCTCCTATATTTTTGATTTTGCCATTTTATTTATGACATTTTCTCTATTGGTGTGGGGGTTTTTGTGTTGTGTTTTCACTTTGTTAATGTTTGTGTGCTGCGTAAATACTTAACCCAGTTCCATTTAAGTTAAGCCTGACTGCTTTTGTGCCAAGCTACAAGAGGGTTAAGCACAGGTTAATTTATTGACTTTTGTCATTCACCCTGACAAGGATTGTGATTGTTGCTTGAGTGGGGATTGCATCCCCCCCTCAACCAAAACCCAATTTCTGACAACTGCCCTTGGTTTTAAAAGCTGCACAGTTTATATCTTCAAACAACTGAGCTGCAGGTATTAAGGGAGCACATGGAGACAGTTTTCACCTTGAGAAACCTTTGTGTGGGGTAAATAACGTTTTTAAATGTCTGATTATTTTATCATTTACATAAGTATGTTTTATACAAATGTTAACATATGCACAGTTTTTGGGCCATGATCCATTAAAACAAAAAAATATACGTGCGGGTGAGTCTGTATGTCTGCGTGTGCTTGTGTGCATGCATATATTTTTGGGGGCAGAGACATAGGGATGTGTTAATTTTTGTGGGTAGTCTAGGCTTTGCCCAGGTATGCAAAACCGTAAATATGATGCTAATGACTACTAGAAAACACGTGGTGCAATGATTTGTTAAAGATGTTCCCCCTTGCAGAGGATGCAAACATTCTGCCTGCTTTGTTCTGTTTTTTTTTACAACTGCAGATATTTTCTTGGGGAGACAGAGTAGATGATATTAGACCATTTGAGCCTGGATAAGAGCTTTTGTCAGCTCATCTCAGTAGTCAAGAAAGAGAAGGGTTTTATAAAATCGTTGAATGGACAAAAAGCTAACTTTCCTGCCAAATCTGAACAGAGGGATAATAAACCGGTCGCCAGAAAAAAGCCCTGAAAGATATTTCACAAAAATGGAAAGGGTTCTTCATTGTCCTGTGTTGTTGTGTCAGATTGAAGGGTCACATGAAACAGACTACATGCCAGAGAGCAAGGTTACTGTTTTAGGGGCCTCGGACTGCAGGGGTCTTGGTCCTGCATGTTCAGTTTCTTTACCTTAAATTTACCACAGGTAGAAGGGGAGTTTTAATGTCAGTTCTTCTACTTATTCAATGTTTGTTAATACGTTGAGCTCACCCAAACAACTGTAGTGGCCACTGTGCTACTTTAAAACTTACACTGGCCCTTTTATTCCACTAGGCACTTGCCACCCCTATGGCACACCACGATCTGGCTGTGCTGACACATCAGCGTTCAAAAATTCACACTGTTCCTTCTCTCTTCCTCTTTCCTTACCCTTCTTCCAAAGGACATACCTTTGAATGATCTAAAGAGAATCTCCGATGCATAAACACTTGCACATACTGCACAAGCATGCACACAAACAGTGGCAGCTGAAAGGACACAAACAATGTCCCGCATCTGAGATGGTGTGGACAATTTGCGCACCGTCCTGGGGCACATGTTGTAAGATGTGCTGGGGGTGGCAGGGACACTCCTGAGGTCCATCTTACAGGGGAATCATTGACAGCGTCTCTGCGCACATCTTTCCTTTAGGGTGAAGTTGTATTGAGCCTGTGTGGGTTTAATAATACAATCGACATTGAAACATTTCCTGCTGCTAAGTTTGAGCGTTATATAAAAACGTGCCTTCCGATTCCGAGGAAATGCTAAAGTATCAGAGCTGATCAATGATACAGCGGATGAGAGGGGAACTCGTACACTATGGAGGCAATCATTATTTGATTTAGAATGCCAAGCTTACAGAGTTAGGAATTAGGAGATTTGTAAATGTAACATTAAAAGAAAGCTTCATGTTTAGCAGCTCATGCTGTCCAGGATGACCTTGAGACTCCTGCCACTGGCCTGTTTGTGTCTCAAGCAATTATATAGTATAGGAATGGTAGATAGTATACTTAAAATAAAGAGAGTGTTTCAAACATGTCTGTAGTGAGCAGAGGATTATGAAACAATATTAACATAGGTGGGTTGTCTGTGTTAAACTCTATTTAATGAAATCCAAGACTATTCTAATCTTTGTACATAAATGTCTCTGATTCTAGACAGTGGTTTATGGGAAGTGTATATTCTATGTATTTGAAACAAAAATAAAGTTTAAAAAATGTGTTTTACTTTTAGAACACTATTTACATGTCAAATGAATGATTCTAGCGTGCACAATTTTTGACCAAAAAGAGACGAGGGTAAATTAGCAGATTTAGATATACATTTAAAATACATCCTGCTCAATCTATGGAGGTGCCAGATATAGTTATAGCGGGACGGGACCTACAGCATTTGGAAAAAATGAAATATTTAACCTCTTACATGCAAGAACCTACCAATATTCACTTTAACTTTTAATGTTTGGCATTAGTCACCGTTCTCACCCTTTTGTGTCTCAGTAGTTACACATTTAAACAAGCATACAGTTGCCACCACTGAAAATGTGCATTTTAGCTCCTCTCTCAAACCTATGAAAGGGTTCCCTTAACCTACCTATATCTGTTTTGTGCGTCTGCTTCTGAGAGAAATTCCCATCATAATACCTCAACTTCATTTAATTGAATTGGGTCCCCCTGCTATCCTAACAAAAATATGGTTAAGTTTGCCTTGTAAACGTATATTGTATTGCCTCAGAATGGAAATGAATTGCCTCATGGCAAAGCTTAAGATAGAATCTGAAGAACTCTGATCTACCTCAGTTGTACCTGCTTCACTATCCTCGATCTTGCTGATATGATTTGCCACTTGCCTTTCTTTGATTTTCCAAGTGAGAAAAATCCCATTCCCTGTTTACTGTTTAAATTACCCCCTGAAACATTGTTTGTCAGTACACTATTTCCATCTGCACACTGGTATATATAGCTTCTTCTCTGCTATTGATTCAATAATGAGGTATTGCGCAAACAGATCTTGGATATGAGGCAGATTCATTTTAAAGGAGATACCTAGCCTCTAACTGTGTTTGTGAACTCCTAATAATAGCAATGCTCCTTGAAGGCCTCTTCTACCACACTGGACCTTGGTGGATTTCAAACTAAATTTTAAACAATCTCTGATATTCTCCTATGAACTGTATACTGTAGCCAAATCAGAGAAGAGTTATGATTGGCCTCCCAGAACAACCTCATAGGATATTTTTCACCACCTAAATAAAATATAATAAATAAAGGGCAAGGGTCAGATAAGGTTGAAAGGGATATTAGCCTCAACACCGTCCATTGGATCCTATTCACAAAGGAAAACACACACGGGTAAATTTACACTTGTAAATTTATCTTACGCTTTTGAGTAAATGCACAGCTTTTGTCTATTCACCATTTCCCAGTCGAAATTCACTCAAAATGTAGACTTGTTTGTCACCACACCCAAAAACCAGGAGTGGAGCCTAATTTAGGACCGTAAAGTTACAACTAGTAACTGTACAACAGTTTTTTACATATCAGCACACTTGACAGAGGTCTCTGCCATCGTGTTGGAGATCTCAACCTGCGGGATGGAGATACCCACCTGCAAGGCAGAAGTCTCTGCCAATGAGGTGGAGACCTCCCTATGGTAATGTATTGAGGAAAAGTTTAAAAACCAATTACCTTTAAAACTTTAATTTTTTTTAAAAATATTACAAATACTTTTATGTTAAATTTTAATGTAAAATATATACAAATTTAGTTTAAACTTAGAACGATTTAAATATCATTTTATATTATTGTTAACTTTAGATTCAATAATTAATTTTAATATATCAAATTAATATTTTATCATTTAAAAATATATTTGTAAGTATTTTTTGCCACCTTCAGTAACATTTTACTTGTATACACAATGTATAAAAAAGATAAATGCTATGAATTACTTTATGGTTTCAAACTCTGAGCTGATCAGCTATCCTGCATATGCGGTGGTCTACTACTAGCCTGTCAGTGGATAGACAGGTCACCTGATTCTACGGTATTTTGAAAAGTGCCCGATTTAGGGCCCGATTAAGGGGCCGATTCCGATTTCGGCCGGTAGGGCTCCGAATCGGATTCGGCTTAACCGGATCCGATTCGGAGCCCTATTGCCCGACCGAATCGAACGTGCGTCCGGGCGAGCGAGTACGATGCGAAATCGCCGACCGACTCGTCCGGGCATCCCGACCGCTCCGACCGACTCGTTCTCGGGTCTAACCGCACCGACCGACTCGCTCGGACTCGACTCGCACCGCGCAATGGAGACGTTCCCCGGCCGGGTAAGTACGATGCGCGCCGCGAGCAGTCCAACCGAGCCGCGCACTCCGGCTCCAAAGAGCAGTCGGAGCCGTACTTTGAGGGTCCGTGTCGGACCCCCCTGCACGCGTAGCCGCGTGAGTCGCACACAGGGGGGACCCATGGGTCCCCCCTACCTGTGTGTGTACGGCGCGAGTCGCTTTGCCGCGTACACGCTGTAGGGGGCCCCCTTGTCCGCCTCGCACCCATTGAGTCAATGGGAGCCCGCTTACGCGTTGTGCGACAGGCTCCCATTGACTTCAATGGGAGTCCGACCGGCTCGAGTGCGATGGCATACGTGCGCATCGTACTCGTTCGGTCGGGCTGCACGGGTCCGATTCGGTCGGAAATCTCTCCGGGTCTGGCTCGGTCGGAGAGATTTCCGACCCGAATCGGAATCGGCCCCTAAGAGTTTACCAGTGCAGCAGTGGCCCCGCCCGGCCACCGCACATCCAAACCCATGGTCAGGCCACCCGCCAGATTACGAGTTAAACTTGTGTCTGGCTGGCTTTTTCTGATGTTTCCCCCAGCGGTGCCTTTAAAAAACTGTTCCTGCATGGCATGGACTCGAAAGTCATGCCATGCAGGAACTGATGTGCATGCACACAGGAGAGCATATGTTGTGCCCCCCTGTGTGCATACACAGGGCAAGAGGCACAAGGGGGCACTGTAGGGCCCCCTTTATTTCCTCTCTGCCAAGGTTTTCTTGGAGGAGGAACCACCATGAAAACCCTGCTCTGTGAAAACCCTGGTGGAGAGGAAACTCGTAATGTGCTTGGCGGGACCACGTGGTCCCGCCAAGCATATTGCAGCCTCTGGACCGCCTCACCATCTCCAGGGAATGGCGGTTCCCTGGCAGTGCCGGCGGTTCCATGGCAGTCCCATCACCTTAGTTATAATCGGGCGGTCAGGAGATCGCCGCACCACCATGATTCTGGCGGTCCTCAGACTGCCAGACTCGCAATCAGGGCCTTAGAGTTTAGCAGATGGGTTACTCCATTACAAATGTGATGGATGATCCGTCCTCCTCACTACAAGTTTATAATACACTATGGCACTTGTAATAAGGTGGATGGGATATCCACAATGTTTGTGACCGAATAATCCATCTGCAAAACTGTAACTCAGGCATTCAGCATTTTAGAGGCTAAATTTGAGAAGCCAGCCTGGAGAAGTCAGCTGACAATTAGACTTTTAGGTAGCACACAGTGTTTCCCCACAAGGGTAAGATAATCCATAGTCCTTGATGAGATCGCACAGGGTTTAATGTAGAGATTGAACATGCCTGGAGCTAGAATGGAGCATTGATGGATACCTTGGAAGACAGCAGCAGGGTTGGAAAGTGCATGATCCATTTTGATATCCTGCAAGTGGTTGTATAGAAAGGACTTGAATCATTTCAGGACATCCCCATCAAAGTTCATGCAGTCATGTAGGGTTTGTACAAGAATTTTTTGGTTGACAATCTCTAAGACCGAGTTGAGAGGTCAAGTAAGATAAGTAGAGATGAATCACTGTTGCCTATGATTCTAAGGGCATCATCTGTTAATTGCAGGATGTCTGTTTCCGTACTTCAGTGTACTCTGTAGCCAGACTGGAATTTGTCCACCAGATTGTTGTCATCGAAAAACTGTTTTAGTTAGATGTTGGTGCAGCTTTCCAAGATTTTGGCCAGGAAGGGGTGCCTTGAGATCGTGTGGTAATTGTTTAGGTTCAGAGAATTGCCCATTGTTTTTTTTAGAAGGAAAGATACTTATTCAATTTTTAAGCAATCATAGCAAATGCCTTGTGAAAGAGAGATTTATGAGATTGGATTAGTGCAGTGTTAGAATGCCCCACAATTCTCTTGAACTAGATTGGCCGGTAGGGCATCGAGGAAGTGACTATATGCGTTTAGATTGGAGATGATGGGCCAGATGTACGACCATTGGATTTAGCACCTCGCAATTTGCGACAAATTGCGAGGCGCTAAATCCAATGTACAACAGTGTCAGAGACACTGTTAGCGATTCCCAATGCGGTCGCAAAATGCGAGGCTCATCAATATTCATGAGCCACTCGCAATTTGTGACCCCATTGGGAATGGCCAGCCTCACAGGGATGGTGGCCTGCTGGGGTCAGCAGACCACCATGTCTGTGACTGCTTTTTAATAAAGCAGTTTTTTTTTTAATGAAACATTTTCGTTTCATTTTTAAGGGCAGGTAGTGGTCCCTGGGACCACTGCCTGCCCTTAAAAAATATTTTCCCCTGCATTCACAAAGCTTCCCGTTTGCGAGTGCTTTACCACCCTTCTAAGAAGGGTGGTAAACTGCGACTGTTTTTCAACCGCAATTGCAGTCGCAAAAGAGTCATACATAGCTGGAGGACTCGCTATTAGGAAGGGACGCCCTCGAAACGCCCCTTCCTAATAGCGACTCGCTATTCCTATTTTGCGAGTTGCAAATAATTTACGACTCGCAAAATAGGAATAGTACATTGCCAACTCGTTTTTTGCGGTCGCAAAGGGGTCTGCAACCCCTCTGCGACCGCAAAAAACGGTCGTACATCTGGCCCGATGTTTTTTAAGTTTAAATGTAGACCAGATATCTGATTTCTTGTTCAGCCTGCAACATTCAATAGCAGGTTGGACTGGAAGGGTTGCTTTCAAATTGTTAGTGCATGCAAAATCCTCACATTTCTTTTCTCGATCCTGTAAGGCTAGAGTTTATTTCGATTTTATGACTTACAAATTGAAAAGACTAGAGAAACTAGCACACACTGACTAAAACATACCTGACAAACATTACTACTGGAAGCTCATATACAAAGCACATACTCCAGGCTCTGACCTCTTCTCTTTGTGCTGAAAGATGTTGTGGTGCAAGTTTTTACCTACATTTGTGTTGTGTGTCATTGTGTGTCTTTATGTGTATGTTTTCGACATACAATGTGGTATGATGTGTCTCTTGTGCATTGAGTTATGTTAGATGTGATATCAGCCATATTTTTAAAGTTCACTAAGAATTTATATATTTATAATTTTATATTTATGCACATCTGTTATATGTACATGTTTTAATGTGATTTATGTACGATTCTACAATGTTTACAGTCATATGACTATTTTTTTAATTGCTTTGTTGTATTTTTTTCTTAAACATTTGATTAAGTGATTTGTTTAAGCGTCTATATTGTTTACAGTTATATGACTATTTTTGGATCAATTTAAGTTTTATTTAATTTCTTGGTAAATATTTTTTACAAATGAACAATGTCGTGAATATGGGTGTCTACAATATATGTAATATACCTTTTTTCTTTTATTTATTTTTATTGTTTCAAGAAGTTGGACTTTGTTCTGGTAGTCATATTGTCTGTCGTCATCTATTTGTGAATGATTCTCGTGTAGTAAGTGTGAGTAACCATGTGTGGAGTATGATTATCCAAGGTGTGGCTGCTATAGATTTGAGGTTGTTTGGGCTGTAGTACTACTGGTGTAGATTCGGGTGTACATTTAGTGAATTGCAACTGACCCAACCATTTATAGTGCTCCTAGATCAGTCCTGAAGATCAGCATTACAACAGGGGTAAAACATTGTGACTCAGGACTTTGGTGAATTGGGCTAAATATATAGGACAGGCATAGGCAGGAATCTCTTGATGTACCTTAGAAAGCTGCATTCAGTAGTTCATAAAGTAGTACTACTGGAGTACTACTTCATGTACATTTGTGAATTGGCTCCATTGCATTTCCATTGGTCTAGTAGGCATTCATATTTAATATCTGTTTCTTAATCTTAGACTTTTCTGATAGTCCAGGCTTTGGCTTTTGACTTCACTTTTCAGTTTTGTATTCCTTCCCACCTCACAAGCTTCCTGAGCCTTCTTGTTTATGGCTCATGATTGCAGGTAACAGGCAGGCGTGAACAGCCTTTCCAGCCTTGCAATGTTTTGGACATAATTCCATGAAGATGTAGATAAAGGTGTAACACGCACCCTAAAATGTAAGTGAGAGAAAGAAAGAAACCCCTCCCAACCTGCTTATGCCTTTCTAAAACCTTGTCACACATGGAAAAAAGGCCACAATTACAGTCAAACCCCCTGACAGAATAATAGATAAGGTGCTAATATCAGGAATGCAGGGAACTCAATCCCTCAATCTTCAAATACATCCATAAATTTACAAAACATCTTAGCCCCTGAGAACTCATTGAGGACTTAAACTTCATTCTTCCAAAGCAAACTATCCTGGTGGATGACCTGGTGTGCTTAAATTCTAGAATGAGGGTAAACTTTGCAGTTTAAAAAGAGAGAATGATAATGATTTCAAAGGAGTACCTGTTAGGCCTGGCATCCTGGGCATGGTTTCCCCCTAATGTTTTGCCCTCAGACCTCCTGTTTATGCCAGCTTTGTTTTTGCCTTACATAGGACTCTACGCACTTTACCACTGCTAACCAGTGCTAAAGTGCTTATGCTCTTTTCCTAAAACATGGTAACATTTGCTTATACCCAATTGGTATATTTTATTTACTTATAAGTCTCTAGTAAAGTGCACTAGGTGTGCCCAGGGCCTGTAAATGAAATGCTACTAGTGGACCTGCAGCACTGATTGGGCCACCTACTTAAGTAGCCCTTTTAACATGTCTCAGGCCTGCCATTGCAGAGCCTGTGTGTGCAGTTTTAACCTGCCATGTTGACCTGGCAAAATAATCCTTTTTCCAGACCCAAGACTTTCATTTCAATAGATATGACACCCCTCAGGTAGGCCCTAGACAGCCCCAAGAGTACAGTGTATTTAAAAAGTTGGACCTGTACTTTTAAGTTCTACATGTTCTGGTTGTGAAAAACACTTAAATTGGTTTTTCACTACTACAAGGTCTATCTATCCCACAGGATCACATTGGAGTTGCCTTATTACCTTTTATAAGTGTGATTTCCAAATGGGAAGAAATAATTGGTTCATGTTTGATGTGTCTGGAATCCTAATTTGAAATCCTAATTTATAGTGAAGTCGGATTTTAAATCACAGCAGGCTTTTAATTGAAGCTTTTGGGCTCTTCATGGGCCCATTCACACAGGAACCATGCTGCTTGCACCGAAAATCAGTGCGAGAAGCCGACAGCAGCACTGACAGCCCATGGGGGCTGCCAAAGTGAAGCTCCAGTTCATTCTTTAAAAATTCCTAACTCCGGTTCTACTGATTGGATTTTTGTCATTTTGGTCTTGTTTTATTTATTCAATTTCGCTCTATTTTTCTAACCTGTGGGATCTTTTTGTATGGTGTTTTCACTATTTTAGTGTACATATACTCTACACATTGCCTCTAAGTTAAGCCTGACTGCTCTATGTCAAGCTACCAGGTGGTTGAGCACAGGTTAATTTGGGGTTTGCTTGTGCCTTATCATGACTAGGATTGTGGTTTCTAATTGACCAGGGCTCAGACCCAGTCAAACTGTATCCCAATTTCTAACAGTACCCCTCAGCAGTTGTTACTGATCTGGTCACCCTTGCCTTCCACAGAACCTTTTTTATGTAATAGTCTTTAAGAAATGGCAAGGAGGGCTACCACTATTTGATTTCAGGAAGGAGATGAACAAGATCACACAACAGTAGAATTTTGAAGGGTGTCAGCATGATCCAGTATAAGGATTAAGTTGTTAAAAAAATGTTTACATTTCCATGTCTCCCTGGGTATCTTCCAGAATTCCAATAAACTGAAGCTTTGATCTCTATGATTAAAACTCTAGGTCCTCACTTTTGCATTGCAGTTTGTGAATTGAAGAATCTGGTTCAGTCTTCTAAAGTTACAGACCATCTACATTTACAAGGATACCTCCAATTTCTTTGAGCATGGTTTCCAGGATTCAAATTGATTTCTGTTCCTTTTTGCAATAGTTTCAGAGTTTGACAGGAGCCTTCCAACAAAAGCACCACTCTGGTTTGCGCTTTTTCCACCCTGTATTATGGGATCCATTATGTATGGAGCAGACTGGATTGTTTTTACCTTTAGGCTCAGCAATGTCAAGAGAAGAGAAGTGATTTGATAAGATTTAAGCCTCCAACAATTCCTTCCTAACTTGCTGAGCATGAATCTCACACATATTTACACCTGCCCTTGCCATATTCCATACACAGAGTTTCTTAACAAGCAATAAGAGAAGACTTTGTCATAGAATCAGTATGTAAAGGAGGCTCAATCCTAACCGATACCACTTTTGGTATATAGATATGTGATGCTGCTGCATCTGAGTGATGCTTGGGCACAGATAAAGAAGGGAAATAAGCTGCTGGGGGAAGGAGGCAGCATTATTTGATTCAGCCTTAAGTCCTGCTGGGACAGTCTTTTGTCCCAGTGCTGCATTTTACTGCTGATTGACCAAGGAAACAGTGGACCGGGGCAGCAGTTCTTGATCTTCTGAATCCCCTGCATTAAGCATGGTAGTGAAAAGAGAAGCATCATTTAAATTAGTTTGTCTGAGTCGGCCTCATCAACCCAATTTCCACTACAAGGACTGGCTTGTAATATCCCCTGTGCCCAGGGAAGTGGCTTCCAGAAGACAAATTATTTCTCTTGAGAGGACCCTCCCATTAGCACTTAACCTTTGCATGATATTGTCAATGGCTTGATCTAATGCAGAGAGAAGTTGTACTAATTTTATTAGGTCCAATTTGCTACTTGCTTCCTTCCTGGAAGGACTTTCCTTATGTGGTTTTGGATTTGGGGCAGATAACAGAAAATGTAGACAGGAGCCTAGATGACTCAAAATTTGCTGAGAAGCAGGGTCTATTAGGAAGCACATGCTACTATCATCTAGTTTATTGGTGGCAAATGTTGCCCCCTATATGTTTTCTATTGCCTGGATTGGAAGTTGGAAGGGACACCCAACCTCTGCCTCTCCATTTCAAGCCATTTACTTTTTTTTCCGTCCTCTCTCTTAGTGTCACCTGATCATTTTTGTGCTTAGCTGCAAAATTTTCGATCCTTGTAGACCTTCTGAGTCAACATCTTCAACTTCCTCCCTGAGGTTGCGTTTCCCATGCTGTGAACAGGTTATGCTGTCCCCTGGAGCCAGTCTGCTTTGGAACCTTTTGTTGCATGTGCTGACCCGGATAGGGTAGCACAGAACAGCTGCAGCTCATTTTGCTTCCTTATGCTCCCTGGGATTGGCATAGGATAGCCACTCAGCTGATGGCATGGCCCTGAAAACATAATTAAATACTGTAATGCTCCCTCAGGAGGCCCCAGGGGTAGAGTTGCTTGCAGACTGAACTTCGCTAGCATTTCTTAAAGCAGAGGCATAATGAAACTTGAGGATTCCCCCTGCAGAGTACATGGAGAGGGCCCTCATGCTCCCAACCCAGTCAGGAGCTCTCAAGCCTGAAAGTGCACTGTGCTGGAGGGGGCCCACTTGAGCTCGGGGGGCCCCCCTCGATTGCAGGGGCTGTGGTGGCTATTGTTACACCACTATCTTGATGTATTCTGAACAATAGTGTGAAACTTCCTGGCCAAAAAATATGACAACCAGGAATCTGGCAAAGGCATTTTTCCGCAATTCACACCAAGGGCTTGGTTTGCACCTCCAATCCCCACTGTGCACAGAGCTCAGGCACCCTGCTGCCTCCTGAAGCTCCCTAAAGCCATTTTCTATGTTCCTCATTCTGGGAAGGCCTTGACGAAGGCTCATGTGTGATGCGGTCCTCTGCTGGGCCTATTGCAGACTGTTCACTGGCTCTTCTCTGACTGGAATTGATAGAGGCCTTGCAAAGATCATATAATGAGTTTTGTCCCTAACAAATGCCAAAATCCTGCTTTCAGTAGCACGAACAAGGGTTCAGGAACCACCCCGAATGTTTTCTGTGGGTTTGCACATTGTAAGACACTGACTTTTTAATCAATATATAGGGCGACATTTGTTAAAAAGCAATTGTTTGACTTTTATTTCAAAATGTAAATGCCAGAATGTTGGAACCTACAACATATTAAGCGTCCTTGCAAAAAGTTGGAGCTTGCCTAAAAATATGTTTTTAAATCTTCATCAGGGAGAACCCGTTTTCCTAGACCCTCACCAGTTCAGTAGATGTCACCTGCAGATTCCCACCCTAGAAAGAGATTTACTTTCCCCTTTGTAGAAGTATATCTCCTGTCTCTTCTAGGGTGCCAGTGAGCTGAGAAAAATGTTGTCAATTGGAATACTTGTAATATTTGGCTACTTATATAACATAATTTGAAAAATAGTTTACATATACTATTTTTGCATAGATATTCATTTAAAATTGGTCTTCAATTTGTCGACCTCAGAATAATGAAACTCACGCATTGTCGCATATCTTACCTATGAATGTGAAACTGATAATTTTATTTAGAATGGGAAGTTAATCGACGGAAATATATAGTGCAAAATCTACCAGGAAATAAATTGCTTTATATGGCGAAGCTTTGTGAAGACCGGCAAGTCTACGGTGCTTTACATGCTGGCATACAATGGCTTTATCCTAGTAGATATTAGCAATAATAATTAGGTACTTTATATTCTTGGCACATATATTTTGAGGGTTTGTTAAGTGACAGAGGAACAAAAGTGGGACTTTAGGGGCAGATGTACATAGACTTCCATTTGCGATTTCCTAATAGCCAATTTTTGCAATTTGCTATTAGGAAATCACAAACAGCTATGTACAACAGTGTGTTTTACACAGTTTTTCGATTGTCAATGGGTTGCAAGAGACATTCCTCATTATTATTCATGAGGCAGGTCACAATTTGTGGCTGATTGGGAGTGGGCGGCACTCACAGGGATGGTGGCCTGTTGGGATCAGCGGACCACCATGTCTGTGACTGCTTTTTAAATAAAGCAGTTTTTTATTTTGAGATGTAGCCTGTTTTCCTTAATGGAAAATAGGATGCATTTAAAAAGGAAAATGGAAAGTTTCCTTTTCATTTTTTAAGAGTAAGCAGTGGTCTTTGCGAATGGATTACCACCAACTTCAAGTTGGTGGTAACTGCCAATGTTTTGCAACCGCATACCCGGTCACAAAACATTGCTACATACCAGTGTGACTCGCTATTAAGAAGGGACGCCCTTGGCATGCCCTTTCCTAATAGCGACTCACAAACCCAATTTGCGAAACGGTAATAGCTTACCAAATCACAAATCGGGCTTTGTACATTTAAAAATGCTTTGTTCATGTCGCAATTGCGAATCAGGCCGTTTGCGAGCTGAAAAAAGCTTCGTACATCAGGCCCCTAGTCGTAGCACAGTATTGAAAATTAGGATTATATACTCATTATTTTCTAGTGCATCACACAGCATCAGAGAGGCATTGACTCTTCAGTATCACAAATATTTGCTTCATTGCATTAAGTTCTTTTAATCTGGCACAAGAATATAGCTCCAAAGTTCCAATAGTGCAGGTGAGGCGGGCTTCAGGGAATGTGAGGGGAAGCATGCACCCTAATTATGCTGTGTGAGAAATTGGGTTTTTGATCAAGGGGGTTGAAGATCCTTCTCCAATAACAACAACAATCCCTGTCAGGGTGACCCACACATATCAATAAATCAACGTGTGCTTAACCTTCTGGTAGCCTGGCACAAAAACAGTCAAGCTTAACTTAGAGGCATTTTGTGAAATATTTATGCAGCACACCAACAGCAATAAATTGAAAACATAAAACAAGAAAAATCCCAATCCAATTTAGAAAAATATAGTATAATTTCATAAATTATATGACACTAAAACAACAGAAATCCAATCAGTAGAGCCACAGATATGCAATTTCAAAGATTTAGGTAAATATAGCACACGAAAGCACAAAGTGTCACTCACGGTTACCTGGTCGTGCTATAGTGGGTAAAGTTCAGTAGTGTAGACTGTATAAAGAGACCAAGTTAGTTTCGCTGTCAAAGTTACCTTCTCAAAGTCTGGTGCGAAGAGTCCAGTTCACGGTAGAGGAGCCTGTGAGGAGAAGGGAGAGTGTGGTGAATGGTCGTTGCTGTAGCACAGATGGTTCTGAAAATTCCTTCCTCCCTGCCCTGGTCCCCCATGTTTGGGGTGTCAAAAGGCCAGTGTGACGTTCTTTGTGAATGTAAGAGGCAGACCCCTATTGAAACGCAAGTGATGTAGAGTACAGGTTCGCACTGTCCATCCTGCCAACACCCAGTCCCCATTTCTGACACTGTCTGGGAGGAATACAGAAAGGCCATCTGCCAACCATACCTCAACATGTGATCCTGAACACAGGCTGCAAGCACCAAATGGTTAGGACAGGAAAATCTCAACCATCTAAATGTGGAATTTTCAGAACTTGAATTAAAATCCGACTTTACCATTAAAGAGGATTTTAAATTGCAATTCGGTAGACACCAAACATGATATTTTGACCTGTTCCCAAACAAAAGTCATCACTTAAAGGTAAACCAATGTTGTCCTATAGGAGAGGTAGGCCTGACAGTTGTGAAAAACTAGTATTTTATAACCAGGACATGTAAAACTTAGAAGTATATGTCCAACCCTTTAATACAATGCCCTATGAGCTGTTTAGGGCCTACTCGAGGGGTGATTTTGTATGTACTAAAAATTGAGTTTTAGCCTTGGCAGAAGGTTTATTACGCCAAGTCAAATTGGCAGTTTAAAACTGCACACAATGGCAGGTCTGAGACATGTTTTAAAGGGCTACTCAAGTGGGCAGCAAAATAAGTACTGCAAGCCCACAAGTAATATTTAATTTACTGTCCTTGGGGTCATGTTTACCACTTTACTAGGGACTGGAAAGTAAATAATATGTGCCAATTGGGTGTAAGCCAATTGTACAAAGCTTAAAGGAGAGAGCCCAAGCAGTTTGGCACTGGTTAGCAGTGGTAAAGTGGAGAGAGTCCTAATAGACAACAAAAACAGGTTTAGAAAACAAGAGGGGTAAAGGCAAAAAAATGTTTGATGGGAATCCTGCAGAGAGGGCCAAGTCCAACATGCTGTATTTTACTAATTGTAGTAGTGCATTGGTACTAATTTCGCATGGTTTAATTAGAGCAGAATGCACCCTTGATACACCATAAGTGGAGCACACAATTCTTTTATTGGAGCCTACATAATTTGGGCAACAGAGAAATATTCCTCCTCAATAATTATGGCAGACCCTAAAGTATTGGAAAATGTCTATAGGTGCATTTACACTAGCCTGTAGGTGTCACTATATTTTCAAAGCTGTAATGTAAAATCAAAAAATTTTCCATTACCACATTTTCTCCTAAAATGGCTCGGTGGAGAAGGTCACTTTCAAACACCTATCTCTCATTTCCAAATCCACTGTGAAATTTTGATAGTCCCCAAAGCAAACATCTTTTCATTTGCTTGCTTATTTTTGAGCAGGAGCCATTGGACACTCCTTTCCTTGTACCACATCTTCATCTCTGCAGCTTCAAGGTTCTGCAAGGATTCCATTGTCATTCCTGATCCATTTTCTTACCCCATCAGTGCTTATCTTTGTCTGTATTGTATCCCTACAGATTAATGAACATTTTTCTTTCTTATTCAACTCTAACCCAAAAGACTAAGGCCCAGCCTTACTGAGATCAGTTGAGGTGGGATTTGGCTACTTTTATGGCGCGGCCCCAATGCAAAATCTTTTTTCGCATTTACTAAACCGCAAAAAGTTATGTGACTTTGCATGGCTAAGTAAGCACAAAGTAGTGCAATGCAGCGCATAGAGCTGCATTATGTTACTTTGAGTCAGATAGACATTAAATGGGTGAAGCATGAGCTTTTCCATGCATTCATCCATGTATTTTGATGCAAACCCAGATTTACAAAGACTTGTAAACCTGGGTTTGCTCCAAAATTGTGCGTCTACCTAATGGAGGCGTAACATCGAGAAATATCTTTATTTCTCCTTGTTGCTTCCTCCCTGCATGTGTTGATGTATGCTGCAGCACACATGGGAAGAGGAATATACCTTTAATGATTGCTTTTGTACAGGAAGGTGTTCCTCTCTGCACAATAACAATGATGCCTATAACACAGCCACTCTTGAACAAAGGTGCCTGCATTGAAGCTAGGCAGCACGCAGTGCACCAGAACTGAGAGAGAGCAGAAGTGAACCATTTATTAGTAGATATGGCATATTTCGCTTCTCTCTCTTTCATGCAATGCAGTGCAGAAAGTCGTCTTGCTGCATTGCAATGAAAAATAGGAAATCTGACCTTAATTTTAGATGATCATAATTAGTCTTTTAATTATGTTGCTGATGTTATACTGAAGATGCTTTAGAATTTTGAGTAGGGATAATTGACTCAAAAAAGCTTCAATACCTATTGTACACTGCCAGCCAAAAGACTGCTTGATCAACCTGTATTCATGATGGGGGGGTTTATATAATATTGATAAGAAGAATTATAATAATAGCATCAAATATAGTATAGAAACAAAAGAGTGATAAAAAGACAAATAAGAATAAAAATAAAAATAAAAATAAGAATAAATATAAGAACGCTACCACTGCTACTGGTAAACAGTGTTAGATCAGAACACTTTTCAGCACTGAATTGTCAGGGTAAAATTGGCCCCTGGTTTAGTTCACAACATTTAAGGTTTTTGTGATTAATACAATTTTTAGAAACCTTCATACTGAATGTAAGGAAAACTAAACTCACATTTTGACATCATCAATATCATATCAATTAGGGTCTGTTCTGCTTTGCACCATAATGAAAATGGTAGTATTAAAGAGATTCACTAAGCACATTTGACCTAAAGCTCGTATTGCTAAAATCTGTTAGTCACAAAGGCCCATATTTATCAAAAATTCATCCAACGCAGCTAGCCACCTTGCTGCACTGCATTGCATGACAGGGAAAGGGCAGGAATGTGCCATATTTACCATTATATGGCACAATCCTGTCATTTCCTAGTACTGCTCAGGGCCGGACTGGCCGTTGCGGGCACCGGGCGTTTCCCCGGTAGGCCGCCAGGGAGGGGGCCGATTTTAGGCCCTGGGGGGCCGGTTTTGTAACAAAAACGGCCGAAATCGGCCATATCAAACAGCTCGATCGCACCCCTCTTCTCACCCCCAGGGGGCCGGCCGAGTTGTTTGCCAGGGCCGGTTTCGTTTCCCAGTCCGGCCCTGGCACTGCTGCACTTTTGGCTGCGTAGCCCCAATGCAAGCCCCCTTGCATCACGTTGAAAGGGTGCTTGCGTTGCAGGCAGGATTGTTTTTTGTGCAAAAAGGGGTACCTTCCTGCACAAAAACAACCCTTAGAGGCATTTTCCCCTTTCTAAATTTGCATTTTCCTCTTTCTAAGTGTGACAACAAGGAAAAATAAAGATATTTCTCCTTGCTGCATCTCTGGTTGGGAGATGTACAATTCTGACGCATCCCAAGGTCTACCAGTGTTGGTAAATCTAGGAGAATCCATGTGTGATGCGTGGGAGCACCAATGCTCCACCCATGGAACGCCTCACAGCCACAGAGTAATGCAGAGCAGCGTTGTGCGCTGTCTTGTGTTACTCTAGATTTACCAATCCACGCAAAGCCGTGCAAGGTGACCTGTGTGACTTGCTCATTCTCGTTTAGGTTTTGCATCTTCCTTTCTCCCCCTTCCATGGCGCAAGGTCGATGCAACGCGTTGCTAAATATGCACCAAAGTAAAATATAGTTAGGTGGTCCAGCCTCGAAGTGGCTGTGCATTTAGTTCGGCACTTCCTAACCACCTTAGTACAATTACCTTCTATGCCAGAACTGCACTAGGTTTTTGATGCAGCACACAAGTTCAATAGTTTCTGTTTGTTACATACACACTGCACTCTTTCACACATCTCCTAATATGGGGGTAAATATGGGCCAAATATTTAAAAGGTCTTGACACTTTCTTCATTACCACGATGTTTGAACAAAAATATGCCCTGTTCATAAGTGAATTGCTTTATAATACACAGAAGCCTGAAATATATGTACAAAAATATATCTTTAATGTTCTTTTATAAAAGTTTAGTTGCCCCATCAGTAGTCAACCTAAATAAGAAATGTGGTAGCTTCTCTAATATACTTAGTTATTACAGAGGAATCGCAACATCACAATGGCTTCTCCGCCTCACCCTGTAGACAGTGTTGAAGACAAGTCATGGAGCATCCTTACAACTTTTCTTTAAACAAATATTCCTTCTTTTCAAATCTTGTGACCAATATCTCCCAGGATCGAACAATTACAGAAAGGAGGTATTTATGGCAGCATGTTTATTTTTTTGCACATCCAGGGGCATATTTATGAGCCCCTTGTGCCGCCGAAGTGTCACTATTTGTGATGCTCCAGCGAAGAAAAATACAAAATCGTATCTATGAGATTACCCAAAGCTACTTCCTGTGACTTTGAATGGCTTCATGGATAAGGCGAGGCAGCTCAAATTGCTGCGTTGTCTTTCTCTGCACTCTTGAGGCATTCCGTGGGCGTTGCAGTGGGTGTTCCCCTCTAACACCCATGGATTTTGATGCTTCCCCAAATTTACAAGACCATGTAAACTAGGGGAAGCATCCAAACCTTACGTTTCCTGAGGTGAGGCATAACAAGGAGAAATTACTTTTTTTCTCCTTGTTTATTCCTCTTTTCATGTGTGCTGCATTCTGAGGCACACATAGAAAGAGGAAAATGCCTCTGAGGATTGTTTTTGTGCAGGAAGGTGCCCCTTCTTGAACAAAAACAATCCTGCTGACAACACAGGCACCCTTGCACCATGGTGCCATGGTGCAAGGGGCTTGGCTTGGCTGGCTTGGCTGCTGAAACAGAGCCAGCACTGGGAGAAAGGACAGGAATGGAAAGTATTAGATAAATATGGTGCATTCCTGCCCTTTTACTTTGACGTAGGGCAGCGCAGCAATGTGACTTGCTGCACTGCCCTATGTCAAATCCCCATACATGAGGCCCCTACATAGCTTCCAAGGTTTCAGCCTGTTATGTGTGACATTTTCCTAATTTCAGTGTAAATATGAGTGACATTTCAACGACTATGAGTGCCACTTTCTCACGAGCAAAATCACGCAATGAAGACGAGGGAATCATATAAATATCAGATATTACACCCATTTGAGCAGCGAGATACTCTAAGAAGATCTTATAACTCCTGAAAAGTATCAGAATTGAAAGGGCACTTAGGAAGTAAAGGGGGTCGCAAGGGGCATGCTGAGTGGGAAAGAAGCATTCGACCTCCCTTGTGGAAAGACTGAGCAGCATGGACAGTGCACTTGACCTAGAGTGCCTGCCACTAAGCACTACCATCAGACACAGAAGAAAGACTAGAGTCTTGGAGGGGGAGAGCAGATTTATAGAAATTATGACAGTGCTGTGATCAGTCTGACCCAGCAAAAACCTGAGCTCACTGCAGCCTAACATAGCCAAGGAGAGGGAAATAAAAAGTGTGTGGGTGTGGTAGGGATGCTTGGATTCTGGCAACCCCTGATAGCATGGGGTTGGGGGAAATATGAGGGCTGACAGGCAAACTATGGAGTTTTTGTGGCTGTTTGCAGTGGCAGGATAAATCTGCATGCCTCCAGGCATTGGATAGATTTGTGTGCTCTGAGATGTGTAGATAGACAAATGTGATCCCAGACCCCTACAATTCTTGATTCCTAGAAGTATAAAGCAACACATGCACTGCCAGGAGGAGTTAATCTTCTGTACCCCCGTTACTGGTTTGGCGCAGGAGAGGAGCGGAGTTTGGAGTGCTGGTAAGGGCCTGCCGTTGCCTCTGGGCAAGAAGGTGATGCCTAGGGGACAGTAAAGGGGGAGCCTTCAAGGGTGCAATGAGGTGGAATAAATGGTGAGGGGTTGTTGGTGGCCTTGCCCATAAACCAATGAGAAGGCATGTTTAAGGCTGGACATACAGGAGGAAAAACCACTTTGCTGCATGCATTGTGAGTGCGTCCTGGGCCGGAGTCGTGTGTGCGCAGCATGCAGATTTGGAACTTAGCAAGCACATTACCATGTAACCCCACGGCATTGGGCAACTGAATAATTTATGCCCCTCACTTCAGGGCTAAACCTCTAGGCACCCTTACTTGTTTTTTTTTGCAGCAAGACCATCTGCAATTATACGGCCGGGCCTCCAGGCTCGCCACTCTCTGTGCAATTGTGACCGGCCCCACCCAGCCATCGGGCACCAGGCTTTCTTGCCTGCTCAGCTAGATGTAGTCAGTGGTCACTAGTGCTCTGAGCAGCTGAGCTGCTGTGAAAGAACGAAACCATGAGCAGTCCGGCTGTCACAGTCAGCCGTCAGGTCAGTCATGGGATCATTACCGCGGTGACTCATTGCAGCTCACAGGCAGCAGCTGTGAATTCAGCTGCTGCCAGCTTGCACCACGGGTTGACAGCCCTCTATATAACAGGACCCACTGGCCTATAAGTAAGTCTGATAGAAACTTACACTCCAGGCTGACCTCACTGCCTGAATGTGTGTCGGATGTAGCCATTAATTAGCAGGCACTGAGTTCACTCAAAATTGTAAATTGTATTTATCTCTATTCCGGCCATGCTGTGAATCTTATCAATCCAGTCACAGTGTCAGTTACATAGTAGCAAGCAGCAGCTTCAGCCAGCCCCGTTCCAAGTGAGCAGTGCGCGGCGTACCGTGCGCTGCCTGCAACACTCGCAAATGGTTTATTATAATTAATTAAGCAGCCAGCACTCTCTGGGCCGCAGCGCTAGGCACAGCTGGGGGGCACTAATATGCTTGACTTAGCATTTTAGTCCGGTGATGCGGACCACCACACTGAAATGTGCTAGTCTAACACCGGATGCGTAGTACTTGGCAGGGATGCGCCTAGAGTTCAAGGCACAAATGCAGGAATCTCTTTGCAGGTTACCTCACATACTGAATTAGAGCTAATTATGAACGTGCCAACAAACTATTAGCCTCACAGTTGTGTGTTTCATAATGCTGTGAAGATTTCACATATATTATACCTGTGTGTGCAACAGTAGTACGTTTTGCATATGAGATGGCAAGAGCCCAAGAATTGTAACTTTTTTGGAGAAGAATAATGGTGTGGCTACAGAGTACAGAGGATTTGGAATTAAATATCCTCTGCTGTATGTTAAAAGGATATTGCAAGTCACCCCAGAGTTCCATGACCTTATAAAGGGACTCAGCATAATTTTTATTTCAAAAGACAGTGATTTAAGGTTCTTATACACTGCTGGTAGGAGTGATTCAAAGGAACCACTTCCTGCTGTCTTTTTTGTAAAATGTGGGTGTTCTTTGAAAAGTAAAACATGCAATATGGAAAGCATACATGTGATGATGTTTTAAGCTGGATTATTGTTGGATAAGCATTTCAGTTTTCTAGGAGATGCATTTCTGGCAGGTGTAAAACTTTTAATGGGACCTGAAATAAACCGTATGTATTTGATTTCTGAGTGAACGTTTATGCTGACATTTACTATTTTCGTGTAGATGAGCGGCTGATGCTGTATTTCTGAACTGTGGCCTATATTTCCTCTCAAAAACAGTCAAGACACCCACTAACGTCCCCTCAAGCAGCATGGCACCTAGTCAGAGTGTGATAAAGGCGCGAAGAAAACAATTCAGCTCCTGTCTTCCATGCTATTTTTTCTTGGATAAACCGGCAAAGCAATATAAAAATGAAGAATGTTTTCAAATGTCACAATAATATCATATTCAAAGTACGTCAAAATATTTACCATTAGATATTTTACACCATGCATGTGTTTAAGGTTATTTAGAAGGTGAAGAAGAAAACATAGTCGGACAGCTCGGTGGTATTTTGAAATTGTTGATTTTTATCCAGCAAACAATATACACTAGTTAACATCTAAAAAATACTCCACAAGGCGCTACACGTTCCACTGAAATCACATCTTTTCATCCATTCATTTAGTTTTACTCTTAACATAATGTAAAGAAAAAAATCTGAAAGTGGGTATGGAAGCCCGCAGTTGCCTTATTTGTTAAGGATGCTGAAGAGCTGGGTAAAGGCACAGATTTGTTTGGAGAAAGCAGAATATTTTTTGATGGAAAGTGTGCCTCTCTTATTCATAGTTAAAACATCTGTAAGAAAGTGAATTATTATTATTTGGGGTGGAAGGTAGTCCACCACAAGTAATAAAGTCACTAACTTGTTTCAGTAATTTAAACCTGAGCTTTGCCCGGGTAGCTACACCGCAGGGCAAAGAGGCTTAACTTCGAGCCTTCCTGGCACATAAACAATCATTAATGGCATTTTGCTCTTTCTATATGTGCTGCAGAATGCAATACACATAGAAAAAGCAAAAACAAGGAGAAGTAAAATTATTTCTCTTCATTGCACCAGTCTAACGCCTGCTATTGCATGCCATTAGTTTTTGCCCTGCCTCAGAATTACACATCCATTTAAATTTGGGAGAGCTCAAAAAGCAATGGGTGTTGTGGTGGAACACCCACAGCAACACCCATTGCACGCTGCTTTCATGCAGATACATTTGTGAAAGGGTACCATATTTATAAAGCAGCATTAAGCCACGAAAAGTGGCTTAACGCCACTTTGTAAATATGGTGCAGAGCATTGCGCCACCGTAACGTCAATAAAAGTGAAGTTCTGGTGGCGCAATACCCTTGAAAACGTTGGTCAATGTCCTGCTGAAGCCATTGGTTTTTGCAGAAAATGTTCAGAGAGGGAGAAATTCAAATTACACACCAAGGGAAGTCTTCTCGCTAATCAGATACTTTTGGTGCCTTCACCCAGACAAGATTTTTAGCTTCAGATTTAGTCTGTTTTTTGGAGTATGTGACTTTTAGTTCCATGAGGCCATATACCTTCTCAGTGAGTGTCCGTTGAATCAGATTTCTTGCGGCGGAGAAGCTCCAAGTGGGAACAACAGGTTTTCTCTGTCCAGCAAGGCCAAGCCACAGGGGATAGGCTAGAGTTGTTTGTCCCGGCTGAGAGAAAGTCATCCCTTTTGCCCTGATCACCCTCATTTTTGACTGATACTGATGGAAACAGACTCTGACTGTGCCGTGGCTTCTCTACCCAGGCCCAAGGCCTGTGTAATAATTGAAAGGTATATGGTAATTAGGTGTAATTACAATTCGTACTAACAACCTACCTGTAAGTCCCTAGTATATAGTAAGGCATGTAGCTTTCGAGATCCAGCACATTTATTGCACTTAAGTGTGCACTGCTGTGTTGCCTGCTGTCATTTTAAAAGTCAGCCCTGCTTTACTGCTTTTAAATTGAAATTACATGCAAAACCGACTTTGGATTTAAATGTACTTCCAAAGTATTAAACTACCTTATTTTTAAATATAAGCCACCCCAATGGTCTACCCTAGGTGCCCCCAAGGTAGGGTGCCATGTAAAAATTAGCAAGGACATTTTAAAAGATGTTTGTTTTATACGCCCTGGTTAGGGAAAAACTAAAAATGTTGTTTTCCCCCAATGTTTCAGTTTAGCTCTGTAGGCTAGCATGGAAATACTTTAATAAAGTGTGACTATTGACAGGATTGAGCTAAACTAATGGACTTAAAAGATTGATAATGATAAATCCAACAATTTGTCACTGTCAAATTTATCATAACTAGTACAGCAAAGAAGTTATAGAACTTTCTTCAGTGTGAGCCAAAATCCAACCTTGTAGCAGCCTCTCCTCATTGGCCAGTTTTGACAGGCTGAGCCAAACTGCTTTGATGAGGTGATAAGTGACCTGCATAGAGGCAGAGGTTATCTGGTGGGGGGATCTTCAGCTGCAGCAAACAGGCCAGGAAGGGGGCTGGGTAAATGAAATGGTCTTCAAAGAGAGCAGGACTGTAAGGATGCAAGCCAGGCCTATCCTGACTTCCTGTAGCCCCTGCCAGATGGGATCCCCAGGTATGGAATTTGCAGGATGTCTGGAAGGGAAGTGTTAAGGGAAATGAGCCACACCAGTAGGTTGGTTTAGTCATATCCTGAAAGCAGCAAGTTAAAAGAGCTCCACGTGCATCATTTCCAGCAAGAAGAACCCAGCTGACCACCTTCAGCTGGACTTTAAAGGATTTGGCAAGGAGCATTGTAGGAGCTGTAGCCCCAACATCTGAGGAGCAACTTAGAGACTCTGGAACCTTGGGTTTTGTTTGTGGACACTTTTAACCTCCAAAAGGAACTTCAGGAAGCACCTCCTGAAGTTTGGAGAACTTTTGAGAACTTTTGTAAATAAGCTCCATAAGGTGACTGGCCTCACGTCGAGAGTCAAGCCAACTATGTTGAATCGCAATCCAGCCTGGATTTCAGGTTCATACCTCTGAAAGCTCCGGAGCTCAAGACTTTCAAGAGTTGACAAAGGGGCTCCCGCTGAATCAAGCCGATGAAGCAGCTTTTAAATCCGGCCTGCTTGAGAAGCCCACTTGACATAGAGTGAAAATCTTCCAGAAAAGCTTTTAAGTGCGATGGTAAAATTTTGACCGAGGCCTACCACTTATGGGCCGATTACGATGCCGGACGGACCAGAGTCCATCCAGCATCGTTCTGGAACTGGAACCGAACGACCTCCAGTCGTCGGTTCCATACCAGGAATTAGGATGCGACGAGGGTTCGGTCGCAAACCTATACTTTGCTATGGGAGCATGCATTCCGAATGGAATGCATGCTCTCCTAGCAAAATGCTAAGTTGCAGTTCATCCCTGCACCCTGAGGCAGGCACCTCAAGGTGCAAAAAGCCGGCACAAAAAGCCAGTGGAAAACTGCCATCGTAATCCCTCGGCCGGAAAGAGGTGGCCGGGCGATTACAGTGGGCCTTCCGAATGGCCGACGGGCTCTCCGAGCCTGTTGTAAACCATTCAGAAGACTGGTTTGGATTCCCTTCCATCCGACCCCATCGAAATGGCTTGGTCGGAAGGGAATCCAAACCAGTGATTACGATGAGGGCAGGAGGGCTCCGACCGTCGGTCGGAGCCCTTCCTGCCTGCATCGTAATCGGCCCCTTAGTGTATCCGACCAGGGCTCCATTGCAGTTAGCCTCAAAGCTTGACTTTGTCTCGGTCAACCACGACCAGTTGTCCCAATTTGGCACTATTGGTTTTTAAGCACTAGAAAGTGTTCATTCTTTAAAATTTCACATCTCCAATTTCCTACATTAGATTTTTGTCATTTTGGTGTTATTTTAATAACAAAAATATTTCCTATTTTTATAAATTGGTTGTGGATTTTTATTGTGTGCTTTGTCTTACTTATTTAATGTATTGGTGTTTTAAATGCTTTACACACCTGTCTCCTAATTTAAGCCTGCCCTCTCGTTGCAAGCTACCAAGGGTTGAGCAAGGGAATGTTTTATTGAGACCTTGTCTGGGCCTTATATTGTGGTGGTGGCCTTATTGCTAGTGGTAGGTGCATACTTAGCCCTACTAATATTCCACCTTCCAACACCAGTCCTTCGGACATCTGGAAGTCAAACAATTTACAAGCGAGATACAGCCAAGGATCCCAGATACTCAGGAATAGCACTTGGGGTCAAGACATACTCCAGCAGAGGCCATTAGTAGGATCCAGGTCCTGTCCAGTTGATACTGGTCTGCTGAGCACTTCAGGAAAAGGCCTCTTGCAGCTTTTTGTGGCCCTGTGTCCACACAGTAGGTCAGCCAACTGACCCTTGGAGTCCACTTCTTTATCCTTGGTACAGGAGGGAGCAGGCCCTGTCATTCAGGTTTCTTTTCAGGTCCAGAGAGTGCTCTAAAGAGGGTGCCTTGGGGTACCACATTTGTGCCTGTCACTATCCAGTGAGTGGAGGTGACTCTTGTCCCCTCCCATTGCCAATTGGCAAAGGTTCCCAGAGGTTAAACTACTCACTGTGGAGCTCTTCCTGTTTGCCCTACTTCAGACAATTGCAGAGTGTACCTCACTCCTCCCCAGCCCATGCTCTCCTCCCCAATTATAAAATCCTTTGGCCTTGGCAGAATGGGGTCACTGGGGCCTTGAGAAGGCTTGGGGAGGGGAGCCGCACAACCCACTCCCAAGTGAAAAACTAAAATGAAGTAAAAAGCAGCTAATGTAAACTGAGTGGAGTAGCCGCATAGAAGAGGCAGGGGCACCACCAAGAAATTATTTTTTATATTATGGGGGGCTACAAGGAGCACAGCAGCCCCTCAAGGAACATTTTTTTTAAAGTTTCAGTAAATCTCCAGGGGTCACTGAATTCCTGACCACAGGAGGGCTTACTATATGTTTTAAAGCACTCTGAGCTGGAGCTGTAGGCTCTTCAGCTGGATTGCTGGAGACCTCTCATGTTTAATTTTGTAGCTCAAAGAATGTTAAAGAAAAACTCAACACATGTTTATGGTTGTTTTGAAGAAAAATGCTTTATTATGTGACAATGAGTATTATTAATCTATGCCTTGTATATAAATGGTGATATATTGGATTATTGTTAGGGGTGGGTTGTAAACTCTACTCCGCCAGTGGAGTTTGCATAGTTTTGCCACCCTGCGCTCCGCTTGGAGCACAGACTTCGGCAAAAACTCCACCAACCTCCATTGTAGCAGAGTTTACAGGCGCGCTCACCCCAACTTCATTGTACTCTCTAATTTAGAGTGCATTTTTGTATTTTTTTGTGCTCTTAAAAAACCTATGCAGCACTGCTGAAGCTTTCTGTGTCTTGAGGACATCCTCACTGGTACGACCTAAACACCTTGTTGAAGAACAATGTTGCACTTTACCTGTCTCACTTTGCTCTACCTGTCTAAGATCCTTACCTATCAGTTTAAAGTTTTGGCTAAAAAATCTTGAATAGAGCATCCGTGTACTTTTTAGAGCTGTGGTGTCTGTGGTGACATCAAAGTGGCTTCCCACTTTTTCTTCCGGTGAGGACAGCAAGGACTGTGCATCCCCTTTAAGGGCTGGTGCTTCAGCTGCCACTCCCCTGGCACCCAGGTGGGAAAACCTTATACTCTTTGGCCTGCGAGTCCCTTGGAATAACTGGTGTCGCTCAAGAGGAGGAAGCGTATGGCAGCCTGGGCAGGTAGGTGTAACCATTCTCTGTAAATCCGGGACTCCCTCAGGACAGCCCCGTGTGAGCTCTGTTGCAGGTGAGCGAGCAGGCACCACGTGTTCCGGGGTACTCAGCAGCAGCTGGTATAAGGGGAAGAGAAATGCGAGCCCCATGGGACACCTGCCACAGGAGACAGGAATGATGTCCTGGCCCATGTGGCTCTAGTCTCTCCCACTATAGGAGCTGGTTTTGCCCTCTACACCTGAGGATCCACTCTTCCCACTCCCTCCAGTGCCAGGGCCAGTGAGAAAGAGGTGGCTGCTGCTGTGTAGTCTTGCTGCCCACACACAGACACTCTCCCTGAAAGTGGGAAAGGGAACTTTGGGATTTTGTCCAGCAGTATCATTTGAGTGGTATACCATGGTAAGCAGGGCCTGGGTCCACTTTGTACAGAAAGTTGGCATTTGGTGCCTGCCGCCTCGCCATGGTCCCAAGACTAGGTGTACCTGACAGTTAGAATTTGTACATTTCTCCCAGACAATAAAGGAGTTAGGTGTACCCGAATAAGTCATCTGCGGGAAGATGGGGAATGGAGCAGGACACAGCCACACTTGCAACTGAATAGGATCTGCTCTACCTTCACGCAAAGCACTTGACACCTCCACATTGCCTCTGCAGCCAGCTTGGAGCCAGGGCAGGGGAAATTCCAAGCACTTCAAAGAGAAGCCTGTAGAAACTTCTCTCAATTTGAAATAAGGCACCAGGTATACAAATAGGGCACTCAGACCCACTCTTCAGTTCATTTTCTGGACTTGCAGAATGACTCTCAGAGGACTGCCTACTGGTGTGGCCTGCTGCGTACTCCACAAGACTGTTTTGCTGCATCTGGAAGGACTGCTTTGCAACATGGAGCTTGCCTTGAACTCTCAGAGGCCAGCCCTGTTTTTTTAACCCTGCATCTTCACCTGAACCCAGGACTACCAGAGTGACTCCAAGGGCTAGTTTCCTGGCTTCATGTTCAGAGTCACAGAGACATACAAGGTTCTCACCATCCTGAACGCACACCTGGACCTAGCCTGAGTAAGTCCTGAATCCATAAGTGGAGTCCCACCAGTCCTGGACCCTTGGTTGTGGTGCTAAATGTTCCCAGATAGCCAAAATCCAAAACTTGGGACTTTGGCTAATAGCTGCTCTGAGAACCGAGGGAACACCCGGACCAACCTGCATGTCGATCTGCCAAAGGTGTTTCACCGGTTGGCCTGACTTTGCAGCTGATCCCGCTATGTTCTTCTTTGCAGCAACAAATCCTGTTTAGCGGTCCATCACCAAAGGGGTACCTGACCTCCTTTAACTGGCTTGTGCTACTGCCACCTGCATTGTCTCACTGGAAATGTTTGGCTTCCAAACAAAATGTCTAAGTCAGAATATAGGAATCGTCACTGCGACTTCATCCAGCGGCTCCCCGACGATGATACTCCCTCCTTGGACACCGCCTGCAGACTTGCCCCACTGAACTTTACCTTCTCAGAAATTTTTTCTTGAAAATTCATGTAAGTGCGAAGGTACGCGCCGACTGGGCCCAATCCACTACTTGTATACAACCCGCTCTCCATCGTGGTCGTCCATATTTTTTAACTTTGACCCTGGCTTGGCGTCTAGATGTCCACGGTTGACTCTTTGATCTTTTAGGCACTAGTTTAAAAATTCATAACTCCGGTTCTACTGATTGGATTTGTGTCATTTGATGTCAAATAATTAATTGAAATTTATTTTTCTGAATTGGTGTGGTTATTTTTGCTATGTTGAGTTTTCACTTCTTTACTCTTTGTGTGCTGCATGAATACTTTTTCACATTGCCTCTAATTTAAGCTTGACTGTTTTTGTGCCAAGCTACTCAGGGTTAAGCACAGGTTAATTTAGTGCCTTGTTGTGATTCACTCTGCCAGGGATTGTGGCTGGTGCTTCACCAAGGCTCACACTCCAGTCAACCAACAACCCAATTTCTCACAAATCTTTTTAGCGGAGGGGGCATGGGGCCCCCCTGCCAGAGCAATCTAATGGCCGGAGGGACCTCATCCCATGAAATGACAACATTAATGAAAAACTATGCATGCATAGTTTCTTGAATTAACTATAAATGGTGAATTTCAGCAGTTTTTCGAGTTTTAAATATTACATTAGAGATCACTCAAGGCAAGATGCGGAGTGAGTGTTCAAACATTTATTCCTGTAGAAGAACATTATATTGAAACAAACAGGTGTAAATTGCAAAGGTCAATAATATATACAACAAGACAGATTTTGCTGAAGTTGGGGTGTTGACCATGAGAAAACAGCACATCAGCTATGTGCAGTTTTAGCTAGTTTTGCTAATGACATGTACTGTGAAAGTTTTATGAGCAAAACAACTTATATAATTGTTCTCAATATTCTGGAAATGCAAAAAGATTATGTAAGAAATTCTCATATTCACTCTCTCTTTCTCTCAGAAATACACACATAGACACATTTGCTAGCTCTCTGATTGCAGAACAAATCCACACATGTTTTGTAACCATCATATCTTGTATATGTCGGTAAATCCTCTTTGATTACTGAAAATGTATAAAAATATTAAAACTGTATTTTTTCAAATGATTTCAAGTCAAAATGATGATTAGAATGCTTAATTTACAATCAATTGCACTCTAGCAATCAGTAATTACAAACAGATGACCATAAAAATCTTCTGAAAAAGCTATTGTTTTGATTGGTTGCAATCAGCCCACATGTGAATTACACAAATACAGATATTTACATAGTTTAAGTGAATTGTTACTAATGGAATGTTTTTCCTTTCTCCTGGATGTCTCTGTACAATGGTTATGCATACTTTGATCTGTTAGGCATTCAGAACAATGTTCAGATCTTTGTAATGAGCAAGGGGCACATTTGTCAACACTTTGCACCTGTGAATGTGACAAATAGTGATGCAAACATCATAAAAAGCTAACATAGTATTTACTTTTGATCACAAAACTTTATTTGTATTGGAAAGTAAATAGCACTTTGCACTATTTTCCTCTATATTGCATTGAGAGGGCATCCAATGGGTGGTAGCTGGTAGTTTCCACATTACCCCCCCATGGTTTTTGCTGCAAAGCCTTATCTAATATTAATGGCAGAAAGGGCTTTACACCAAAAATATCGCCTCCTCAAGGCAGACATTAATCTGGATAAAGCTTTACATTTATCTAAACTTTTCCCACATCACATGTATACTGCACTGTACAGCAGGTATATAATGTTGGAAAAGTTAAGCAAGGCATAGACTTTTCTACTGAAAGAGTAACCTTCCTGTGCAAAACCTATGCTAGATATCACACACTTACATTTGGACTATGGTGCAAAGTTGTGTGTGAGGTGGTAGGCAGCCTGTTTGACCGCCAGCAAATGGGATGACAGCCGCAATGGAATAGCTTTATAGATGTGGCTCTGCCCCTTTTTTTCCGCCTCCACAATGCAGCATAAAACTTTGTTTTTCCCTTCCACAAAATAGCATTGTGTTGCACAACGTTTTAATAAACCTCTGCCTAAATGTGGCTTATATATTCAAATTCTCATTTTTCGCTTGCACATTTTGGCTACAAATAGATAATGTACAAACTATTGTATCATGTAATTGCTGTATTTTACCACATGATATAAAATTCAACTGATTCTGGGCCTAATTACTATCTTGGTGGACAGGGTTACTTTGTCACAAACGTAATGGAAATCCTGTTCACCAAATTACAATTCTATTATATGCTATGGATGTTGTCATATGCCGGACAAGATATCTGTCACGTTTGCGATGGAGTATCCCATCCACCAAGATCACAATCAGGCCCTCTGTCTTCTATCAGAAATACTGGAAGTTTGTGAGATGAAATGGATTGAGACTACTAATGTTCAAAACCTTCAAAGTAATTTAATGTATTTCAAGAATTGTTCCTTCTTATGTCTGTTGTAGATTTTACTTTATGCTAATGTTTAGGTTTGCAATTTATTTTTATTCAAGGAAAGTTATTCTAAATACTTAAAACACACACTAAGGGCCTCATTACGATGTCGGTCGGAAAGGCTCCGAATGGCATTTGGATTTTCCTAACCCGTAACGGAACCCATGTTTCCAAACGACTCTGAAACATTTCTGACTGACCGATTATGATGGAAGGTAACCATTCGGTCATTCCGAATCGTTTCCGATGGGCATTCGGAGAATCCGAGTCCTCAGAGTCGATTCGTGCAACTCAATGGACAGCGTTTTCGAACGACCGATTACGATGTCGGATTCTGACAGCCTTTCCGTTGTGGGCTGTGGGAAACTCACTTTGGGGGCCCCTAGCTGGCCCCCCTTCACCCTGAGGGCTCCGGTTGGGGCACGTGGGGGTACCCAAGGGACCCCCCTTTAAAACCATGCACAGTGTTGCAGGCACCATGGGGTGCATGCGACAGGGTGCAAGGTTTCCCGCAACCACCCTTTTTTTCAATGGGAGCCTGTGTTGTCGGTCGAAACAGAGGCTCCTAGTGAAGTCAATGGGAGAGTTTCCGAACGGTGTTAGGAACCATCGTAATCAGTCGGCCAGACTCTCCAAACACGAGTCAGTCGGAAACGATTCCGACAAGGAGTCGGTCGGAATGCTTTCCGACCGACATCGTAATGAGGCCCTATATATTGAAACCCAACATAGCACAATACTGTATCAAAGTTACTCGATTTGACATTCCACCCATTTTTTTATTAAAAGCAAAACCACATTGAATTATAAAATGCCTCAGACACAATTTCATAAGTGCACAATTCAATAAGGTTGGATTGCTGCTGCGCTCTCTGTACAAATAGTGTGAAATAGATATCTGTGCACTAGTGCACATTACTTATGATATAAATGTGCCAAAATTGATTGACATAAACAAGCAGCTGCACTATGATTTTTAACTGATTATGCAAAAATCGTGTTGATCAAAATATTATTTTCAAAATGCGATGGATACTAGGAGACACTGCTTTTGCTGTTGTGCATTCCTTCCTGGACCAACCCCAACCGAAGCTTTACCTTGCTGCTCAGGCCAAGCTAGCTTTCAAAGGTGTGCAAAACGCTTGTAATTTTTGGGTCTACATGAACAGATTGCTTGTGAGCTCCATCGCATCTCACATCAAAACAGTAGTCCTTGACAGTTTGCCTGTATTTTGACTTCAGCAATAATAGGGCAACAGCTCAAACGTTTACTCTGAAACTACTGATTTATTTTCTCTCCTGTGGTTGACTTGCACATAGGATTGTAGGTTACAGCAATTTAACTGAATTTCTCACCCAAGACAAGAATTTGACCTCCTGACAACTAATGATGTCAACTTATGAGTCTCCATCCGCTCACATGATAAGGTGATACACCGTTTTCTGGACTCATTTGCTTACCATTGGTCCTCCAATGGACCTTTTTAATCTGACTGAGAGGTGATGGGAGTTAGTCTTTACCTTCAATCAAATCTCAATTAACAGGGCAACCAATTTGGCTACACGATGGAACCAGGAATTGGTTGTAACCAAGTTTAAAAAGGTTTATTACAAATTAATAATCAAATTTAAAATACACAACTCACAAGACCATGCTGTAAGGATAAAGAATGACAACTGGAAATTCCAGCCTCCTAAAGAAATTGAGAAGAATTAGTATTAAACAAACAAGCAATTATGTGACAGCAATATAGAATAGTAGCATTAATATCTGATGCTCAGAAAATAATCTAAGACTCTCTCGCCTATACATTAGTAATCTAGAATTTCAAAGTCCAGAGGATGGCTAGGGAACAAAAACCTTTAAAATCCGAGAATTTCCATGAATTAAGTCAGGTCAGGACAAAAGGAAATAAAGCAGGAAAATGTTAGCATCTCAGAAGCTTGGTCAAGAGTCTTCTATGGGTCAGTAATAAGTGTTAGCCTAAACTACACTTAAGCAAAAATCAAAAGGGGAAGTATTGAGGTCTAAACCTCTCAAAGTCTATTCAGATAGTGGGGAGTCAGGGAATGTGTCTGCAAGGAATCCGCAAGAGAGATCTGCAGGAGAAGAAGGTAGGAAGGGATCTGCAAAGCATCTCAGACAGAATATGCAGGCAAGAAGGATCTGAAGGCATCTGAAGTTAGTCCTGGGGGAACAGTATATTATAATGTGCAAAGTCCTCCAGGTAACACCCCCTGGTCACACCATCAGCGGTCCATTTTCCTCGTCAAATTCCAAAGTTGCAAACTGCAACATCGATGGCTATCTCTAGTACAGCAACGCATCTGTTCTAAATTAACAATGCATCGAATAGCTGCAAGAAATGACATATTAAGAGAGAATGAAGAACAGTATTTTATTAAATCCAGCATGGTGATGCGAGTCTAAAATATTAGGACAAGTTAATCATTAGTCCAACAGAACATATTTAATATGCGTGTGCACATTAAACATAAGTGAATATAAGTTTCTAGTACATGTTATTTAATTCGTACTACATATAGCATATAGTAAATCTTAGATTTGATTGAGAGTGAGTATGACTGAGAACTATATTTAAATGCATATACATATAACATTAGCGCACACATTACATAAATCTTTTCATTTTAGGTAAGATCACATTCTACAAATATGAGGATGATTTTAATCACAGTTTCAAGTCATTATAGGTCAATCAGACATTATAGCACATGTTTAGGAAAGGTGAGTTTCTGTATCATAGTAAGTATATTACCTATTAAATGAGGATGGTTTTATTTTCATTCAAACTTCATTAAAAAATCGTAATTTACATGGTTAAACACACACTTGTGAGTAATTCTCTAATTCTATAATAAAGGCACTCTTTAATCGTAATATTGAGTAAAATATTTTCATTAATAATTGAATCAGTTCAGAAACATGTGCTAAGTGCACGGTCATGTCATGTATCTGTTAACATTTTCTGCCATCTTTTGTGACATGTAAAGACTGGGCATGTTAGAAATGGGGGTCCCGCAACTGCAGGGGCACATTCCAGTTCTACGCCAATCTGACCCCATGTGGATCCCTCTGTCTAGGCTCTCATGGCCAAGTAAGCTAACCCATGGGGACTCCTTAGCTGTCCGCGGCTAGAACCACACAACAGGCCATCCAGGGGTTTCTGGTCCTTGCCATCTCACAGAGTGGGAGGCGGTAGACCCAGGTACATAGCATCCTTGCTTCACTCTACTGCTCATCAGTGCAGGAGTTCTACTCTGCCACTGGTCCCTCAACCTAGGGCTTAGACTAGTAGCATTTAATTTACAGGCCGTGGGTGTATGGGATACCACTGTACAAGGGACTTACAGGCAAATTAAATATACCAAACAGGTGTAGACCAATCTTACGTAGTTTACAAGAGAGAGCACCTGCACTTTAGCACCAATCAGCAGTGGTAAAGTGCTCAGAATCATAAAACCAACAACAATAGGTCAAAGTTCTGGGATGACCCAGCAAAAAGGGCCAAGTCCAACAAGGCAACTTTGCACTGCACCAATATGAAGTTTCTTATATATGGATTTATAACGGGAGAGTTATACTATTAGTAACTCTCCAATCATATTTCTACTCTCTGTCTGTTTGGGGTGATCTCCGCCACTGAGGTGGGCACCTCTGAATGGAAGTGTTTAAGGAAATAGTCTACACAAACTAATTCACACAGCAAGCCCATAAACACACTGCGCACCCTAGGCTCCACCTTCTTCAACTCGGGCTCCCTTTTTTTATTGACTGCATATTGGGAGTGATGGAAGTCATTTGATTATGCCTCATGTTGTAAGTAAGTCTTAATACAAAAGCAATACAGTTTCTTCAAATAACGTAAACTTACGCTTGTTTTAAACTAGAATTTTTATAGAGAACAGCTGATAGGGATCTAGAAAGGTGAGAGCGTTTCCTCCAACATTGTCTTTTCTAGCTGCACTATGCCGCAGTGTTTGAATTTTATGAATATACAATATACTTTTTGGATTTCTGGCACTTATGTTTCTTAAGTGCCATCACTTTAGAGCTGCTCTTCTAAACGAATTTAGGGAAACATGATCTGTATATTCAGCATCTCGGTTACACCATCCTATCTTTGGATTAGCTGTTTTGCTGTACTGCTGCTGAAGGTCAACACTATTATGCAAGGACGTATGCAGAGATTATATAGCCTTAGGCACGCATAGGTTATAGCTGCTGAACGCAAGACTCCAAATCCTAGTTCATGATTTAAAACGTTAGTCTCGCTATGAATAGACATCTTGCACTCAGCGTGTGTTTAATTTGCTTTAAATGTAGTCAATTGGTGTCAGCTAGATGCTGTCTTTTTCTTTTCACCATCTGTTTCATCGATTATTTTCTCTCGCATTGCTTGCTTGCTTAATAAGACTATGCTTCAATGACCCAGCTGTAGAGAAGGTATGCATTCTTCTATTTAATTATTATTTTAACTAGTGTAAAGCACATTTCTTGTGTGTTTGTAGGAAAACTTAAATCTGGTACTTAGAATTGAATTAATGGCATTGTGTGCTATTTATTTTATGCTTGTGAAGTATGCTACTATACAAAACAGTATTTAGAGTATCATTAAATAGGAAATTAATTCAAAGTGTTTGCTGTCATTTTAGATACATTCCAGTGATTGTCATTGAAACCATTTGACATATGCAAGTCATTACCACATGTACTTATAAATACATTTATATTCTGCACGGGGGATTGCCATGTTTCATATATTTATTTCCACATTCTGTATCATAATTTAAATTATGGAATTAAGCAGTATAAGTGACAACCTGTGGACAACAACAATTATAATACAGCGACAATTATCCTGAAAGTTGAACATATTAAAATGAGAAAGGCAGTTTCCAATAATGCATAATGAGACGCAAGGCCAGGACAGAAATGAAAATGTAAAATTGGGTTTCAGATTAGGAATACATTAGTTGTATCAAAGTAAACATTGATGCTTCAAATGTGTTTATAAAATGATGTGAAAGAAGAGGCAGATTGATATGCACTAGAGAAAATAAGACAAAAGAGATGTCTTTGTTCTCTTGACCAAAACTGTTAACACATCCTGAAGCATGAATTCTATTTCAAATGAGAAATAGACTGCAGATTCATGTACAACCATGTTCGAGACATCTAAGCCTAAATAATTAAACATTCAATTTTATGTGGTCAATTCACCCCATTAACCTTAATAGAATGGAACTAGGGATCTTCAAGGCAAGAGACAAGTTAGACCACAACAAATTGCTGTCTGTGTATTATTTCTTATATTTGGCTTCTTTAAAAAACCTTTGCTAAGGAGGTATGCCAGAATATCATTGTCATAAATATTGTTTAAAAATAAATATAGTGGTCTCAATATCATTTACTAAAATATTGTCCCATTCAGTGTTCCTTTTCTAACTCTAATGGGCTGATATTTAGGACGTAATATTGTTCATATCAGATGTTCTGACTATGATGTTAAGGTATCCCACCTTCGCTAACCCTTTCTCAATCTCATATACAATGAATGATTCAGTAGAATGAACATAAGACTTGTTTGCAAGGACTTTGGGTTCAAAACGAATAAACTGAAAATGCAAAACTAGCCTTCTGGTGTTCTAACCGTAAGTGCAATGAAGCAAGTGGAGAAAATATTAAGAAAATTCTGTATGACCTTCAGATAACATTGAAAGTGTGTAATAATGTGACTAAATGATTAAATATCACTGAATGTTTGATAGGAGCAGAAGCTGAATAGATATTCTCCTGTTCACCATTGAATGAAGCTAGGCATTTTGATGAGCTCAGTATGACCTGTAGCAGGACATCTGATCTGATGTTTCTGCTGGTTAGTACAAAATTTAGAGATGACCGTTGGTCCAACGTTTATCATTGTACCAGAACAGCAGTACCTTTCAATGTACAAAATGTTTGGTGGATGATCACCATTGGTTTTAACTTTTTTATTGTTTTTCAGAAACAAACTCCCAAAGCAAGAAAGAAAAAAAAACGAAGGACCCCCACACTTCAGGAGTTTTCTCCAAGGGTGTGGGGTGATCATTTCATTTTCTGTCACTCAATGTCAGGTTTTTCCTGGTGTTCATGGGATGGAAAAAAATAAATTATACCTTCCACCCTACATAGGCTCAGTGGTGTAATGTCCTCCCTCAAATTGCACCTACTCCATCATGCCATTGGTGGAAGCTTTCCATCGACAAAGCCAACAGGGGTTTTCAACAGAAAACATAAGGTCAGCCCATTCCTACATGACAGGGCAGAATGACTTTTTGAGAAGGAGTACTGTGTTTTCCAAACTCTAAATCCATCCCTGAATTGGTGATTTTTTTTTTATTTTGTGTTTTTTTGTGCCTTATTGATACTTGAGAACCGAATGAGTGTTGAAACCTGATCTAAACCTTAAGAGAGATAAAACACCACTCAGTATTCAAATTACAATGCTTAATTCAAGCAAGAAGGTCAATAGTACCTTGGTATCTTTCATATGGAGTACCTAGGTTAATTCACTGAAAAACCTGAAGATGGTTATAATGGGACACTCAAGCTGTTGCAAAGACAGAAAGCCCTCCAACTGCCCCTCCACTGGTTGACATTTTTATATTCATGGCTTTTACCACATATTTATATTATCTATAAGTGTGTTTGTTTTAGTAAGTAATGGCTGACTCATTGTTAAAGGGCACCTATATTTAGACTGGAAGTAGTCAGGTATGCTCAGATTATTTTACACCTTCAGCTTCTGAGAAGCAGAAAGGATGTTCTCTCATTAAAGAAAGCAATAACCTATGCTACTTCCCCTAAACATTCTCACCCACTGAAACTTTAGTAGGCACATAAACACAGACATACACAAGTGCTGAGCTGTAGCCATAAAGAAGTGTGCTTAGCACATATACAGTAACACTGAAAAATCTATTGCCACATCATTTAGTCCTATACATTCATTGAGCAGCCTGAATTAATTTCTGCTTTGTTATGTTGTTCTTTTGTTTCTAACTTTGTAAGTAATGTAAGTACAATAGAGAATACTGGCAGCAGGACACTGAGCTTTTTGTTTTTGTATGTGCAAATCAACATGCCCAAGAAAGACGGGCCTGGTAAATGTAAACTTCAAAGAGATTGCTTTGTATTTCAAAATTGTTCTTATTAATACAAGTCAGAGATCTTTAAAAATAACATTATGGTACTTCCTTACTATTCCTAAGGTTTGGTGAAATAATGGGGCCATAATTATCCCCTTAGACAATCTAGGGGCACATGCATCATTGCAAATACCGGTCGCAAAGGGGCAGATTCGCAGAATCTGCCCCATTGCGACCAGTATTTTTGCATTTGGGATGCATCATACCAAATGCAATCTCGCAATATAGGTAATCGCAAATTTTGCGATTACCTAAATTGCTAATGCATTTAGGGAATCGCAAATTGCGATTCCCTAAATTCAATGCATGATGCACTTTAAAATTGCGATTTCGCAATTTGGGATCGCAAATTACCATCAATTTAAAGTTGCGAAAACTTTAAAAAATGCGCAAAAGTGCATTTTTCAAAGTGCCATGTTGCACACACACATGCCCTTGGGGCATGTGTGTGCGCCACATGTGATCACATGATAATTTCAGGGGTGCATCAGGGTGGCCTTTTGGCCCCCTTGCACCCTTGAAATTGCATGCGCAAATTGCGAGTACCTATTTGGTACTCGCAAATTGCGCATGCAATTCCCATTCATTCCTATGGGCCTCTAGGCCCATTGGAATGAATAGGAAGCTATTCCTTAATTGCGAATCGCAATTTGCAATTCGCAATTCGCAATTAAGTAATATGTAGGAATCGCTAATACTTTAGCGAAACCTACATGCATAGGCAATTGCGATTCCATAATTGCGATTCCTTAATAATCGCAATTATGGAATCGCAATTGCCTACAATGATGCATGTGCCCCCTAATCTTTTGAGGATTGAGAAATAATTCTATATTTGTACGTGTACTATTAATTGTTTTCCATTTTCTTGAATGAATATCTGAACAAAATGGTACTTAAGGGCTTCCATTAATGACAATAAGCTGAAAAAGTAATTGCTCTGTCAGGAATTTAAACTTACTCCATTATTTTGTAATAAGCACAATAAGTTTCAGGATACCAATAGATAATATTTCACTCATGTCAAGAATAAAATTTTGAGTATACATTGTGTACACCACGCCATTGCACAGTATGCATGGTGTTTATTTGTAATGCTGTAATGTTTTGAAAAAGTTCGCTGTAACATATGAACCTACTTGCATATCTCTGCTTCTCATGTGCAACCTTCTCAAAACCCTACCTATACATTGGCAAAGTATGGTAACAAAATGACTTTCATATGCACATTGTTTGTAAACCAAAAGAGGTGCCACATGTTACAAAACACTGCTGCAAGCATAATGACTAATGGAGACATAAGCCTACAAAAGTGATCCTTCAGTTACCTCTTTCTATTGAAGACAAACTAGAGATTGGTATATCCATGGGTTCAAGGTGGTGTTCTTCACTAAATAGGCCACAGTCTCAGGGATTTTTAATTCCTTAAAGGGTTTAGGGGAATCCTAGCCCAACATACGTAAAAAGTCTAGAATGGTGTGCTAAGAAGGGAATTCTCTAAGACTCAACATTTCACACTTTCATTTAAGCCTTAAAAAGATAAAATATATCAGGGTGTTATTTGTCAAGATTAATAGTTGATGAAGTTGTGTACACTTCATTGTTTTCAAATTATTTTTGACTTTTGTCTTGTATGTTACATACCAGGCCTTTGACCATTCTTTTAGTGACTTTACAATTCTACAGTAATAAATACCTTTTCCCAATAAAAAATGTCTTAATAGCCTCTACATTCTGCTCTTTAAAATAAGGCTTGCTAACATTATTTTTATATCATTAACAGCTCCCAATAATCAATTATTAGGCCTGATTTTTGTGCATCTGAGCAATCGGAAAGTTATTTTGTGCATAGCTGCTAGCACACCATTGTCTTCCCTTGAACAGCAACCTAACTTTAACTGTCCAAAAATTTTAATTTGAGTAAAAAAGACTGATTTTGCATAGTGGTAGATGCTCACACATTAACAATGAAACAGTCATATATTATGTTTAGGTCATTATATGTATCTGATGAACTCCTGACTTATCTGGTAATGCATATAGAGCTAGATGTACATATAATGGAGGCTGTAAAAGTAATCGCCAATTGTGCACCAAATTTTACTGAATCTATTCTGTTTTTGTGAACCGACCTATGCACTAATAGGTAGGTTTGCAAATACCCGATTTCTTGTGGGCCGCAATTTGACCTACCTCATGAATATTAATGAGGCAGGTCACAACATTTGATCCACTATGAATCACTGCCATCACAGAGATGGTGGCCTGCGGAGGTCAGAAGAACATGATGCCTGTGCCTGCTTTTAAATAAAGCAATGATTTGTTTTTAAAATGCAGCACATTTTCCTTAAAGGAAAGTGAGATGCATTTAAAAAACTGAAATGTTCAACTAACTTTTCTTATGACTAGGCAGTGGTCCATGGGACCACATCCTAGTCTTCCCCAAAAATGTTCTCAACATTCACAAGGGGGGAAGGGTCTCTTGGGGACTTTCCACTACCTTTCACTAGTCGGTAAAACTTTAATGTTTGGCATCTAGAATATGGCCTCCATACATTAATAAATAGCATTCCGAATCAGTAGTTGGAAGGGACGCCCTAAATACGCCCTTCAAAATATGATTTGGTATGGAATCGCAAAGCCAAATTATGATCCGGTTACGTGTTACCAAATCGCACTTTGGGTTTCTTACCTACATAAAATTATTTTTGCATTACACAAGCCCCAGTTCTGCAAATTGGATCCTTTGCAACTGCAAAAAGCCTTTGTACCCCAGAACCTAATTGTCAATGAGTTATATCCATATTCACATTTGACAACTTAAGGTATATAAGCACTTTCGGTGCATGGCAGGATATTCCATCCAGGAAACAGAACATGCACATTGTGTCCATCTGGTTTAATTGACATCATATTGAATGTATTGTGGCAATTTAAATTCCTCTTGAGTTCCATTGTTATCACCACAGGTTAATTTAGCTGATATGTGTGTGACAAGAAAGACAGCTTAAATCCTAATCATTGTGATCATAGAAGAATAATGAATGCTATTTGTAAATTGTGGTATAGGTTTGAACAGGATAAAATATAATGTAATGTAATTAAAAAATTAAAAAATGTATCAACTCAGATTATGTTTATTTGATTTGTATAAACCAATATTAAACTATCAGTTAAATAAATCTTTAGAGCAATAACTAAAACCTGATAAACACATCTGTATTTCAAAGGCAAGAGTATTTTTGTTTCCCAGTTTTGCTATGACTTTTAAAGTATTCTTTATTAAATAGAACCAGTTATAATAATGAATTGTTAGCAACTCTCATTATATGGTGGATGAAGTACCACAATTTATGCAATGAAATAAAGTACAACATTACCCATTGACTCACGCATCTGCATACTAGGAGAAAGGATAAAATGTGCAGGCATGCATTGAGCGTAAATAATTAACAATTCTTTATGAACAACTTAATTTACATTGCTTAGTCTTTTTATATTAGCTTGCATACATGCTGGTTGGTAATAGAATATGTCTGCTTGGCTTTCAGTATTTTGAATACTGATAGAAAAGCTGTTTCTTTTAGAGAAAACTTTGACATATGCAAGAGGGCTGCTGAAAATTTCCATTAAGCTGTTATACAAACTAAATTAATTTGTACTGTATATTTAATGAAGATCTGTAAATGGAGGGGTTCTAAGAAATACAACTCAAATATTGCTGCACAACTGGAAAGACATTAAAATTCACTGGCAAATAGAAGATGAAAAAGTTTCAAATATTTGGGTTTGTTTGATACTGGTAGAAGCTTAACCTTGTCAAATTGTTTTATGCCCTAATAGCATAATTGAAAAGTCGTTAGTCAATTGTTTTCTAAAGTTTGTCTTGGGAAAGGTGCCAACATATTGCTTTCTCCTAAAACGCTGTCAATTTTCTCTAATAAAAATGCAATCTAGTGTACCGAATTAATGTTTAATGATTGCATTGTATGAATAATTTAACCTATCATACTTGAGTTCCTAATAATCAAAAGATCACGTGAACATCTTGATATGTGTGACAAAATATCTGAGCCATTGACACACTCCAGTCCCTGAGCTTATTAAAGGAAGCTGCAAAGTGATACAATTTGTACAGACCATGCATACAATTTGTGATAGGATGTCAATAATGTGTTAATAATACAGATGTGTTTAGTAAGGGAATATTGAAAAAAAAACTATGCACTTCATTTACTATATTTTCAAATAAAAAGCAAATACCATAAACAAGAGCAAGTGCAAAATTTAAGATTTGATATAACTTGGATCTATAGGAAAGTACCTCTTTAAGACTAGTATTTAGAATGAAGAGAATGAAGAGGAGATCCTAGCGCTTAGCTTCTGTATAGATGTGTGATTTTGCAAATGTGTCTTGTGGGGCGCGCCTCACTGACAAAGTACGAGAGTCTTGCACCACAGAGAATATCAAAAACTCGGCAAATTGGGATCACAAATGTCATGTCTATGTGGCCTGAGAACTCACAGCACACATTGTCGGTGATTGCGGTTGGGTCTTACTTTTGTATTCATGCTGTTGAAAATTAAGTCGCATTTCACAGAGCAATAGGCCTATGTTCAACTTGGCCATCTCTGCAGGGTCATCCCCAGACTTTTTGCCTTTGCCTTCTGAACCAATTGGTTTTGCTTTGAGGACTCCATGCACTTTACCACTGCTAACCAGAGCTCAAGTGCTTGTGCTCTATCTTCTAAACACGGTAGCATTGTCTTGCACCTAATATGCACATATATTTTACTTGTTAGTTCCTAATAAATTGGTACTACATGTACCCAGGGCATGTAAATTAAAGACTACTAGTGGGCCTGAAGCACTTATTGTACCACCCACATAAGTGGATTTTTAAAACATGTCTGAGGCCTGCCGTTGTAGTCTTTGTGAGGTTTAACCTGTCAATTTGACCTGGCAAAATAAACCTTTTTGTCAGGCATAAACATTCTTTTTAATGCATATATGACACCTCTGTGGTAGGCCCTAAACAGTCCAGAGGACAGGGTGCATTGTATTTAAAAGGTTGGACATATACTTTTAATTTTACATGTCCTGGTAGTGAAAAACTCTTACATTTGTTTTTCACTACTGCAAGGCATACCTCTCCCATTGGATAACATTGGGTTACCCTATTACATTTAATAAGTGATAACTTTTGCTTGTGAACAGGTAGAAATGCCATTTTGTCTATAATGAATTTTAATTTAAAACTCACTTTCATGATAAGGTCAGAAGTCACAATTCTGAAAATGCCAATTTTAGAAACTTGCCATTTTCTTGTTATAACCATTTTTGCCTGCAGCCTGCATACTGGGTTACATGACTAAGTGTAGTTGGCAGTTGGCCTTTGTGTATTCCTCCCAGATAGTGACCATAAAGGGGGACCCAGTTTTAGCATGATTGCCCATCCTGACAGGACGGGTGGGGCAGAGCTGTCACCTACCACACTTACATTTCAAAGGAGCTGCTGCAGCACACTCACACAGAACTTCACACTAGCCTTTTGTCACCTCAGACATCTTGTGGCCTCAGCATGGTAAGGAAGGAAATTCCAAAACCAGATGAGGTGGACGTCTAGAAGCTTCTCCCGCTTCAAAGCTGGCACCAGGTATAAATATTGGACCCTGAGACCCACTGTTCAGTACACTCCTCGGCTTGTGGATACAGCAGAAGAATGACTGCCCTGCTGCATGAGGACTACCCTGCTGTCTGAGAAGGAATACTAAACCTGCTCTCTTCCTCCCAGGCTACCTGAAGTGACTCCAGGGTTCAGCTGTCAGACCTCCTGTTCAGAGCTACAGGGACATAACAAGCTCCAGAGGCCTCCCTGCAACCGCCCAGCTGAGCTGCTACACTGGACCTGCCTGGACCTGCAGCTGGACTGGCCTGAGCCTTACTGGCCTCTGTTGAAGTGAGTTCCTCATCCCCAAGAGGTGCCTCCCACCATCAGTTGAACTCCTGGAAGAAAAGGAGAAATCCTGAAGTTTTGGGCTCTTTGTGACCACGAACAGGCACTTCGTGCTAAGATCTTGCTGTTTGTGATGACGGCCAACTTGAAGCGCCAGTGAACCCGACTCTTCGGGCTACAGCAACCGCCAGTCACAACTGGCAAAGCTAAATCTGTACTTTGCGCTACAGCATTGACAGTCTGTAGTGACCACCAACGCGAAGCTCCAGTAGCAATCGTCCGAGTCTCATGACCAGATCTTCGAGCTACGGCATCAGCCATCGTCAATGCCTGGCCTGCTCTTCATGCTGCAGCGACAGCCCCTGCTCCTCACAGCCTCTTCCCTGTGAACTAGAGTCCTTGGGCCAGACTTTGAAAAGGTAACTTTTTCAGCAGGACTAACCTGGTCCCTGTATCTGACCCATGCTCTATTACAGTCGATCTGAACTTGTGACTCCCCCCCCAGTCTAGCATGATCACAAAACTACGAGTGGCACTTTGTGCTTTTAGGCACTTTACTAACCTTAAATCTTTACAATTGCATATGTTTGGTTCTACTGATTAGATTTTTGTTGTTTTGGTGTCAAATAATTTATTACATTTCACTCCATTTTTATAAACTGGCATGTTTTTTTCCCTTGTGTTGTGTTTTCACTTCATTACTGTTTGTGTGCTGCATACATACTTTACACATTGCCTCTAAGTTCAGCCTGACTGCTTTTGTTCCAAGCTACCAAAGGGTTAAGGGCTAAGCAGAGGGTAATTTAGTGACTTTTGTGGTTCTCCCTAACAAGGAGTGTGGCTATTGCTTGAGAAGGGCTCACATCTCCCTCAACAACGCAATTTCTCACAACCTATATATGTGTAAAGTGGAATGGAAACCTATAGGGCACACAGTTCTCATAAAATATGTTAAATATCAACACTTTACAAGGAAATGGATCTACAGGAAGGATATGGCTATTGGTCCCTTCATCAACTTTATTTGGTCATCTTGGAATGCCTATCAAGATATTAGTGAGGTATTTGTAAGGCTAATAGTCCTTTAATTTCAGGGTGGACATTAGACATCCTGATTTTTAGGTCGAGCATTCAAGACCTCTTGTATATACTTTAGTATATACTTATATGTGTATGTACTTTGTGGGCTCTGGAGATCAGCCCTAGGACTTGTCTTCTTCCGCTTAGGGACTTTTTTTCTGTTCAACTGCCTCTATTTAACTGTCTTGATAGAAAACGACCAGTAGAGGTCAGTAAAATACCAGAATTGCTTTCTGCTTGTTCAACTGCCTCTATTTAACTGTCTTGATAGAAAACGACCAGTAGAGGTCAGTAAAATACCAGAATTGCTTTCTGCTGAGGGACTTTCTTTTTCTGGCAACTGCCTGTATTTAACTTTCTTGATAGAAAACGAACAGCCGAGGTCAGTAAAATACCGGAATCACTTTTACATTCTCTAGATTCCAGTCCATAGAAATTGTCTTCCACGAGCACCCGCAGACAATAATATTTTTTTTCAAATTTTGTATTTTCAGTGATATGACCACCGAAGGCCCTGATTTTCTATTAAAAACAGAGCTTTGGACTATACCATTTCCTCCTGAAAGGCAATATTTCTCCCCATGTGTTCCCATACCTGGCATGTCACGCAGTTTGGTGCTTACTTTCCCTCCATGTTAAAGAACAGTAGATGTTTCAGCACCCAGGCTAATGTGCTGCATAGCTAAATACATATAAGGTCCCAAAGGCGAGACCAATTGCATTGCAAATGCTTGTTTATTTCAAGTAGAGTGAGACTAAAAGATAAGAGGATCAATATCACTGGATCTGCCCACCATTAAGTGGAAGCTTCTAACTGTGTTCTATGGTGGCGGTGTACAGTGCAGATGGCAACACCTGTTTAATTCTACCATTGGGGTAAACCCTTATCTAGTTTAGTGTATACATCCATAAAATATGTGGAAAAAACTCAAGAAGTACTAAAGATGGTCAATAAGGTGAGATACAGGAAGGTATCATTTGAAGCTACCATGATGGAGAGGATTTGGCTCTGCGGCCAGAGCTGCTGACTCGAGAGCTGGGGATCCGGGTTCGAGTCTCGGTGTCGGCGCAACATACTGTGTTTCTGGGCAAATCCCTTAATCTCCTCATGCCCTTGGACAGCGCCTGGATACCCTCACGGGTGATAAGCCACAAAATATAAATCTCAACTTAAACCAACTTATGGGGGAAACTGTGCTGGTGTGTAATAAGCCCCTGAACATGTCATACTTAAATGTGTGTTTGTTTTCAGGGCTAATGATGAAACTGTGCATTACCAAATATATGAGGTGACAACAATAATACCTTGATGTTATTCCACATTAGAATATAGGATGTCCTGTGGCTTCTTATATAAACTATGATGTCTTGATGTTCTTCCTATTTAGAATAATGGCTCTCCTGTAGCTTCTAATATCATATCCCTAATTGTGAAAAAATAATGGTGAATCTATGCACTGCTGAATACGGCAGGCAGCATCATCAAAGTATAAAAGTATTAACTCGTTTGAATACGGGAAGGCTTTTGGTTTCCATTATTTTACTGGGATGTCCTTAACAGGAGAGGTAGACATGATATTCTTAACATTACATTATAATCAATTTTGTCATTCATCACCCACTATAAACTGTATACAGGCTCTTCATCCCAAATAGTTCCCTTTGTAGTAGTGTCTTAGATTGATTTCATCCTCGGTTATAGCATTTCACTTGTTCTACCACTTGAAATCTCAATTGTGACACCTGGTGATTATGTTAATTAAAATAAGAGGCTCCCCAGACTTACTATTTTGTTTTTAATTGTACATTTATTCTATGTTATGTATGTCTTCATTTTCCTTTCAGTCTTTTCCACGTATCTGAGGCCACATGGGCATTTCAGGTAGTACACACACAAGATAGCATCTCAGGCAGAACTGTGTCTCAGCTTTATTTTTTCCTCTTATATGAGGATTGTGAATCACTTTTCCATTTAAAATATTATTGCATGAAGTGCTGTTATGGCATGATAATGCTCATCTGAAGGCATTTCCTGCTGTGCTTACAATTTGTTTGTTACATAGTTGTGAGAAAGTCCCTTATCAGTTGGACTGGAAGGCAGTCCACTGCAATTCATAATGCTTTAGGACCTCTAAAGGTTTCAGTAACTTAAATCTGAGCCCAACCCCTGGAAGTTATGGCACAGAGCAAATAGACTTAACTTAAGAGCTTGTGTAAAGCATTTCGAAGTGCCAAAACAGTTTAAAGGTCAAACACACAACACAATAAAAATCACATTCCAATTTATAAAAATAGAGAATAATTTAATAAACAAAATTACACAAAAACAAGAACATTCCAATAAGGGAGGCCAGAGATATGATTTTTTAAAGTAAAAAGAAAATAACACCAAAAAACATTAAATTCCAACCACGGTCATATGGTTGCACTTGACCGGGACCAAGGAGCAATTTAATACCAACCACAATGTATCACGGGTCAGACACAAAAACCAAGTTTATCCTAATAGGAAGTTTTACCTTCTTACTTAGTCTCTGAAACAGAAGTCAAAAATCCTCACCAGGACAAGGCAGCAGGCAGTGGCAAAGATGGATTTCACAAGGCTGGATAGTCACCGGATGAGGACCCAGTGAAGCCGATAACTTGGCGGAAAAGCTCAGATCAGGAGAAATTCAAAATTTGTACCAAGGACGGTCTCCCTTGCCAGAAGGATACCTTCACTTGCTGAAGATTTCTACATTCAGACTTAAACGCTTTTTTAGAGCTCAGATTCCTCAGGTGGGGCAAGGTTGCAAGCTATATCCAAACAGAGCTCCATGAAGCCAGGCACCCTTTCTGTGATATCCCATTTAAATGGATTTGCTGCTGCACAAACACTCCAAGCGGAAGCAACGTGAATCTTTGGCCCAGCGACAACCTTTATTAAATTGACTTGGCAGGCTTGTCATGGTCCTCAAGAGGTCTTGCAATTAAAAGGTTTCTAATTCTTAAGTTTTTTAGGATGTTAGGAGGAGTGCCCTATGACACATTCAAGGGTCTCAGGACCTTAGGGACACCACTTAGTGGTCAAAACTAACTTCCACAGAAGTCAATAGCAGGGTCCATGGCAGGTCCAGTTGCAACTGGTAATATAAGCTCTTCAGTAAAAGGGACTTCTAACAGCTTTTTGTATACCTGTAGTTGAACAGGAGGTCAGCTAACTAACCCGTGGATTCCACTTCTTTGTCCTGTGTACAAATGGGAGCAGGTTCAGTCCTCTATGTCTCCACACAGGTCTCAACAAAGGTGTAGCCCTTCTGTCTTTCACAGTTCCACAAGTGTTCTGAAGAGGGTTCCCAGGAGTGCCTCCTTTATGCCTGGCACTAGACTGTGGTTGGGGGTGACTACTGGCTCCTCTCCAAACATTATGAAAAAAGTTCCTTCTGGTAACCCAACCTACTTTTGCAGCAGTTCCTGTCTGCGCTACTGCAAACAATCCCAGAGTGCTCCTCTCTACCTAAAATCAAGATAACAGAACCTCTCTTCCCCTGTGCAGAGCCTCAGTTAGTTTCACAGGCCTCTTGGTTGTGGGAACGTAGGCTATTGTCCCAGACTCCATGCTCCCTTGCATTCCCTGATGGGCTGTCTGGGCCCACACACCCACTCGGCCAGATCAAACATTTCTGCATGAGTCTTCCTTTCTACCTCAGCCCAAGCAGAGGTTTCTAGGTCCCAACAGATGCTCCACTAAAATGGACTGGGTCACAGCAACGTTTCTTAGGTCAATAACCCCCCCACACAAAGTTGACCACTGCTATAGGATGAAATTTCCCCTCACTGTCATCGTTGACTACCCTACGGGAAAACATCTGGGATGTTCTGCTTTTAGTCTGTCCACCACTGTGATCATATTGGCTCCTATATCACTCACTAGCTGCTGCTACCTTGGTCCTATTGTTGATTTGTCATTGGCGCACTTCACCATCCTGGGAGGTAAGGCGGCCAGGGCTCCAACAACCACCCACCCTATGGAGACTAAGTTGGCTTCAGTCCCCTAGGCAAAGATTCCACCCCAATTCCTACACTTGCAATCCCTTGGGACTGCCCACCAATGGGGGTTGCTTGAAACAGACTGAGTCTCCCTTTTTAAGTCCTGGCTTGTGACAGTCCAAGCAAACCAACGCCTTCATGGGTTCAAAAGGTTTCTTTCACTTGTACCCTCTCCACTTGAGTTTGGAAAGGGCATGAGAGTCCCCCACCTGAGTATACTTTTGGGCCCTTGTGAGAACTACTTTTTATTCTTACTGCTCATTTCTTTCCCCTGAGGGGAGGAGGGCTGAACCCCCTTTCTTGGGATCTGGATCACCCCCTGGGAATTGTTATACATCCTTGTGCACACCCATATGGTAGCTGCCTTACTGAGCAGCCTTGTGTCAGTCAAATTGAAATCCACTGGATGCTGGTGTAACTCTGAACGACAATTAGTCAGGTTTTCTCCTTCATGATTAGATTATATAGCCTATCATAAGTAGTGACTGTATTGCCTTTTACTCAGTCCTCCACTGCTTTTATTGAGACATCTACAAAGCCAACCCAGGATTGTTGTGAGCCTTTGTGTGTGAGCAAATGTCTGCTCAAGGGCATCATTCTTCATGTGAGTAGCCGAGTCAGCTACCCTGTTTTCAAGAGTCAGGAGTGTATCCATCCCCAGTGTTGGTACTGTTCACCCACCCTGCGCATTCTCAAATCTCCTTCATGAGAGGCAAACCATTTGTCGATTTTGTCTGCAACACAAAGCTAGGAACAATACCTTGGGCAAGCAAGGGATATGTGCCCCCTGTAGACACCTCACCATTGCAACCACCATCTTCTTCTTCCAACCTCAAGAGGCCTAAGCTGGCCTTCTCATCCAAGGCCATTCTCTTTTCCTTCAGTGAAAGTTTCCTCTCCTCCTGTGCAATGGCTGCCTGCAACACACTTGCTGATTGCTTGTCACGGAGCTCCAACTAGCAGATAGACAGTTCAGTATAGTTTATGCTGGCAGAGCCTGCTTTACTCCTAGACAAGGATGGTACACTAATAAGTACTTTTTGGGACAAGTGATCCACTACCCCTTCATCTTCTCGTGCAGCATCCTTTGCTTTATCCTCAAAGGGTGTATGTGCACAGCGATCTTTTATCCATCACTTAAGGGCCCTTTCATGATCTGCCTTACCCGCATTATGGGGCATCTACAATTGCCTCTCTCTGTGTCATGACTGCATCAGTGCATTCGAGCTCTGGCATGCAGCGTAGGAGAATCAGAGTGAGAGACCTAGGCATGGGATGTGGTCTAGTGTTTTTGCGTGCCCCTGCTCCGGTTCTCCTGAAAACTGCACTAATCATGGTCGGGTGTTTTGAAGGCAGCTTCATAAAACCTTCCCTCTGGAGCAGATTCTTCCCTGCAATTCGTGTTTTCTTTTTGGAATACTTACCTTGTCGATTGCTACGATTCTTAATTTTGATACTTCTTTTTTCCTCCCTAAATCTGAGCCAATCCCTGGTTTCCTGGTACAACATTTTGGAGAAATCCTCTTTTTATTTCTATTTCGGGGGTCTCAGCGTGCTCTTTGATTCTCTGTTGAGAGTATTTTCTCGCAATTCATATCTGTGGAGACATAAGGTACAACAGACTTTAACTACACTTATCTGGTAGTCATATTGGTAAGATAAATGCATGCAATTAACCCTCGACATTTACGCACCACTTGTGTAGTGAGTCCATGAACTTCTGAAATCAAACAGGAGATTCCAGTGAAGAAAAAAAGGACTACTAATGAACATTTTTTGTTAAATACAACCTCATAACTGACTGCAAGACAAAAATAATTCATACAAGAACTGTGTTTTTGAGCCATGCTAGGAACTATTTTGGAAGCATTTAGAGACAACTACTGGAATGATGCAATTCTGGTATAACATCATTTTTCCTACAACGCTCATCACTGTTATTACATAGGTATTAGTAGTAAAAGGTGTTCATTGGGAGAAATATAAGAACCTCTGTCAGTAGTAATTACTTGACACTCTACTTCATTTTATTATTTACACAGCTAAATGGCTGTCATGAGTTCCTACATATAAATATAACAGGGAAAGTGGGAGAAAGGTAAAGACACAGATTAATCAGTTATTCAGGATTTTCTAGTTCTCTTATGCATGTTGAAGCAATGGTTTTAATGAGTTGCTCTTGCTATGTTGATATATGTATGGGGCTTTCCTGAGTGCCTCTGCTGGAATCCCTAGAGTCTTGGTTGGATGCAGTCCCTTTGAAGCACACCTTGAAAACATCATCTTTTGTTTTATTTATTCACTTCCCCTGCTTGGTGCAATCACTTGAACTGCTATACAAGTACCCGGTGGTCGCAGGGCTCTAGGTGGTGTTAGGGCTTGGCTTCTGGTATTTTTGTCTCGCTCCCACAAAATTGCACTTACCAGTTACATTGGAGGTGTCCAGATTTAACACTCTGCATAGGGCCTTTACCTCTATCACTGTAAAAGTTGTCAAGGCAGTCAGATCCAACTCCATTCTCCTTTAAACATTTAAAAGGTGCGGAATTGGAATAAAAAATAATATGGAAAAATCAAATATGACCCAATGAAAGACCTGATGCTAATTCAAAATCAAACATCAATGTTTGCTTTCAGTTCCATTTAGAGATTTTTAATTTCTAACTTGATAGCTGAGCTGTACTGCAAACACAAGTTCTGGATCCCACCAATGAACAACAATGTGAGAAAATGGCTTATTAGTAGGTTGGATGGCAGTTCACCACAATTAATAATATCACTATTCTTGTTAGGACCCGTAATGTTTTCAGCAATTTAAACCTGAGCTCTGACACAGAGCAGACAGGCTTCACTTATGAAAATGTGTAAAGCATTTAGAAGTACCAAAACAGTTAAAAAGTTGAAAGCAACACACAATAAAATGCCTACTCTGATTTATAAAAATAGATAATAATTTAATAAACAAAAGGGCACCAAAACACAAAATTTCCAATAAGGGAAACCAGGGATTTTAATTGTTAAAGTTATAAAAATAGCACCAAAAGCATTAAGCACTAACTGCAGTCTTCAGGTTGTGCTTGACCGGGGCCTAGGTGTGATTTAAGCCTGACCACAGTGAAGCAGGAGTCAGGTACCGGAACCAGGTTTGTCCTGGAAAGAAGTTTTACCTTCTCTGGAATGGAAGTCAAAAATCATCAGTGGGGCAAGGCAGAAGTCTGTGGATGAGAAGGGTTCCTCTAAGCTGGATAACTGTCGAACAAGGTCCCAGTGAAGTCATTGGAATTTGTCAGGAAATCGCAGAGGGAGAATATCTAACTCTGCACCCAAGGAAGGCCCCGTGAGCTGCTTACTTTTGGCATCTTTGCCTAGTAAAGATTTCTACGTTCAGACTTAGTCACTTTTTTGGAGTTCAGATTCCTCTAGTGGGGCAAGTCTATAAGCAGTAGCCGAACAGGGTTCCATGAAGCCGGATACCCTCTCTGCGACATTCCGCTGAAACAGATTTCCTGTAAACCAATAGCCCAAAATGGGTTTCACTTGAATCATCAGCTCAGTGGCAAGGCACCTTCATCAGATTGACTTGGCAGGTTTGTCCTAGTCCTCTGGAGAACCTTAAAGCCAAAAGGTTTCTAAGTGCCAGGTTTTTTGGGATGTTTGAAGGAATGCACTTTGACACAGTCAAGCATCACAGGAACTTCAAACCACTTCTGCTAGGCAATTTCTCTCTCACTGGTTTTGGTACCTGTGTGACTAGGTGGACAAAAGAGGGCCCTGTCCAGGTGTCAGCTAGCATTTTCCTGTGAGTGGATAGACCTCTTTGAGGTTAATCAATTTCTTGGGTGCAACCTAGATGGTCCTCCTTCAGAGAACCCCTCTCCACACCAATGGCCTTTGTCTCAGCTCTGCAAGCAAATTCTCTCCTCACTAAGGGGCTATTCAGCTCCTGAGTGACAATTGTAAGCTAAAGCAAATAGGCTTTTAGAGGCCTTACGCGTGGAAAAGTTGACTTTCTAAAGGTTGCTTTTGTTAGATATTTATTGCAAATCTGACATTACCAGTGAATTGGGCTTGTACAATATTTTAAAAATTCCAAGAAAGAACTTGGACAACATTATTCAATTTAATCTTGTTTCCCAGTGCTTTCCTAAGGAACAGCTAAACCTGCTACAGTGAAAATAGTTTCTGATGTCTTTTAACTGTAAGGACAAGTTTAACATTAAAAGTTTACATGTCCTATTTTAGAATGTGAAACACCCAGCTTTATGCACATTAAGGCCTACTTAGGCACAACGTATTCAGATTCAAATGAAGGGTTTAGGCCTGGTTTTAATTTGGGGTTTAATTCGATGGGCCGAGTGTGCAGCTTTAAAACTGCACAGACAGGTTATAGTAGTAGTCCTGCAATCGGGTTTGCACTGTTACTGTAGTAGGTGGCATAATGTGTGCATCAGTCCACTGATGACTTTTAACTTACAGGCCTTGGCCACAATTTGTACCATATACTAGGAAAGCATACGTAAGTTAAATAAGCCAATTAGGAATATCACCAATTTTGACATGTTTTAGTGGTCACAGAACATGCACTAGGGTCTGGTTAGTAGAAATCCAGTGCACAGAGTCAAAAGGAAATAGCAGCATCAGTCCACAAAATGTGGGTGAGCATGCAAAAAGAGGCATTTACCTCAATAGTTCTTTCAGATGCTACTCCTTGTACAGGACATCATGTGTGGCCGTCCTAGAATGCATCTAGACTTTCACCTGTCTCAAAATGGATAAACACTTCTATGACCTTAGGCTTTCTTAATATGTTAACTATGAAAGCACTTACCTGAAACCCAATGTAAATCTTAATAACGACATACAAAAAACTATAAGCAATAATCTGGAACAAACCATAGGACAGATGTGGTAACATAAGCACCTTTCTACAATGAGAATCTCAGAATGGCTCATATAGATTTACCTCCCAAAGTACATAAGGGTTTAAAAGACTCATCCATGAGACCCATTGTATCAAAGTGTGTGTTTTTGCACCAACCAATTGGTAGATACTTGGGGCCAGTTGTCTGAAGGAGTTATGTTGTGCTTGCATCACATAGTGCAAGGCAACACATTTTCTTAATTCAGATTTGGAAATCCATGGGAGGGGTGATTTGTGCCACCTTGCGATACTTTGTAAAGAAATGTAACGCAACACAGCAGCTTGTGCAACGTTACATTACATTTTGAGCTGGTAGGCATTGTATGGTTGGGCATGGGTATTTCCGTGCATCCACCCATTGATTTGACACAATTCCAGAATTACAAATGTTTATAAACCTGGGATTGCATCAAATCAGTATGCCTCCCAGAGGATAGCGTGCAAGAAGAAAAATCTTTTTTGCTCCTTCTTCATTCCTATTTCAATTGTTTTTTGTGCAGGAAGCATACCTTCCTGCACAAAAACAATCCTCCCCGTACCACAGATACCCTTGCAGCATAATGCAGGGGTGCCTGAATTGGTGGTAGGCAGCCTATAGTGCACCAAGCACAGGTAGAGAGCTGAAGAGCATCATATCTTAGTAGATATATCACTGTTAAGCTACCTCCCTTTCATGCAGCACAGCAACTCTGCTTGCTGCCCTGCACAGTGTGAACATTTAGTAACTATGCCCCTTGGTTTGCTACTTTCAACCCATTGTACAGACAATGTCTACATATATCAAAGACAGGAGATTTGTGTAGAAAAGTACATATAGTTATCAGTTTTACCAAAGGAAAAGGCATATTTTGCACCATGAATGTGAATTAATTATACATATCTCTGAGAGAGTAGATTAGTAGTTGGGGTGGACAGTAGTCCATCACAAGTAATAATGTCACTAGTGTTGTTAGGTCCAGTAAAGGTTTTACTAGTTTAAACTTGAGCTCAACCTCTGGTAGTTATGGCACAGAGAAGACAAACTTAAAGTAAAAAGCACAGCACAATAAAAATCCCACTCCTTTTTTTATTTTTATTTTTTATTTATTTTTGTACAGATAAACAATTGCAACAGCTGTTACAGGGTTAGCATAGGTTGAGTAGGTTATACATCGGTGTTTATATTGCTAGCCCCACATGTCAATTTTGAAATCGAGAGAAAGGCAAAGAGGAAAGGACAGAAAAGTAAGTGGTGAAACAAAGAAAAAGAGGTAGGGACAGACCCTGAGGCAGAGAGACACATCGCTATACATTACATCTGACATTCTGTAGAGATGTTTGAGCACGCAAGCAGGCCCAACCGGGCTATAGTTGGGTATGACCCATTGGGTCCAAGTCGAAACATCTGTCTTGGTGTCTTAGCAGTTTCATGGGGGATCATAAGAGTCTAGGTAGGTGTCCAGAGATCTCCACATCCCTCTGGAGGCTGGTTTCCAGGGTGAGTACTGTAGTGCAATATTGTCCGCTCCTCTGAGATGCGTGATACAGTTGATCCAGCCTTTGTAGGTAGTTTTACTTGTGTCCTTCCAGTTGACTAGGACCATTTTCACTGCAGCTGTCAGTAATAGGTCTAGTAGGTCCTTATCCTGTTCCGTTCTCAATTTCGTAAACATAAATGCCGAGGTGAGGGTGGAAAACTTCATTGCTAGTGTGCCGTTAAACAGATTGTTTATGAAACCAAAGATTTTCCCCCAGAATACCTTGAGTGTTGGGCAATGGAAGATAAGGTGTGCTAGGTCCCCCTTCCCTTTGTTACAGTTCCAGCATAGCTCGTCCTCCCTGAGGCCTAGTGAGAATAGTCGTGCAGGGGTTCAAAACGCCTTGTGGAGCAGCCAGAATTTTGTTTGTGTGAGTACTGGGGAGATCTTATTGTGTGAGGCCGAGGCCCATAGTGTAGCCCATTCTTGTTCGTTGAGTGAGGTTTTGGATTGTTTAACCCAGTAGGCGATTGTCTTATCATTAAGTTTGGATGTTTTGGGGCGAAGGAGTTTGTAGAGCTGTGAGACTTGGTGTCCTAGTATGTTGATGTTTGACACTAATCGGAAGATTGAGAGATGTGGGGTCGATAGTTTAGTTTACGATAGGGCTGTTCTGATTTTCAGGAAGTTATAGAATTCGATGTCGTTTAAGTGGTGCCTTGCTTTGAGGTCTGTGAATGTGATGGGATACTCCCCGTTCTCTAGTTGGTAGGGGTGGTAAATACCTTTCTCAATCCATGTATCGAAGGTTAGACTTTTACCTTTATATCGGACCCTGCTATTAGCCCAAAGTGATTCCAACTTAGACCCTTTGATACCAAACTCCAGCCTCTTGTCTACCTTTAGTAGTGCAATTTTTGTGTTTTTAAAGATAGGTTTGGATGCGTGGGGGTATCTATTTGCTGTTAGCAGGGCCAGTGGGCTCAGATTGTTCAAGATCGCCCTCTCTACCTGAAGCCAAACTGGTGTGTTTTCGGCTGGCGGGGAGATCCAGTATGAGCCCTGTTTTGCTAGAAAAGCTAACTGGAATAACCTGAAGTCTGCTAGGTTTACTCCTCCTTGGGTCTTATCTAATCTTAGTTTCTTAATGCTTATCCGTGCCTTCTTTCCGCGCCAAAGGAATTTAGAAATCAGGATATCGACTTTCCGGTGGAACTCATCTGTGAGGAGGAGTGGGAGCATACTGATCAGATAGTTAATCATTGGAGTGATCATCATTTTGATAGTTTTGATTCTCCCCCACCACGTTATGAATTTTGGGGACCAGGAATCCAGAAGTTTCTTAATCTTTTCTAGAAGTTTCTTAATCTTCTCATTGTGGTGTAGGGTATCTATTAGGTCGCTACCAAAATATATGCCTAGGTATTTAATATGCCCCGTCTGCCATGCCAACCCCGAGTCCCCCAGGATGTCTTTCGTGCAGTGGATGTTTAGTGGTTTACATTCAGATTTGTCCTTGTTCAGCTTATACCCTGAGAGTTTGGAGTATTCTGTTATCGTAGTCATCAGGGCCCCGATTGAGGATTTCGGTTGTTCCGTTACTATCAGTATATCATCTGCGTAGGCGGCTAATTTTACTTCAACTCCATTGATATGTACCCCTTTTATGCTAGTGTTCGACTTTATATCCTGAATGAGGGGTTCTAAGGCCAGTAAGAATAGCGAAGGAGATAGTGGACAACCCTGTCTGGTTCCGTGTTGCAATATAAAGGGGTCTGAGAGTGAGCCGTTGACTGTGATACAAGCCGAAGGTTCACGATAAAGGGTCATAACCATACGAATAAACCCCTCCCCTAAATTGAAGGATTGCATGCAGCGTACCAGGAAGGACCAGGAGACTTTATCAAAAGCCTTCTCGGCATCTAATGCGATCGCTACTGCCGGTTCTGTTTTAGTATTCACATGTTCCAATATGTGGCAGAGAAGTCGGGTGTTGTCGTTAGACAGCCGGTTGCGTAGGAAGCCGACCTGGGAGTTGCTTATTATTTTGGGGAGAACCGTGTTGAGTCTAACTGCCAATATCTTAGCATAGATTTTACAATCCGCGTTGATGAGGGATATGGGTCTGTAATTTTTTGGTGATAGGTGGTCTTTACCCTCCTTTGGAATGACTATTATGTTAGCTTCTGACATGGATTGTGGAACTGCCCCCTTCTCTGCGGAGTGGTTAAACACCTTTTTCATGGTCGGTTTGAGCTGGTTTAAGAAGGTCTTGTAAAAATCGGCTGTATACCCGTCTGGCCCCGGGGCCTTATTCCTTTTCAGTGATTTGACCGCCATTTCAATTTCGGTGTAGCTAATCTCTTGACCTAACCTGATTGTGTCTTCGGTGCTTACTTTCGGAAGCCCGATTCTGTCCAGGTATTTTGTGCAGTCCTCTTGGTTGAGGCTCTGGTCGTTTTTGTAGAGTTCTGAGTAGAACTCTTGGAATGTCTTAAGGTTGTCTTTGTGTCATGTGTGGGTTTTGTTGTTTGAGTCTGTGATAGCTGAAACCGCAAACTGGTTGCGTTTGTGTTTTAGGTAGGAGGCAATAAATTTTCCTGCTTTGTTGGCTGCGCATAGATTAAGGGCTTTAAACTTATTAAACCACAAACCTGCTCTCTCACTCAGGATTTTGTTATATTCATATTTGTTTTGTGTTAGCCTTGCTAGGAGCTTGTTGTCTTGTGTGGCCCTTGCATGGGCCATTTCTAAGCTCTTGATCTCCTGCTCAAGTTGACTTAATCTCAGGTTTGAACTCTTGTTTATCTTTGACTTGATTTCAATTATTGTGCCTCTGACGGTCGCCTTTAGTGCGTCCCAGAGTATGTTGATGCTAGTCCCCGGGGAGTCGTTATGATTGAGGTAGTCAGTTATGGCCTCCTCAATCTTTTTTTTGTTCGTGGGGTCTAATAGTACTTCGCTGTTAAAACGCCACCTCCGGGGGACGGCTTCGTTATGGCACCCGCTCAGTTTTAGGCTGATACATGAGTGGTCTGATACTAGCCTTGGCGCTATTTCAGCATGTTCGATTAAGTGTGTGTGGTTTCCCGAGATTAGTATGTAATCTATCCTGGTGTAGGACTTGTGTGGGTTAGAGTAGAAAGTGTAGTCCCTAGTGTTGGGGTGCTGTAGGCGCCATGCATCTTTAAGGTTGAATTTGGAACAGATGTTTCGGAGTGTAGCGTGCGAGTTAGTGGGGTGGTATTGGCAGGAGGATTGTCTATCCGTTATGTGGTCCAGTGGGATGTTAAAATCACCCGCCACTACCATGAGGTCATTTTGGGGGAAGCTATCTAGCGTACATGACACCTCCGACCAGAAGGATGGGTCGTCTGTATTGGGGCTGTATATGTTCGCTACGTGGATCCTCTCCTCCCCTCTCCTCAGGTGTGTTACCAGTAGTCTACCCTCACTATCGTGGGAGTGTGAGTCTATTGTTATGTTTGATCTTTTAGATATCAAGGTCAAAACCCCTCGCTTCTTCTTGTCAGCTGGTGAGCAAGCCATCTGTGAGATCCAATTACCTCTCACTAGTTTGGCATCCTCCATGGATAGTTTGGTTTCTTGTAGGAGGATTATATCGCCTTTGGTTTTCGATAGGTAGTCTATTATCTTGCGGCGCTTAATAGGGCGGTTTAGACCTTTGACATTAAGGGACACTATGTTAAGGTCCGTTATCAGGGAGTTTGTGTTATTAATGGCCATCAGCTATAGTGTAGTATGGTGTTACTGTATACCAATTCACATGTCCTCTATCTCGAGGTTCTAAGTTCCACAGGTGTACTGCAAACAAAAACAGATTTCTCCCCAGGTGTGTGCGTATGTGTAGCCTCCCACATGCGTTGGCTAACCGAGTCTGCCAGGTACAGTTCGTAGTGAAAAAAGGTGTGAAACAAGAAAGGGAAATAGAGAATATAGAAGATAAAGACCTGAGAAACCCTAGTGCGGGTCTCTCCCCTCCCCCCTGCTCCCCCCTCCCTCTCCCCCCTCCCCCCATTGGAAAAACTCATATGTCGGAGGTGCGACGGCAGGATCGCCGTTCCGCCTCACGGAGAGCTACAGTCGGGTAATCGTTCCGCGGTACTCCCTTAGGGTTTGGGACCATGCGTGTTGTCATACTATACATACAAAGTGTTAGGGGTAGACCCTTATTTAGTGTACTTGTCTATAAAGGATACAATGCTGTGCTTCCCATGGCTTCTTTTCTTGATGTTGGCGTTGAAGCACCTATTGGGGATTGTTGGTGTGAGCCGCTCGAGGTAGGTATTGCATCATTGCTGAGGTAGGTAAAGGTTGTAGCACTCGGACTCTTGAGGTAGACGGTCTCTTTTGAGGTAGGTGCTGGTTGGTGGTTCCTTCTAGGGCAGCTCCTTAGTGTTTCCATGCTAATGTTGTATGAGGTCATGTTTCAACCTGTATTTGGCTCCGGCGAGGGTCTTCTTTTGCTGGTGCCGGGTTGTGACGTTTCCATGTCAAGTGCTGCCGGGCCGTCCAGGAAGGACGTCAGGTCTTTGTGGTCAGTGAAAAAATGGTGTTTGCCTTTGTCTATTATCTTGAATTTTGCGGGGGCCACAAATGAGAATTGGATGTTTTTGCTCCTGAGCCTGTCTCGTAGAGCGAGGAAACCCTTTCTGGTGTCGACAGTGGGCTTAGAATAGTCTTGTGTGAGGGTGATCCTGTGCCCTTGCCAGCAGATTTGGTGGTTTTTGCGAGCATAGTTAAAAATGGCCTCCGTGTGCTGTGATCTTAATGGCTTGCAGATGATAGGCCATGCCGCTTGGGTTGTTGAGGATTTAAATGCGGGGACTCTGTGCGCCCTGTCCAGCTGGAACTGGCGATCAAATCTTAGGTTTGTAAGTTTGGGAATCAGGTCCTCGAGAAAGGCAGAGCAGGAGCCTGCTGCATCTTCTGAGCCCTCCGGGACCCCTAGTATTCGGATGTTCCCTCTGCGGTTGCGGTCCTCTATCTCCGCTGTCTGTTTCTGGAGTGACGCTGTAATTTTGGATATTACTTTCATCTCCTTACTTGAGCTGTGGGTAGTGTCTTCTACATCGCTGATTCTTTGCTTCGCTGCTGCGAGTCTGATGTTCACTGAGTTCAGGTCCGCTCTGACCGCAGCAATCTCGAGCTGGATCGCGTCCGTGGTGTGCTTTGTGGTTTTTGCCAAGTCGTGAACATCCGCTAGTTTTTTTAAGATCATTTCTAGGGTGCTGTTGATGTCTGGCTTTTGTTTGATTGGGGAGTCAGATATCGCTGGTTCCCCTTTGCTCTTTTTCAGTTGTTGTTGTAGTCTCGACTCTCTTTCCGCCATGTTTGGTTGAACGCCTTGCTTGTTACCTTGGTGTACCCCTGTGTTTCCTCTGATCTCTCGGTGTGTTTGTCGCTCCCCTCTCCCACTGTCTCAGCTGCTTCCTGGCTTGGTCTGTTTTGTTTCTTTTTCCTGATAACTTCCTGTGGGGGCCTTCTCCTGGAGTGCTGCAGATCTGATAGTTCTGGCGCCAAGCCTCACCTTCATTACCGTTGGTCTCAAAGTTCCTGTGGTACAGTGCGTGATGCTGACATTACCTCTCGCCAGTATCGTCACTGTTAGAGGTGCACTGCTCTTTAGTATAAGCGGGTGAGCCAGCGGCACTATGAAGTTACCAGCGCAGTTTGGTGTCTTCCTTAATCTTGTTTAGGGTGGGCTCCTTCTTTGGGCATATGCTGCGTTGGTTCGCTGATTGTCCCTCCGGTTTCGGTTACCCTTTGCAGGTAGGCACCCGTTAAGAGGGTCTGTGTAGCACCCCTCTGGTCATAGTGCTTGCTATGTTTGCTGTGTTTCCCTTATCAGGAGGGTCTAACCTCCCCGGCTTACCTCCTTCTGCCGCTGGTGAGGCGGGATTACTCTTGTGTCTGGCGTCTCAGTACACCCATAGGCAATCCAAGTCTCTTTTCAGCGATGCGCCTGGGCCCTGCTGCTGGCGCTCTGCCTCCACCGCACGCTTATCTTCCTGCAGTCCCTCTTTAGTACGATCCAACGTGCCCGTTTTATTTTTTATTTTTTTAGGGTCTACTCTGCGGACATGGTGCGGCGACGGCCATTTTCTGGACCTTTCGGTTTCGTTTCTCATTTCCCGAGCCTGCACCCTCAGCCTGCTCCACCCAGAATAGCACTAAACCTTGTTCCTTCCTGCCCTTCTAGAGGCCCCCTGAGCCCCTCACCTCGCTTTCAGGTCTTGTCGGTAACCGCCAAAAGTCGCCAAAAGTCACTGCCACACTAAGATCTCTCCTGCGTTCACCTCCGGTTGCCTCCCCACCGCCTTCGGCGACACCCAGCGTGACCAACTGCCGGCGCACACCACACCCGGTCGCTTCTTTGCCGTTTTTTGCCTTCTCTGCTCCTTTAGGTAAACATTGCGTTCTTTGTTACTGCGGCCGCCATTTTAGGCTATCCGCCCCTTACGTCCTTTCGTTTTCGTTTTCGTTTCTTCCCCGGGGGCAGCCCACGCTATAGGCATTAGCTTAAGTTATTTCATTACCTTCTTTTTTCTTTCCGTCTCTTAAGAAGGTCTGAGCAACCCGCTCCTGACCATCATTGCCATCAGCGGGCTTTGTGGTGCCGGGTAGCGTGTGGTCGATGGCGCTTCTGTACTGCCGCCGCCGAAGTTGTTGCTGCCCCCGTTGTGCGCTCACCCACTTGCTTCCGTTCTTCTCTCTGTTCTTGTCTACCAGTGTTGGTACCCCTACCGATGTTGGTACTAGCAAGTAGTGGGGGCCTGCAGGGTTCTGTCGCGTCTCATGTTGAAGCCTCTCCCACGTTCGCGTTCGTGATCGGTCTCAGTTCTGTGGAGTTTTGGGGTATCGCCATCTTGCCCCACCCATCACTCTCTCTGCACCGCGTCGGAGTCTGGGTTTCCTCGATCTTCCCGGTCCAATGACCATTCGAGAGGGAATCACCACCGGCTTGGGTCCTTCCCATGTCCCAATTTCTTAATTCTGCGTCTCTTTCGTCAGTTCTTGTTGGAGTATTTTGTGTTCGATTTCTCCGTTACAGGGGAGCGGCAGGATCAGGCAGCCATCAGCTCTGCCGTCCAAGCCATGCCCCATCTCCCACTCCTTTTTTAACAATAGAGAATATTCTGATGAACACAATGACACCAAAATGTCAATAATCCAATAAGGGAAACCGGAGATATGAATTTTTGAACTTTTAAATAAAAATAGCACTAAAAAGCATTTAGCGCCAACCTCTGTCATCTTGTTGTGCTTGACTGGTACCTAGGCATGAGTTAAGGCAGACTGCGCTGGAGCACATGTCAGAGACCAGGGGCCAAAGGCTTTGCAGGCAAGGGGATGTGGGGGTGCAAAACCTAAAATGAGATTTACCAAGTCACTCAAGGCCACTTTCGTGACCCTGTGTGACTTGATAAATCTAGAGTAACCCAAGGCAACACAAATTGCGGCCTGCATTACTCTGTGGCAGAAAGGCGTGCCATGGGTTGCGCTTGTCTGTCTCCAAGGATCCACCCATGCCTTCAGATACATTCCCTGATTTACATGCACTGGTAGACCTGGAAATGCGTCAGAATTGTACTCCTTCCCATAAGAGGCGTAATGAGGACACACATCTTTATTTCTTTGTGTTTTTTCCTCTTTTTAAGTTTGCTGCAATGTACAGCACATGTAGAAAGAGGAAATGCCTCTGGGGATTGTTGTTGTGTAGGAAGGTGCCCCTTGCTGCACAAAAGCCATCCTGCCTACAATTCAGGCATCCTTGCACAATGTTGCCAGCAGTTTGTGTGCTAATGCAGGCAGAGAGCAGGAATGTGCCATACAATGTTCAATTCAGTGCATTCTTGCCCTCTCCCTTTCACGCAGCATAGTGCAGCAAGGTAGCTTGCTGCATTGCGTGAATATTTGTTAAATATCCTTCCAGGTTCATACCAGTCGGACGTTTTACCTTCTGACTTAGTTTCAGATACAGAAGTCAAAACTCCTCAGCGAGACAAAGCAGCACGCTGTTGCCAAGTTAGGTTCCACAAGGCTGGAAAGCCATCGGAAGAAGTCCCAGTGAAACTGTTGACTTTTGGCAGGAAATCTCAGAGTGAGAGAAATTCAACATTTTCAGCCAGGAAGGTCCCTCACTTGCCAGATACTTTTAGCTCCTTCCAATGCTAAACAGGGCTCCACGAGGGCCGATGCCTCTCGCAATGTCCTACTGAAATGGATTTTCCCGGCAAAAAGTCTTGAAAAAGTTTCTAAGTCCCAGGTTTTAAGATTAGGCAGGAGGAGTACACTCTGACACCAGCCAAGGGTTCCAGTACCTCAGGCACAGAAACTGGAGGTCAGCTCTCATTCCAATAGAAGCCATCAGAAGGGTCTAGGGGACGTCCAGTGGAAGCTTGTCAGCTGGGCTCTTCCAAAAAAATGGGCTTCTGGCAGCTTTTGTGTCCCTGTAGCTCAAAAGAAGGTCAGCCAACTGACCCTGGGAGTCCACTTCTTTGTCCTAGGTACAAGTGGGATCAAGTTCAGATCTAAGGGTTCTCCTCACATATGTCAACAGCAGGTTCAACCTTTTTTTCTGTCTTCCACAGGACCAGTAGTGTTCTGAAGAGGGTGCCCAGAGGTGCCACATTTATGGCTGGCACTAGCCTGTGGGAGAAAGTGCCTCCAGACTAACAGTGAAAAGGTTTACAGGGGTAACCTTACCCACATTTGCAGCAGTTCCTGTGTGTCCGACTGCAAACAAGCAAACAATCCCACAGTACCCTTCTCTACCTAAATCTAATATGGCAGAATCCTTCCTCCCTTGTGCAGAGCTCCTGTGCCTATCCTAGAGGTATACCAGGGAAATGAGCAGATTATCACCTGCTGTCACTCAAAACCAGTTCCGTGCCATCTCCTCTCTCACTGGGATTGTTGCATGGCTGACTAGAACGACAAAAGAGGGAGCATGCCCAGGTGCTTGCTACATCTGCTTGTGACCGGCAGGCCACTTTGAACTAAATTTAGATTCTGGACTGGATTAGATAGGATTTAGATTCTGCAAACACTTTGCAACTCACTTGAGTTTGGGTTCCTGGTTTTCCTGAGCGCGCACGTACTTGGACTTGTGTGGAATATATATGTATATATATGCAACAAACTAAGTTCAAAGAATGCTGCGCACTCCGGCCACAATTTTTAGTAGATTTATTTTAAACAAGCGCAAACTCGGGCATACTGACAAACGCGTTTCTGCCTCCTGGCCTTCGTCAATGTCAGTGAGTTCATTCAAAAATCTGCTTTTTAACTACAATTCATTTCATTGGGTCACAGCAGAAAAATAGAAATCAAACGCCACATGATGCCATTGATTGCTTTCATGAAGCAGTGATCAAGGATCTAGCTAAATTTCGAACTTCTGGCATCCAACCTGGCAATAAAAGAAGAAAATACAGCCTCACAAGATTACAATGGGAAGCTGTGAAATCTCTTGGAGACGATCCCACACTAGTAATAAAACAATCCTAAAGAACTTTATAAAAATGAAGCCATTCGCCTTTTGGGTGACACAGAGAGTTACATTCAAATCAAAAGAGATGTGTACAACAGGAGTGTAGTGGATTTCTATGATCTCCTGCAGCAATGGAAGGCCAAGGGAATCTTAGAAGAAAATGAAACGCGTTTGTCAGTATGCTCGAGTTTGCGTTTATTTAAAATAAATATCTACTAAAAATTGTGGCCGGAGTCCACAGCGTTCTTTGAACTTAGTTTGTTGCATATCACGCGAGTTCGCCCTCGCGACTGCGGCACCCGCTGTGTGGAGAGCGGAGGAATTGGCGAGCAACGTGTGGAAAGAAAAGTTTATTTCCGCCGCTCCACTGCAACTGAAGGACCCGCGATTAAAAAGCCTGTGACTGGAATTATTTTTGGGAGTTGTAAAAGCACCCCCATCCAGTATCGCAGCTTAACGCGCAGGGAGAAACCACCGAGACGCGGCAGGACCGGAGGCGAGTGAGAGCGTCTACGAGAAAACCACCCCGGTGAGTGAAACCCTGCGCTTAGCGTTTATCCTGATTTAACAAAGCAGCAACAGCCTTTGGCCCCACATTCAGTTTGGATTAACTTGGATTTACATCAGCAAACACGGGACATGTTCAGCGATGCTGAACGGATACAAGCAGCAGAAACTGTATTTAAAGGGACAGTACACGATACTAGATCAGAGGATGACCTGCATTCCAGCAGAGCCCCTGATAACCTAAGAGGGTGGTTCACTAAATTGGAGAGAACTTACGAGAAAGAGAAAAGGAAGTGGTGGGAGGCCACTTCCTTACAACGCTACCTAGATGTGGATAGGATACCGAGGGGGATGAGAATCTACACAGTCCGCTCATATGAGAATCCGGATCCGAATCTCCTGAAAGACAGGGCAGATTTCACTAAGGCCTGGGCGAGGGGCATGGTAGAGATCTTGGTCAAGTACGCGAAAAGCGACAGGGTCAAACTACTTGAGGAAATTAATTGCATTGAGGAGAACATAGCGAAGGATACAGACAAGAGTCTGATTGATACCCTAAGAACATGAATGAAAACAAGACTGGTAGCCTATGAAAACGACATCAAGCGCTGCAATCAGAATAAATTCGCACGGGATCAACATGATTATGAGTGCGGTATAGTGCTGACCTTTGGGAAAAACTACGACGCACCACGCAGAGCACCACAGGAATCAAAAATTTAGCTACCACGTCTATGCGAGACACTTCAGAGTCGGAGGCTGAGCTATCAGAAACAGAGACAGCCAGGAGAACAGGCAGTGCCCCGCTGAATAAGGAATTGAATTTTCCCAAGGAGTATCATCTGATCAAGGAGTCATGGCGCAAATTCCCACAAAGAACCCGTCCCCAAGAGCAAGGAGGAGGAAGACAAGGCAAGGAGGGCAAGGCAGGAAATCAGACCTTCGAACCTCGAGTAATGAGGAGCAAGCCGGGCATCAAGAAGAAGTAAACAATCTTTTGATTGTCAATCTCTCTGAAAGAACTTTGACGGAAGCAGAGAAAACCGTGTTGCAAAAGGGTTTGATGTTTTTCCCCACAATGAAATGGGACTATGCCACCACATGCATTGATCTTTATCAATTTGTCCGTAAATTAAAATTGAAAAAATTGTTTACCCTGCATCCCACATCTACAGGAGCACAACAGGAACGTACAACGACATACACAGATATCCTTACCGGAAGTGACTTGGAGGCTCTGAGAGCCATGCATGACTTACAGGAATCCCAAAGGGAAACTGACGTCGCCAGTACAAATGATACTACTGAGCTACTAGAAGACTTGGGGATTCACCAGGACAGTGGGAGAAGTAAGTTTAAACCTAAATCGAAGTTTATTCCCCAAACGCCACATGATGCCATTGATTGCTTTCATGAAGCAGTGATCAAGGATCTAGATAAATTTCGAACTTCTGGCATCCAACCTAGCAATAAAAGAAGAAAATACAACCTCACAAGATTACAATGGGAAGCTGTGAAATCTCTTTGAGACGATCCCACACTAGTAATAAAACAATCCGATAAGGGGGGCAACGTCGTTGTCATGTCTAAAGAACTTTATAAAAATGAAGCCATGCGCCTTTTGGGTGACACAGAGAGTTACATTCAAATCAAAAGAGATGTGTACAACAGGAGTGTAGTGGATTTCTACGATCTCCTGCAGCAATGGAAGGTCAAGGGAATCTAAGAAGAAAATGAGATGCAGTTCATGAAGGTGGACTATCCGGTCCTGCCAACATTTTACCACCTACCAAAGGTGCACAAAGACATGAACAGCCCTCCAGGCCGGCCAATCGTGTCCTCCAAGGGCAGTCTATTGGAGAAAGCTTCAATCTATGTTGACTCTTTTTTTATTTCCTTTAGTGAAGACTTAAGTTCTTTTATTTTGGATGCCACTGACTTCATACGTCAAATCCAGAATATCACCTGGGACAATGACCTATTGTTGATTACGCTTGATATTACAAGCCTCGACACTAGCATTGTGCACACAGATGGCTTATTGGCATTGGAATCTTTTCTTAAGATAAAACCGCTGAGATTCCAAGAACATAACAAAATGTTATTACAAATTGTATCTTTCTGTGTACACAACAATATCTTCCTCTTTTCAGGGCAGCTGTATTTGCAGAGACAGGGGATCGCCATGGGCATGTGCTTCGCCCCAAGTTACGCGAATCTTTTCGTGGGCTGGTGGGAGAAGCTTGTGGCCTGGTCGGAGGAGAATGTATCCTGGGTGGATAAGATAGCCCTGTGGACCAGGTACATAGATGACCTTTTTATTGTTTGGAGGGGGACCCGTGAAGAGGCAGAGGAATATATCAAGATTCTCAATGAGAATAACCTCAATCTTAGGTTCACAAGCAACATCAGCAAAAGTGAAGTCCAGTTTCTAGACCTTTTAGTATTTGTGGCAAACAATAAGCTTTGTACTAAACTCTATTGTATGCCCACGGCAGAAAATACAGTTCTGCATTCATGGAGTCAACATTCCTGCAACTTAATTCACAGCATTCCTTATGGGGAGCTTTTGAGACTCAAACGGAACTGTTCCCGCCTAGAAGATTACTATGAAGCAGAAAGAGAATCCCTGATGAGATTCTCAAAGAGAGGCTACGATAATAAAACACTGTGTGAAACATCCAACAAGGTCAAAACTAAGGATAGACAGGAATTACTACTAGGAAGATCCCCTAGTGACATAGGGACAGAGGAAGACCAATCTAAAGCAAGGCTGATTTTAACCTTCTCTGCAGAGTCGCAAAGGATCAGGGATCTGGTCCAAAAAAGCTGGAATGTCCTTCAAACGGATGGCATAATAGGCAACTTAATACCAGATAGACCGGACGTTACTTTCAGGAGAAGTGCCTCGTTGAAGGACATTCTGGTGCAAAGCCATTTTGAAGATAAATCCCGCAATAAGCCCATCATCACTGTTTTTTTCCCGTGCACGACATGTAAAGCGTGCAAGAACTGCAAGATGGTGAAGGACTATGCAATACCTGGGCAAAAAGAGAAGAGGCCCATAAACAAGCTGCTTAATTGTAATTCCAATTCCGTGGTGTATTGTTTACTCTGTCCATGTGGACTATAATATATTCAAAGTACAATACACCCAGTGAAAAAGAGAATTCTCGAACATAAAAGGGCGATAACCAACCAAGACAAAACCTACCCTGCGCCGAGACATTTCTCTGCTTTACATGAGGCCAGGAGTGACAAACTGATCTACTATTGTATTGATCAGGTCCCGGCAAAAGAAAGAGGGGGAGACAGGGTTAAACTCCTGAGGGAGCTACAGGCCAAGTATATAGTCAACTTGCGTACCCAAATCCCGTGGGGGTTGAACTGTGAGGAGGAACTATGGTCTTTCATTGGTTAAAAACCATAAATAAACACGCTAACTGTGAACCACCCTTTTCAGTTTATACTATGTAAGAAAAGAGAAAAAAAAAATCCATTTGGAAATGAAATTTTGTTTAATGAATTTATCTGGGGTAGCCTGCTTTAAAGATAACAAGTTATTATTGAAAAAAGTATGGTTTTAAATCTGTCTGTCGAACAAGGCTCATTCAGAGCTTGATGGTACTTTGGACATCGATCAGACCGATGTTGAATTTTATTAATACTTGAATTTTATTAATGATGGGATCATATGACAGATCAATTTCCACTTATGAATTATGCATAAGACAGGGATCATTTGAATTTTGTTTTACCATACTGTTATTAACAAACTCATTATGTATGCATTGCTTTGAACGTTGTAATGTCCAGTTGATCTTGGCAATCTTGATAGTGCCAAAATGGCCGACACGCTTTTCGTTCTGACACTGCAATGCAATTATCAGGTTCCCTCTTTGATTTCTATTTTTCTGCTGTGACCCAATGAAATGAATTGTAGTTAAAAAGCAGTTTTTTAAATGAACTCACTGACATTGACGAAGGCCAGGAGGCTGAAACGCGTTTGTCAGTATGCCCGAGTTTGCGCTTATTTAAAATAAATATCTACTAAAAATTGTGGCCGGAGTGCGCAGCATTCTTTGAACTTAGGGGCTGATTAGGATGGTGGGCGGATGTCCACCGCCGGCGGTGGACATCCGCCCGCGATCGCAACCCAGAAAACCGCCGGTAATATTAGGATGGCGGTGGTGACCGCGGCGGTGGGAAATTCCGACCGCCGCTTTTCCGCCAGTTGCCATCCGCACTCCTGCCTGGTGGACGGAGCAGGACCGGGATAATGGTGGGTGTGCAGAGCAGGCTCCGCCGGCACGATTATGATGCCGGCGGTAGCCAGCCTTTCCGCAGCGGTCAAACCGCCATGGAAAGGCAGGTGGAGATTGTCTTCCGGGGGCCCGTTGCGGGCCCCCAATGTGTTGGGGGGGTGGGTGCACTGGGGGGGTACCCACGGTCCCCCTACATTTCCCTGTACCAGGTGGCAGGCACTGTGCAGTGCCTGCCACGCAGTGCAGGGAAATGCAGGACATGCTCCTTTCGGCATCGCGGCGGTGCTGTGGGCAGCAGCAACCGCCGCAATGTTAAAGCCCGCGATCGTACCGCTGCAGTCGGATTTCGACCGCGGGCCATTGTAATTCGACCAGCGGTTATGTCGCGGTCCAAGCGGGCGGTCTTTTCCCACTACAATGGCGGTCGAGGAGGTTTTCCGACCGCCATCCTAATCAGCCCCTTAGTTTGTTGCACATTACGCAAGTTCGCCCTTGCGACTGTGGCACCCACTGTGTGGAGAGCGGAGGAATTGGCGAGCAACGTGTGGAAAGAAAAATGTATGTATATATATCCACACAAAACCGCTCTTGCTGAGACCAGGGACCTGTGGAGGGTGGTGCATGCACCGGGAGAGCACCCAGTAAATAATGTATCCAAAGTTTGCTTCGCGTTGCGAAATAATGCACTCTCAGGACCCACTTGATAGTCACCGGTTCAGGAAGTTTATTATTGCTTCTACGCTATGCGTTTTGGCAGTTACGCCTTGCTCACACGTGTGAGCAAGGCGTAACTGCCGAAACATCCTATTCCCCTATAAACCCACAGCCCGCTACGGAACTAAAAAATGCAAAATTTAATTAAAATAAAATTCATAACTACTAAAAATGTAACACGTATATTAAAAAACATAAACAATACTTATACAAAAAACGTACATCACATACATTTAAAATATAAACTAAAATTCATAACACTAATCAAAAAATCTATATTTTAAACATCTATATTTTTGCAAACAATATTAATGACTTCTATATTTTTAAAAACAATATTTCTTACTGTCGTCTAGTTCCTATAGTACCCCTGCAGGACCTGCGCGTTTGGATAACATAAACTGTGGGCTTGGTGGTAGACTGGCTCTGTGCACCCCCACCACGTATGTTAGCCGGATTTGCATTAGCTAGCTCACAGTGCCACTAGAATCTCCTCTTATCGGGGAGAGATTAGTTTCTGGCAGCCTTAGATCATGACAACCCTGATCCCTCAGAATCGTGGAAACAATGTACTACTTTTTGCTCAGTCACTCGTGCTTACTTGTTCGGTTTGTCTCAGAGAGTTACACAGAATAAACGGTTGGGCGTTTCAATAAGTATTTATTGAACAGTTGTTATTCTAGTGTAAAATATCTGTGCTGCAGCAACCAGCAGACAATAGCAGAGATATATTATCAGCAGTACGATAAAAGTGAAAGGATAGTACAGTTCTACCATATTGCAATAATGATGGTTACATACATGAGTATATGAAAAGGCATTATAAAAGTGCGCGTACTCCTACGATGCCTAACTAGATGTACCTAAGTGTACCTAGCATGGGTGTAGGTCTGAAAGCCTAAGAGCCAAGAATCCCTCTAGGATTTAGTCGAACCCCATTACCTGAATAGAGAAAGTATGGGACCCCGTCCTGGTCTCGAGTTGGACACCTCGCAAGGGCTGTGTTAGGCCGCTGTCAGCTGGAGCGTCTGCATGCAGGAGCCTGAGCGTCTCTGGTCAGTGTGTCGGCATGGAAGTCTCGGTTCCCTCTGTCTTACTGTGGCAAGATGTGGTGTATTTATACCCTAAAGTGTCTCGTCCCTTAGTATGGTTTGTATTGGTCTTTGTTGGACATGAGGAAGACGTCAGGGGTGAACTTTGTACATACATATTATGCGGGAGATGTAGCTGGTGAATGCTCATGCATAATTTATGAGTACATTGTAGGCCTGTGTTCGGGAAAAACCCTGCATAATAGGGCAAATACGATTATGACCATATACGGCATATATGAACGTGTCTATATTAGGGCCTCTATACGAAACATAACATTACCTTAAATTCGATATTCTTGACCACGATATTCTTGCTGTCGACATTTCCAACTCGATATTTGTGCAAGTCGATATTTCCAACTCGATATTCTGTCTCAGCACCCCCCTATCCTTACTATTGACCGATTAGTCAGCCCAAACCCTAAAAGAATGTGGGCAAGGCAGGGATTGAGTGGCAAGCTAAAAAGATGCCTGTAAAGATTAGAGATGATTGTGTTGCTCGAATATGAATTTACCTTGCAAAAACAAAGACAAGAGGCGTTTGGCAAAACAGGAACAGTTGGTTTAATTAAATGCTGCGGCTGAGAGTACAGCATACAGAAACTGATCTGAAGACTTACTCAAAGTACAATAATTTTGAGCGTCTTTTATATATTTCTTGAAGCATCATAAAATGATTCATAGATCCTGGTGAGGGAGAGGAATGTAGGCCAAGTCGTGGAGCCATAAATTACTCCCACCTGATGACAAATGCAGGTGGGTCTTGGCCTTGCGTGGACACAATGAGGGCCAGTGGGTAACATGTCCAGATGTCTGACATGGGGAGTGTGTGATCACTGCATGTGCTGTGTGTGCTGTGTCCTGATTGGCTGAGTGTTCTTAACTTCATGTGGTATCTAACTTTATGATGTTTTGGGAATGCGTGCCCCTTGGCCATGTGTGTTTTATTGGGGCCAATCTCCCTGGACCAGTGTGGTGTCGCTGCCTATCTGTAGGACTAATCTGGGCTTTTTCTGTTTGCTCGTTTGTCATGTTGGTTTTGAGCCACCCCACCTGTGATCTATCAATCGGTAGCCTCAGACCTAGGTCACAGGGCCTGCCTGACCACTTATTTCTGCCTCGGGTTGATGGAGAGGTCATATCGGGAGATTTCGACAACAGTGACTCAATTACATTTTTATACATACATGTATCATTGCGTACATCAACATCAATATTAACAATTCTATTAAGAATAGCTGTGGCCTGCCGGCAGAGAGCTTCACTAATGCTTTAACAAGGAATCAAAGCTGGGGCTGACCAAGGATTTTCCTAAGATTAAAAAGGCAAATAATAAAAAAGGCAGGGTTCACTCTATAGACTACCTCTGGGATGCAATTTGGGCCTGGGGTGCCATCACGTTGACCAGCCTGTATCTCTTTTAGAACTTGCTTTTCAATAAGGAAGAATTAGTTTCAGGGGACTGTCAATTCTTTTAAATGGCTTGCTCTTGTGCTAGCATCATTTTACATGATTTTCCTGAAGCCAGCCACCCTCTGAACTTTTCTGAGATATTACAAAGGTTTGCACATGCCACTTGAGAGATATGTGGAAGTGAAGGGTGAGATTAGAAACAATCTTGTGATGCCAATTAGGAGTTGGTGATGTCAGTTATACTTGGGTAACCTTGAGCATTAAGGTTTTATTGTTTTGCCTAGAACAGGTGATAAGCAGTGTAGCATATTTTTGCTTAGGTCTTCTCTTAGACAATATGCATATTTTATCTCATTATATGAATGCAAACTCTCTAGGCTGTTTCAAACTTTTTTTGCTACTAAAGTGTTAAAGAATGTATCTTTTAGAGTGGACTGATGCAAGAACTTATGAGAGTAAAGAAGCGGAGCCCCACTCTCAGATGGCTGACAGTGTCACTAAATAATTGAGTCAAGTTTCCACTTGAAGAAGTCTGTGGATTAAGAAGAGTGAAAATGTAAAACAAGGCAGCAAGTCTTTCCCATCTATGCACCCAGGACCTGAACTATGTCAATGTAGCCATACGGTCAGCCCCAATACTGCTCCAGTTTAGGAAAGTGTTGACGACACCTCTTTAAAGAACACAACATCACACTGTAGAAACAATACAATAACTAGCTATCTCTCCTATTTCTTGTTGACTGTATGCTTGACGTTGACAATGAAGAGCACTCCACTGCCTTTTTTGTCTAGTATTGTGCTATACAAATACCACATACATACATACATACAAACATTCACATATACATACATAAATACATACATACATACATCACATGTATTTGTGCTTAGGTAATTCATTCTACTTGTGCAAAGTGTAAGCCGTGTTTCCTCACATAATCATGATTTTAATTCTAGGTGTTGGATCATAACTCACCCAAAGAATGTGGCCTTCCCCACTCATCATTTATCACTTTGTGTCCGTACAGTATTGTGATCTCGAGAGGGAAGTATTCAACATTCAGATAGGCCTGAAGACTAGACTGAAGTCCTTTTTTAAATGTAAGCAGAAACCTCTCTGTATTATCAGAGATGGTGAGGGTGTCCGCAAGATAAGGAGAGATGCTTTCATAATGGCTTTTTAAATTGCGCGGCTGGTTTTGAAGCAGGTGCAGGTTGACAATGGTACCCAATAGACTATTGACAGGATAGGGGTTAACTACCATACTAAATAAACAACATTACAATTATGAAATGATTCATTACAATTTCCAAAACAAGCGAAAAGAATACAATGTAATGATTAATTATTAAAAAAGAAACGAAACTAATAAAAATAGAATGTGGGGTTCAAAAGTTATGAAATATTGAAAAATCAGACACAAAAAAATGAAGATTTGAAGCATCAATGATAATTTTATGATGTGCACTAGACCAGCTTCTAGATAACCTACTTGGCGTACTGCCTATGAAGCAAAGTTGGGAAAGGCCTAGCACTTTGCTCCAGTGAAATATTTTGACTTTGCACGTATGGTGTCCTTTAAGCCTCAGTAGGACGCCCACCAGGTCAGCAAAACCACTGACCTATGCTACCCTGCTGGAAGACCACCGGACATATTATGAGATCCTCCATCTGCCTGCCCGGACTTCTTTGTACATAATTCATCTTCTGGTACACTGGATGCATTAAAGATAAAGTACTTTGAAAAGAAGGTATCATGTTTTTTGGACTCAACCTGGCAAACACCCACAAAGTGGGAGCTTGCTTTTGAAAAACTAAAAATAAGCAATGGCCTTAAGGGACAGGGAGCTTTATGCCTGATATCAGGGCTATTGGTTAATTTTCCTGCCCAGGATCACCATGCCTCACATGATCGTTGCAAACAGGAAAACATAGTAATGGTCACTCTACCCAAAAAGGAGCACAGTACCCTGTCCTAAAATTTGCTAGCCAGGCTGCAAAAGAGCTGACAGTTTAAAAGTTTCAACTGCGGAGCCAGCTTAAGCAACACCAATGGATCCCCCCACCTCTTAATGGAACGAGTAACTGCTCATTTTGTGAGCAGGACATCTGCCATTTTGTGGCTTATTGTTGACATCTGCCAAGATCATTATTAGCACCGCCTTGGTCTTTGGCTTTGAGGTCAATAACTGCCAGTGATGCATGGAAAAATGCTGTGGTCGGGATGGGCTCATGACGTCAAATATGCTGGCTCTGCCAACCTGCTAAAGCTTCAAACTGCACTGAGGAAAGTTCAGAGTGCAATAAACTTGAAAACATAGCCACCAACATTGTGTCATCTTTGAGCACACTTACCTACCTTTGCCTACACTAACAATTTACCTTTGGATTTTAAACGTTTTCTGGTCGCCAGAGTCCGTCACTGGAGTTTCCAGAATCTAATATTTGCAGTAATCTTGACATATCTGTTGTTGGTTTACCAATAACCATCATTTTTCTTCTCCTGTATGACTTATTTTGTTTTTGGGGGAATAATGTAATTGTTGTATAGGCATACCTGTTGCCAACTTTAAATGTTACAGACATTAAAAAGATTAGACTTTAATCTGGAAACATGCTTTAAAGTTAACCCAACCACACTTAATCGACTCGATATATCATACATGTTAGTACACTATAATTTAATTATATTATTAATTATTTAGTTAATGAAGACATTTATAACACTGCTTCGCAGTCTCCCATGATGGTCATTTTAATTTATAATCATTATTGTGGCCACTTAAGTCATTTGGGGGCATATTAACAAGGCGGCGTTAATGAATTATCGCCGCTTTAGCGTCCGTTTTCGGACGAAAAGCGGCGATAATTTTATCGCCGAATTATCAAGGACACGCTAGCGCGTGATTCCTGACTTAGCGTCCGTTTCTGCACGCCTCCCATCGCATCGCTAATGAGATGCAAAGGGGCGTGCCTGTGAAAACAACAGGGGAAATATCGCTAACCCAGGTATCGCCATATTAGCAACGTGGGTTAGCGATATTTTAAATTGCGTTAAGTATGCCTTAACGCAGGAATTTAACGTCTGCTAAATTCCTGACTAAGGCATACCTAACATGGGGGTGGATTGTGGCTAAGACCACAGGCCCTATCGCCAAGTATATCGCCGTTTTCCATGGGACATCGCTGGAAAACCAGCGATGTTCCATGGAAAACATCGCTATCACTGGAAAATGATCGCCTTTGCGCTAAGCGTTGTTAATACAGCGCTAGCATGGCGATAATTTCCAGCGATAGCCGGCGATAGGATTCCTCACGCTAGCACGGCCAGCGATAATTATCGCTGGCCGTTGTTAATATGCCCCTTGGGTACTTTGGTAATAATGATGGCATTAAATCCCTAGTCCATAGCCAATGCTGTATACATTATTTTTTTCTGAAACTAGGGGGCATATTAGCAGGACCCACGTAGAATTATCGCCGTTTAGCGGCAGGAAACTGCCGCTAAACGGCGATAATGGGCTTGCTAATATGCGTTATAGAATTCCAATAGAAGCCCAGGTTAGATGTGCAGGACATCTAACCTGGGCTTCTATTGAATTCCACAACGCATATTAGCAAGCTCATTATCGCCGTTTTAGCGGCAGTTTCCTGCCGCTAAAACGGCGATAATTTTTACGTGGGTCTTGCTAATATGCCCCTAGATTTTAAAAACAATGGGGCATATTAGCAAGACCGGCGATAAAATTATCGCCGTTTTAGTGGCAGGAAACTGCCGCTAAAACGGCGATAATGGGCTTGCTAATATGCGTTATAGAATTCAATAGAAGCCCAGGTTAGATGTCCTGCACATCTAACCTGGGCTTCTATTGAATTCTATAACGCATATTAGCAAGCCCATTATCGCCGCTTTAGCGGCAGTTTCCTGTCGCTAAAACGGCGATAATTTTATCGCCGGACTTGCTAATATGCCCCATAGTTACTAAAGAAAGATTGATTCTGGGAGATTGGTCAGGGCAAATCACCATCATATTTAGAGCTGCTTTTGATCCCGTGAATATTTTTGAACGTCTAAAAATGGTACTTGTAACTCGAACCCTAACTTCACTTGCGCACCCCAAACTATCCCGTCGACCTTTTGGAGGCACTGTCCTCTACCCAGCAAAAGTGGTACTAAAGCAAAAATATATTGTGAGGGGTAGTGGAGGAAGGGGTGGGTTCCAACTCCAAATTACCTATAGCTTATCTATGGTTACGTTTGGCCATCCCGGAAGATTGTCCACATATATAAATAGAATTTGCTGTTTGCCAGTACTGATTTTGTGAATGAGCATCAGGGCATTTTTATCAACATATATGATGTTCTGCATACATTCCATGTATGGAAAAATATTTATACATGGGGCCCATAATATCGCAGTTATCTATATCTTGCCGGTTAACAATGGGCTAAGGAAATGGGCACGTGCAATGCAAAGGCCAGAGAGTGGGAGAACAGGAGACCGTTGTTCATATAGTGAAAACATACATTTTCTGTCATGCCAATTGAGAATCCTGAGTGCCTTCTGCCATTATCTATTGCAAGGGTCTCACACGGAAGATGATGTTACTTTGGGGTATGTTCTTGCTATAGGAATATACCATAAAGATAAATGAATGTTGCGAAAAAGAGCTTGAACTTTTTTTTTTAAAGTATCGACCAATTAGAATTCAATATAAGGAGCCAATTTACGATTATGAAGGTTCCTTATTGGAGTGCCCCTAGTCAATATTTATTGGTTAGTACGGAATACTAAGGAAATAAGGAAATTTGTCCAATGTGCATCGTTATCGCTTGTTTAGTGACAAAAAAGCTTTCAGCCAAGCAGTGAGTGCAATAGCTCTCTAAATGCAGTTAAATCTACTTTTGTGACGCCTGATAAGGCCTAAATGACACTATTGCTTTTCAGCAGGTTCAGTCTGTTCACTAGGCTTTCAATTAGATTTTTGATTTACTCAGTATTGTGGAAAAGGAGTGACCTGATCGGCTAGACGGAGATGTTTTCGTTTTGACCGAATGACTAGTGCATATGTACCAAACCACGTGACTGTTTTGAACGGTATTGTTAATCATACGAACCTGCACATTGCTCCAATGGTTGCTGTGCTCTACAGGCTGTTCGATGAGCAACAAATGCAGCGTGACAACAGGCGTTGTAAACAGAAAAGCATTATTAAGTACTAGAGTGCATCTCCAATCAATAACTGTCCTCACCTCCTCTACTCTTCCATCTAAAAATGCTATTCGTTAAAAAAACACCGAAATCTACTAGCACTTTTCCTTCCATTAAGGTATTCTTTAAGATTATTAAGAATGCAACTTTCAGCTAGTTTACTGTTTTAAACCTACTCAGGGGAAACATAATTTGTTGATCTGGCATGGAGGCAATATTCGACATTTTCATTAAAAAATGGAAATCCGTTTAGAGAGAAAAGCAGATATCAATAGCGCTATTTACCAAGGTAACTTGCACTCGTGAGTAATTTACTCCTACACTTTTGAGTAACTTTACCACTTGTGGATATTCCCACAATTGGAGTGCAAAGTTATTAAAAAGTTTAGCCTTCCATGTTTCCACCTCCTGAAAAAGGGGGTAGGGGCACATTTACGAGAGTAAGTTACTACTGCCAAAAAAGGAACAGCAGCAATTCAAGCCACACAAATGGCCAACCACTGACACTGCAACACCTCCCCATAGAAAAAAATGGAGGTGGGGAGATTAAATAAAACATATAGGAAATAATGTTAAAATTAAAATATTTTAAAAAGTCCCTACCACCAATATTTTCTATGGGAGAGTGATGCAGGACCGGTGGCTGCCTCTGTGTTCCCTAAACTCCTACCAAACCCTCACTGAACCCCTCCTACTCCGTCCAAACCCCCTCCCATTTAGTAGTAAGTAGGCCCCTTTTACCAGATACCCCCCTGGTCCCTACCACATTTACTAGTAAGCTTAAATGTGCGAGGACCTCCATAGAAAAGATAAGAGAGGTAGAGGTGGAGATTTACACTCATAGGTTTGTGAATAGCATTTTAGAGTATTTAATTAGTGCTGTTGTAGTCCTACTGTTAGACATGAAAGCCTTAGGGTGGTATTCCCCCCAACCTTTTGACTTCCTCCTCCGCTTTTCTGACCTTGTATTTGCTGGTATTAGAATTCTGCTCACTTTACCACTGCTTACCAGTGCTTGTACTCTATCCCCCAAATATGGTAATAATAGTTCATCCGCCAATTGGCTATTTAATTTAATTATTAGTTCATAGTGGAGTGGTAATGCATGTATCCAGGGCCTGTAAATTAAATGCTACTAGTGGGCCTGCAGCACTGATTGTGCCACTCACTTAAGTTGCCCTTTAGCCATGTCTCAGGCCTGTCATTGCAGAGCCTGTGTGTACAGTTTTCAATGCCATGTCGACCTGGCAAACTACATCTTTTGATATGAATGATAGGATGCACTCCAATGTTCATCATAAAATAAACAAAACTTGACTTCTTTCACCTAATCAAAAGAAATGTCTTTAGTGTGCAACCTTTGTGTTTGCTCTGCCCAGAACATGTGTAAATACAATTGTCAATAGATGGTAACTAAGTGGTAAACCAGGCCCAAATTGGACAACTCTCAAGCCTGCAGGATTTCAAAATATAACAAAATCAACAATATAGGTGCAATTAATCCGAATAAATGGTGATTTCCAATGCTTCTAAATAAAATACTTTATTGAAGACGTGGTAATTTCAGTATTCAAACTTCATACATGATACTGCTCCAAACTTGTTTCGCAGCATATAGCAATTCAGAGTTCATCATAAATAACCGTTGTATCATAAAGCAAAATACATTTCGGGTGAAACCCTTCTTCAGGGGTAGCTGCAATGTGAGAAATTGAAAAGGTCCTATCACAACACGCGATAGACAATATATCTCCAATCAATGGTCAGTAGCGGCTCCTCCGCAATGGCGGAGGAGCGTCGCCCCACTGCCTGGTGCAGATCCAGCACAGGAAAGATAAAACAATGTTTTATTTTTTGTTTGCCGGCTCTGAGCCAGCTTGTGCATGGAGGGGGGGACATGGGAGGGAGGAGAAGGAATGCTTATGAACACCCCAAGTGTGCATGGGTGTTTTGGTCGGCCTGGAGAAACCCCAAAGGCTCCATGGCCTGAGCGGAGCATCTTTCCTGCCCGCTCTGGTCAATCCCTGCACTGCTCTGCAGCACCGGAATTGGATGGGAGTCTGTCCCAGGGGCTACTGGGACCAGGAAGAGGCCAGCAAGAGCAAAGCGGGAGGCAGCGTCAGGTAAGTTTTTTTTATTATTATATTTAACACGTCCCCGTATCCCCACACTCCCCCAGCACACTCCCCCCACCCGCCCACCACTCTTTGTTAATGGCGACCGCCACTGTCTATTGTTGACCATTGGTGACCCAATTTTATCAGAGCCAGTGCCACATACTTAACGTGAATCTTGTGTAAGTGCTAACTTGTTGACCAAACACCAAAACGAACGGTGAGAAATGGAAACTTTGAAACTGAAAGGGTGCTTGTGTTAAACGCAAAGTCCAAGTGAACATTAAGACTGATGAGCTCAAATTAACGGAAAAAACCCAGCTCATAACGGGGTGACTCAAATGACTTGAACTAAGTGGTTGCTCTCAGAAACATATCTAAAACATAGGTGAGAATATATCTCATTCATATTGCTGCATTTGTTAAAGTGATACGGGAATCATGCTCTGTAATGAAAACGCGATAGGAGAAAATTCACTCATGATGCATTCACCGTTCGATCTAAATCTGTAGAAAGCTATATCGGTTGCCAATGTGCTCATTGTATTATATTATTGACTGCTGACACTCAATGAATCAAAAGTATTTACCTGCTGATGCATGGGAGAACTGATGCACCAACTTTATATGCTGATAAAGAGCCAAGAGTGCCCAACCACTAGGACCCCAATGAACTGTCAATATGCTTAAAAGTGAAGGAGACCGTGATTAAACTGGTGCCAAAGTTTTCTGTTCAATAATAGATTAGTAGCTGCACAATGAGCCATTTACCTGGTGAAGACGGTCTAACCTCAAAGCAAACGACCCCTCCAGCGAATACTCCAACAGCTAAATCAGGTATGCTGAGTGCCTTTAAATGAGACGTGAAGCTGGTTGGTGCCGGAAACCCGTAAGTGACCCATAAGTGTAGTGAAAATAAATGAAATCCTAATGTCGTCCTATACATGACGCGCATCAAAATTAATAAAAGTGAAACACCTCAATGTATGTGATTTAGCGCATGCCGTAATTGATCAAATCATGGACACCATGCACAAATAATGCCCGGAAATGAGATGTGGGAACATAGAGGTATATATTTTCAAAAGCAACAGTCAAAAGTCAAAATGTGTCATGAGTGATGAATGATTGATAATAACATCTGTTTCAACATTCATGTTACCATAGAAACATAGATATTACTTTTTTATCAACTGTTTTCCATAATATAGGAGCATTTTGCAATAGTGATTAGACAGTACATGAGAGGGAATGTTATAATGAGAAGAAAGACATGGCAGTAACAGTTGCCTAATAAACTTTAACTACAATTAAAAGTAAACAAATAACTCATGAAAACAACTGTTACAATATAGAACATTACATGAGAGAAACCATTACATGATCAGAATTAACAGCATAGAAAACTCATAGCTGCAATTGTGTAAAATGTCCGTTGCCACAAGTTAGACATGTACCTTATTATGGGCAATTACAGATAGAATAACATCTATATTTTATCGTTCAACCCCTTAGGGAATAGAGTATCAAATTTCCTGATCCAAAGGGTTTCTCTTTGCCCAAGAAGTTTATGGATGTTGATTTCAGGGTTAGGTCTGAGAAATTCTATGATCTGGAATCTGAGCTGAGCTATGTTATGCTTCTTATCAAGCCAATGTGCTGCTAGACTGGAGTCTCTATTGTTATTGCGTATCACACTTTTATGTTTTGTTATGCCTACCTTGATCTTTCTCTACTTCTTTCCTACATATACTAGGCCACAAGGGCATTTTATGCTGTAAATGACATTGTTGGTGTTGCAATCTGAGGAGTGCAGAAGTTTAACAATTTGACCTGTTTGTGGGTGAATTGCTGTGTTGCCAATGATTACATTGTTGCAATGTATGCAATTTTATAAATATTTAGTGCCTGTGTGTGTTTCCTGGTTGATAGATTTTTTTGTGGCTAATGTTTTTTTGAGACTTCTCGAGGAAATTTGATACTCGTTTCCCTAAGGCGTTAAATGATCAAATAGAGATGTTATGCTACCTATAATTGCCTACAATAAGGTTCTTGTCTAGCAATGGACATCTCACTCAAGTACAGCTATGCGTTTTCTACGCTGTTAATCATGTAAGGCTTTCCCTCTTGTAATGTCCCATACTGTAACAGTTGTTTTCATGAGTTATTTTTATACATTTGGTAGTCATGTCTTTCTCCTCATTGTAACAGTCCCTCTCATGTATTGTGTAATCACTATTGCAACATGTTCATATATTATTCTAAACCAGTTTGTAAAAAAGTAATATTCATGGGGCAGATTACGATGCCGGTGGGACCGCCACCGACAGGCCGTCAGTGGCTGTCCTACCAACAGACAGATTTCGGACCGACCACCGCATTACGATGCAGGCTGTCAGACCCTTGATTGTCGGGGGATGGACCGCCACCTCTGACAGGATCCACTGATCCCGAGGGGGTGGCGGTTGTAATCTTAGTCCTGAATAGAAAGCGGTGCCTACTCAGGCACTGCCGTCAGGATCACGGTGTCTAAATCCCACAACTTTTTCATGGTAGTCCAGCCGCCATGAAAAGGCTGTTGGAAAGGGACTTTGGGGCCCCTAGCAGAGCCTCGTCCCCTGTAGGCCACTGCTAAGTGTCAAGGGGTGCACATGTTGTGCCCCCCAAACATCCATGCACCGTGTGGCAGGCACCACATGGTGCCTGTCACATGGATGTTTGAAAAATGCCTTTTTCTACTGCGACTTGTGCTTCAGTGGAAAAAGGCAATTTCCAACTGCTGACATGGTGGTCTGATCAAAATATGTTGGATGGGACTGCTGACCCCTTGTCGGGCGGTCTCAATCCTGCTTTGATGGCGGCCGGATGCTCGTCCGACCGCCATCGTAATGAGCCCCTATTTTTCTATGGCAACATGAATGTTGAAACAGACGTCATTATGATTCATTGCTCATGACACATTTTTACTTTTGAAAGTTGCTTTTGAAATTGTATACACCTATGTTTCCACGTCTCGTTTTTGGGCAGTTTTCATGCTTGGTGACCACGATTTGATCAATTTTTTTTTGTTTTTTTTGTTTCTAGTCCTTATTGTGCAATAAACTGGTTGAGATAAGATTATAGGATTTTCTGCAGTTCGGGGACCGCAGATCTCAACCTGTGCTGCCCTGGCCATGTCCCCGGACATACACCTGCGTTTGGAGGTTTTACTGTATGTGGGGTATCCTGCCGGCCTCTCGGCCCCCCTTCCGCACCTTTTCTCACTCTAGCAAATGTGAGCAATACCTGCGCCAGCAGATACCACTTGATTTTATTGCTATATTGCTTAATCATTGGACTTTTGGAATTACCTGATGTTAGAAATGGGATCTCTAGTTGGCAAGGGCTTGCACCTTTGTCCAAGTAGGGACCCTTCTTCCTAGTCAGGGTAAGGGTGTTACACTCGTGAAGTAACCCCTGCTCACCCTCGTGGTAGCTTGGCACGAGCAGTCAGGCTTAATTCAGAGGCAGTGTGTAAAGCATTTGCACATAACCAACAGTAATACAGTGTAAGCACTACAAACGGACACCACACCAGTTTAGAAAAATAACCAATATTTTATATACTCAAGACAAGACCAATTACGACAAAAATCCACAATACTATACTTTACGAATGAATACTTGATACGGTAACTTCTTCTTTGCAGGAATAGCACAAAAGCAAAGTTCGTACGAGTCGGTAGCTCCGTCCGAGCCTACCGTGATGCTGAAAACCACAGAGTCTAACAGTTCCAGCCGACCGCGTCGATACGGGCCAGCAGAGTCATGAACAGACTCGGTTACAGTACCTTTCTCGTTGTGGCTGGTACGGAGTGTACGAGCCGGTCGGCGTTCGTCGCGGTTGCGGTGCAAGACGGAGCGATGCAAGGTGCGGTGTCCCTCGATGCGGTGCAGGCAGCGGCTCGATGAGCGTCGTGCAGACGGAGTCGGTGATTCCAAGGCGTGCGATGCAGGGTGAGACGATGCTCGATGCGGTGATGACAGGTTGCGATGCAGGCGACCAAGCCGGAGTGCGGGAGCTGGCGTCGGACAGCGGTGCGAGTCGGAGCGGTGCGTCGCAGACGTGCGAGCGGTGCCCCAAATGCGATGCGGTCACGACTCTTGACCCAGTTGCAGCGACCGCGTCGGTCGGGTCCGGTTGGTTCAGTGAAGCGATGCGATGCGAACTGCGGTGCCCACAGGTCACAGTGCAAGCAGCGGCTCGATGTTGGCGGCGTCGGACGTCGCCCACGGTGAGACCAGGGTTGCGATGCGAAGCGGGGCGATGCGGTCTGCGGTGCAAACAGGTCACCGGCCAGGGATGGATTCAGTTGACGGAGTCGGTTGCGGTTCCCTTCCTCTGTGGCAACTGAAACAGCATTCCAGAAGCGGTACCCAGAGGCTTGTGAAGTCTTTGTAGTCCCTGAGACTTCTTAACAGGAGGCCAGCTCGGTTTCAGGCCCTTGGAGATACTCAGCACAAGTTTGTAGAAAGTTCAGTCCAGTCCTTTCACTGCCCAAGACAGAAGCAGCAACTGCAGGCCAACCCAACAAAGCAACAACACAGCAAAGGGGCAGTACTCCTCCTGGCAGCTCTTCCAGCTCTTCGTCTTGGCAGGTTCCTTGATTCCAGCGAGATCTAAATTCATGGGGTCAGGGCCCCAATATTTATATCCCAAATTCCTTTGTTCTCTGAAGGCAGAGAGGCCTTTGCCTAGTCCAAACCAGTTCTGGAGCACTTTGTTGACAAGTCTCCGTCCCTTCTTTCAGTGAGTAGGCCAGGGACATCAGACGCACCACAGGAGGTGGAGCCAGCATTGTGGAGGGAAGGCACTGTCCTATTCAGGGCCCAGGTGCGACCCCTCCCACCCATCTACATGTAGATCTTGCTATTCAGCCCTGTGCTGACTCACCCTGTCTCCTGGCATCCCCCAGCCCCTGTCACTCACATTCCAGACAAGGAATACACAACCTCGCAGAGGCAGGCTTGGATGGTTAGACAAGAAAATACCCACTTTCTAAAAGTGGTATTTTCAAACACAGAATGTTAAAACCAACTTCACTAAAAGATGCATTTTATCATTCTGAGTCCAGGCATACTAAACTCGAATTTCTACCACGTTCCCGGGGTCAGTTAGGATTATAAGCTGTAATAATCAAAACTGCCCGTTCTGGCCTAGGGGGAACAGGTAGCCTTGCCATAGTGAAAAACGAACTAGGCTGTAATTCACTATCAGGACATGCCGCACACACCCGGGCATGTCCTACCTTTCACATACAACGCACCCTGCCCACAGGGGTACCTTGGGCCTACCTTAGGGGTGACTAACATGTAGCAAAGGGAAGGTTTAGGGACTTGCAAGTGTGTGTACTTGCCAAGTCGACATGGCAGCCCCAGGCTGCGCACAGGCTCTGCGATGGCAGGCCCGAGTTACACTTTACGGGCTGTTTGCGTGGGTGGCACAATCCAGTGCTGCAGCCCACCAACAGCATTTTGGTCTATAGGCCCTGGCACTCGCAGTGCACTTTACAAGGGACTGACACATAAACCAAATAGGCCAATCATGGAAACACCAATCCATAACGCATTTTATACAGGAGCACTTGCACTTTCCCACTGGACCGCAGTGAGGAAAGTGCGCAGAATCATTACACCAGCAAAAACAGAGTCAAAACCGGGAGGTCAGAAAGCAAAAGTCAGGGGAAACACGCCAAAAGATGCCAAGTCTAGCACATGTCCCCTCCAGCTGAAAGTAGGGAGAACTACCCAACCCCATTGGAGTTCTCTTCACTAAGGCGGAAGAACCTGGACAGACCATCTGCGTTGGCGTGTTCTGTACCAGGACGGTGTTCCACCGTAAAGTCCATTCCCTGTAGGGAGATGGACCACCTCAGCAGTTTTGGATTCTCACCCCTCATTTGCATCAACCATCTGAGGGGCCTGTGGTCTGTCTGAACCCGGAAGTGAGTCCCAAACAGGTATGGTCTCAACTTCTTCAGTGCCCAGACCACAGCAAAAGCTTCCCTTTCTATGGCACTCCACCTCTGTTCCCTGGGAAGTAGTCTCCTGCTAAGGAAGACTACAGGCTGATCCAGGCCCTCTTCGTTCAGTTGTGAGAGCACCGCTCCCACACCATGTTCTGAAGCATCAGTCTGCACGACAAATTCTTTGGAGAAGTCAGGTGCCTTGAGCACGGGCGCCGTGCACATGGCTGCCTTCAGGGCATCAAAAGCTTTCTGGCAGGACTCAGTCCAGATCACTTTCCTGGGCTGCCTCTTAGAGGTCAGCTCTGTTAAGGGGGCAACGATGGTGCCATAGCCCTTAACAAATCTCCTATAGTAACCGGTGAGACCTAAGAAGGCTCTCACCTCTGTCTGGGTCTTGGGGGTTCCCAAGCCAGAATGGTGTCAATCTTGGGTTGTAGGGGCGCCACCTGGCCGCTTCCTACCTGGTGTCCCAAGTACACCACAGAACCCTGCCCGATCTGGCACTTACTGGCCTTGATCGTGAGGCCTGCACCTTGCAGAGCCCTCAACACTTTCTCAAGGTGCTGTAAATGTTCTTCCCAGCTGGAACTGAACACAGCAATGTCATCCAGGTAGGCGGCACTGAAATCCTCCAGCCCAGCCAACACCTGATTGACCAACCTCTGAAAGGTGGCAGGGGCATTCTTCAACCCAAAGGGCATCACCCGGAATTGGTAATGACCTTCTGGGGTTGAGAATGCTGATCTCTCCTGGCCCCATCGGTTAAGGCAATCTGCCAGTACCCAGACGTCAAATCAAACGTGCTGAGGAACCGGGCAGCTCCCAACCGATCAATGAGCTCATCAGCTCTGGGGATGGGGTGTGCGTCAGTCCTGGTGACGGCATTGAGCCCACGGTAGTCCACACAAAACCGGAGTTCTGGAGTGGCACCGGGCGCCGCAGCCTTTGGGACCAAGACCACTGGGCTGGCCCAAGGACTGTGGGAGGGCTCAATCACCCCTAATGCCAACATCTTAGAGACCTCCTCCTTGATGCTGGCTCTGACCCGGTCAGTCAACCTGTAAATCTTGTGCTTCACAGGAGGGCTGTCACCAGTGTCCACGTCATGGGTACACCAGTGAGTAACACCGGGGGTCAGAGAGAACAGTGGGGCGAACTGTCCCAACAACTGGCGACAGTCCCCTGCTGCTCCTGAGTCAGAGTAGGGGAGAGGATCACACCCTCTACTGACCCATCATGCTCCTTGGTAGACAGGAGGTCAGGGAGAGGCTCACTCTCCTCTTCCACCCCATCATCTGTCGCCAAGAGCATACTCACTTCGGACCTCTCGAAGTGGGGCTTGAGGCGGTTCACGTGAAGGACCCTCAAAGGGTTCCTTGGAGCCTGCAAATCCACCAGGTAGGTGATGTCACTTTTGCGCTCCTTTACCTCATATGGCCCAGTCCACTTGTCCTGCAAGGCACAAGGTGCCACTGGGGCCATGACCCACACTTTTTGCCCAGGTTGAAATTCGACCAGAGTGGCATTCTGGTCATACCATCTCTTCATTTCTTCCTGGCTTGCTTCTAGGTTCGCCTGAGCGAGTTTCCTGAAGCGGGCAGTTTGGTTTCTAAAGGCCAGCATGTAGCTAAATACATCCTGGGGAGTTTTCCTGGGAGCTGCCTCCCAGCCTTCCTTAACCAAACTCAGAGGTCCTCTGACAGGGTGGCCATACAGGAGCTCAAAGGGGCTGTACCCAAGAGACTTCTGAGGCACCTCCCTGTACGCAAAGAGTAGGCATGGCAAGAGGACGTCCCACTTACGCCTCATGGGTTCTGTTAGACCCTTGATCATGCCTTTCAAGGTCTGGTTGAATCTCTCCACCAGACCGTTTCCTTGTGGGTGGTAAGGAGTGGTGAACTTGTAGGTTACACCACACTCCTTCCACAGGGATGTCATATACTTCGATATGAAATTGGTCCCCCTATCGGAAACCACCTCTCTGGGGAATCCCACACGGGAAAAGATCCCCATTAACGCCCGGCCCACCACTGGCGCCGTCGTTGTCCTGAGAGGGATTGCCTCCGGGTACCGGGTGGCATGGTCCACCAAGACCAGGATGTACCTGTTGCCCATGGCTGTCTTGGGATCCAGTGGCCCCACAATATCCATCCCTACCCTTTCAAAGGGTGTTCCAACAACAGGAAAAGGTTGGAGAGGAGCTTTGACCTTCCTCCCACTCTTACCACTTGCCTGGCAAGTTTGGCAAGACCTACAGTGTGCATCTGACTGCCTTCGCATTTGGGGCCAAAAGAAGTGGGTGACAAGCCTGTCAAAGGTCTTGTCCTGCCCCAAATGTCCTGCCAAAGGCACGTCATGAGCCAGACCCAGTAGGTAGGTCCTGAAGCGCTGGGGTACCACCAGCACACAGGCTGACCCAGGCTCAGCAACCTTAGGCTCACTGTATAGGAGACCACTCTCCCAGTAGATCAGATGTGACCCGGACTGATTACCAGCTGCCTGGTCTGCAGCCTGCCGCCGCAGACCCTCCAGAGTAGGGCACTCGTTCTGCTCCCTGCAGAACTCCTCCCTGGTGGGACCCCCTTCTTGCTGCCAATGGGTCAGCTCAGAGATGTCTCCCAGTTCGGCTACCTGCTCCCCTGTAGGCACCGGGGCGTCCCCTCGAGGTCCGCCTCCTCCCGGTCTGTGGGAACTTCGGGGCCGGTTTCCCGCGCCCTGCCCTTTCTCTTGGCAGGGACTTGGGCCACTGTTTCAGGCTCCAAGTCCTCTTGATCACCCTTTCTGGCTGCCATTGACCGAGTAGACACGCATGCCCACTCTGGCAACCCAAGCATCTCCAAGTGAGACCTGAGCTCAACCTCCTTCCATGAGGACTGCTCCAGGTCGTTTCCTAGCAGACAATCTACAGGCATGGTAGGGCTCACAACCACCCTCAAGGGACCTGAGACCCCCCCATTCAAAGGGAACCTGCGCCACCATACATTGGCGCTCTGAGTTGTCTACAGCAACTACTTGGTGGAATGCTCCTGGGACTACTTGCTTCTCAGACACCAGGTGACACCGGACTGAGGTCACACTGGCTCCAGTATCTCTGAGAGCCTCTACCCTGTTCCCATTAATGGTCACCCAGGTGCTATATTTCTTTGTGTTAGGGGGCACCTGGTTTCCTGGGACCATCTCACTGTCCCCTAGTGAGACAAGGGTCATTTCTGCGGGATCCCCACCCTCCTGTGGGCACCCCTCCTCCCCAAGCGCTACACTAGCCAACACTTTGGACTGTCCACCGGTGGGTGGCTGTGTCCCCTTCGGGCACTTGGGGTCCCCCTTAAAGTGACCTACCTGGTCACATGCATAACACTTGCGGGGGCCGGTCTCAACAGGCTTCCCTGTGGAGACCCCTTTCTTCTTATCACCGGGGGCTGGGAACCTTTACCCTGGGTACTAGTTTGGGGCCCTTTAGAGAACTCCTGTGCTTTACCCTTGTCCCCCCACCTTTCTGCTGGGGACCCTGCCCACCTTTGGCTGAGTCTCCCCAAACGCTTTCTTGTGGACCCTGGTACTCACCCAGCGGTCCGCTTCCATAGCAAGCTTCCTGGGGTCAGTTAGCTTACTATCAACTAGGTGCTGGCGCAGATCTGCAAAACATAGACTAGACAAGTGCTCCCATGCAATCAAGTTGTAGAGCCCCTGAAAATCTGTTACACTACTGCCCTTCACCCAACCATCCAGAGACCTGCAGAACACATCCACACATTCCAACCAAGTGTTGGCATCAGACTTCTTACTGGACCTGAACTGATCCCTGTACTTTTCAGGAGTAAGACCATACTTCGTGAGAAGGGCATCCTTCATGTCAGCATAGGTGAGGTGATACCCTTACCCAAAGCTATCAGAGCATCCCTTGCTTCTTCAGGGAAAAGTGGCCACAATCCTGCTCCCCAATTCTCCTCAGGGACCCCATTCTTGTGTATGGCTGCCTCATAACCCTGAAACCACCTTTGTATGTCATCCCCCTTCTTGAACTCCTTGCCTACGTTCTTGGGAATGTGCACAATCCTGTCTGCCTTTCTGGACGAATTGCTGCCACCATCTGAGCCTGACTTACTCCTAAGTTCTAGCTCCTTCAGTTCTCTCTCATGCTCTAAGAGCATCTTCCTCTCCTCTATGGCCAATCTCTTCTCCTCCCGCTCACTCTCCAGCCTGAGCTTCTGCAGCTCAAACTGCCTTGCCTCCCGCCTGTCCTCCAGCTCCTCTGGGGACAGACTGCTGCTGCCTGACCTGGCGGGTTCCCCCTACCCAAAAGCACATCCACCCTGGAAATAGGCTCCTCCACCTCCTCACTGAGATTACCAGGCTGCCCAGTGGCATGTCTGGCTGCTACCCAGGCCCTCAGCGCCTTTTGTAGCTCCTCCTTCCTTGTGACGCCTTTAATTTGGACTTTCAGGTTTTTACAAATCGCTCGTAATTCCTTTACGGCGTAGGATTCCAACCTATCCTCCTCAAAGATAACTTCCAGAGATGCAAAGGATGATGCAGTTGATTCAGGCATGACAAAAGTAGTGAGTTGAAAACTGGCAAGATCAAAAATAGGCCAAAAGAAAAAGAACCAGTATGTGGTACGTAATGGTCTGCGATATGGTAGTAGTGCACACCAATCACTGTAAGTCAAGTGCAAACACACGTCCTAACCTCACCGCTGACAACCAATGTTAGAAATGGGATCTCTAGTTGGCAAGGGCTTGCACCTTTGTCCAAGTAGGGACCCTTCTTCCTAGTCAGGGTAAGGGTGTTACACTCGTGAAGTAACCCCTGCTCACCCTCGTGGTAGCTTGGCACGAGCAGTCAGGCTTAATTCAGAGGCAGTGTGTAAAGCATTTGCACATAACCAACAGTAATACAGTGTAAGCACTACAAACGGACACCACACCAGTTTAGAAAAATAACCAATATTTTATATACTCAAGACAAGACCAATTACGACAAAAATCCACAATACTATACTTTACGAATGAATACTTGATACGGTAACTTCTTCTTTGCAGGAATAGCACAAAAGCAAAGTTCGTACGAGTCGGTAGCTCCGTCCGAGCCTACCGTGATGCTGAAAACCACAGAGTCTAACAGTTCCAGCCGACCGCGTCGATACGGGTCAGCAGAGACATGAACAGACTCGGTTACAGTACCTTTCTCGTTGTGGCTGGTACGGAGTGTACGAGCCGGTCGGCGTTCGTCGCGGTTGCGGTGCAAGACGGAGCGATGCAAGGTGCGGTGTCCCTAGATGCGGTGCAGGCAGCGGCTCGATGAGGGTCGTGCAGACGGAGTCGGTGAGTCCAAGGCGTGCGATGCAGGGTGAGACGATGCTCGATGCGGTGCTGACAGGTTGCGATGCAGGCGACCAAGCCGGAGTGCGGGAGCTGGCGTCGGACAGCGGTGCGAGTCGGAGCGGTGCATCGCAGACGTGCGAGCGGTGCCCCAAATGCGATGCGGTCACGACTCTTGAGCCAGTTGCAGCGACCGCGTCGGTCAGGTCCGGTTGGTTCAGTGAAGCGATGCGATGCGAACTGCGGTGCCCACAGGTCACGGTGCAAGCAGCGGCTCGATGTTGGCGGCGTCGGACGTCGCCCACGGTGAGACCAGGGTTGCGATGCGAAGCGGGGCGATGCGGTCTGCGGTGCAAACAGGTCACCGGCCAGGGATGGATTCGGTTGACGGAGTCGGTTGCGGTTCCCTTCCTCTGTGGCAACTGAAACAGCGTTCCAGAAGCGGTACCCAGAGGCTTGTGAAGTCTTTGTAGTCCCTGAGACTTCTTAACAGGAGGCCAGCTCGGTTTCAGGCCCTTGGAGATACTCAGCACAAGTTTGTAGAAAGTTCAGTCCAGTCCTTTCACTGCCCAAGACAGAAGCAGCAACTGCAGGCCAACCCAACAAAGCAACAACACAGCAAAGGGGCAGTACTCCTCCTGGCAGCTCTTCCAGCTCTTCGTCTTGGCAGGTTCCTTGATTCCAGCGAGATCTAAATTCATGGGGTCAGGGCCCCAATATTTATATCCCAAATTCCTTTGTTCTCTGAAGGCAGAGAGGCCTTTGCCTAGTCCAAACCAGTTCTGGAGCACTTTGTTGACAAGTCTCCGTCCCTTCTTTCAGTGAGTAGGCCAGGGACATCAGACGCACCACAGGAGGTGGAGCCAGCATTGTGGAGGGAAGGCACTGTCCTATTCAGGGCCCAGGTGCGACCCCTCCCACCCATCTACATGTAGATCTTGCTATTCAGCCCTGTGCTGACTCACCCTGTCTCCTGGCATCCCCCAGCCCCTGTCACTCACATTCCAGACAAGGAATACACAACCTCGCAGAGGCAGGCTTGGATGGTTAGACAAGAAAATACCCACTTTCTAAAAGTGGTATTTTCAAACACAGAATGTTAAAACCAACTTCACTAAAAGATGCATTTTATCATTCTGAGTCCAGGCATACTAAACTCGAATTTCTACCACGTTCCCGGGGTCAGTTAGGATTATAAGCTGTAATAATCAAAACTGCCCGTTCTGGCCTAGGGGGAACAGGTAGCCTTGCTATAGTGAAAACGAACTAGGCTGTAATTCACTATCAGGACATGCCGCACACACCCGGGCATGTCCTACCTTTCGCATACAACGCACCCTGCCCACAGGGGTACCTTGGGCCTACCTTAGGGTGACTAACATGTAGCAAAGGGAAGGTTTAGGGACTTGCAAGTGTGTGCACTTGCCAAGTCGACATGGCAGCCCCAGGCTGCGCACAGGCTCTGCGATGGCAGGCCCGAGTTACACTTTACGGGCTGTTTGCGTGGGTGGCACAATCCAGTGCTGCAGCCCACCAACAGCATTTTGGTCTATAGGCCCTGGCACTCGCAGTGCACTTTACAAGGGACTGACACATAAACCAAATAGGCCAATCATGGAAACACCAATCCATAACGCATTTTATACAGGAGCACTTGCACTTTCCCACTGGACCGCAGTGAGGAAAGTGCGCAGAATCATTACACCAGCAAAAACAGAGTCAAAACCGGGAGGTCAGAAAGCAAAAAGTCAGGGGAAACACGCCAAAAGATGCCAAGTCTAACACCTGAGCATTACTCAGTTTCAGTTTTCCCCATGCTGTTCCCATACATCCCAAAACTCCTGCCTCTTGGTTCGTACTCCCGCCCGATCTAGTCTATTTGCCCTGCGGACGGATCCCAGCCACCCCGCTTGAGTTGGCGGATTATGGTGAATCCATTTTACGCAAATTTCCCGTCTAGCTAATAATATCAAGAGGAAGAGTAAGTTATTCTGTTTTTTATTTAACCTGAGCCTTTCCCTGCTTTCATTACCACTTCTTACCCCGAACATAACTAGCTCCAGGCTTACCTCTATTTCTTGGTGTAGAACTTCTGAGAGAGTCTTACCCACATCTTTCCAGAAGACCTGTAGTTGGGGGCATTGCTGAAACATGTGGACATCATCCGCCCTCTCCTCCCCACATTTAGGACACTTTTTCACCTCTCCTCTTCTTAACTTGGACAATTTCTTTGGAGTCCAGTACACCCTATGTAGTGTGAACAAATGATTTTTCCTGAAACGTGCAGACTTAACTATGTGCCAGCATGTAGACAGTGATACTTGCCATAGATTCTGAACATCCAGCGTCGGCAGGTCTTTCCCCCAGATCTCTATGGGTAGGCTAAATTCCTCCTCTCCTGCTGATATGAGCGACCAGTACCACTGTGCTACTTCTTTCTTCATTGCGTCTCTTTGTATTTTCACCTCTAAGTCTCTATTTCCTGTGTCTTCCTTCCCTAGAGTCTTTGTCCAACTCAACAGTTAATAAAATTTAAATTTGGAAAGTGTCCCATTAGTCAGTAACGAGAGTTGGTTCCAACAGAATATTGAATTCTCGCTTATTAGCTGCCCCAATCTTGTTACCCCTCCATCTCTCAAGGGAGTTGATAATGCATCTACTAGACATTCTGGTGTTCCTGGTGAGTTCCATATTGGGGCACTCTCGCTGTAGTACGGGATTTTCCATAGCCTTCTGGTGTAATACCATAGTTTAGCGGCGGACCCTAATATCTTTAATTTCACCTTTTAAAAAAAAATGTGGATGCCCAAATTTGTATAAAAAGTAACTTCCTTCTGAAGTAGTCATAGCTTGCAAATAAGGTGGGTATAACTGATGCTCTTTAAATAACACTCTAAAGTTCTTAAAATGAAAAGCCCTGTAGTATAGAAACATATCTGGGCTGGCGATCCCGCCATGTTCCTTCTTCCTCCTAATCTTCTTCCAAGCAATTCTGACTCCTCTTGATGCCCAGATAAAGCTGCTGATGTCTCCCTATATTTTATTAAACCACTCTCTCCTAAATTCTAGAGGAATAGAGTTAAAGATATAAGTGAATTTTGGGAGTATCATCATCTTCACTATGTTTGAGTGGCCCAGGAAAGATAACGTGAGGCTTTTCCATGCATTTAGCAATTTTCTTGTTTCAGCTAGAACCTTATTAAAGTTTACTTGGGCTATTTTCCCTATCTCCCCCACTACCTGTATGCCCAGGTACTGTATCTGTTGCTTCACCATAGGGTTATTGCTCTGTGTATTGCACTCCATAATCTCAGTCTTCTGTTGGTTTATCTGGTAACCTGATAGTCTCCCAAACTGTTTGAGTGAATTTATTGTACTTGGAAGCGAGCCTACTGAATCGTCCGTGAATAACATTAAGTCATCCGCGTAAAGTGCAACCTTTTTAACCCATTCTTTATACTTAAAGGCGGTTATCTGTTGGTTAAATCTCAGGGCATTTGCTAAGGGCTCTATATACAGGTTGAACAACAATGGGGAAAGGGGGCATCCCTGTCTAGTACCCCTTCCAATGATTATCTTATCCGTTAGAGTTCCATTTACCAAAATGCGCGCAGATGGGTTCTTATATAAGGACTTTACTGCCCCTGCAAAGCTATTTCCCAAGTTATACATTTCAATTGCTTTAAGTAGAAAGGCCCAGCTGACCCTGTCAAACGCCTTTGCGGCGTCAAACGTGATTACAGACAAGGGGATTTTCTCCTGGATAGCCACATCAATTGCTCCCACCAATTCATGTGTTAATTCTTGTATCTGCTTGCCCCTTATTAAGCCTTTCTGATCCTCGTGAATTAAACTACCAGCCACTTTACCCAATCTTTTTGCCAATATTTGGGTATAAATCTTGTAATCGCTATTTAACATAGATATTGGCCTATAAGATACACACCGTTTTGGGTCCTTCCCTGGTTTTACTAGAACGCAAATTGTCACTTCTTCCCAAGACCTTGGAAGGTCCTGGCCTTTGACGAATAACTCATTAAATAGTTCGGTTAGTCTGGGTACAAGCTCTATTTTCAGAGATCTATATAACTCGTTTGGGAATGCATCTGGGCCTGCTGCTTTTGCTGTTTTTAGCTCTTTTACCACTCCCATTACTTCTTCCTCTGTTATTTTGGAGTTTAATTCCCCTCTATGTTTTCCTGAAAGGGTCTGTTTTATCCTGGTCCTGAGATATGATATTCTACTATTTGTTGTTCACAAGCCCGTGTATCCTCTGTATTCAGATCCTTAAAAAAGCTGTTAAATGCCCTCCCAATCGTTGTTTCATCTAGACTGGCTTCTGCACGGTTTTCCTCCTAGATACATAAAATCTTATTGCGGCTTTGCTCTGTCTTCGATGCTAATAATTTACTGCAGCCCTCCGCATATTGGTAAAGCGCGAGTTTACTTGCCTCCCACTTTTCCTTGATTCGAACTTCTAGTATATTGGAGAGCTCTTCCTTCACCTCATTCATTTCCAGTTTTAATTTATCCCTTCCAGTGGCGGCTCGCATAGGGCGTGCTGCGGGGTGGTGAGGCGGGGCGGGGGAGGGGCAGGGTGGGGGTTAGTAAACTCGGACATACGACGGAACAGAGGAACGTAATAAATACTTTCCTCCGTTCCGTCGTATGTCCGAGTTTACTACCCCCCACCCCGTTGCACCGTCCTGCAGCACTCCCTATGCGAGCCGCCACTGATCCCTTCTTTGTGCCGAACTCTCCTCTTCTGATCTTCTTTCTAGAGCTTGAATTCCCTTTTCTAAATTACTAATTTTATTCTTGGAAGTCTTATGCCTAAAAGCAGCCGCACTAGTTAGTATCCCCCTCATTACGCCTTAGCTGCATTAATAAGGCTCCACCGGTGTTGGAGGGACCTTTTGCATGCAGCAACTGCCAGTTTTGTAGTCTTATTCCAACATTGACTAATGGTGGGACAGACATTTGGAACAAAGAACATTCCCAAGTGGCTAACAACACTCAGCCCCCTGGCACATTCCATCTTGATCGGGACTGCCACTGCCTCCTGGTGAATGTCAGATCTCTCCCTAAACATGCCATCGAGATCTGGGACCTGCTTTCATCAGGGTCTACAGAAATCTACTTTTTAACAGACACTTGGCTGAAGCCTAGCTCCTCCCCCGCCATTACGGCGGCTATCACTGAAGGTTATCAAATCCTCAAATGCGACAGACCAGTTAAGATGGGTGGGGGGATAGCAATAGTGCATAAGGAATCGATTAAGGTCTCCACCATAGAACACAGCAGTGACACAAAATTAGAAATTATGATATTCAGGATTGACTCCCAAATCCACCATTGCTGGAAAGGTGCTTTAGTCTACCGCCCCCCAGGCCCCCTCATGAATTTTTCACTTCAGCTCATGGAGCTGATTGCCCCTCACATTATCTCCTCTAATAATTTTCTCCTACTTGGAGACTTTAATGTTTATAGTGAGGTCTCCTCTAATGCAGATGCTTCTATGCTCATGACGGATCTAGCATCCCTTGGTTTGAAGCAGATCAACACTGAACCTACCCATCTAGCGTGGCACACTTTAGATCTCGTCCTGACTACCGCCTCTAATATACATTGCGAGGCTCCCTGCCCTCTTACTTGGACTGATCACTCCTTACTTCGCTTCCACATAAAAGATGGCAGAGCTTTCTCCACTCCTATGGCACCCTCTCGCAGTTGGAGAAGACAATGGCATAAAATCACTCCTGGCCACTTTTCGAACGCCCTTCCCATTAATGCATATTCGGCGTCCGAAAACATTGAAGATCTGGCTAACTATAATACCCTAGTCACTTCCACACTAGATCAACTAGTCCCCTTAAAACTTCTCTCCACCAAATCAAACAGATTACAAGCGACATGGTTCTCTCCAAACCTAAGGGAAGAAAAAGGCCACTGCAGAAAGCTAGAAAGACGCTGGCGGCTTTCACATAACGCAATTGATAAAGAAGCCTATAAGAATCGTCTGACCCTATACCATAAAAATTTAAAGAAGGCCCGCAAGACTCATATCGAGTCCCAACTGAATCAGGCAGGAAAATCCTCTAAGGAGCTCTACCGCATTCTCAACTCTTTCACAAACCCCAAGGCATGCCATAATGAAGTAACACCTTCACAGGACCTCTGTGATAAACTGGCTAACCACTTTACCCAGAAGATTGATAGCATATATGACAGCATCACTAAAGATCAGGACTCCCAACAAACCAATATTGCTTCTTACCCATCACATCTTTACTCTGCAAATCCTTTGGATTGCTTTCCCCCACTTACAATAGACACAGTGGAGTTCCTTATGAAAACAGTAAAATCTGGTTCACCTCAGGATGTTCTACCCGCAGAGGTATCCTCGTTGCTTCATAAGCAATTGGCTCCCTTGATCTGCCCTATCCTTAATTCCTCCCTGACCACGGGCATACTACCTTCTGAATGGAAAGCTGTACAAATAATTCCGATCAGGAAAAAACCCAATGCTCCTCCGGAAGATCTATCTAATTACCGCCCTATCTCTTTGCTACCCTATTTGAGTAAACTCCTGGAGAAACATGTGAACAAACATCTTTCAGACTTTATGGAAGCAATAGGAGGCTAACAGGCACATGCATCAAAAGAAAAACCGGTCGCAAACGGGCAGATTCTCAGAATCTGCCCCTTTGCGAGCAGTATTTTTGCATTTGGGATGCATCATCCCAAATGCAAAAATAGCAGTTTAAGTAATCTCTAAATTGCGATTACTTAAATTGCGATTGCATTTAAGGAATCGCAAATTGAGATTCCTTAAATGCAATGCAACAAAGTAAAAAAATTAGCGATTTCACTACTAGGGGGCGCAAATTACCATAAAGTTGAACTTCATGGTAATTTGCAAAAACTTTGAGAAATGCACTAAAGTGCATTTTTCAAAGTTGAAGGATACACACACACATGTCCTTGGCACATGTGTGTGCGCAACATATGTGCATGGATCGATTTCAGGGGTGCAACAGGGTGTCCTTTTGACACCCCTGCACCCTTGAAATTGCATGCGCAATTTGCGAGTACCTATTGGTACTCGCAAATAGCGCTTGCAATTTCCCATACATTCTTATGGGCCTATAGGCCCATAGGAATGAATGGGAAGCCATTCCCTATTTGCGACTCGCAATTTGCGAGTCGCAAATAAGGAATGTGAAGGAATCGCTATTATTATAGCGATTCCTACATGCATAGGATTTTGCGAATCCTTAATTGCGAATCCTTAATATTCGCTATTAAGGACTCGCAAAATCCTAGCTTGATGCATGTGCCAGTTTGATCCTTCCCAGTCTGGTTTCCGTCCCAGATTCAGTACGGAGACTGCATTAATTGCAGTCACTGATAACCTTAGACATTTCCTAGATAATGGACAGGCAGTACTGTTAGTGCTGCTGGATCTGTCAGCAGCGTTTGACACGATATCCCTTCCCATTCTACTATGTAGATTAAGAAATGTTGGTATCCAAAATCGAGCTTACCAGTGGCTGTCAAACATTCTAAATAACCGCACTCAAACTGTTAATCTGGGCACTTTTCAATCCCCCACATCAAAGCTGACCAAAGGCGTACCTCAGGGATCATGCTTAAGTCCCACATTGTTTAACATTTATGTGGCCCCTCTTGCAGATCTTCTTAGGAACCTGGGCTTCATCCCTAATTCTTATGCGGATGACACCCAGCTCCTAATGGCATTTGACAGAAACCCCTCTAATACTCAATCAGCCTTTTCTGAAGGTATGACTGCAATTTCGGAATGGATGAGAAACAACTTTCTCCAGTTAAATGCCAGTAAAACGGAAATTATGCTCTTCGGAGAGGCGCCCTTACTCTGGTCCACAGATTGGTGGCCTAACAACTTAGGTCCCGCTCCTACTCCAAAAGCAGTGGTGAAAAATATAGGTGTGCATTTAGATCAGAAACTCTCTATGAAAGAGCAAGTTACAGCCAAAGTGAGCTCTTGTTTCTACACATTAAGGGGCCGATTCCGATCTCGGCCGGTAGGGCACCGAATCGGATTCGGCTTAACCGGATCCGATTCGGAGCCCTCTTTCCCGACCGATTCGTACGTGCGTCCGGGCGAGCGAGTACGATGTGAGCGCGTGCGAATTCGCCGACCAACTGGTACGCCCGTCCCAACCGCACCGACCGACTCGCACGGATGCGCCTTGCACCGCGCAATGGAGACGTTCCCCGGCCGGGCAAGTACGATGCGCGCCGCGAGCAGTCCGACCGACTCGCGCCGTCCGGCTCAAAGAAGCAGTCGGAGCCGTACTTCGGGGGTCCATGTCGGACCCCCCTGTACACGTAGCCGCGCGAGTCGCGCACAGGGGGACCCATGGGTCCCCCTACCTGTGCGTGTACGGCGCGAGTCGCTTCGCCGCGTACACGCTGTAGGGGGCGCCCTTGTTCGCCTCGCACCCATTGAGTCAATGGGAACCGATTACGCGTTGTACGACCGGCTCCCATTGACTTCAATGGGAGTCCGACCGAATCGAGTCCGATAGCATGCGTACGCATCGTACTCGTTCGGTCGGGCTGCTAGGGTCCGATTCGGTCGGAAATCTCTCCGGGTCCGGCTCGGTCGGTGAGATTTCCGGCCCGAATCGGAATCGGCCCCTAAGTCTCCTGAGGAAGGCTTTCCCTTTCCTCCCTTTGACAGTCAGGAAAACCTTACTACAGGCTCTTGTAGTATGTCGCCTTGACTACTGCAATGCCCTCCTAATCTCAGCCATTGAAGCATCACTTAACAGACTCCAAGTGGTTCAAAACACCGCCGCCCGATTGGTCTCCAACTCTCCAGCCAGAACCGCTTCCTTGCCCCTACTCCAGGGACTACATTGGCTGCCTGTTCGTAAGCGGATTCGCTTTAAAATATGCTGTATTGTGCATAAGGCACTTTACGGCAATGCTCCCAGCTATCTCAGCGATAGACTTATATGGTATCAGCCCTCTAGAACACTCCGATCTGGATCAAAATCGCTCCTTGTGGTTCCTCGGATAAAGAAATCACGTTTAGGGGGGAAGGCCTTTTACCACTTGGCCCCCTCATACTGGAATCAACTTCCTCTTCATCTTCGTGAATGCACTAACTATTTGCAATTCCGTCGATCTCTCAAAACCATACTTTTCCAGATTCCCTCTTCAACTTTGTAACTCTTCTTCAGTCGCCCTATACTGACCTAATAGCACTCCCATAGCACGGAGATACCCCTTTGGGGGGGATTCGGGCGCTCTATAAGACACATAGATAAATAAATAAATAAGCATCCCATCGAACTTGCCATGAAGTCTCATTTGTGTTCGTTAAGAAAAAGGAATTTGTTTCAGTTCTCAGACTTTCAACTATTTTAGGGTCAAGAAGCAGGGTTCTGTCCAGAGTCCACCTGTTTTTGCACTGTGGCTTCTGGAGGCACACCTCCATCTGAACCGCTGAGTGGTCGGAGAGGTGTGCCAGGAGATGTTCCACCCTTTTTACGTTGTTACATAATGCCTTATCTACTAAACAGTAATTGATTCTTGACGAATGGCCTAGTTTTTTATTCTTAAAGGTGAATTTTGGAGATTTTGCTCCCTTTTCTCGCCAGATATCTACCAATCCTAGATCCTCTTGATAGAGTTTTAGCCAGCTCCTCATTCTGAGCAAAGTAGAGTTGTTCCTGATTCGTAATCTATCTTTTCTAGGATCTATTACCAAGTTAAAGTCGCCGCCAATTATAATTTGAGCTGAGATATCTAAAAGGTGTGTATACAAGTCCTGCATTGCGGCTGGATCATCCATGTTGGGGCCATAGTACCCTGCTAATGCATACATTCTCCCAAACATTCTTAGTTTTGCTACGGCCCATCTCTCTTTTGAATCACTGCTGGATGACTCTATTGTTACATTTGCTGATCTCTTGAACAGAATACTCACTCCCTTAACACAGCAAGCCTGGTCTGTGCATATATAGGCATCCACCCAACCTTGCTTCTTCAATATTTCTTCCCATTCTGCTTTTAGGAGGTGCATTTCTTGGAGAATTATTATATCACAGTTTGTAGATTTTAGATATTCTAGTATTTTTTGTCTTCTGCTTCTGACCCTCAAACCGGTTACATTCCATGTTATTATGCTAACTCCCATGTCCTTTAGTAACATCTATACTGTATCTCTTGTTATTGCACAAGTTGGACCAATTTCTTTGTATTTTTTTACCCATATGCTCCCACACCCTTAGTGAACTTACTCTTGCATACTCCTTTCCCCGCCCCCCCGATCCTATCCCACCCATGGAGAACCATCCCTCTTTCTCTTTGGTGAGAAAATCCCACCGATTTGAGCCCCTTGCTCCAGCGGCATTCCTTACACTTGTTGCGCCTTGATCTTATTTATTAGGGATTCTACTTCTTTAGCCTCCCTCAGGTTGTGCATCTGATTTCCCCACATTATTCTCAGGGACGCGGGGAAACACATCTGTACCGACACCCCCAGAGATCTCAGCTCCTGCATATACCGTCCTAGTTCCCACTGCCTATCCTATGTCGCCTTTGAAATGTCCAATCTTATTCTAAAAGTCCAGTCGCTTTTCGGGTGGGAGCCAGCTCTTATTGCTTCACCTAGAATTTTCTCCTTTAGGGTATATGTTCTGAAATTGATTAATATCTTCCTTGAGTTTTTCCTTGGTTTGCCTTTTCCGAATGGGTCCCTATGTACCCTCTGTATGTCTTCTGTCAATACCTTCATTTCTACCCATGGGAAGAACTCTTTGAGGAGAGTGATCACGAAGCCTTTGATGTCCTCGGCCTCTTGCCCCTCTGGTACATTTAGGATTCTCAGGTTGTTGCGTCTAGCCTGATTTTCCAAAGACTCAATTTTCCCCCTGAGGTCCTTCTTGTTCCCTTTCAAAGCCCGAATTTCCTCTTCGTTGATTTCCACACACTTCCCCAGCTCCTCCACAGTAGCTTCCACTATGTGGATACGATCCATTATGGAGTTGATTTTTGTCTCCAGTGCTTCACAGGCTCCCTGAATTCTAAGCTGATTCTTTTCCGAGGTTGCAAAATTCGTCCTCATTTCTGAGATCAAAGTCTCTATTAGGCTCTCCATTCCCCTTGCTCCTTCCGCGCTGTTTCTTCCCTTCAAATGAGCTTGCCCACCTGTCTCTACGGAACTCTGAGGGGGGGTTTCCTCCCCCGTGGCTTCAGCCAATTCTAGCCCCTGAAATCTGTTGGGACTGAGCGGAATAACCGCCACCGAGCTGACCTCCGTCATCTTTGGCTCACCTTCTTCCCTATTCTGTCCTCCAGAATATGTTATGGTTTCGCTTGGTAATGCCTGTTTAATTTTGAAATATGAGCGGAATGAGGGGGTGATTTTCACCTTTGGACCTACTGCTCTTGCCCGGGTAGATGCTGGGGTGGACTCCAAAGTTTGCGGGGGTGTAGCCAGTTTTTTTACTCTTTCACTGTTTTGCGTTGCAGAGGTAATAGGGTTCTGGGTTAGTTCTGTGTTCACCGCTAGGCTTGCATTCAGGATTCTGCTCCTGAGGCAGTATCTTATCCCCCTACTCAGGGTAAGGTCCTGGGACTGTTCCCTTGAAGACCCTCTGGCTGTGCCTGCCTTCCTCCCCCTACTGCTTTGCACAGTACTCAAGTCTTGCCTGTAATTATCCCCCTTAGCCCTGTCACTTACCCTGCTGGCTTGCCCTCTACTTCTGCACTCCGGTCCGCCTGTCTGCCCTCTTTTCAGAGTCCTCGCTCCTCTGAACACCGCAGGTGAAATTGCTGCCTCTGCTGATCTATTGTTCCCTGCGTAGCTACCGGTGCCGCTGTTGTTGGGGCTGACCAGCGCTTTGCCCCGGAAGCACACCCGGGCTGCTGCTTTCCTGTTCACCCGCAATACGGACACTACCTGCGCCCACACTGAGTTCGCCTTTGCTCCGTGTCCTAGAGCCTGTGACGGCGTCCGTCCATCGATTTCACCACTCGCTTCCGCTCCTGTCTGCCCCGCTGGAAAGTCACTCGTGCTGTCTGCGGACCCGAGGGACCCGAGGGACATATCCAGCTCCCCGCTGCTAATCCTCCACTGCAGCGATATACTGCCTTGCGCGCTTCACGTTTCTAAAAAAACATGATTGCCTTTGGAGCTCGGGAGCTCACGACCGGTCCGCTAGCCGGCCGCCATGTTCTCCTAATTCCTTCCGTCTAGTCACGATTTGATCAATTATGGCATGTGCTAAATCACATACACTCAGGTGTTTCACTTTTATTAATTTTGATGCACATTGTGTATAGGGCAACATATTTTGTTTATTTTCACTACACTTAAGGGTCTGTTCTGTGTTACGTGGTACCAACAAGACAACTTGTCCAGAGTGGCTCCAAGGGCAAATTGTCTGGCCTTCTGGTCTGAAGCCTCAGGGACATAACAGGCTTCCAACCCCTGAGCCTGGACTCTGCCATCCTTGAGTCTACCCTGCCTAGTGGTGCCACCCCAGTCCTGGTCCCTTGGAAGTGGGCCTAAGGCGCTTGCCAGCTGAACCAACGCATCTTCTCTGCTGAGTGACGCATCCCTAAGCAGAACCGATGCATCTCCCTGGTTGAGCACCGCATCTCCGAGCAGAACTGATGCATCTCTGCTTCTGCGTGGATTGGACCCATCAAAAAAGACTCTGCCGAAACTCTGCATCACATCTTCACTGCTTATTGGAATCAACGCATCGCCCCTGCTGTGCCTCTCATTCTTGACACTGAACTTTGCATCGCAATCCCCATTGACAGGATCCTTAACCTTGACACAACAGGACCTCACATCGGAGCGTCAACACATCTCCTTAGCAGCATGATGCATCTTCGAAGTGGATCCACGCAATGTTCCGCAACCAGGATTTAAGGCATTCTATTTAGGGGTCCTTACTGGGTCCCTGTAACCAGCCCGTGCTCCATAGCTGTCGACCAGAACTTGTGACTTTGTCCCAGTCTTGTGCAACCCGATATCCCTAATAGTGCTTTGTGGTGCTATTTTTCACTATAAATTTAAAATGCAATATCTCCTGTTCTACTAATTGTATTTTTATTGTTTTGGCCTTGTTCTATTTATTAAACTAAGGGTGCAAATGAAATGCGGCGCCTTACACGTTGGCAGCGAGAATCTTTATAGCCGGATAAATAGTTTCTCGCATTTGATTGCAACGAATACGTTCATAAACAGTGACTTGAGCAGACGCAGTGTCTTGCTGGACAGTGGCAGCGCGTCCGTGGCGTAGCAAGGTTTCCATGGTGCTTACAGCTTATAGCTTCCCTCATTACGTCTAAGGATCGACTCTATTATTAAAACCGCCTTGCCTGTAGGAGTTCTTTTCGCGGTTGTAGTGGTTTTGTTTTCCTGTTATCCTGTTGTAGTTGGAAGCACTAGTAGACACCTACCAACATAAAACAACATTACCTCCCGTCCCTCCCTCGCCTTCCTTCATTACCAATGAGGCCCCGCCTCCCACCCAGACCCACCCCCAGCATAAAAACTCTGCCCGCCCCCACCTCCACCTGTTTTTTTTTCTGTCTCCCTAGTGAGACTTACCTTCAGTTCCTCCCTGTGGCGGTGCCGGGGAGTCTTCGCGTTGGTTCTCTGCGACGGCGGTGCCCTCGACGGAGTTCTCCTGGCGATGCCTCCTCTCCTCGTCTCCCTCGTGGATGGGGGCGGAGCGGTGGCTCAGGATGCTGCTGCGTTGTTTGGTGGTCCTCCTGTGGCTGGGGCTGTGTTTCCGGGTCGGGCTGTCTTGGCTGCCTCCTCTCGGACTGCACTCTTCTGGGAGACCTGGTAGGACGGGTTTGTGCCCGGTCTTTTATTTTAGATGGCGTTTTTGTGGTTTTATCCTGTTTTTGGCTGTTTCCTGGCCTGGGCTTTCATTGGAGGGTTCCTGGTGGGTTTTTCTCTACATTTAGGGGTCGGGGAGTTGCTTCTCCATTCCTCTGCTGCCATGGGTCGCAAAAGGGTGTTCAAGAGGAACAACCTGGTTTCTTCTTCCTCTTCTTCCTCTCCTGATGGTTCTCCTGTTCCCCCCAAGCGCCCTCGGGGTCAGGGCCTTTCTGGGGGTGATGTGCCTCTCATGTCCAAGGATGAAGTGCAGGGCATGATTGAGGCTGCGGTGGCTAAGGCTCTCTTGGCTCGTCCGGTGCCTGCTGCTCCTTCGCGTCCTCGCTCGCTGGATCCTGCTGGGGCTGTTTCCCTGTCGGACGAGGAGGGTCCTTCTACCTCCTCTGGGGGAAAGTATATCTCCAGGGAGGAGCGCTGGGATGTTCTGGCTCATGTGCGGGACAATTTGGGGTTCCCTCCGTTCCAGCTGGGGGAGAGGGATGGGAGTCTTTTTCCTCAGTATGCTTCTCCCTCCAAGTTGGGCATGCCCTTTCAGGGTCCGGTCAAGGACATGGTGTTGAGGGAGTGGCGTGAGATCGATAAATTGCAGGTCCCTTGCTTCCTTCAGAAGCTGTACCTTTTGGAGGGGGAGGATCCCTTGCCTCACAGTTTGAAACTAGACTCTATCCTGGCCACTCTGATTGGCATAACTGCGATTCTGCCTGAGGATTGTACCCCGGCGGATGCTACTGATCGGAAGGTGGACTCTGGCCTTAAACGCTCCTTTGCTGCTGGGAACCTGGCGGTGCGGGCTAGCCTTTTCTCTGCCTACTCGGCACAGTCTCTGGTGCAGGATTTCGGAAAGTTGGCTGCCGCGGTTCAGGAGGGGTCTGACTGCTCTGACCTCCTGGCTGCTATGGAGCAGCAGGCTCGGCTGCTGGCGGACATTTCATCTGACATGATCAAGTCTTCCGCTATGTCCACTGGAGCTTTGGTGGCGGCGCGTCGTTCCCTCTGGCTCCGATCCTGGAAGGCTGATCCTGGTGAGAAGGCGGCTTTGTTGAAGTTGCCTTTTGATGGACTGGCTCTGTTTGGGGAACAATTGCCTGCCCTGATTTCGAAGGCTTTCAAGGAGCGGAAGCATGCCTTGCCCTATAAGGGTGGTTCGGCTCCGTCTGGCAGGCCTTGGAATAGGGCCCCTCGTTCTTCCCCTAAGCGTGATTATCGTCAGTCTTTTCGCAGGCGGCGTTTTCAGCCCCGTTTTTCTCCCAAGCACGATGCCTCCGCGCCTAAAGGCCCTGCCAAGAAGGGTCCCTGACAACTACTGTCTGGCCGGTTCCCTGCCGGTGGGTGGCCGTCTTCGGCAATTTCTTCCTCGGTGGCAGCAGGACATTTCGGATGGCTGGGTCCTGAGCACTGTGGGTCATGGGTACGTGATCGACTTTGTGCTGGTTCCGCCGGATTCGGGGGTTCGGCTGACTCCGGTGCCTGTCTCCGGTCCCTGCAGGGTGGCTCTGCTGGACGGGGTGTCCTGTTTGCTTGCCAAAAATGCCATCTGCCGGGTTCCTGTCGCGGAGATAGGGACGTGGACCTACTCCATTCTGTTTCTGGTGCGGAAGGTGTCCGGCGGCTTTCGGCCTGTCCTGGATCTCAAGTGGGTCAACTCCTGGGTTCGGCCCGTTCACTTCCGCATGTTGACCCTTCAGGCCATCATTCCTCTGGTTCAACCTGGCGACTTCCTGGCTTCCGTGGATCTCGAGGACGCCTATCTCCACATCCCTGTGGCCGCTTCTTGTCAGCGTTTCCTGAGGTTCGCTGTGGGAGACGCCCATTTTCAGTTTTGCGTGCTTCCCTTCGGCCTCAGGTCAGCGCCCAGGGTTTTCACAAAGGTCCTGGCGCCTCTCATGGCTCTCCTTCATGCGGAGGGGGTTTTCATTCATCCTTATCTGGACGACCTCTTGCTGCATGCTGCGGGGGAGTCTCTTTTGCTTGCTCACATCGGGAGGGCCTTGGAGGTTCTTCAGGGGCACGGGTTCTTGGTGAACTGGGGAAAGTCTTCTTTGGTCCCCTCTCAAGACATGGTGTTCATCGGGGCTCGTTTTCAGACTTTGCTCGGCCTTGTTACCTTGTCCGACAAGCGCTTGCTCTCTCTTCAGTCCCAGGTTCGGGCCTTGATGTCCCGGGCGGCTTCTCCGGCGGTCCAGTGGCTGCGGGTGCAGGGGCACATGGCTTCCGTGGTGTTTCTGGTTCCTTGGGCTCGTTTTCATCTCCTCCGCCTGGCCAACTGGATCCTGTTGGGTTGGTCTCCGGGGTCTCAGAGTCTCCTGTCCCTGCTGCCCATGTCGGACCGGATCCGGGGGAACTCTCCTGGTGGCTCTGCCGGCGTCACCTTCTGGCCGGGGTTTCGCTGGCTCCTCCGGCTCCGCTTGTGGTGACTACGGACGCCAGCCTGTCCGGATGGGGTGCTTGGCTGGGGTCGGATCAGGTTCAGGGGTGCTGGTCCCTTCTACACTCACGGAGGTCCTCCAACTGGCGGGAGTTGAGGGCGATTTGGCTTGCCCTGGTGCACTTTCAGGACTCTCTGCAAGGTCGTTGGGTGTTGATTCAGACGGACAATCTGGTGGCGAAGTCCTATGTCAACCGTCAGGGGGGACCCGGTCCCGGTCCTTGAACTTGATTGCCAGCGTCATCTTTCAGTGGGCTCAGGTCTGGGTGCTGGGTCTGTCGGCTCTCTACATTCGGGGGTGGACAATGTGAGGGCGGATCTGTTGAGCAGGGAGATTCCGTCGTCTCGGGAGTTCTCTCTCCTTCCCGGTGTGTTCGTCCAGTTGGTGAGTCGTTGGGGCCTCCCTGTGGTGGACCTGTTTGCGGATCCGGGGAATGCCAAAGTGGTCCGGTTCTGTTCTCTGGGCAGGTGTCCCGGGTCTCTGGGGGTCGACGGCTTGACCTGTCCTTGGCCTCGGGGTCTGCTGTATGCCTTCCCCCCCTTTCCGCTGCTCCGCTCTTTTCTGGTGCGGGTCCGCAGGGACTGTGCTCAGGTGTTGTTGGTGGCTCCCTGCTGGCCGTGGGCGAATTGGTTTCCTCTCCTGTCCGGGCTGTGTTGCGACCGGGAGTGGGTCCTTCCACTGGTTCCGTCCCCTTTGGAGTTTCCGGCCCTTCCTCTGGATTCTCTGCGGAGGTTGCACCTGGCTGTTGAACGGCAGGGCTTAGCTGGGTTGGGGGTTCCTGCCCCTTTGGCTGTTACTTTGCAGGCTTCCCGTAGATCCTCTACTCTGCTTTCCTATGCTAGGCATTGGCGGGTCTTTTCGGCCTGGTGTGCTGGCAAGGGTGTTGATCCCACGGTTGCTGACCTCTTTGTGGTGATGCAGTTCCTGCAGGATGGGGCTCTTCTGGGGTTGTCGGTGGCTTCTCTGCGGGTGCAGTGGGCGGCTATTCAGGCTTTTCGGGGCTCCTGGCGTAATTTGCGGGATGAAGGGGCTCTGATGCCGCGTTTTTTCAGGGACTGTTGAATTTGTTTCCCGCCCTGTTAGGTCCTTCCCTTCGTGGGATTTGCATTTGGTGTTGGATGTCCTGTCTGGTCCTCCCTTTGAGCCCCTTGAGGGTCTTGAGTTGCGTCTCTTGACTTTTAAGACTTGTTTTTTGGTCGCTATCACCTCGGCGCGGCGCTTGGGGGAGTTGGGGGCCTTGTCTTGTAAGTTTCCCTTCTGTAAGGTCTTTTCGGATCGGGTGGTTCTGGTTCTGGTTCCGTCCTTTGTCCCTAAAGTCAATTCGGCTTTTCACCTCAGTCAGGAGGTGATTTTGCCTGAGTTCTGTCCTGCTCCTTCCTCGGCTGAGGAATGTCGCTTGCATTGTTTGGATGTCCGTCGGGCTTTGCTGTGGTACCTGCAGGTTGTGGTGTCCTTCCGGGTGGGGGACTCTTTGTTTGTTAACTTCGGTCCAGCTAGGAAGGGTGTTAAGCCTTCCACGGCTACTTTGAGTCGTTGGATTCGGTCCACGGTTTTGATGGCTTACCATCTTCAGGGGGTGGCTCCTCCTGTGGGGGTTCAGGGGCGTTCCACTCGCAGTATGGCGGCTACGGTGGCTGAGTTGCAGGGGGCTTCGGTGGTGGAAATCTGTAGGGCGGCGACCTGGTCTTCTCCCTCTACTTTTGTCCGTCACTATCGATCTGCGAGTCTGGAGCGTTTGGATAATGTTCTGGGCCACAGGGTTTTGTCCTCTATGCGGGACCAGGGATGTTGATCTGCTGTGTTTGGGGCACTGTATTAAATTTTGGTGTTTCTTTCTCACTCAGTTGTCCGTCTCTGTTTTCTTCTGCTTGCTATGTCCTCATTGGTAATGAAGGAAGGCGAGGGAGGGACGGGAGGTAATGCTTCCATTTCTAACGATAATGGCATTACTCCTAGTCCTACTCCCTCGCCTTCCTTCGAGGACCCTCCCTCCCTCCCGGTGCGGTTCAACTGAGTGCTAGCTCGGCTTGTTTACGTACAGGTGGAGGTGGGGGCGGGCAGAGTTTTTATGCTGGGGCTGGGTCTGGGTGGGAGGCGGGGCCTCATTGGTAATGAAGGAAGGCGAGGGAGTAGGACTAGGAGTAATGCCATTATCGTTAGAAATGGAAGCATTTCACAGGAATGAAAAAATATTTTCTTATTCTGTATCAGGACGGGAGGAGCCCGAATCTCTTGTTGCCAGACCGGGGCAGGACCACAGCCCCCAAGCACCACCGCGGCATCACTCCACCAAAGCGACGCGCCAGGAGGTGCATTTAGCTCCTGCAGGGCTCCCGCAGTGCGAGAAGCACATGGGTGTGTCCGGGCCATGGGCAGGCCCGTCTGCGCCCGTCAGTGCCTGAAGGCAGCTGGGCTGGGCCCGTTCTCTTGGTTCTTATTTCCTGGTCTCCGTAGAGCCTACAACTAACAACTTGGGCTCGATGAGATTGCCTGTGAAGAGGTGCTCCAAGACCCAGAAAGGTAATTCTATTCTATTGTAACCTCAAGATGGGAAAAAGAAAGGGGAGTCATTTAGACCCAATAAGGGAGAAGGGTGATGCACAATGTAATTCAATTAAAATATAGTTGACCTTCGTTATGGGCGCAATTGAAAATGAGATTGGCAGGTTGAGGCTAGGTTGGACTCAGCAATAAAAAGATCCGGCCCTACTATTGCTATATCTGCCCATACTAAACAAGCACAAAAAGGTCAAGATAGTCGGACTCTGCCAATGTCCAGTCCTCAACTAAAGCGGAACATTACCCCAAAGAAAGTTCCCCGAGCTTTCTCCTTGCCTGATTTCTAACCCTTGTGTGATTACAGACACGCAATCATTATCCGCACTAGAAGTTATATCCCAGTTGGACAGCCCTCCCTGCAAAAAAAGTAGGCAAGATCTGAATATAGAAGAGCTACCAAAATCTATCCCCCCTGATTCAATCCCTTGTCTTTCAACTACACAAGGCCCAAATAAAAAGAAAACCACAGGGAAAAAATGCACAAGAAAGACATTGCCACAAAGAAATTGGGTGCAAATTATTCTGCCAGTTTTGACCAATTGTGTGAGCAGCTAAATTCTATACTTAAATTATGCTCCGGGACATATGAAAAATGTATACTCCTAGTGGGAAAGATTGAGGAAGTAATCTCTGCCCAAGAAAAGCTCATAAGGAGAGCAGATGTCCTGGAAGAGTAGGGGAACTTTCAAGGGTCGCAAACGGCTAATACTGGGCCCATAGATAAAGAATATGCTACCCTACAGAGACAAAAACTAAAACAAATACAACCCTCAAGGCCTGAAATTCCATTGCCATTTGTGCCGCCGCTGGAAAAACAAAAGGCTGGAGACTTATGGGACACTGATCACAGGGCATCTAAAAGTATTAACAGTATCAATCAACCTAATCAAAATAAAATATGACCTCACATTCCACCGGAGTGTACTCCTTACATAATAGTTTTGGAAAATGTCCCCCCACTCCGGCAGGCACAATATGAATCTCATGCATCCCTAGTGAACAAAGTCTCTTTCTGGCTGAAGAGGAATTCCAACTGGTCATATGATCTTTCCAGGGAAATCATCTTTACAAGAAGAGTTAACTGGGTGGGTCTAGCACCAAAGTCATCTCCTGGGGATTGCATAATTGTTAATTTCAGGAAGCCGCGCCTGGTCAAAACTCTCTTTTACAGTCTCGAAAAAAATCTCTCTCATGGTGAGGATATTAAAGCACAACCTTTAGGCTTCTTCTACCAACCAAAAGCCTGTCCAACGATAGGACATATAAATAGATTTCTGCAATCAGACCCTAAAATAGACAAAGCTGCTTCCCCAAGATTGATGAATGACCTCCCCCTTTCAAATAGATTTGAGGTCCTGTCAGACCTGGAAACACAAGATTGACAGTCATTGGTTTCAGAGGGCATAATAACATCAAAAGAACAGTGTATAGTACTGCCTGCGTCACCTCATTCTGTGCCTAACCTTGGACCCATTTCGAAAGAGGGCCATAGTATTGTCTCATGGAATATTGCAGGTCTTCGCTCTAAGATTGATAACCCAGATTGGAAGATGTTGCTCGAACAATACCAAATTGTCTGCTGGCAAGAGACTTGGATAATAGACTTCCTCCACGGTGACGTATATGTCTCTTATTACGTACCAGCAGTACCATCAAGATCGGATCGAGCCAAAGGGGGCCTAGTTACTTTTATATCAGTGGCGCTGACAGACATTGTAATTAGAGAACTGTGTATATCCCCATATTTTTAGTTGCTCGTAATCATCATGCTTAAGTCATTCGATTTGCTCTTAATTAATTATTATTATAATGTTTTTGTCTCAACTGTGACTAATATTGTAGATGATTCGGAGGATGTTATAACCCAAGCTCAGAACAACCATCCAAAGGATCTTCAAATAATCTGGGCTGGGGATTTTAACATAGGAATCTGTGACCCTATGGTTCAGGAATCGTGTGGCATCTGTGATGAGAGGGATCAGTCCCTGATACATTTTAAACATACGCCATATGGGGACTCATTAAATAGAGTTGCCGCTGTTAAGAACTTGAAATTTGTCCAAGACCTAGATATGGCTATTTCTCCTCAGATCCCAACCTATTTGGGTCCCACATCATCTTCTACTATTGACCACATTTTAATTAGTGAAGATTTGACACAATTTTGCAAGGGATGTGCAGTAATGGCTAGCTGTATAAGTGACCACAATCCCATTGTATTAACTTTAAACTTAGCTGTGATCACTGAGAGGGACAAGAAAATGCAACACAGGGTAATATATAACAGAAATAAGGTCATGAATATTAAATGGGAAAAAGTTGATAAGATGGCCTTTCTTACAGATCTTATGGCAAATAACAAGCCTCAAATTGAGACAGTCCTCTCAGACTCTGCCCCATCTGAGGATGTCATAGTGGCCTTTACAAATCTTAATGGCCTTATGGCAGATAAATTAGCTAAATGTGGCAGAAAAGCCCCTGATAACCCAAGATGGTTTAATAAGACCTGTTCAGAAGCCCACAAGACACTATGGTGCGCCCTAAAAAAGATCCTGAGGAATAATGCTGAAATAACAAAAGCCAGGAAAGATTACAAAAAGGTAATTGGAGAAAGGAAATTGTATTTGAAGGATAAGGCCTGGGAAGATTTAAAAACTGCTTCAAGCAAAAAGATTCACATACTTTCTGGGAGGTAGTAAATTCAACCTCTATGCTTGGTGATGAAATGCCTAAACTAGATACTATAGTACCAGCTGAAGCTTGGGTAAAGCATTTCTCGGAAATATTTTCCCCGAACCAACAGATAGTAAATAGGTCTTCCGCCTCAAAAACCCCCTTTGATATAAGATCAGCTCAGGTCCTGAGTAACTCAATAGAGGTGAGTGAGGTACTCTCGTCCATAAAGAATAGTCGCCTAGAGAAAGCCCAGGGCCTTGATAGAAACCCGGTTGATTTGTGCACGCACTTACCAGATTTATGGGCCCCCCTGATAACAAATGTCTTAAAGGCTGCTATAGTGGGTCCCTTAGTAAAGACCTGGCAGGAAGCCATTATAGTTCAGATTTTTAATAAGGGGGATAAAACTCAACCTCATTGTTACCGCCCACTTTCCCTGCTCGACAGTTCAGTTAAAATCTTGGGCAGGGTCATTCTGGCCAAATTAGAACTCTGGGTGCTTGAATCTCAAGCGCTCTCGATCTACCAGTTCGGATTTCGGCCAGGACCTGGAACTGTTGAAAAAACATTAAATTTGTCATTAATTGTTCAAAAGTATACTAAAGCACAAAAGGGCTGTGTAAATTTAGCCTTTATGGACCTAACATGTGCTTTCGACACAGTGAATTGCCTTAAATTATGGTCCATAATGGCACAAATGGGGATTGATGGAGTAATTATCACCTTGCTCAGTAGGCTTCATGAATACACCTCAGCCTCAGTACGCTATAGTAGTAAGGGGGATCTAACTGAAGAATTCCCCTCTGATATAGGGGTAAGGCAGGGTTGTGTCCTGGCCCCATTCCTCTTTTTATTATATATTAATGGGTTGAGAGACCAATTATGTAAGGTGGGGAAGGGCACCCCAAGGATTAACTTGTGCCAAATCCCGTACTACTATATGCTGACGATGCTGTCCTGATAGCCAGGACAGCTAATGGCCTACAAATATTGCTTGACTCTTTTAATGTTTTTATCAATGACTTGGGGCTAAAAGTCAACTGTTCTAAATCCTTTATAATGAAATGTGGGCCAAAAATATCTAAAACAAGGACATTTTTACTAGGAGGTGAAGAAATCAAGAAAGTCCCGCATTTTACTTACCTGGGGGTACCATTTGACGTAGATTTTAATTGGAAACATGTTTTAAATGTCAGAGTTATGCAATTTCAAAAACCGATTGATGCCATTTTTAGGTTTGCTAAAAGATTGGGCCACAAGCCAACCAAAGAGATTTTATGTATTTATAAGAGCAAAGGTCTCTCAGTGGTAACTTTTGGGGCCGGGGTTTGGGGACATGTAAATTGCAAATCACAGAAAATACATTTTTAAGAAGACTTCTCTCAGTGCCTCAGAGCTCTTCTGTCTCTTTCTGTCATGAGGAAGTTGGTTTGAGTTACTTGAAAGACCATATTGCATTACAACCATTGTTGCTCTGGGTAAAAACTTGAAATAATCCAGAGGCCGCTCTTTGCAGGACAATATTGGCAGACTGTTTGAAGCTGGATATCAGCTTAGATATACCCTGGCTAAGGTATGTTAAAATGAGTTTTGCCAGGTTGGGTGTCATAGAATATTATACAAACCCTGACACCCTAAGAAATGTATCGTCTGCCACTATTAAGTCACTTTTTTATCAAAATTATGAGCGGGCAAGCCCTATATGTAATTTTACTGGCCGCCCAGAGCCTTTTTCTCAGCCACAAAGAGAACCCGCCTTATATTTGCAAATGGACCTAAACGAAAGGGGGAAATTTTTGATGACTAGGTTCCATTTAAAAACTATACATTTTTTAGTTGCTTTCCCTATTCAAGGCTCATGGTTTGCATCGCTTCCCGTTTGTCCCTGTGACAGTTGTCCATGCCAAAGCACTATGCACTTTATCTTATTTTGCAGATTTTATACCCCTCAGAGGAGGCAGTTTATTCACCCACTATTACTTGCAGCAGAGATTAGAAATCATAAATTGGCAATGGAATATTTACTTTCCCTAGGTACTAGTGAGATTATATATGGCATTTTAAACTATCTTTTTATTGTTTTTAAGATCTGTAGTAAATACTAGACATTTTTATAATCTGTAATCTCTGTATATGTGGATTTGCTGTTTTTAATGAAAACATGTGTGTGTAATCTTGTATGGCTCTTTTAGAGTCGAATAAAGTACTCTGATTGATTGATTGATTGAACTAAGTTCTATTTTCCTAAACTGGTGTGGGATCCTTTTTGTGTGATGTTTTGACTCTTTTACTGTTCAACATCAAAATGAGGTCCTATTCCCTATTACAATTGATAAAGGAAGTACGGTTAAGTTGATCAATGAAAAGATCTGGTATTTAATGGTCTTAAGAACATCAAAAGTGCTTTATCATGTGCTACATAAAAATGATTAATCAAAATGTAATCTTCTAAATTAGTGCTACTGAGCTACAAACTGCAAGACATATGAATGTGCATGTGTGATTGCACACCTATATATTCTCAGGGAAAAGGACGCTGGAATCATGTCAGCAAATCTGAGGTCCTAATACAATTGCATCTAACTTCCTAAAGGCATGGCAAAATGGGAATAAAATACTATATGGTTATGGTAAAAATCAGTGTCCATCTTCTGTTTTTGGAACAATGGGGTAAAATCGGAGGAAGGTGAGAGAATGAGAAATAAATTGAGGCTTTTACATAAGGAGAGACAGAATGTGAACAAGGCAGAGCAAGAGCGAGGGTGGATTTCTGGATTTTATCCAAAGAATCATTTATTCTAGTAAAGAATTTAAAAATCAATAGAACAAAACATATGTCAGTATATCTGGTAAAACAATATTAAGTGTGAGATATTAAATATTAAAGCGAGAGAGGTCAAGTCAGTGCCTGGTAAAACAAAGTGCTGAGAAGTGAGCAGCCATATGGGAGTTAGTGCTCATGTGAAACATTGTGCCAGTACAGTGACACAGCCTATATTTAATGGTACTGTGTCAGAAGCAATTTTTCGTCTTTAATGTGTCATGCTAACATTAATGGGATAACCTTGTTTGACTGTACCATTGCGCTTTAGAATTACTGCGCCCCCCCTAAGATTCATTGCCAGCAATTATCCTCTCAAAAATCACAATGACATATACTTAACTGTCCTTGAGATGAAGCAAGAAAACAATTGTCTTTTCGGTGACAGAGTTTTATTGCCCCTTAACAATCCATCTGCATCCTATGCCAGCCATCCTTCCCTTATCCTCACACCCTATTTACATCTTGTAGCCATGTTCAACAGCACCCATGAAAGTGAAGTATGTGTAATGTGTGCACCAAAGTAATGAACTGCCAACAGGAGGTGTCTACTGGCTGAATAAGTATGTGTTGGTGTTATTTGCTCCTCAGTTAACCGTATGATTCCTCCTAATGTGGGTTTACTTAAGGAGTGAGCAAGAACACCTGATAGATTAGCCCCCCCCACAACACCCACAGTATGAGAGGCACAGCAACTGCCCGTAAAGTAATTCACAAATTCCCGGTTATGCAATACTGCCTGTAACAAAGGCTGCCCTTGCTGTCCTGCTCCAATTGAATCAATAGGTCACTTTCTTTTTGCCTGCTCTGCATACATTAAACCCAGGGCCAAATGGATACTCCCCATTAGTAAGCAACTTGGAACTCGCGACTCTTGTGCAGCCTTGCGCATACTAAAATCAGATTTAAGACCTCTATTTGTGTGCACTGTTTCGAAGTTCCTGGGTCATATGTGGAGTCTTAGAAGAAAGGCCCAGAGATTAACCGCGACCTTATCCTAACACGTCTAGATCAAGCTGACGAGGGTATTGAATATGATCACGATGAACTCACGCCACTGAATGATTTTCTTAGGCCTCCACCTTCTCCCTTTTATGCTAGCTGCAGCACAATTAAGTTGGTTTATCCTCTTCATTCATTTGCACTAAAGTTTTAAACCGCCTGCCGCACCCTTGAATTCAGTGAAGGCTCGCCGAGGGAGTGGGGTGGGGCGGCGTGGCGGGGGAGGGGCAGGGTGGGGGTAGTGGACTCGGACTTACGACGGACAGAACTCCCTCTGAATTCTGTCCGTCGTATGTCCGAGTTCACTACCTCCCCACCCTGCCCCTCCCCCGCCCCACCGCCCCGCACCACTCCCTCGGCGAGCCGCCACTGCTTGAATTAGGTATCATGAAGTGTTTAACAGGCAGTTTTATGGTAATTATAATAATCTCACAATAGAAGAAATGATTATGCCCATTGTCAAGAATTGTTATGTCTACGTTTTATGAAGGTTTTTATATGTTCTTCTTAACAATTTTAAATCCCCAATGGATTGTTCATATGTATTCATACTTTTATGGTCTGGCAACCGAATAAAGTTTTATTGACTTGACTTGAGAGGGAAGATCAGTCTGATTTATGTTTCTTTGTGAAGCTGAGCCTAATGTATGTATATGAGTCTTTGCTTCTGGTGGCTGCGTCAATTAGTTGGGGGAAGTCTGAAGTTTATGTGATTCCCCACTGTGGTGACCCCACAGGTGGGTCAAGCTTTCCAAAAACCCTAAACCTATGTAAATTCGGGTGGGTGTATGCGTTCCTGTGGAGGAGCTTTTGTTTGTGCCATACCATTTTACTAAGGTGGGGTGTCTTTGTTAACTCAATATAAGGTTTGGGGTTGGAGTTTGCAACCACCCTGTTATCCTTAGAAATATTACCCGTGGGATGTGTGTTCCATAGTCATAGGTTCATCTTTAAAGGAGCAAAGTGCTTGTGTCTACTATCTCATAGTGAGGGAGGATGTTTTGGCTAGCAAAGCAGCATATGGCTATTGAGTCTCTCTATGGGTCTTCGACTGACCGGAACTGCTCCCCCCCTCCCCCAGCACCTTGAGACCCTCACAGGTGAGTAGTGCGCTTACAATTTCCCCTGAATGATTGATTATGACAGGAGCCCACCACCTGTTTGCAGCCTAACTCCTTCTTGCTAGTAGTGTTATCCTACTGGGCTAAGGTGTTACTCATTCCAGCTAAACCTCACTCAGAATAAAATTACTCAACACATGTGAACATTGCTACACTGTTCCTAGTACCTGAGATGAACAAAACTATGCTTAACAGAGTCCAGACAAAGCAATCGATAGTGGACAATCACCACGCAAATATGGGATTTAGAGGAAAATAGTTTACTACTCTTATTCAACAATAAAAGTGAATGAGCGTGACTGCATTATGATTAGATTGCAGCAGTGACGTTATAAGTTGCATTCACAAACTCCCTCCAATCTTCAGAGCAAAAATCAGCCTGAAGGCATGAACATTTGAACAAAAAACTAAAGTCTGGTTGTTTCCACACTCATATTTTGTAGAAGGGAATGATTAAAAAGCAAACTTCAATCTAATTACATCTTAGACTGAGTAAAATAGTGAAAATCCACATAACTGTGAACTGAAAAAATATGTACTTGCCATCCAGCAACATTTCAGTGAGATTAGCACTTGCTGGGGTGATCTGTGTGCCTGCAGCATGTTCATTTTCATTTTAACGGGGAGGGGCACACAACGTTCATCATTCCGAGATGATAAAATGACTGCCATTGACTTGAGTTTTAATTAGACCTGTTGTTTGCAGCACTGTACAAAGACAAATATGTGACAGCTAGTGCTATGTTTAAAAGCACATCAGGAACAGACGAGCTGATGTTGTTTGATGTTGGGATGTTTGGCTCACTGGACTAATTGAAAAAGCAATATTGCTTAGAGTGTGCTATTGCATTCTCAATAAATATTGTCAGATATATATTAATACATTTGTTCCGGCACACCATCAAATATCCGACCATTATATAGGCAATACTTCTGCCAGTTGCTGTGGTATCTTCACACCCATCAGCAGCTACATCTTGATAACTACTCTTAACACCCTGGGCATAAACATCAGCTTCAACAATCGCCATTGAAGCAACAACTGACTTATCTCAACTTTGGAATTGTATTACAGACACCACTGAATTTAACAGTGTTATGCAGAACACGTGCACTGTTGTTACAACACTGAAGGTGCAACATTAGAAGTCATTCTGTTTGAATAGAATGAAACATCCTTCCCAAATGTATATGAGCGTGTGTGAAAGCTATCATAAAACATCAAAGAGTAGAAATTCGACTACATTTGCCCCAATTGGTAACCCAATATTGTCACTTGACAGTTTCATTCTTGTACAAAAGATTTTTCCTGTTGGGAAACAGGATTTTTATTCACCAGGTTCTAAATAATTTTACATACCATGTATAAAGTCTTATTTAACATTTCCTTATTTCAACTTCTTAAAATGAATAACATAGAATGCCAAGCACTGGGATCACTTGTAAAACATTTGGAAAAACCTCTTTAAGTTAAAAATATTGCGATAAACGCTTCTAAAAGCCAACTATGACGTTTTACAATAAAAAAGCACAAGGCTCAGACATAAAAAAGAGTGATCCTCACTCCTGGTCGCTCTTTATATGAAAAGTGCCAATGTAAATCTTAGACTGGTAACACACCTAGGTCATGGTGGAGAAAGGAAATAGTCGCCATACTTAAAAATTTGTATATCTAAGACCAAGGAAATTATCGTCACATATCATTTTTAGACAGTACTCAGGAAGATCTTGTTGTAGTCATGTTAAACTAGATGTTACTCACCTGTTTCAGCCAAGTTGATCTTTTAAAAAGGAAGGCAGTTGTAGCTTGAGCTGGGAGAAAGAGGTGGATCAGATCAAGCATTCCACTTTCAACTATCAATACAAAATATGCCCTGCTTAATGAAGACCATTATTTGGTATTCTTCATGTTGAAAAGTGCCTTTGACATTGGTGATATACTCTGATTATTGGTATTATGATAGAAATGAGGTTCAACTTGGTCCTAGCTGAACTTGTTAGACTATTCCCTTAGCCAGTGTTTGCCGTGGTCAGGAAGGCAATGTGTTTGTATCACAAACTAGCCAGTGCTAAAGTGCATGTGCTTCTCCCCTAAACATATTGGCATTGATATATACCTCATTGGCATATTTAGTTTACCTGTAAGTCCTTTGTAAAGTGGTGTACCATATACCCAGGACCTGTATACTAAATGCTACTAGTGGGCCTGCAGCACTAGTTGTGCCAACCACACAAGTAGCCTTTCAAACCTTTCTCAGGCCCCACCATTGTAGTGTAGTTCCTATTTCCCTAATAGGCTCTGCGCATTGGAATAATATAACCTATAGGTTTGACATAGGACTAAGGTCGGTATGTCCCTATCGATTATATTAAACTTAATTACCTGTGCCAGCTAGCTCAGAGGCCACTAGAAACTCCTTGAGAACAAGAAGGGAGTAGTTTCTGGCAACCGAAAAACATGACAAGTTTGTTTCCCTTTAGAAGGGGAACATGTCTCAGAATCGGGGAAACAATAGATAACAATTTCACTCATTCAATCGTGCATGCTTAGTTTCTACAGAGTTACACAGAAAGGAAAGACGGGCGTTTCAATAAAAAGGGTTTTATTGAACAGTCTTGTTTCTCATGTAAGAGATATGTGCTGTTATGATCACAAGACAGTATGCAAGATAAATAATGTACAGCGTAAGCAGTAGAAATAAATAATACTGCGCTAGCATTATCTTTTAGCATATATTCACGTACATAAATAACATGAGCTAAGAATGCGGGTACTCATTCGATGCTTCTCTAATCTAGTTCTACCCCAATGTGCCTAACCTAGTCTAGGTGTAGGGAAAGATAGAAGTAGGTGGAGTATTCTCTAGTATGGTAGACTAAGAGTGTGTTAAGTCTAGTATGCCAAGAGTCCCTCTAGGATCTAGTAAGCTCCATACCTTGAGAACGAGAGAGGTGGGAATCTCCTGCCGGATCTGAAACTCTAACACCCCACGAAGGGAGTTAGAACACTGGAAGCTGGGTTCGTCTGCGTGCAGGAATGACAGCGTCTTCTCAGTGCGTCAGGCCGGGATACGGGCTCCTCTGAAGTCGAGGTCTCCTCTAAGTTGCTTGGGCAAGGGAAGGTATATTTATACCTGGTAGGTGTCTTGGAATGTTAGCATTGACGTGAAGTCGGACAGAGGAAGACATCAGGAATGAACCCTTAAGGTATAACGGTTCATACATAATAGATGAGTTCTTGGAGAAATCAATAGTCCTGTGCTAGGGAGACTCCCGAAGCTTGAGGGTCTGGTTTCTAAGAACTCGTTGTGACGTTAGGGTGGACGGATGTCGGTGACCATGCCTGTATTTGGAGTGCACGGCTAATGCCTAAATAAGGACTGGGATTCTATGCCTATATAAGGGCAAGGCAAATTGTGCCTATATAAGGACATGATTCAGGAAAACCTATATACGGACCCCTAAAGCAGAATACAACACTGTGTGTGCAGTTTACTGACACTTTGAGTTGGCATTTAAAACCATTTGCCAGGCCTTAAACTCCTCGTTTATTACACATAGATGACCCCCTAAGGTAGGCCATAAGTGACCCTAAGGGTAGAATGCTTTGTACATAAAAGGCAGGACATGTAATTTTAAGTTTTACATGTCATGGCAGTGACAAACAGCTAAATTAGTTTTTCACTGCTGTGAGGCCAACTCCTTTCATAGGCTAGCATTGGGGATTCATTAAAACGCCTTTTAAGCTGAGATTTCTGATTGGAAGTGAGTAACTACTTCATGTTTAATGTCTTTGGAATGGTGGTGATAAATCCTCATTAGTGGGAAAGTTGGATTAGACATTACCATTTTAGATTTTTCTCTGCTCTAACTTTGCTCTGTGTTCCTGCAGCCTGTGTCCAATACTCATCCGGGCTGGGTGACAGCTACACTTTGTGCATTCCCTCTAGACAGCCACAACACAGGAAGGGCTGGGTGTGACAGGGGATGCATCTGCATTCATCTGCGTACTGATAGCCTTTCTGGGCAGAAAGGAGGAGTGATGGCTCACACTTACATCTGAATAGGTTGTGTCCTGCCCTCACACAAGGGGCTGATTTATCCCCCAGTTGTAGACTGGAGCCAGGGCTGGGTTGAAGGGGATCCTTGTGCACTTCAGACTACTCCTTTGAAGTCACCCCTTACATCAAAGGCACCAGGGTACTGTCCCTGTTAAATCAGTACACTACTGGATCTGGGTAGAATTCTGCTGGAGTGAAGACTGCTGTGCTGAATGGATTGCCACTTTGCTGTGACTGACTGTTCTGAGGAACTGCTTATCTCCTTTGCTGAGCTGCCCTGTTGATCTCTGCCCTACTGAGGACAAGGACTGGACCCATCTCACTTGAACCCAGAGTGATTCAGAAGGCCTGCTGGCTTGCCTCTTGTTTTCTGAAGTCCCAGGGGCACAAAAGACTTCCTACAATCCTGCTGGTGCTGCTGGACTCTGCCATCTGTGAGTCCTACACTTGCCTGAGGTGCCCCCTCCAGTCCTGGGCCTCAGAAGTGGGTTTCTGCAGCTTTTTCTACATCATACTCTGCATCCTGCAGGAGCTCATTGATGAACCTTCCATTAACACCACAGATCGGCCCCAACGCTCGCCTCCATCCACGGATCGGCAGTGACACAGAGCCTCCTCAACTCCTCGCCTTAAGTCCTGGACAACGACGCTTTGCTCCATCCAAGGTATTTCTTCAACTGGACCTGTCTGTGTCCTGTAGCCGGCCTGCCGTCGATCATGGTCGGCCTGAACATTGTCTTTGCATTGGTCTCTTGCGACCTCAAGTAACCTTTTACTGCTAGTAACTTCTAAGCACTGTTTTTGGTTTATCTCGACTTCTACATATTGGATTTTTCTTGTTTTGATCATGTTTTACTCATATAAATACTCACTATTTCTCTAAACCTTTGTGGTCTTTTTGTGGTGTTTAGATTAAGTTACTGTAATTTAAGTGTTGCACAAATACTTTACAAATACTTTACACATTGCCTCTTAAGTTAAGCCTGACTGCTCTGTGCCAAGCTACCAGAGTGTGAGCACAGGTTAATTTAGGGTGTGAATCAGACTTACCCTGACTAGAGTGGTGATCCCTACTTGGACAGGGTGCAAACTAGAGACCCCATTTCTAACACATGGGTAACACCAAATTCAGGGTTGTACAAATAACCACTATTCCTACGTGCATGTTTTTACAGTAGAAGAACACTGCTCAAGCAGTCAATTTCTACTTCTGATTTTCCTCTTGTTTTTCTCTCCCCTTTCATGAACTGACCACTCCTCTAAATGGAAAACAATGTAACCTACACTGTGTGTGTATGTGTGTATGTGTGTATGGGTGTGTAGGTGACGATTTGTGTGTTTTCAAAGCTGTAGAGGAGCATATTTCTAGTATCCCTACTATTTAGAGATATTGGAATTCATACCCTGCAACTAGAGGAAGGATGCGCTCCTGCGGTGTTTATGTGTAATTGTAATTGTATTTATATATCGCTTACCACCCCTGGCAAGGCCTTGAAGCACTTTTTGATGAGTAGCACGCTACTGGAACCCAAAGTGTGTTAGTGGTGGATTAATATAGGAAATTCTAAGTTAATTTGAGCGGTGAACTGTGAGTGGGTTAGTTGAATTGAATTGGATAAAGGTGAGATCGAGGAAGGGAGAGTCTTATTAGGGAGATCATAATAGTACAATGAGGTTTGAGATAAGTCGGGGAGTTGTGGTTTTTTATATTTGAAGAGGTCTAGGATGAGACCTAGGGCCAGACGCATTTTACTCATTGCAAATGGCCTATTGGGCCATATGCGACCGGTAAAATGCATTTTGCTTTGTACAAGCCCTATTTTGTAAGCTGGTCACCTATTACCGACTCGCAAAATAGGGTTTGCGAGACGCTATTAGGAAGGGGACTGCCAAGGGCGTCTCTTCCTAATAGCGAGTTGCAGGGGGATGTATGATTGTTTTGCAACCGGAACGCGGTTGCAAAACAATTGCAGTTTACCACCTACTTAAAGTAGGAAGTGACCCATTCCCCTTTGTGAATGGTAACGAAAACGTTTCATAAGAGCAGGCAGTGGTCCCATGGTCGACTGCCTACCTTTTAAAAATGAAATAAAAAAGTAAAATTTTTCTTTTTCAAATGCATCCCATTTTCCATTAAGGATGAAAGCCTTGCTGGAAGAAAGAAGACTCAGGACCCCTGACTCCTGTTTGCGCACAGGCACTGAAACTGCTATCCCAGTTGTTTGCATGGTCTAGAGGCATAAAAAGCAGAAGGACTTTAGATTCGAAGAAGCTCCAGCAGCTGGCAACAGAGGACTGGAAGCTATAGAAGCCCTGACCTGTTGCCTAGAAGCCGGCCCTAAGGGCCTGGGGCCTGCAAGGGTGACCAGAAAGAACATTGCCAATAGTTGGGAAAATGTGGGTGTTAGTCTATTTTTACACATCTGAAGGACTGAAACAAGGTGTGAGGTTTGACTACGGAAGGCGTACCAAAGGAGGGAAAGAAAACCAGTTTGTGGTAGCAAACATTTTTACTACTGTTTAGAGGTAACCTGCCTGAGATGGGGTGCTTGTGATGTACAACATGAATGTATTATTTCCCTGTGCATTCTTACTGAGTGGGTTGTAATTGGGTGATAGGTTCATTCCTCCTAAATGAATGAAGCAGAAGTAAAATTGATTTAGACTTGTGAGGAGCACAGAGCATATAATGGAGCATCTAGATTAAATCTCAGCCAATGAGTTTGCATTGATGATGAGATACATCCTTGGGGAAGGGTGGCAGAGATGCACAACTTAGCATGGTAGAGGTGCAGCTGCAATCAACACAGAGAGAAGTAAGGTGGGATCATTGATAAGAGAGAGGACAACTTTATCTCCAAGGTCACTGAGAGAAAGCACTTATCAGATGTAATTTGTTCTAGTTGATATAGGTTGGTTAGGAACTTGGGCTTCTTTACCTTGCTGTGGCGTTGCACTTTGGAGGATGGTGTTGGAGCACAGGGTTCCATTGTCACTTACTCATCACCATAAACCCTGCATACACGTCAATGAATCTTTGATGTCGACAGAGATGTAAAGAGCTGAAGTCAATCTTAAATGTTATCAATTATCAGTACTTTAGTTCAGCCAATAAAGAGACTTAAGAGTGAGTTAAAGGGTTTTATTTTCACATTTTTTAGTTGTTCATTCTTTTACTTAAGTATTATTTTCTACGTTTCATCATTGAAGGTTAACATATCAATCATGCAATATTTAGTAATAAGGTAAGTCAGTTTAGGAAATCAAATAAAGCATCGATACAATGAAATGTAAAAAGCGTGTTCCATAATGAAACCTCCCTATTTTAAACTTAGTCAAGATCAATGCGAGAAGGATTAATGGTGGCAGTTCAGATACCCATGAAGGGTCCTGATGAGAGAATCAAGCACAAGCATGAACCTTTAACCAAATAAGCTGGAAGTATTCCCTGCTCAAATAACAGCAGATCAAGAAATAAACTAAGTCTTCTCATAAAGAGATGTCTAAGAAAACTCAGTAATGAGTCTCCCCTCAGAGAGCCTAGGAAAAGAGGAACAGAATGAGATGTTGCTCTCTGTCTAAGGTAGAGGATGAGTGAAAAGTTCAATCAATCTGCTCTCTATCAAACTTTTCATTCGCTCTGCTACTAGTCTTGGAACACAAACGAATATAAACACACATGTTCTATGTTGCAACATTAATATTCTTTCTTCTTCATGTTGACCAATAAGATTTCGGCACACTCCTGGGAACAGGTCTACTCCCCATCTTTTCACCAGAATACAATCAACTTTTAACCACGTGTCCTTGAATGTTGCAACACATTCTTTCTTGTTTTCCAACACATCTTCCCATGAATCATCCCCGTCATCTACATATTTTGTGGTGGGAACTTCACTATCAGTTGCCTAATAAAACAAATGTCTTTTCATTAGCTAATAAACAGTAGCTTTCTAAATTGCAAAATGTCTGCAGCAAAGAGAAAAAAATCATTTTGCACAATGGTTGTTTAAAGTGAAAAACAAGCATTGTTGATCTATTGTGCCTCCATGTTAAATCATGTCGTCTTCAGTTATGTCAATTTAAAAAAAAAAATCCATGCTTCATTTCTATATTACATTTCTATAGGCTTTAAGTATGGTTGCCTACTACAATTTTTGCATTTAACACACTTCATTTTTAAACGTAAATTCTTCACATTGTATTATTTAATAAAGTATTTTGTAAATAATTAAATTCGCATCAAAAATTGTTTAATGCAAAATATAAAATATAAATAAAGTGTCAATTAAAGAGGAAAATTTAAATCAAACTATAAGATCAAATGTGCTTTCGCTCTTGGTTTTTTGTTAACCCCTCATAAGCAGCTGAGCTTTAAAGGTAATGACGCGTCTTACTGTTTTGAGTTACTGGGCACTGCAGTTCCATAAAGATATGATATTGTTATGTTTACCATTTGTCTTTTGCATAACAAATGAACCATTCATACACCTTGCAAGCATTTGTGTATCTGGTGTTCGTGGCTTCCAGAATGCCTAATAATGCTGAGCCCTGCATTGAAGAATGTACACATCACTCACTGTCAGCTTCAACCAACAGTTCAATGCAATTTTACTCTCATAATTGCAAAATCACCCCACAGTTCTACATATTTCTCTTTGTTCTCTTGCTCTTCTAGCATTTGCTGGCACCCACGAGTATTAGCTAGATATTTTTGTGGGTCATATCATTAGAATCAATTAACACTCACATAATTGTAAAGCTGTGTGATTGGGATAGTGCACTATCTTGTTGTGATTCCTCCTTTAGGCGTGAATATGTTTTGCATGTATATACTCTGCTGTTCATTTATCTGTCTCATAATCCAATCTAAAATGAAGGTCCTCACTTACTATTGTAGGTTATGTTTTATATTAATTAAAAAAGCATTACATATTTATGCATTACACCTAGGAGAGTAACATGAAGACGTTTTTTTATGTCTTTGTGTCTTTTAACATTTTTGCAATTTCCAGGGTGGCTTTTGCTTTGCTTCTGTTGAAGTATGTGTGTCCAGTGACCATTATTATATTGTGGATGAAGGCGTGACTCAAATATATACAACACAGCAATTGTTGAATTTGATTCTCGCTTTCATTGGTATCCAGTGATCATTAGTTACTATTGATGTTATGTGATCTCTTTAATGAGCTCCAGTAAGAAAAGTAATAACAAGGGCTGGATTTGGGGCTAAAAGCAGAACTAAAAATGCTTTCATCTTTCTAGTGAAAGGAGCAAGCAATATTGAAGGACACCTATATACTAATTTACTTCCTGCTATTTGTTTATCCTGAAGGAATACTTTCATCAATATAGTAAAATATTTTCAGATTTATCTGAATATAGCTTCAAGAATAATGATGACATTCAATTTTCTATCTTGTCCAGAATATCATTCAGTTTTGAAAAGAACATATGTGGTTGCTCTCAGGAATAGTTGGGTATTGGGTGGAAGGCCAATTATTTACAGTAGCCTAGGGCACCAAATGGTTGCATATAGATATTCAACTTGGAGGCAAAAAGCCCTGAAACTTGTGGTATACCACATTATAGAGAATGGCAGGGTGATGTTCCAGATTTATTTCGTTTTTGCCCTGTATGTGAGGAACATATTTAGCACACAGTCCATAATGTTCATGTACGTGCATAGAATATCTATTACAATTCTGTGCCCTGAATCCAACACTACTTAAATGTCCAGCTGCACTAACAGAAATCACTCCCTTCTCTCCATTAAATGTAATACTGTCATTAAGACAACCAGCATGGCCTCCTTGGTACTGTATTCAAGTATAATGTCTTAGTATGTTTAGAGAGTTAGAACTGGGGTGCATTTCCTAGCAGCGCGCTAGTCCCAGTTTTCCAAATTATCTTGGTTTGGAACCATAGTTCTGACATATGTTTTGGTTTGAAGCTAGGTTTTTCTGACAGTGGCATGGTTTAAACAATATTTTGTGCACTGGGGAAAACTCTGTGTGTTAGTGAGGTGTAGGCAAATTGTTCAGTGCATTATGACACAGGGTGCACTTTTTGGTCCTGTTTGACAGCATTGGCTCATCTGCAGATCTGAATGATTTCACTTTGGAGAGAGGTTCCACGATTGTGTCCAAATCTACATCCACGAATGAAGAATAGATTTTGGATTGTGCCTTTGAATTCATCAAGTGACTGTGGGAAACTTTTTATTGCTAATTTGTGGCAGATTCCAGATCATTTGTGATCAGAATTTTGGCAAAATTTGATTCTGGGCCTGATTTAATGTAAGACGGGTAGCCTGAAAGCCCACCAGAGCAATGGAGGCTATTCCCTCTGCTACAGTGGCAAAAAGCGGCTTGCCATATTTAGAGATCTCTGCCAAATGAGCCCCATGTTTCAGGCACCTTTTTAGCAGTGACTTTTTCAACAATAAATTCCTGAAACTCCTGAAGTGCGGCCTGAAAAACAAAACACAATCTTTGATCCTCATGCACAGGGAGGTCTATTAAATGATTTCCCTTTGCAAGAGCACCATGAATCCTGTGGAGGTCCCAGGCTGGGAAAGCTAGTGATAGTGATGCCTCCCTAAAGAGGGCGGAATGTCCATAACTACCACCTGACAGCTTGTGGCCATGTGGCGGACAAGCTGTCAAGCCAGTGTTTACTGATGGCAGAGCCAGATGATGCTCTGCTAACAGAAACTCAGGGGCCTATTTACGAGCTAGTTTGCATCATGCTTGCAATATACAACATCGTGCAAGAGTGATGCAAGCCTAAATCAGATTTATGAAGCCACGTAAGGCCAGTTTGCGTGGTCCAGAGTTGCGCCATAAATCTGGAGTGAGGCAACGCAGAACAAATTGCAGAAAATCACTGCATTGCCTTACTTTGCCCTGGGAAGGCATTCCATGGGCGTTGTGTTGGTGTTCCCATGGAACTCCCATGGTTTTTGATGCTTGCCCAGATTTACTAGAACTGGTATACCTGGGAATGCACCAAAAAGATACGCCTTCCCAGGAGAGGTGTAACAAGGAGAAATATCTTTATTTCTCCTTGTTACTTCCTCTTTCTATGTGTGCTGCATTCTGCAGCACTCATAGACAGAGGAATATGCCTCTCAGGATTTTATTTTGTGCAGGAAGGTGTCCCTTCCTGCACAAAAACAATCCTGCATGCAATCCAGGCACCCTTGCACCTTGGTGGGTGCCTGCATTGGCGCTAGGCTGCGAAAAAGGAGACAACGTAGAGCAAAAGGCAGAAATGCACAGTATTGCCTTGAATACGGTCCATTCCTGTCCTTTCCCTGTCATGCAGTGCAGCGCAGCAAGGCAACTTGCTGCGCTGCGGGACTTTTTCACAAGTAGGCCCCTCAATTCTTTCTACTCTGAATGGAGTGGGGCAGCAGAAGCTCTACTGATTTACAGTAGTGCTCCTGCATCACTAAACTCTAAAAGTATTCCCTCTGAGTGTATGGCTGATGTAGGTATTTTTAGTCTTTTATGAATTAAATATTGCTTCTTTAGTTTTTTCAGGTATTGCTTATTTTAAAAAACATGCAGTTTTTCTCATGGTTTGGTCCTTTGCTTTGATCTTGTTGGTCTGACAGCGTATATGATTTTGGCTTTGTGCTTAACTTTTTTCTTAATAGTTTTAGGGGGTCATTAGGTTGGCGGGCGGACTTGAGTCCGCCCGCCATCCCAGCGGCAATGGGACCGCCCGCCTGTCATGCGGCGGTCCCGCACCCCTAATTATGAAGGGACCGCCACTGCGGCGGTCGCATCTGGCAATTTAACATTGCGGCGGGTGCTGCTGGCTGCAGCACCCGCCGCAATGTCAAATGGCTATGTTGTGCATCACCATGCACAACGTGGCAGGCACCACGCGGTGCCTGCCACCATGTGCATGGAAATGGAGGGGGGTACCATGGGTACCCCCCAGTGCACAACTGCCCCCCCCCACAGAGGGGGCCCGCAACGGGCCCCCAAAGCCAGTCTCTGCCTGTCTTTTTGCGGCGGGATATCCGCAGCGAAAAGACAGGCGGAAGGGCTCATCCTAATCACTATCGCGGTGCCTGCACAGCACTGCCGCAATGATGCCCTGGTTCCGGGATCTGCAAGGTGGGCGGAAAAGGACCACCTTGCGGGACCATGGCGGACGGACTTTCCGTCCGCCGTGGTACCAATGTGATTCCCACCGCCATCCTAATTTGGCGGTGGGTGAATCACATTGTGATGGCGGGAGGATCGCCACCGCCGGCCCGGCGGAGGCGATGATCCCGCCATCATAATAAGACCCTTAGTTTCTAGAAAGTCTAGTGGAGTTTCAATATAGATCACCACCATTTCCTCTACATATTGAGCATTGCATAACATGATGTTGAGGTTCTCAAAGAGTTATGCCACTTCTTTTTTGATGTAGTTTAGGGGACATTTTTTGTGGGGGCTGAGCTTACAGATTTTTATCAGTAGCAATTTTGGACAGGTGTTCAAAGTGGTCTATTTTTAAGGAAGTGCACATATTTAACTTCCTATGTTAGACTATTATTAAATTTAGCATGTCGTTTTTGGTGTATGTTGATAGGTTGTATAATTTCAGTAGCCCTTGGGTTGTACATATGTTTTGCTTAGCACTATTAAAGCAAGTATTTAATTATAAATAAGCATTAAATACAGTATGCCTCAAGAAAGTTTTGATGAATGCTGAAATAGTAGAAGAGTGGTTTGCATTTGTCAGAGACCTTTAGTTAATACTTTTATCATCAAATAGTATTGTAAGAAAGTAGCTATTAGTTCCAAAGTATGTGAATACTTCACGAGAAATATGTCTGCAACCTTTAAACCAATTCCCCACTATAGCACTTGAGTGTCTCAGGAAGTGAAGCAGACGAGTCCTGCGCCTACGTAAGGAAAGTGGTGCTGGCTAGTCTCCCAGCACCCCAGTTCAGACAAACAATTCTCTGTAATCATTGTCCAATCAGTGCCTTTTATTATGAAAAGGAACTTTATTATGCATGTACTTCTTAATACTATGCATTAATTTACAAATATCTGCAAGTAGTCAGATTGGAATACCTATGGTGACACCCTCATAATAGTTCACAACCCTAGTGAGCCCTAAACTCTAAGACCACACCAACCTCCACATATACTAGACACAATATGGGGGTTGCCGTTATCATATGGCAAAGCGATACCAAAGGGGATAATGGACGGAGCGCTAGAGCAAATCAAACACTCACCCCCAGTCAACTGATCTGGGTTTAATCCATCATCATTCTTTAGCTCACTCCACCACCCCAGTTCAGACATGGCCATATGCAAATCAGTCTGACCCTGTGCCTCATGGGAACAGTCCAGCCCGAACTGCCAAGCCATGTCTTCCCTGGACCGGAAACAAGCATCCTGGGACCGGTTTCGGGTTCAAAACCCTCATCAGCCAGGCTATCTTGAATCCAGTGGCAAAGTGAGCAAGGGACCCACGTCTGGGCATACCCTGCCAACTTAGGGCGAACAAAGCGATACAAAGGGGATGATGGACGGAGCGCTAGAGCAAATCAAACACTCTCCCCCAGTCAACTGATCTGGGTTTAATCCATCATCATTCTTTAGCTCACTCCACCACCCCAGTTCAGACATGGCCATATGCAAATCAGTCTGACCCTGTGCCTCATGGGAACAGTCCAGCCCGAACTGCCAAGCCATGTCTTCCCTGGACCGGAAACAAGCATCCTGGGACCGGTTTCGGGTTCAAAACCCTCATCAGCCAGGCTATCTTGAATCCAGTGGCAAAGTGAGCAAGGGACCCACGTCTGGGCATACCCTGCCAACTTAGGGCGAACAAAGCGATACCAAAGGGGATGATGGACGGAGTGCTAGAGCAAATCAAACCCTCATCCCCAGTCAACTGATCTGGGTTTAATCCATCATCATTCTTTAGCTCACTCCACCACCCCAGTTCAGACATGGCCATATGCAAATCAGTCTGACCCTGTGCCTCATGGGAACAGTCCAGCCCGAACTGCCAAGCCATGTCTTCCCTGGACCGGAAACAAGCATCCTGGGACCGGTTTCGGGTTCAAAACCCTCATCAGCCAGGCTATCTTGAATCCAGTGGCAAAGTGAGCAAGGGACCCACGTCTGAGCATACCCTGCCAACTTAGGGCAAACAAAGCGATACCAAAGGGGATGATGGACGGAGCGCTAGAGCAAATCAAACACTCACCCCCAGTCAACTGATCTGGATTTAATCCATCATCATTCTTTAGCTCACTCCACCACCCCAGGTCAGACATGGCCATATGCAAATCAGTCTGACCCTGTGCCTCATGGGAACAGTCCAGCCCGAACTGCCAAGCCATGTCTTCCCTGGACCGGAAACAAGCATCCTGGGACCGGTTTCGGGTTCAAAACCCTCATCAGCCAGGCTATCTTGAATCCAGTGGCAAAGTGAGCAAGGGACCCACGTCTGGGCATACCCTGCCAACTTAGGGTGAACAAAGCGATACCAAAGGGGATGATGGACGGAGCGCTAGAGCAAATCAAACACTCACCCCCAGTCAACTGATCTGGGTTTAATCCATCATCATTCTTTAGCTCACTTCCACCACCCCAGTTCAGACATGGCCATATGCAAATCAGTCTGACCCTGTGCCTCATGGGAACAGTCCAGCCCGAACTGCCAAGCCATGTCTTCCCTGGACCGGAAACAAGCATCCTGGGACCGGTTTCGGGTTCAAAACCCTCATCAGCCAGGCTATCTTGAATCCAGTGGCAAAGTGAGCAAGGGACCCACGTCTGGGCATACCCTGCCAACTTAGGGCGAACAAAGCGATACCAAAGGGGATGATGGACAGAGCGCTAGAGCAAATCAAACACTCACCCCCAGTCAACTGATCTGGGTTTAATCCATCATCATTCTTTAGCTCACTCCACCACCCCAGTTCAGACATGGCCATATGCAAATCAGTCTGACCCTGTGCCTCATGGGAACAGTCCAGCCCGAACTGCCAAGCCATGTCTTCCCTGGACCGGAAACAAGCATCCTGGGACCGGTTTCGGGTTCAAAACCCTCATCAGCCAGGCTATCTTGAATCCAGTGGCAAAGTGAGCAAGGGACCACGTCTGGGCATACCCTGCCAACTTAGGGCGAACAAAGCGATACCAAAGGGGATGATGGACGGAGCGCTAGAGCAAATCAAACACTCACCCCCAGTCAACTGATCTGGGTTTAATCCATCATCATTCTTTAGCTCACTCCACCACCCCAGTTCAGACATGGCCATATGCAAATCAGTCTGACCCTGTGCCTCATGGGAACAGTCCAGCCCGAACTGCCAAGCCATGTCTTCCCTGGACCGGAAACAAGCATCCTGGGACCGGTTTCGGGTTCAAAACCCTCATCAGCCAGGCTATCTTGAATCCAGTGGCAAAGTGAGCAAGGGACCCACGTCTGGGCATACCCTGCCAACTTAGGGCGAACAAAGCGATACCAAAGGGGATGATGGACGGAGCGCTAGAGCAAATCAAACACTCACCCCCAGTCAACTGATCTGGGTTTAATCCATCATCATTCTTTAGCTCACTCCACCACCCCAGTTCAGACATGGCCATATGCAAATCAGTCTGACCCTGTGCCTCATGGGAACAGTCCAGCCCGAACTGCCAAGCCATGTCTTCCCTGGACCGGAAACAAGCATCCTGGGACCGGTTTCGGGTTCAAAACCCTCATCAGCCAGGCCTTCTTGAATCCAGTGGCAAAGTGAGCAAGGGACCCACGTCTGGGCATACCCTGCCAACTTAGGGCGAACAAAGCGATACCAAAGGGGATGATGGACGGAGCACTAGAGCAAATCAAACACTGACCCCCAGTCAACTGATCTGGGTTTAATCCATCATCATTCTTTAGCTCACTCCACCACCCCAGTTCAGACATGGCCATATGCAAATCAGTCTGACCCTGTGCCTCATGGGAACAGTCCAGCCCGAACTGCCAAGCCATGTCTTCCCTGGACCGGAATCAAGCATCCTGGGACCGGTTTCGGGTTCAAAACCCTCATCAGCCAGGCTATCTTGAATCCAGTGGCAAAGTGAGCAAGGGACCCACGTCTGGGCATACCCTGCCAACTTAGGGCGAACAAAGCGATACCAAAGGGGATGATGGACGGAGCGCTAGAGCAAATCAAACACTCACCCCCTGTCAACTGATCTGGGTTTAATCCATCATCATTCTTTAGCTCACTCCACCACCCCAGTTCAGACATGGCCATATGCAAATCAGTCTGACCCTGTGCCTCATGGGAACAGTCCAGCCCGAACTGCCAAGCCATGTCTTCTCTGGACCGGAAACTAGCATCCTGGGACCGGTTTCGGGTTCAAAACCCTCATCAGCCAGGCTATCTTGAATCCAGTGGCAGAGTCAGCAATGGACCCACGTCTGGGCATACCCTGCCAACTTAGGGCGAACAAAGCGATACCAAAGGGGATGATGGACGGAGCGCTAGAGCACATCAAACACTCACCCCCAGTCAACTGATCTGGGTTTAATCCATCATCATTCTTTAGCTCACTCCACCAGCCCAGTTCAGACATGGCCATATGCAAATCAGTCTGAACCTGTGCCTCATGGGAACAGTCCAGCCCGAACTGCCAAGCCATGTCTTCCCTGGACCGGAAACAAGCATCCTGGGACCGGTTTCGGGTTCAAAACCCTCATCAGCCAGGCTATCTTGAATCCAGTGGCAAAGTGAGCAAGGGACCCACGTCTGGGCATACCCTGCCAACTTAGGGCGAACAAAGCGATACCAAAGGGGATGATGGACGGAGCGCTAGAGCAAATCAAACACTCACCCCCAGTCAACTGATCTGGGTTTAATCCATCATCATTCTTTAGCTCACTCCACCACCCCAGTTCAGACATGGCCATATGCAAATCAGTCTGACCCTGTGCCTCATGGGAACAGTCTAGCCTGAACTGCCAAGCCATGTCTTCCCTGGACCGGAAACAAGCATTCTGGGACCGGTTTCGGGTTCAAAACCCTCATCAGCCAGGCTATCTTGAATCCAGTGGCAAAGTGAGCAAGGGACCCACGTCTGGGCATACCCTGCCAACTTAGGGCGAACAAAGCGATACCAAAGGGGATGATGGACGGAGCGCTAGAGCAAATCAAACACTCACCCCCTGTCAACTGATCTGGGTTTAATCCATCATCATTCTTTAGCTCACTCCACCACCCCAGTTCAGACATGGCCATATGCAAATCAGTCTGACCCTGTGCCTCATGGGAACAGTCCAGCCCGAACTGCCAAGCCATGTCTTCCCTGGACCGGAAACAAGCATCCTGGGACCGGTTTCGGGTTCAAAACCCTCATCAGCCAGGCTATCTTGAATCCAGTGGCAAAGTGAGCAAGGGACCCACGTCTGGGCATACCTTGCCAACTTAGGGCGAACAAAGCGATACCAAAGGGGATGATGGACGGAGCGCTAGAGCAAATCAAACACTCACCCCCAGTCAACTGATCTGGGTTTAATCCATCATCATTCTTTAGCTCACTCCACCACCCCAGTTCAGACATGGCCATATGCAAATCAGTCTGACCCTGTGCCTCATGGGAACAGTCTAGCCTGAACTGCCAAGCCATGTCTTCCCTGGACCGGAAACAAGCATCCTGGGACCGGTTTCGGGTTCAAAACCCTCATCAGCCAGGCTATCTTGAATCCAGTGGCAAAGTGAGCAAGGGACCCACGTCTGGGCATACCCTGCCAACTTAGGGCGAATGAAGCGATACCAAAGGGGATGATGGACGGAGCGCTAGAGCAAATCAAACACTCACCCCCAGTCAACTGATCTGGGTTTAATCCATCATCATTCTTTAGCTCACTCCACCACCCGAGTTCAGACATGGCCATATGCAAATCAGTCTGACCCTGTGCCTCATGGGAACAGTCCAGCCCGAACTGCCAAGCCATGTCTTCCCTGGACCAGAAACAAGCATCCTGGGACCGGTTTCGGGTTCAAAACCCTCATCAGCCAGGCTATCTTGAATCCAGTGGCAAAGTGAGCAAGGGACGCACGTCTGGGCATACCCTGCCAACTTAGGGCGAACAAAGCGATACCAAAGGGGATGATGGACGGAGCGCTAGAGCAAATCAAACACTCACCCCCAGTCAACTGATCTGGGTTTAATCCATCATCATTCTTTAGCTCACTCAACCACCCCAGTTCAGACATGGCCCTATGCAAATCAGTCTGACCCTGTGCCTCATGGGAACAGTCCAGCCCGAACTGCCAAGCCATGTCTTCCCTGGACCGGAAACAAGCATCCTGGGACCGGTTTTGGGTTCAAAACCCTCATCAGCCAGGCTATCTTGAATCCAGTGGCAAAGTGAGCAAGGGACCCACGTCTGGGCATACCCTGCCAACTTAGGGCGAACAAAGCGATACCAAAGGGGATGATGGACGGAGCGCTAGAGCAAATCAAACACTCACCCCCAGTCAACTGATCTGGGTTTAATCCATCATCATTCTTTAGCTCACTCCACCACCCCAGTTCAGACATGGCCATATGCAAATCAGTCTGACCCTGTGCCTCATGGGAACAGTCCAGCCCGAACTGCCAAGCCATGTCTTCCCTGGACCGGAAACAAGCATCCTATGTTATCATATGGCAGGCATACTGTCATCACTTCAGTAAAAAGCAGAAATTGTTCATACAATCCTAATGCAATATGAATCGTACCACCTTATAATAACCTTCATTAAACAAGATAGGTTTTCTTTGTCAATGTTATCATGGTCAAAAAAGCATTCAATTTAACGTGTGCTAGAGTCTTTCTTCTAATGTTCACCTGTTGCCACTGCTGCTTTAGGACCAACCAACAGGGGTTCTGAAACTCCAGTGTCTATGTAGAGAAGTAAAAGCTCCAGGAGTACTTGAAACTCCATCATGTCTGACATCCCCCAAGTACTTACTAAAAACATTGGTGCTGCTGTCCTTCGTTGTGCACCACAAGATCCAATATGCAAATTTGTTAGGCTCTCCTGTGTTTGAGACCATGAATAACTCATACGTGGTTTTGCAGCTTGCCAAGAAGCTTTTTTTGCTGCAGCAGCAGCCTTATGCCTCAGTTTTTGATTTATGAAATGCTGGGTGCACAATGGTTGGGCCGCATGGGCAGTCCACTTCTGTGCGGCCTTAATGGCTCTTACTACTAGCACAGGGGTTGTGTGCCAGCATCTTCTTCTTTTCCCCACCTGCATCTGGGTGGGTGGGGAGATCTTGGCGACGTGCTCCCTGTTCCCCCCAGAAATGGGAATGGAAAATGGGAGAGGAACACTGCCTGGTCCTAGGAGCACCATGGTGCTAAATTCTCTGCTCTGATTTGGGGGTGTGGGGTACCTGTGTTGCTGCAATGTGTACCATCCTCCCAGGAATGGAGTCTACTGGAACAAGGATTTCCATGGCATGCCCTCACCTCCCCCCCCCTCCACCATCAAGAAATGAATTGAACCAACCCCCAGGGACTTGACCCTCCCCAGGGGTAACTGAAGAAATAATTGTGGAACACTACTCACTCAGTTACTCTTCCCGGTCCATCGGAGTACCAGGTTTCTTGCTCTGTTTTCTCCGGCCCTGTTGGGCTGAATTTGATGATATTTGTATTGTTTCACTAAAGGTGGTGAGGTCTAGCCACCAGCAGGTGATGTTTCATGCCTCCGGGACACTAAATTTATTTCCCTTTGTGGAGCTTGAATTTTCACTGCAACTAAAGTTGGATCTGTCCTCTGTCTGGACTCCTTACACTTGCCTTTGATTTGGGGCTTCTTCAGCAAGGGAAACAGCCTTTACCATGGATCCTTTATGACACATGTTTTTACCACACAGGTAAGTGCCCCACAGGTAAGTGTTTACACTATATCATGCAGTACTTTACAACGCTGGTAAGTATTTTTTTTAAAACATCATCTTTATGTTATTTTTAAAATAAAGTGCTCTAGGTGTGATTATAGGCAAAGGGAGGTAAGGATGATCTTAGGGCTAATGAGTGGGTCAAGATAAAGAGAGGTGAGGGTGATTTTAGAATTTGGGGTGGTTAGAGGTATACAATGCATTGTATTACAATATGTTGTAAAGGTCAATGCGTTATAATGCACGAGAGCCAAGTCTTGCACTGTAAAGAACCTGCATTGTAATATCTGATATTCCAGGATTAGACAACGCCATAAATGTTGGCCGGAGGAAAAAGTAAGGGGCAAACAGAAAAAGAATAGCAGGTGTACAGGAGCTACCCACATTAATAAAAATAAAAATCGTGCACCACAACTGGGAGATGGGCTGCAGAGGTAATAAAGGACTTCACATGTGGGTCAAGGCCCATCCCCTTTCAACAGTCCCAAGACACTGCTTAGCACTCAAAACAGAAAGTGTTCATGGAATAGCGACTCCATCTATGCACCTTTGAACAGGAATATCACTTCACCACAGATTAGCTTGTTCCTTCTCTCCTTCAATCCAGAAATGTCATCTCTTCACTGAACACTTCATTTTCCAAAGCTAGGCCTGTCCTTTCTGCTCTTTAAGCAGTATGCAAATAGACCTACTTTACCTTAATTATATAAATGATCAAAAGTAATTATATATACATACAGTGATACTGTTACTTGAATATGAGTTCCATACTTGTTCCTCTGTGGAAATTGACCACCAATTATTGAGAGGTGCTACCCTCTGTGGTGTAGTGCCTGAGTGGCGCTGCTCTACAGAGATTCACCTATGATGTATAGAAATAATGCAAACACTGCAGCCTAGTGTGCTGCCTTTTGTTCTCTACTTGCTTACATATCCTCAGTACTGCTGTAATGAGCATTTTAAAATAAATGTTTAAAATGTTTACTTGATCTGCATTTTATTTGCTTTCCCTGCTGGTCTGAATCCAATTTTGTTTGGTATATTTTTATTCAAGTTGCAAATTTAGGCCCATATTTATCAATATTTTATGCAACACAACCCAGCACGCCACCTTACTGCTCTGTGTGAAAGGGAGAAGGTAGGAATAAGCCATATGTAACATTATACAGTGCTTTTCTGCTCCATACCTGCACTGGTGCATAAACTGCTGCCTAGCGCCAATGCAGACACCCTTCCACCATGGTGCAAGGGTGCCTGCATTGTTGGAAGGTCTGTTTTGTGCAAAAGAGACACCTTACTGCACAAAAACAATCCTCAGAGGCATTTTACTCTTTTTCCATGTGCTGCACAATGCAGCACACTTAGAAAGAGGAAACAACGAGGAGAAATAAAGCTATTTCTCCTTGCTGGTCCTATTGTGGGGAGGCGTAGTTCTGAGGCATTTCCAGGTCTACCAGCATTGGTAAATCTGGGAATGTGTCATAATACATGGGTGGATGTGTGGGAATACCCATGCTCCATCCATGGCATGCCTCCCTGCCACAGAGTAACGCAAGGCAGTGATTTGCTCTGCCTTGTATTACTCTAAATGTATCAAGCCATGCAGGGACACGCAAGGTGGCATTGGGTGGCTTGGTAAATCTCATTTAGGTTTTGTGTAGCCCTTGAATCCCCTTGTGTGGTCCAGGGGCGACACAAAACCTTGGTAAATATGGCCCTTCATCTTTTATTTTGTTTCTGTCTATCCCTCACTGTATATAAATTCCAACTTAACTTTACAGTGTTAGGCCTGTAATAGCATCAGCATAGTGTCACTTCAGCATTCCTGAAGCTGGGTTTATGTACTTTCAGTTTTTTTGCCACTTCACACAAACACTTCAGTTTTAACATAGAATATTTTTTTGATGAGGGGTCCTGGGCCTTCAGGATTCTATACTTAGATCAGTTGGCTTTGCCAAAAATGCCTTCCCATCAAGCCTTTTGACCCATCATGTTCTTATTTGTTTTGGGATGACATGGGATGTCCTTTTAAGTTCAAATGTTCCCTTTGGACCTTAACATTAAATATTTCACTTAGATTTGAAAAAAATGATGTAGGCATTGTATTCACTAAAATATTAAGTAATATATGCATGCTACTTTCAGATGGATTCAATATTTGCATCACATTAGGTTTCAATAATCTATTTTGAGCTATCATATTGCCACCTTAAACCTTTTAGAATGCTCTGCCCTTTTTACTATTCATTGTAAAACAAACCATATATATTTTTATTGACATTTTTGAGGAAGGGAATAGGAGAATGGAGGAATTTTCAGGGTGATCACAGAACAGCACTACAGTTAAAGCAATGCAAGGATATATGCCAAGTTTTCCAAATATCGTCCCATGAGTGGTCAGTGCAACATACAGATATCAATAATAGTAGTAGTATCAAAACACAACCCAAGAACATCAAGCAGCATGTATTCAACTCCCAAAGTCCCAATATCGGTAGTTCCTCCCAAAGCTTCTTCTCTGACCCCATCGGACCTACTGTCTGATGACAAATGTCCTCTTAGGCGGGCGTGATCTAATATATACGGCATGGTAGTAGATGAGTGCATTTCCGCCATATCCTGCTTAACATAGGTCTTAGGAGGCCAGATTCGTTCAAACTTATACATTCTGTCTGTGACTATTGCAGTCAAATGTTCCATGGCAAAGATATGCCACACCTTGGTCCACCACAGCGAATGGCCCGGTGAACAAGAGTTCTTACAAGTGTGGGCTAAGGTCAGTCTTGCCACTAGAAGGAAGAAAGTGAGCAGCTTGCCCCTCGGGGTGGTGTAAGGATAAACTGAGTCCTCCCCAGCAGGAGCATCAATGGATCCATCGGCAGGGTCACTGAACAAATCCAATGGATCAAGAGAAGAACCTCTAACAAGAAGCGTGTTACATGTATCCACTTGTACCAAAGTGCCACCACATGTGTAGATAAGTTCCCCTGCCCCCACATCCCATCCAGCAAAGATCTGAGGCACCCACCATAGCGTGAAGTCGGACCATAGTGAAATACCATCTCGTAACAATTTTATAGGCAGTAGCTTTATGTTGGCAACAGATAGACGTCTTCACCGCTCGTGACCAAATCTGCTGCTAAGTCTCATCAGAGATAGAGATCCCTATTTCTCTGCTCCTATCGTGACTGATGGCTGGGAATGGGCATCCAACACTATATACAGGTGAGTGATGCCCCTCATGGGAGACTCCTGGGAGATGAGCTTCTTTAAAGGCGTCTTGACCCTGCTGCCATTAGCTTTCACTAGCGGTGTATTCACCCAATGGCGGAGCTGAGAGAGGTGGCACTCATCAGCCTTAGTCAGGTGAAAATGCTGAATACAGAACTGCCAGTCCAGTTCAGCCCCATCTTGGCACAAATCTCCCAAAAGAGGGGGCCCTCCACCCCATTCATGAAGCAAGTATCCAGCATTCCCAGCACAAACTCCGGGTTGTGCATTATAGGGGAGAGGGGGGAAGGGTATGTGGTGGCTGCCTATTGGTGGTTAAATTTATCACAATGGTGGAGAGTCACGGTAGCATACAGCTGGATGTGGGGAGGTGGGAAACTGTCTTGGGGCCTCAGTCACAGAATGTGCTGTAGGGGGTGGACAGAACACCCCTGTTCCAGCAGTACCCAAGGTTTGGCATGGGGAGGTGATGCCATTTGAGAGTGGACTGCTGCTGGAACGCGTGAATGGTGTGTCCGTTCTCTTGTCCAGTGCCTCTCGTGGTATTCTTGAAGTAGAATTATGCCACACAAATTGCAATAGCTGTTTTTGGGTGTGCAAGACAGTGGTGCTGGGGATTTATAGGGGCAAGGTGTGAGTCACACGGGGCAGGCAGGGAGGAAATTCATTTTCACTGCATTGATCTGGGCCCCCATGATATCTCCAACCTATCCCAGCAGTGGAGGTGCTTTTAAAGAGCCTCCAACACTGGAGGCACATTGCACTCATACAGCGTGTGAATGCAATTAGTTAGGGAAGTCCTTAAGTAATATAGGGAGGTAGCCTCCCAGGCATGACCGACGAATAAGAGCAGGGTTTAAGTTCCATGCACAGGGTCTGCCACCCCCAAACCTGTAGACTTTGTGTAGTGGATACGGATGCCTGATGCCTCCTCAAATTGTTCAGTGCTGGAAGAGACATATCAGGACATGTAAGAAAACTAGGGGTGGGCGGTAATTGGTGGAATTTGATTCTGTGGAGGAAGGTAAAGTCTTGCAGATACTGTTCCCTAGTTGACTCCAGAGGAGGGTGGCCCAGTGTAATGCTGTGTAATAAGTCTTAAAGAGATGGAGAATGCCTAGTGTGTAGTTGTATGAAACCCCTTTTTCATCCCACATGGAGGAGATATGGTTTCTAGTCTGCCTCCGTCTAGTTTCTAGTTTATGTTCAGTAATTTCTGCATGGCATCAGTCAGCTAAAGCTGTTCTCACCTCGAACCCTTCGCAGCTCCCTGCAGACCCTATGAAAGCCTGTCACAAGAGGCAGACCACAAGATTCTCCTTCTTGGTTTTGGCAAAGGTGAATGTATTATTAGTTCACCTCACAGGACCTCTTAGCAGCATCCCATACAGCAGCCACATACACCTCTCCAGTGCCTTTCTCCTTAAAGTAATGCTCCAGGGACTCCTGCACTGAGTCCCACAGTGCTAAGTCTCAAAATGCTGTTTCATTGCTATACTACGTCAGAGTCATGCACTAGAGAGAGGCTCCTGCAGCCAACAATAAAAACTGCGAGGCATGTTCCGACATAGTTTGAGTGCTTATGCAGGGTGATAAAGAGCAGGGTTGGAGCAAGGTGGCAATCGGGAAATAATCGATCCATGTGTGGGTTTTGCGGACATAGAATAATGTGTGTAATCTCTTTCCCCAGCGTGGGTCACTCTCCAAATATCTAGCAAATGTATATCTTGCATGCCCTGAGTCAGGGCTGTTGGGATCAGATAGGAATTGTAGCAGGCCGCAGAGCGGTCTAGGGTATTGTCTGGTCCTGTGTTGAAATAACCCCCAATGATTAGGTCCTCTCCAGCGAAGTTTGCAACAAATGGAAGCAGGGAGCCATATAACTCATCCTTGTTGTCATTCAGGTTGTAGATGGAGAGGAGTGTGGTCAACCAGGCAAGCAGTCTAGCTCTCAAACCCACCAACCTCCCCCACTGTCCGTGTGTGATGAATTTATGGTTAAGGGCAATGCCCCACATAATTAGGATAGCCATCCCCTTGGTTTTAAGTGGGTACCAGTAGGAGGAGAGTGTCAGGCGACATGAGGTGAGTCTCCTGTAGCATGGCTAAGTCCACCTCTTTAGTCTGAAGCCACTTCAAGAGTGCCTTCCATTTATTCGACAAATTGAGACCCTGAACATTCAGTGAAACTATATTAAGGGGCTGTGCCATCTAACCGGGAGGGGGCACTATCTTGCTGAAAATAGGAAAGTGTGGGATAGGTCCCAACCCTTGTGACATGGCACCCCAGCCCTGGAGGCACTCAGCATCCCAAGCAAATTTTATCCCAGAAGTGGTGTGTTCACTGCAACAGTGAGTGGGGAAGGGACAGTAAATGCCGAAAAAGCTGGGCAAAATGATGAAAACTATAGCCATGCACTTTGGGTAAGACCAAGCACATTGGACGTAATAAAGGATGCAGGTTGCAAGGGTACTTTGGGGCCCCTGCCAACCCATCATGCAGAGTAAACGTGGAATACACCTATCAGGCCACTGGAGTCTGGCTGCCGCCACCACCGACAAGGCGAGCACAGTGGACCTTCCAGACCCACCAGGGAGCCATGAAAGCCTGCAAGCCAGGGACCGCTGGGCAAGTCTGTGAGTGCAGAGGCAGCAAACATCTAGAGAGCAGTCATTCAATGCCCAAAAGTGTCAAGTCTCTTCACTAGTCATGCCAGCGCATTGCTTTCTTGTGACCTTTCAAGTTGCCTTTGATGATGCTCATCGCCATCCATCTTCTTCAGAAGGGCTGGGGGTTGCCATCGAAGCTCTGTCGCTTTCAGTGGGAAGGGTTAATGTGTAGTAAGGATTGAGCCTCACCCGGCATACTTGTTGTGACTCACTGGTTATCCATGGGGAGTAGTAGACTAAGCACAAACTCCCTTCAGTACAGGATTTTCTTGTCACATAAGTGAGCCAGCACCTCCTTGAAGTCTCAGCGCTTGGACAGTATCTGGAACGAGATGTCTTGGAAGAGGGTGAGAGTGTTACATCTGAAGATGATGGAGTCTAACTTCTGAGCAGCCTTCAGTATATCTTTCTTAATCTGATAGAAAGAGAACATCTGCTGCAAGCTGGTTCCACTGTTGACATGAAGAGAAAACTCAATGTGTGCGGTAAAGGGTAAGATCACTGCTACTACAGTCATGAAGGATGTGATGGAACAGTGCCTGCTCATAGGTTTCCAGTATAGAGTTGGGATGCTAGTACTCACTCCCCTAATCCATATGTTATCATGGTGGGAGTGGTTTTCAAAGTCTTCCAGCATTGCCTCCACCAGGTCCATACTGGATTAGACTCCCTTCACTAACTGATGGTGTTCTGTGAGCTCCTGGGTGCAGTTTACGCTCATGGCTATGATGTCTTTCATCATTTCCAGGAGGAGGGATTGTAGATCTCCCTTATGTTGCAGGGAGGTGTAACTCCAGCACAAATACACCATCGCAGCTGAAGGAAGTGGCCCGACTAGGGTCACCCGGGTCACTAATGACCACCTCTCAACCTTCCATACCAAATGAAGAGTCGGTCAGACAGTAGAGAATACAACCAATAACTGTTTATTCATATACACTCAGAGCGCAGCCCAGTCTGCCCAGTCGCTAGGAGTGCTGCAGAGGGGACTGAAGTCAACAAGCATAAAGATACATTATGTACATTTCGTAACTGGACTAAAACACGCCCACAGTGGAATTTTCCAGGCAGGTGCAGCTAAACAGTGAAATACAAAAATAAAAACGGTTTCAGTGCTTCTATCGCTCACAAAGTATCTCAATTCCAAGTTCATTCCATTCGGGGCCGTCACCACACTAGTGGAAGAGGGCCTCTATCTAGTGAGAAAGGTATGCGCTAATAGGAACAGTGTACTCATCACGGGAACAAGTCTAACGTGGCAGAAACGAAACTTATAGTGGAGCATTTCTTGGAATTGAACTAGATCAGTTTCGAACAGCCTAAAATGGCGCCTGTAAAGAAAATGGTGCAGCCAACACTAACTTACATAGGGCAATGCGCAAACATGAACATTTCTATTCTAACAGACCCTCCTTTTAGCATGAGCTAAAACATTTTCTAACAACAACAGAAAAATAGGAAACCATAAACAGTAATACAAATTCACAACAATAAATCCTTCTGAGCACTCCATTGTGTCAACATCAGGGAAGGAAACTGTGAGGAGGGAAGAATTATCGAAAATGTCCTCGTCCATATTCATGAGATCCTCAATTTCTTTCTGTACCATAATTGCAGCATTGGTATCATGAATTGATGTTTTACTTTTAGGGGTGAGAATAGTGGTGCAATAGGAGCAACAGAAAGGAAGGCACTGAAAAGGGCACAGCAAAGCACCAATATCACAATCGGGTAAATCACCTTTTCAAGAATCCAGCCCCAACTACCAAAAAGAGACCAACTCCAGTGTCCGCTTTCCATTCCCTTGACATTCTCGATGATGTTTAAGATGTGTTTGGTAATATTATTTTCCATATTCTTGATCCCGACTACACACTGGTCTCCCACTACCGCGCATACACCACCACTCTTAGCTAAAATAAAATCAACTGGGTATCTGGTCTGTTCTGAATATATTCGCATACTCTCCAACTGAGTGGTGATGTTGTGTAAAGCTGCCACAGTAGTATTAGATAAAATTTGCAGCTTGCACCCAAAATATTCTCTAGCTTTTTCACCCAGAGCCATGGAGGTACCACCCTAAGTAAAAATGGATGAGAGGATGTATCCAAAAGTGATCCCATTACTATAGTTATTGACCTCTATATTGGTCACTCCCTCACAGAATTCTTTGGTTAAAGTCCGTTTAACCCAGCATACATTAGGCTTAGCATATTTACAAGGCACACCTCAGCAACCTTTCTACTAAAGGGATGCATAACGTATAATAAAAGGGGGCAGAAATGCAAAAAGGTATACAAGTTCCCAGTGTCCGTCAGAGCCTCACTGGTACAGGCTCCTATTGTCCATCAATAAGTTGGCACTCTTGAGCACCGGCGGTGGAGCTTGCTCTGTCCTAAGCTCTTTTAATGCATCCCATGTCAATCCAGATGGTATACCTTCAAGGTATACTTCAGCCTTCCCTAACTAATGTTCAAACAACTAAGATAAAGTAAATAAGATTCTCCACTAATTTCTGTTAATTCTGTTGGTACTGTGACTTAGTACTGGCTATCTTATGCAGTCCATCCCTAATCTCTTTTCTCCTTAGATGCAGTATCCCTCAGCCGAGTGCGCAAATTGTACCTGGCTGCCCCAGGCACCGTATGATCAGTAAACAAAGGCTCTTGGATAGCTCGTATTTCTGGGGGAACAGCCTCGTTTAACACATCCTCATTCTCTTTATCTGTTTGTGTCCACGTTAACTGGGCATCACTAAAAGGAACAAACCTGGGCACCTGTTTGCACTCCATGTCCCCAATTCTGTCTTTGACCCACTGGTCGTAGGGTAACGGCAAGGGAATCCCCTGACAGTGGGTCGCGTGGACCCAGTTCTTACGGCCAGCAACCTTCACAGCCGTAAGTGTCACCAAAAGAACCTGCTCAGGACCTTTCCAGCGTGGCTCCAAACTTTTCTTCCTCTGAAAATAACGTGGCAAAATGTAATCGCCAGGCTGGATGTCGTGGCTGGGTCCCTCTGGTGTGGAAGGTAGGGAGTCCTGCACCTGTTGGTGAATAGAACGCAAACTTTCTGTTAACTGGCCAAGGTAATCAAGCAACACAGGGTACTCAATATTTGAGTACTTACGAAAATGCGGAGCACCCCAGACATTTGCCGGGCGCCCTCGTAAGGAGACAATCCTGTCCTAGAATGAGCTGTTGTTCTTGTTGACAAAAGAGCTAACGGTAAAGCATGTGGCCACTTTAATCCTGTTGTCTCCTGAATTTTTGCCAGTTTCAGTTTGAGAGTACCATTGTACTTCTCAACCAAACCCGCTGACTGTGGATGATTGGCAGCATGAAATTTCTGTTTTACATGGAGACCTTCACAAATCAATTTAATCACTTTCCCATTAAAATGACTTCCGTTGTCACTCCAGATAATTCGGGGCAAGCCGAAACGGGGAAAGAACTCTTTCAGGAGTACCTTTGCAGTCATAATAGCTGTATTATCTTTAGTGGGGTAAGCCTAAACCCATTTACTGAATGCACATACGACCACCAAAACGTACTTAAGATTATTGCATCTCTCTAGTTCAATATAGTCCATTTGAAGGACTTCAAAAGGAAAAGTGGGTGGCGCAAAATTACCAGGTGGTGTCGGGGTACCCTTCCCTAGATCATGCACCGTGCAGATCATGCAGTACTTTACTAAATGCGCAGCCGTCCTGGAAATATTGTCATTCTGCCATACAGGGGCTAACAACTTACAAATGCCTTTTGCACTAATATGAGCTGGACCATGTGCCATAGTAACCACAGGAAGAACATATGCATCTGGCAACATCCATCTCTGCTTCCCTGATTTATCAATCCATCATCCTTCCTCATTCAGCTGTGCTGTACTTTCCTGCCATTCCGCGAATTCTTCTATCGTGGCTTCACTTTGTATGTCCTTTACACTTTCAAGAGTATTCTCAAACTTGACAACTTCAGCGACCCACCTAGCTGGACCTGCTACGAACATACGTTTCATCTTTGTTCGGGCCGTTTCTTTAGCTGTCTGATCTGCAAAAGCATTCTCTCTACCCCTCTACCCACATCATCAGTAACCTTCCTGTGGGCACTGCACTTAATTATGGCCAATTTCTTAGGGAGCGTTATAGCAGACAAAAGCCTCAATATGAGGTGCCGGTGCTGAATCTTGGTGCCATGAGAAGTAAGGAACTCTCTCTTAGGACAGAGTCGCCCAAAATCATGCATAACCCCGAAGGCATACTGGGTGACAGTATAGATGTTGAAAACCAGCCCTTCGCTCAATTCGCAAGCTCGAATAAGAGCAGCGAGCTCAGCAGCTTGAGTCGACTGAAAAGGGACCCGTGATGTCTCTACCACCGTGCGCAACGTAGTGATAGCATAAGCTGCAGTCGTGGTGCCATCTGGTAATATAACACAAGAACTCAACCACAAAAATCTGGAAGAGATCCAGGGTAGGGAACTAGAGGCACGGGGTACTAGGAATAGGCAGCCTCAACTCAAAACTGATTAACACAAGAAGCCTCTCCTAGTTATTGACCTAATTGCTATTATGTCGGTTATGTGAGTGTAGGCATCTCACAAAAAGTGAAAGACTGGTCTCACACACCACCTGGTGTCATGCTTCATCATTGACCAGTCCTCGCCTCTAAAAACTTGGTTTGATAGAGGGCGGGCATACACCTGAAGACAGGGATGCACTTCTAAGGCTGAAGGAAGTGGCCCGACTAGGGTCACCCGGGTCACTAATGACCACCTCTCAGCCTTCCATACCAAATGAAGAGTCGGTCAGACAGTAGAGAATACAAACCAATAACTGTTTATTTATATACACTCAGAGCGGAGCCCGGTCTGCCCAGTCACTAGGAGTGCTGCAGAGGGGACTGAAGTCAACAAGCATAAAGATACATTATGTAAATTTCGTAACTGGGCTAAAACACGCCCACAGTGGAATTTTCCAGGCAGGTGCAGCTAAACAGTGAAATAAAAAAAAAGTGCTTCTATCGCTCACAAAGTATCTCAGTTCCAAGGTCGTTCCATTCAGGCCCGTCGCCAGACTAGTGGGAGAGGGCCTCTATCTAGTGAGAAAGGTATGCGCTAATAGGAACAGTGTACTCATTACGGGAACAAGTCTAACGAGGCAGAAACAAAACTTATAGTGGAGCAGTTCTCGGAATTGAACTAGATCAGTTTCGAACAGCGTAAAATGGCACCTGTAAAGAAAATGGCGCAGCGAATGCTAACTTACATAGGGCAATGTGCAAACATGAACATTTCTATTCTAACACAGCATGATGTCTCTTCCATAGTCTCAGAGCATCCAGTACTCTTGGAGGATTTTGTGGCAGATAACATGTCCCTTATGTTGGAGAGACTCGGGGACTTCTGTTGTGTGGATGCCATAGATGGAGCGCTGGCCTTGCAAAGAATCAGCTGTCCGTGAGCGACAAAGATGAACAATGGCAGTGAAAATAACTGTCAAAAAAGTTCCAAGAATTGACCAAATTACAGTTGCAGGCTAGTAGCAGAGAAGCAGGAGTTCATCAATCACTTAGGTGGTCTTTTTAGTGCAGGAAAGCAATGCCATGATATAAGATGTCTAGCGGCTCCCATGCAGTGCAGTTACAGCAAGGAGGCTTCACAGTCTCAGCCTCGAGTCCACAAGAGAGCCGGGTAACATCACTCAGCACTGGTCCCTCGCTGCCGGAGTCTGCACTTCCATGCAGGCAGTCATCTTGATTTCGCTGCTGCTGAGGGCCCATCGGCACGGCACAGTTATGCTCTGCTGGTCCCTGCTGATCTGCGTCAGGTGGATGGCCACTCACCGCCCTATTCAAGGCCTGCATGGAGCAGTAATGTGCATGTCAGGAAGCCCTGTCTCAGGAGCTCAGACGAGGCATTCCATCTCGGTTCCTTGTCCAGGCCACACCTCTACCATACAAATTTTAGCATAGCAATTCTTCTCATATTTGACATATGTATTCAAAATCACCCTGGCACCCTGCGTTTTGGTTTGTACTAATAAAGACTATTTATTGCATTAATATTATTGGGAGGTGGTTTATTAGTAAAAGCAGGTAGGTACCTACACTTAGTAATAACACCACAATCACAAATAAGGTCCAGTCAAGTTCTCATTAAATTAATCCTTGCTCAACCCTTGGTAGCCTGCCTGCGACCAGACAGGATTAACTTAGGAGGCAGATGTAAAGCATTTAAAAACATCAATACAGTAAATAAGAAAGACACAACACACAATACAAATCCAACTCCAAATTATAAAACTAGACAATATGGTTATGATTAAGTTTACACCAAAATGACAAAGATCCAATGTAGGGAACTGGAGATATTAATTTTTAAAGATTAAAAGTAAAACTAGGGCTTATAAGCAAATAGCACTCAAAGTATTAAAAAAGGTCATGCTGGACCAGGACAAAATCAAGTTCTCAGGCCATCGGCGATGTAGCAATTTTACACTTACTTCCAGAAGTGTTTCTTGATGCAAGAAAGTGGTCCACAGCACCAGCCAAGGGTTCTGCAGCTCAGATTTGCCTCTTGGGGTCTTGGACTACAACTCCCACAATGCACCTGGTCAATCCAAGTATAATCCAGGTAAATCTTGTGAGCTGTAGTTTTCCTTGTTGCTGAAGTAGCAGGTAGCCCTTCCAGCACATAGCTACCTGTTGCTGATCAGGAAGTCTACTCCTTATTCTTTAAGACGGGAAAAGTCCTTTTGTTGTGAAGCCTTGTGAGTCTAGCAGGTGCAGTTCCTATGAGTGAATACTTCTCTTGTATAGTCTAAGGGTCCAGCAGGGCAGTCCTTCTTCTCCAGATGTTTCTTTTGGGACTTTGAAGGTCCACAACACCAGCCAAGGGTCCAGAAGCTCTGAGGTAGTTGATTCAGGTGACCTCTTGAAGCTCTTTTGTACCTGTTGCTTTCAGAGAGTGCACTCCTTAATCCTTTTGAAGCCAGGCAAAGTCATCTTTTGTTAAACCCAAAGTGTGCAGCAGGTGCAGTCCTTGTGAATGCAATCCTCTTGTGGTGCAGACAAGAGGTTCAGCAGGGCAGTCCTTCTTCTCTTGATATTTCCAGGCAGGGCTCTGAGTGGCTTGGCACCTCTTCCATATTTATCCAGGTTTCTAGGCTGGCAAGAAGGGGAGTACCCCTGACCAATGGGGTGCACGATGCCACCCTCTGTGAGGACAACTTCCTTAGAAGTGTGGCATATTTTTGTCCCAGAAAGCACTGTTCCACAAAAATCAAAATGGAGAAAATCTCTCATGGAGGTTCAGGTCTGGCTAACACAACCCACAGGTGTGGCGAACTTTCCCCAACACTCACCTTCCAGTCCCTCTCCTAATTCAATTACAAGGGCTCCCATCTGACTGGGGGTGAAGTAATTGGGGGTGGGCCTGGTTCCTGTACTTACTGTCTTTCTCCCTTTGAAGTCTAGTTTGGCTACCCTGGACCCTTCCTGTCCTGGCATCTCCTCCTACCAGATGTCTCCTTTGTCTCAGCCCAGGCCACTTCACACTTCATCAAGGAAGCTAAGCTCATCCTGTCAAAGGCAGGCTAATTCGAAGAGGTTGCTACAGGGCTAATTATAGGTAATTTTAGGACAGCAGCTCTAAAACCAATTTCTTGCAATAGTTATAAAAAATCCAACCTTGGGAAGTTGCAAAATTTAATGTAACTATTATTTTCAAACTTTGAATTAATATTTTAGCTCACTTCTCTCAAAGTTTAATAAAGCCTTCCCATGTTAGCCTATGGAGCTAATGTACTACAATCGGGAAAAAATAAATTGGTAGTTTTTTCCTCCACCAGGGCATTTAAAACATCTTTTATAATGTCCCTGCTTATCACTACAATACAACCTACCCTTGGGGCACCTAGTATAGACTGCAGGAGTAACATATGTAGAAATAAGGTAGTTTAAGACTTATATATCCAAAGTTGAATTGGGCATAGTTTTATGCAGGGCTGCCTTTAAAATGACCGCAGGCACAACAAAAGTGCGCATTTAAGTACATTAAATCTACTGGGCCTCTAAACCTACATGCCCTACCATATACTAGAGACTTCCAGATAGGTTGTTAGTACCAAAAGTTTTACCTAATTACCGTATCTCTTTTAAGCAGAGTACTGGCCCTGGGCCTGGTTAGCAGAGCCCAGGGTGCAATCAGAGTCAGTAACTACCAGTAGCAGTCAAAATATGGGGGTGATCAGGGCAAAAAGGATGACTTTCTCACAAATATTATGAATAGACACAATTCTGCATTTTTTAACATAGTATGTGATATCCACAATCCTCTTCATTCTCTTATTTCCAGGTCAATTTTCCTTTTGCAAATACATTTTTTAAGTTCTAAGTACCTGTCTTTAGTTGTACATGGTTCATCTCAAATTAGGTGGTAACTCACGACTATTCTTAAGCATTTGGTCATACCCCCCCTAAGGGATTTTACATGTTTATGAGTTCCCACACCAAATTTCTATTTGTTCTAGAATCTTTGCAAAGCCATGCAGGCGTAAAGTAGAAAAGCTCTGGGCCACGAGCCAGCCTGACAGCTCCCGATCCGTGTAGTGTGTGATGGCATGTTTCGTGGGCTGTCCGGACTCAGTCTGACCTGCCTTGGGGCCACTGTGGGAGCACCTGCCCGTGTGACTACTGCCTTGTGCTCACAGCTCATATGGGCCAGGGCCTGCATGGGCAGCGCATTATCCTGCAGCAGGCTCTGTCATCCCGATTCTACCCTCTCGTTGAGAGCCGTTGCTTTTGTGGGACCCGGGGCTGTGCCCTCCATAAAGTGACAATCTGTGACCCCCCTCCAGAAGCAGGCTGGGCCTACACCTGAGAATATCCTGAGCGCCTGGCAGCGAGCCTGCCCTCCGCCGTTAACTGTGCTTGGAGCAGGGTGAACACGGGGGCCACCTCGTTGATGGATTGTTGCGGAGACATAGGCAGTGGGACAATGTGGTATAGAATGTGGGGCCCGAGCTGTGGCCTGCACGACAACGGTGCCCTGGAGAAGAACTGCAATAGCTGAAACAGGACGGTAAATGCTAGTATATCTAAGGTATGTGCGCAGAGACCTCCCAGGCATAATGAATGTGATTGACAACTTCAAAAGGGCCTCAGGCTTTTAATTGAACTGGGCAAGATCAGGATTACTTCCCATGTGGAACATTACTCAGGGAGAACGAGAGGCACTGTCTGCCGTACTAATGTATTGGTGCCCCAACTCCTTCTGTTACCTAGGAGTAAATATATACCACACTGATGGCAATCTTATATAAGGGAACCTTGGGGCAGGCGTAACAAGCATGGGCACTTCCTTGGCACTTTAGAACTCCCTGCCATTGTTGCCAATGGGTGGGGTGGCGATAGCCAAGATGCTGGTGCTGCCTCAGTTATTGTATTATTTCACAGCTCTTTCAGTTAGCCTTCCTGGGCGCTTCTTCAGAGACCTGGAAATCCACTCTCTATGACTTGGTTTGGGGTTCTAGTCATAAGAGGGTGGAGCTGCACACATTTTTATGCTCCACTTGAATACAGCGGGTAGGGTGCAGCACATTACAAGTTCTACTATGCGGCAGCTCAGTTACAGTGACTGATGCACTGTATTTCTGGCACTCCCAGTTCTGAACAGGCAGTTGTGCAGAGAGAGGTAGGAGACTGCATGATCGTAAGCTGGCTGCTGCACCTAAAGATGTCTTCCCCATGCTACAGCCACTTGATCAAGTTTTCAAATCAGGGTTGGCATATATATATTCAGCCCAAGTGCTCTCCATGGCCCTACTCCCTGAGCTTGCTGATATGGGTGTTGCTGTCTCTTCACAGGGTGACTGTCAGAACATGGAGCGAGGTTGGCCTCATTGCGGTGAGGGACCTCTATGTACATAAAACCCTTCTGACAGTTCCAGACCTGCAGGAACAGTGCAGCACTGTGGCGGGCCAATTTCCTACCCTATTGTGCATTGTCGACTGCTGTGGGCATCTTTGGGTGCCCGAATGGGGTGGAGCCTGACCCCTCTCAACCACTGCAGGCCCTGCTCTCTCATGGGACTGCCAGACGAGCCATCACGGTGCTTTACAGGATGATACTGGACACACGGGTAGTGGGTTACCTACACTCAGGGACAAATGGGCAACTGCACTGGGCCTGGAACTCACGGGCAGGAATTGGAAGCAGCACTTGAACAGGTGCCCAACTCATTCAGAAATCCCTAGCTGAAGTTCACTCAATTTATCTACTTATACCAGACCTATCTGACGCTCATGAGCATCCACCGCATATTCCCGACAGTGACCCCGGGGTGCCCTTGTTGTTCGGCTTTAGAGGAGGAATTCTATCATATGGTATGGTCCTGCCTCATTATTGGTCATTATTGGGAAATGGCAATGACGTTGCTGGAGGACATTACTGGTCGGGCAATACCCACTGACCCTTTACGGTGCATATTGGGGATCACCATGTGTGCACGTAAGACCAAGTATTTTTTTTTATGATTAGCTGGCATATGTGCTGGCTAAATGAAGCAACACCATGGCCTGGAAGTCCCTGGATGCCCTGTCCATGCAATAATGGTTGCATGATTTGCTTAAGTGGACGGAGGCGAAAGTAATGACATGGCATTTTCTGTCGTGCCAGCGAGGTGACCCCTTGCAGTGGGACACTTGGGTCACATGCTTAGATACGTTAGAAACTAAGACAGACAATAGGCCCTTATAGGGGCATCATGGCTACTCTGCCCCGCAGGGTCCTTAAACCTTAGGCTAGTACCCCACATTCCCAAGCCAAGCACATGAGTTGTTCGCATGTTAATCCCTGATGCCCATTACCCTCAACTTCCCCAGCCTACCCGCCTCCCTGGATGCTGACCTGGGGCTGATATACCAGCATCTTTGCATCAGATATCATGTCTCTCCCACCGTCCCTCCTAGACAGTGGTGACCCGCAAGTTGCCAGAGACCCCACCCCCTTTCTCCACTACTCTGCAAAGGCACCTCCTGGCGCAATGCTGGTTGGGGGATGAAATCCCCATAGATGCTGAGCATCCTTGGGGGCCAAGAAGATCTCCTGTTACCTCCAGTAAGTCCCACACAGCAGGATTGGTGAGAGGTCTTCGGAGGCCAGGCCCCCATTCTCCAGCACTCTGCAAATGCACAGTCTGGTGCACTACTAGTTGAGGGATGAAATCTCCTTGCCTCCTGAGGGTCCTTGGGGGCCATAAACCCCTTCTATTACCTCTAATAAGTCCCACACAGCGGGATTGCTAATAGGTGGTTCGGGGCCATGCCCTCTTTTCCATCACTCTACAAACGTGCCTTCTGGCACACTACTAGTTGAGGAATGAAGTCCACTTGAATGCTTAGGGTCCTTGGGGGCCAACAAGCCTCCTGTTACCTCCAGTAAGTCCCAAACAGTGGAATTGCTGAGAGGTCATCAGAGGCCATACACCTTTCTCCACCAGTCTGCAAATGCACCTCCTGACGCACTACTGGTTGGGGGATGTAGTCTCCTTGGATGCTGATGGTCCGTGGGGGCCAACAAGTCCTCCTGGTACCTCCTTGAAAGGTCTTCGTGTGCCACGCTCTCTTTTTCCACCACACTACAAACACACCTCCTGGTGCACTGCTGGTTGGGGGATGAAGTCCTCTTGGAAGCTGAGGGTCCTTAGGGTCCAAGAAGTTCTCCTACTACCTCTAGTAAGTTTGACACAGCAGGATTCATTAGAGCTAGTCGGAGGCCCTGCTGCCTTTCTCCACCATTCTACAAAGGCAACAACTACTTAAAAAACCATAGAAATTCACTGATAAACCAAAGGTTACAGGGACATTATAGTTAGGAAATAGAATTTTTTAAAAACCTTAGAAATTCTCTCAAAAAAACCAAAGGTCACACTAATGATACCATCCACACTCAGACACCTACTCAATGATTCATAGAGCCACTCACACATCAACTCACCCATACAGCCACTAACTCCCATATGCAGCCACTCATGCACCTACTCACTGAGCAATACAGCCACTGACACACCCAGGCATATGGATATATAGATACTTGCATATCCACTCATACATTCATGCAGCCATTCTCATATCAGTCACCTACACAAATACTCACATACCTGCTCACTCACCCATACAGTTACTCACACATCCACTCATTTACTCATAGATATACTAATACTTCTACTCACTCATCTATACAGTCCCTGAGACAAGTACATACTGTCCCATACAACCTCTGTCACACTCACTTGCTCACCAATACAGCCACTCACACACCCATTCCCTCACCCATGCAACTACTCACACACCCACTCACTCACCATGCACCCACTTACATACAAATTCATTCACCCATACAGTCACTTATGTACCCTGCCACTCACCCATACAGGCATTTTTGTACCTGCTCAGTCACCCATTCAGCCTCTCATGCACTCTCTCATTCACCATTTAGAGCCACTGACTTACCTGCACCCTCACCCATACAGCCACTCATTCACCCTCTCGTTTACTATTACACCCACTTACACACCAACTCACTCACCCATACAGATATTCACACAGCCACTCACTCATACACCCACTGACACACGCAGTCTCTCACATACCCACTCACTCTTGCATACACCACTTACACATCCAGTCACTCAGCCATATAGAAACTCACACAGCCACTTACTTTAGTATAAATGTTTAACACTCAGTAACTTTTAGAAAACACTCACAATCACTGGATGATGTCATCAGCGATGTACTCAGTGATATAATTTGAGATGTCATGAGTGATGTCATGAGTGATGTCACTGACCATGGCATTTGTGATGTAATAAGTGAAGTCATAAGCAGTGCATTGCAGGGGCCTAATTATAGTTAGCTCAGCTAACTATAACTGCTGAATTTCTCTGGTTTTGTATGACTCAAATGTCAGCCTAACTATAACGTCCCTGCAACCTTTGTTTTTTTCAGTGAACAAAAATAATATATATATATATATATATATATATTCACTGAAAAAAACATAGGTTTCAGGGACGTTATAGTTAGAAATTAGCATTTAAAAAAACCTTTAAAATTCACTGAAAAAACCACAGGTTTCAGGGACGTTATAGTTAGTTGGACATTTCAGTCGTACAAAACCAGAGAAATTCGGCCGGTATAGTTAGTTGAGCTAACTATAACTCGCGCCCCCGCAATGAAGTCCTGATGACGTCACATATTACATCACTCATGACATGGTCAGTGACATCACTCATGACATCACTGATGACATCTCAAATGACATCACTGATGACAACATCCAGTGACTGTGTGTTTCTGTAAAGTTTAAATATGTTTTTTATATATATATATGCCAAGGTGTATTGAAGAATGAGTGGGTGTATGAGTGTCTGAATGGATGATTTAGTAGGTGTGTGACTGACTGTCAAAGTGAGTGATTAAACATGTTTTACTGAATGCATGGGTTAGTGACTAAACTGTGTGAATGTCTGTATCAGTATGTCAGTTGGTGTGTAAGCAGCTGCATGGGTTGTTGAGTAGCTACATGAGTGTCTATATGGGTTATTGATTGGTTGTCTGAGTATCTGTATGGGTGCCTGAGTGTCTGTGTGGGTGGGGGGTATGTGATGGGGGTGTGTGACTCTGTGCATAGATATGTGAGTGGGTGATTCACTGGGTGTATGGGTTCAACAGTGCATCTGTGAAGGGATATATGGGTGGGTGAGTGTGTGTATGAGTGTGTTGGTGAGTGAATGGATATCTCAGTGGTATATGTGTAAGTAACTACATATGTGAAAGGCAGTATATGTGAGTGTTGCACTATATAAATAACTATATGTGAGAGTGAGTGATTGTGAGAGTGGCTGTATAGATGAGTGTGTGCTTGTGTCAGTGATAGTATAAGAGAGTAAGTATGTGTTACTATCTGTATGAATAAGTGAGGGTGTGTGTGTATAACTGTATAGGTGAGTAAATGGGAGTGTGATTGATTCTTTGCATGACTGACTAGGTGTGTGAGTAACATTATGGGTGAGTGGCAGTGTGTGAGTGTCTGTATAGGTGAATGAGTGCATATGATAGTGCTGTATTGATGAGTGACTGCATGTATGAGTGACTGTATGGGTGAATGAGTGGATGTGTGTGTAGACCTAGGAATCAGTGAGTGGGTATGTAGTAACTGGTATTGGTGTGTCTATGGTTTCGAAAATGGTAGTCCATATTTTAGAGTGGGTGTATCAAAGGTTATATTAGGGTGTGAGGAGGTGTATCAGATTATCACATGGATGATGTCATCAGTGATGTCATCAGTGATGTAATTTGAGATGTCATCAGTGATGTCACTGACCATGTCATGAGTGATGTAATATGTGACGTTATCAGCAGCGCGTTGCGGGGGCGCGAGTTATAGTTAGCTCAACTAACTATAACTGCCGAATTTCTCTGGTTTTGTACGACTGAAATGTCCAACTAACTATAACATCCCTGAAACCTGTGGTTTTTTCAGTGAATTTCAAAGGTTTTTTAAATGCTAATTTCTAACTATAATGTTCCTGAAACCTGTGGTTTTTTCAGTGAATTTCAAATGCTAATTTCTAACTATAACGTCCCTGAAACCTATGGTTTTTTCAGTGAATTTTAAAGGTTTTTTAAATGCTAATATCTAAGTATAATGTCCCAAAAATACTTTATCTTAATATTTATAAAAATAATGTGATGTTTTCTCTTTTCTAAAACAAAAATTTACATTTTTTTAAAAAAAGTGTATTCTCGTACCGATAGTGTACCAATCACGGTGGTTGCGCGAATCCAAGAATTTTGCCGCCATATTGGTTGTCATGTATGATGTGCGTTTGGTATGCGAAGGGTGCCCGAATCTCGGCCCCGCATAACGTCACGTATGTATTTCCGGGGGTCACGCCAGGTGCGCAAATCCACCATAAATGTTTTTATTTTAAAAGTATATGTATATAACTTTATTATATATATTATACCAAGAGAATATTTAACATAATTGTAAATATCATATATTTGTAACTGGAATAAAGATATATTATTGTTAAATATATTTTTCGGGAATTGCGTCGGGTGCGCGTCGGTTGCGCGCCGGGTGCGCGAATCCCATGTGACTTCAAAAGAAACAATTTCATTGGCTTAGAAGCTTTTGATTGTAGAACTTGAAGGACCCCACCCATTTTTTTCATTCTTTCAAGAGCATCTCAGAAGACACACCTGTTGTCTTTTGCTTCTCTTCTTTCTATCTTTTTGGTGTTTTTTTTGTTCCATCAAAAAATGGCAGCTGGAAATCCACCACAGCAGCTTCCACCTGAAGAGGAAGAAGACTTGGAGGAACCCGCCAAAGTCCGGTATGGGAGCATCATGTGCAGCATTTTTCTCCTTACCACCTGGGGAGAAAAATTTGAATGCCTGTAAGGAGACATTCACCATTTGTGATAAGGTCCTCTCACAAGGGTCAGAAAAAAATATTCTTGTGGGACGTCATCTATGCTGAAGCGTTTACAGACAATGCACCCTCGGCGTCTCGCAAGAGAACAACTGCATCGTGAACAAGAAAAGCAGTCAACTGACGACAACACTGCTGGACCCAGCACCTCATCTGCTGGCACAACAACTGCTCCAACCAACATCTTCCCTGACTTAGCTAGAGTGGAGCAACATTGTTTAAAATGTAAGAAGACCTTATGTGTTGGTGAGCAATCAGTGAATGCTATCCTGGTTCCCATTAAGAACCACAAGTGTTATTTTTATTTTATTTTTTTGTTAATGCAATGACTTTTAATTGCATAATTTTTTCAATGTTTTTCTTGTTGGTTCTGTTTATTTTTTCAACAAAAAAAACACACACAAAAGTCAAAAAAGAGTTAAAAAAACACACAACAAATATAAAGTAAAAAAAGAAGTAAAGAATGGTTCTTTTCAGAACCGCCTATTTGGTTAAAAACAGACAAATTTGTAAGTGTATGAAATGTGCAAAGTTGAATACATGGAGAAGTGTATGGGTAGTGCATATGTGATTGGAGAAGTGCATGTGTGCTACCTGAGTGATTGCATGAATACATATGTAATGCTTCAGTGATTGTAAGTGTGCATGAGTAATGTATAGGTGCATCAAGGAGTGTATCAGTAGTGCTTGTGTGCTTGCATAAGTGCATAGATAGTGCCTGGATGATTTTATAAGTGCATGGGTACTGCCTGAGTGATTAAAGGAGTGCATGTGTAATCCCTGGGTGATTGCATAAGTGCAGGGGTAATGTCTGCATGATTAGAGGAGTGCATGGGAACTGCCTGAGTGATTGAAGGAGTGCATGGGTAATGTCTGGGAAATTGCATAAGTGCAGGGGTAATGTCCGGGTGATTGGAGGAGTGCATGGGCACTGCCTGAATGATTGAAGGAGTACATGGGTAATGCCTGGGTGATTGCATAAGTGTAGGGGTAATGCCTGGGTGATTGGAGGAGTGCAGAGATTGTGTCTGGGTGATTAGAGGAGTGCATAGATAGTGCCTGGATAATTTTATAAGTGCATGGGTAGTGGCTGGGTGATTGGAGGAGTGCATGGATACTGCCTGGGTGACTGAAGGAGTGCAAGGTTAGTGCCTGGGTTATTCCATGAGTGTGCATAGGTAGTGCTTTGGTGATTACATGGCTGCAGGGGTACTGCCTGAGTGATTGAAGGAGTGCATGGGTAAAGCATCTGTGATTGCATGAGTGCAGGGGTAATGTCTGGGTGATTAAAGGAGTGCATGGATAATGCCTGGGTGCATGGAGGAGTGCATGGGTAATGTCAGGGTGAATGTATGAGTGCAGGGGTAATATCTGGGTGATTGGAGGAGAGCATGGGTAATGCCTGGGTGCATGGAAGAGTGCATGGGTAATGTCTGGGTGCATAGAAGAGTGCATGGGTAGTGCCTGGGTGCATGGAGGAGTGCATGGGTAGTTCCTGGGTGAATGGAGCAGTTCATGTGTAGAACCTGGGTGATTGCATGAGTGTACGGGTAGTGCCTGATGATTGGAAGACTGCATAGGTAGTGCTTGGGTGATCGCATAAGTGCAGCAGAAGTACCTGAGTGCATGTATGAGTGCATGGGTAGTGCCTGAGTGATTGCATGAGTGCATGGGTAGTGCCTGGGTGATTGGAGGAGTGCCTGGGTAGTGCTTGTGTTATTGCATGAGTACATAGGTAGTGCCTGGGTGATTGCATGAGTGCATAGGTAGTGTCTGCATGTTTTTATAAGTGTATGAATATTGCCTGGGTAAATATATAAGTGCAGCAGTAGTGCTTGAGCTATTGGATGAGTGCAAGAGTAGTGCCTGGGTAATTGAAGGAGTACATAGATAGTGTATTCGAACAGTAGCGGACCCCCCTCCCCCAAGCGCCTTGAGACCCTCCGGGTGAGTAGCGCGCTATACAAATGCTTGATTGATTGATTGATTGATTGTGCATGGCTGATTAGAGGAGTGCATGGGTAATGCCTAGGTGCATTGAGGAGTGTATCAACCATGCCTGGGTTAATGCATGAGTGCATAGGTAGTGCCTGGATGATTTTATAAGTGCATGAGTACAGCCTGAGTGATTGAAGGACTGCATGGGTAATAGTTAGGTGATTGCATGAGTGTAGGGGTAATGTCTGCGTGATTGGAGGAGTGCATGGGTACTGCCTAACTGATTGAAGGAGTGCACAGGTAATGCCTGGGTGATTACATGAGTGCATGAGTAATGTCCGGGTGATTAGAGGAGTGCATGGGTACTGCCTGAGTGGTTGAAGGACTACATGGGTAATGCCTGGGTGATTGCATCAGTGCAGGGGTAATGTCTGGGTGATTTAAGGAGTGCATAGGTACTGCCTGAGTGATTGAAGGAGTGCATGGGTAATGCCTGGGTGATTCCATGAGTGCAAGAGTAATGTCTGGGTGATTAGAGGAGTGCATGGGTACTGCCTGAGTGATTGAAGGAGTGCATGGGTAATGCCTGGGTGATTCCATGAGGGCAGGAGTAATGTGTGGGTGATTGGAGGAGTGCGTGGGTAATGCCTGAGTGATTGAAGGAATGCATAGGTAATGCCTGGGTGATTGCATGAGTGCAGGCGTAATGTCTGGGTGATTGGAGGTGTGCATGGGTACTGCCTGAGTAATTCAAGGAGTGCATGGGTAATGCCTGGGTGATTGCATGAGTACAGGGTAATGTCTGGGTGATTGGAGGAGTGCAAAGGTAGTGCCTGAGTGATTGAAGGAGTCCATGGGTAATACCTGGGTTATTCCATGAGTACAAGAGTAATGTCTGGGTGATTGGAGGAGTGCATGGGTAATGTCTGGGAAATTGCATAAGTGCAGGGATAATGTCCGGGTGAATGGAGGAGTGCATGGGCAAATCCTGAATGATTGAAGGAGTGCATGGGTAATGTCTGGGTGATTGGAGGAGTGCATGGGTAATGTCTGGGAAATTGCATAAGTGCAGGGATAATGTCCGGGTGATTGGAGGAGTGCATGGGCACTACCTGAATGATTGAAGGAGTGCATGGGTAATGCCTGGGTGATTGGAGGAGTGCATAGGTATTGCCTGGATAATTTTGTAAGTGCATGGGTAGTGGCTGGGTGATCGGAGGAGTGCAAGGATACTGCCTGGGTGACTGAAGAAGTGCAAGGTTAGTGCCTGGGTCATTCCATGAGTGCATAGGTAGAGCTTTGGTGATTACATGGCTGCAGGGGTACTGCCTGAGTGATTGAAGGAGTGCATGGGTAATGCCTGTGTGATTGCATGAGTGCAGGGGTAATGTCTGGGTGATTAAAGGAGTGCATGGGTAATGCCAGGGTACATGGAGGAGTGCATGGGTAATGTCAGGGTGAATGTATGAGTGCAGGGGCAATATCTGGGTGATTGGAGGAGTGCGTGGGTAATGCCTGAGTGATTGAAGGAATGCATAGGTAATGCCCGGGTGATTGCATGAGTGCAGTCGTAATGTCTGGGTGATTGGAGGAGTGCATGGGTACTTCCTGAGTAATTCAAGGAGTGCATGGGTAATGCCTGGGTGATTGCATGAGTACAGGGTAATATCTGGGTGATTGGAGGAGTGCATAGGTAGTGCCTGAGTGATTGAAGGAGTCCATGGGTAATACCTGGGTTATTCCATGAGTACAAGAGTAATGTCTGGGTGATTGAAGGAGTGCATGGGTAATGTCTGGGAAATTGCATAAGTGCAGGGATAATGTCCGGGTGATTGGAGGAGTGCATGGGCACTGCCTGAATGATTGAAGGAGTGCATGGGTAATGCCTGGGTGATTGGAGGAGTGCATAGGTATTGCCTGGATAATTTTGTAAGTGCATGGGTAGTGGCTGGGTGATCGGAAGAGTGCATGGATACTGCCTGGGTGACTGAAGAAGTGCAAGGTTAGTGCCTGGGTCATTCCATGAGTGCATAGGTAGAGCTTTGGTGATTACATGGCTGCAGGGGTACTGCCTGAGTGATTGAAGGAGTGCATGGGTAATGCCTGTGTGATTGCATGAGTGCAGGGGTAATGTCTGGGTGATTAAAGGAGTGCATGGGTAATGCCAGGGTACATGGAGGAGTACATGGGTAATGTCAGGGTGAATGTATGAGTGCAGGGGCAATATCTGGGTGATTGGAGGAGTGCATGGGTAATGCCTGGGTGCATGGAAGAGTCCACGGGTAATGCCTGGGTACATGGGTAGTGCATGGGTGCATGCAGGAGAGCATGGGTAGTTCCTGGGTGATTGGAGCAGTGCATGTGTAGAACCTAGGTGATTGCATGAGTGTACGGGTAGTGCCTGGATGATTGGAAGACTGCATAGGTAGTGCTTGGGTGATCGCATAAGTGCAGCAGAAGTACCTCAGTGCATGTATGAGTGCATGGGTAGTGCCTGAGTGATTGCATGAGTGCATGGGTAGTGCCTGGGTGATTAGAGGAGTGTATGGGTAGTGCTTGTGTTATTGCATGAGTGCATAGGTAGTGCCTGGGTGATTGCATGAGTGCATAGGTAGTGTCTGAATGTTTTTATAAGTGTATGGATATTGCCTGGGTAAATATATAAGTACAGCAGTAGTGCTTGAGCTATTGGATGAGTGCAAGAGTAGTGCCTGGGTAATTGAAGGAGTACATAGATAGTGCATGGCTGATTAGAGGAGTGCATGGGTAATGCCTAGGTACATCGAGAAGTGCATCAATCATGCCTGGGTTAATGCATGAGTGCATAGGTAGTGCCTGGATGATTTTATAAGTGCATGAGTACAGCCTGAGTGATTGAAGGACTGCATGGGTAATAGTTAGGTGATTGCATGAGTGCATGGGTAATGTCTGCGTGATTGGAGGAGTGCATGGGTACTGCCTAACTGATTGATGGAGTGCACAGGTAATGCCTGGGTGATTCCATGAGTGCAAAAGTAATATCCGGGTGATTAGAGGAGTGCATGGGTACTGCCTGAGTGGTTGAAGGACTACATGGGTAATGCCTGGGTGATTGCATGAGTACAGGGTAATGTCTGGGTGATTGTAGGAGGGCATGGGTAGTGCCTGCGTGATTGCATGAGTGCAGGGGTAATGTCTGGGTTATTGGAGGAGTGCATGGGTACTGCCTAAGTTATTGAAGGAGTGCATGGGTAATGCCTGGGTGATTCCATGAGCACAGAATTAATGCCTGGGTGATTGCATGAGTGCATGGATAGTGCCTGGGTGATTGGAGGAGTGCATGGGTACTGCTTGAAAGATTGAAGAAGTGCACAGATAATGCCTGGGTGATTGGAGGAGTGCATGGGTACTGTCTAACTGGTTGAAGGAGTGCATAGGTAATGCCTGGGTGATTGCATAAGTGCATGGGTAGTGCCTGGGTGATTGGAGGAGTGCATGGGTACTGCCTGAGTGATTGAAGGAGTGCATCAATAATGCCTGGGTGATTTTGTAAGTGCATGGGTAATGCCTGGGTGATTGCATGAGTGCAGAGGTAATGTCTTGGTGATTGGAAGAGTGCATGGGTACTGCCTGCATGATTGTAGGAGAGCATGGGTAATGCCTGGGTGATTGCAAGACTGCATGGGTAGTGCCTGGGTGATTGGAGGAGTGCATGAGTACTGCCTGAGTGATTAAAGAAGTGCATGGGTAATGCCTGCGTGAATGCATGAGTGCAGGGGTAATGTCTGGGTGATCGGAGGAGTGCATGGGCTCTGCCTAAGTGATTGAAGGAGTGCATGGGTAATGCCTGGGTGATTCCATGAGTGCAGGAGTAATGGCTGGGTGATTTGAGGAGTGCATGAGTACTGTCTGAGTGATTGAAGAAGTGCATAGGTAATGCCTGGGTGATTGCATAAGTGCATTGGTAGTGCCTCAGTGATTGGAGGAGTGCATGGGTACTGCCTGTGTGATTGAAGGAGTGCATGGGTAATGCCTGGGTGATTGCATTAGTGGAGGGGTAATGTCTGGGTGATTGGAGCAGTGCATGGGTATTGCCTGAGTCATTGAAGGAGTGCATGGGTAATGCCTGGGTGATTGCATGAGTGAATGGGTAGTGCCTGGGTGATTGGAGGAGTACATGGGTACTGCCTGAGTGATTGAAGAAGTGCTTGGGTAGTGCCTGGGTGATTGCATGATTGCAGGGGTAATGTCTGGGTGATTCGAGGAGTGCATGGGTACTGCCTGAGTGATTGAAGGACTACATTGGTAATGCCTGGGTGATTCCATGAGTGCAGGAGTAATGTCTGGGTGATTGGAGGAGTGCATGGGTACTGCCTTAGTGATTGAAAGAGTGCATAGGTAATGCCTGGGTGATTACATAAGTGCATGGTCAGTGCCTGGGTGATTGGAGGAGTGCATGGATACTGCCTGAGTGATTGAAGGAGTGCATGGGTAATGCCTGGGTGATTGCATGAGTGCAGCTGTAATGTTTGGGTGATTGGAGGAGTGCATGGGTACTGCCTGAGTGATTAAAGGAGTAGATGGGTAATGCCTGGGTGATTGCATGAGTGCATGAGTAGTGCCTGGGTGATTGGAGGAGTGCATGGGTACTGCCTGAGTGATTGAAGGAATGCATAGGTAATGACTGGGTGATTGCCAGGGGTAATGTCTGGGTGATTGGAGGAGTGCATGGGTACTGCCTGAGTGATTGAAGGACTACATGGGTGATGCCTGGGTGATTGCATGAGTGCAGGGGTAGTGTCTGGGTGATTGTAGGAGTGCATAGGTACTGTCTGAGTTGTAGGAGAGTAGGATCTGCTTCACATGGGTACCCCCACTTTTTGCTGATGCTTCGCTGTTTTTCGACTTTAGTCTGGCTGGGGCCCTGCTAATCAGAACCGCAGCCTAGCTGCTTCCTCTCTAAAATGGTTTCCATGTGCATTAGGCACATCTCTGATTGGAATCTGGAGTGCCCTTATAAGTCCCTAGTATATGGTATACTATGTACCCAGGGCATAGGCACCTCAGAGGCCTACCAAGGGCTGCAGCATGTATTGTGCCACCCCTGGAAGGCCATCCAAAATGACACCACAGGTCTGCTACTGCAGCCTGGGTAAGGTGGTGCATGCACCCCTTACAGTGGTATAGGCTACCTATATCACTACCATTGCACACACATATAAACCTATAAGTCACTCCTATGGCAGGCCTTACCAATCCTGAAGGCAGAGTGCTTGGTTCTTATGTGAGAGGGTGTCCCTGCATGAGCAGAGCCCCTCTACAGCATTCGGAGTCCCTCCTCTGATGCTGTTTGTGGTACAACCTGACCATATACTCTTAAGTGCATTATATCCTCGCGGTACAATGCTAACTTTGGACTGGCTGCACCAAAACATGTCGTGTTTGGTGTCAAACATCTTGGAATACTACCCCCCACCAGTCCGGGCGGCGGGGTAGCATTCCACTCTTCTAGAGGAGAGACATGTACACACCGGGCTACCCGGTAACTTCTTTCCAGAGCCCTGGCATCACAAAATGGATGCCGCTGCCACAGACACGGGTCTGGCCTCCTGCTGCTGACTGAAACTCCGGCAGGGAGGCCTGGACAATAGGTTTCCTGTCGAAGGGAGGTGTAACCACCTCCCAGACAGGATAGTGTGTATTGGGGCTGGGCGGGAGCACCCTCTGGTGCTTTGAAGTCCTGCACTAGGGGCACATTTGGTGTCCCTGTGCATATGCCAGTTCAAACCGGTTGCAGGGGCTACCTGCCCCTGCTCTGGCGTGAAACTGGACAAAGGGAATGGGTGTAACCACCCCTCTTCCCTGACCCTCCCATAGGTGGGTCCCCAGAGTATGTCCAACCCCTAACTTAGTATAAGTATGGGACCCCAGTCCTTAGGACTTTAGATTACCCTGAATGAAACTCTGACACTGAATTCTGGACCTTCGACGATCTACCTGAAGATTAGAGGACTGAAGAATCTCCCTTGGAGTCAAGGAGTGACTCCCCTGCTTGGCAGGCACCTAAGAAGCAATTGTCCAGTCTGCATCGCTGAAGCTCCCGCCGGACGCCGAAGTCTTTGCATCACCAGAGGTAGATTTCCAGACTTCCCCGAGGCTACCCTGAGTCCCCAGCAAAGCTGAGGCCCGTAGCTGTCGTGGGTAACGTGAAACCATGACCACTGGACACTGAGTACTTTTGCAAGTGCATCCTCTTCCTGGTTTCCCACGAAGTTGTGCTTTGGGCTCCGAGTAGCCCCTGCCTCTAGCACCAACTGCACCGAAGATCACTGGCCTCCACTCCACGAGTGTCCTGTGAGCCAGCTCCAAGTGTGTCCACTCGAGGCTCCTTTGCGGTCGCTAGTCCGTTGGCTAGTGGGCCCTCCCGAAGGCAACTCTTCTTCTGCTTGGGCTTCCCTGGTTGCTCCAGACATGCCCTGACTTACCCTTGCTGGGTGAGTCCCTCAGACCTTGCTGGTCTGTACCACCGTCCATCTTCTATTTCCACGTGACTTGCCGTTGCCAAGGCTTGTTGGGTCCAATCCAGTCGCCGACACCCCTGCAATTGACAGACGTCGTGGGACAGCTCGAATCCAGCTCCTGGTTGTCGTCTACGCCTCCTGGACCTCGTGGCTGAAGAGTCAAGATGACCGTCAGCCTACCTGAAGCACCCGACATCGGTGGGCATCTGCTCATCGCCTTCCTGGTCACTGGCTAGTGACCCAGACTCTGTCCCCTCTGCTTTCACGTTCTTCAGATCTTCGATCCACCCTTGGATCCACCCGAACACTTTCGACTTGGTCGCCAGCAGCACTTTGCAGCAGATCGCCATTGAAAACGACGACGTAACCCGACCCCGAAAGACACCTATGCACCCGGCTTCCCTGGGTGAGGTAACTCGGGTACTCCGGTGCTCCCGTGGGTATAGACTCTAGAACAACCTAGTTCTAAAGGGGTTTGCTCCAAGTCCTCCTCTAAGTGTCCTTTTTCTTTAAAACTCCAACCGCGACATTCCCCATAGAAGTCAACGGTGGCTCGCGGCTGTGTTCTCACACTGCACGCGTCCCCCGGGTGTCCCCTGTGTCACTACCTTGGGTGGTTCCTTGAGGGCCAAGCACATCTACAGGCTCTAGGCCTTGTGTCTAGCTCAGTCATGGTTCTTATACCACTTTATTGGTATATGGTTTGGTACGCCCCTAGGGCTCAAACGTGTATTTGTGCTATTACTGTTGATAACTGACTTGTAACTTATGTACTTCGAACTCTAGCCTCATAAAGAGACTAGAGGGGTGTGTTTAAGACTAAATACATATATTTTATATATATACCTGGTGTGGTCCTCTTTCATTTGGTCACTCAAGAGATTATAGACTGGTAAAACAAGCTGCTTTACATTCCTTCAAGACTTAGCCTGAAGGCTGCTCTCCATAGCTACCACTAGGATAGCTATCAATAAAGGTTGTCTTTAACCTATCTCCAATAAGGGGTTGTTTGGACTGGTGCAAGGTGCCCACTATAATTAGTGGACAGCATATACCAGGCCAACTTCTCACATGAGTGATTGAAGGAAAGCATGGGTAATGCATGGGTGATTGCCATGAGTGCAAGGGTAATGTCTGGGTGATTGGAGGAGTGCATGGGTACTGTCTGAGTGATTGAAGGAGTGCATAGGTAATGCCTGGGTGATTGCATAAGTGCATGGGTAGTGCCTGGGTGATTGGAGGAGTGCATGGGTACTGCCTGAGTGATTGAAGGAGTGCATGGGTAATGCCTGGGTGATTGCATGAGTGCAGGGGTAATGTCTGGGTGATTGGAGGAGTGATATGTACTGGCTGAGTGCTTGAAGGAGTGGATGGGTAATGTCTGGGTGATTGCATGAGTGCATGGGTAGTGCCTGGGTGATTGGAGGAGTGCATGGGTACTGTCTGAGTGATTGAAGGAGTGCATGGGTAATGCCTGGGTGATTCCATGAGTGCAAGAGTAATGTCTGGGTGATTGGAGGAGTGCATGTGTACTGCCTGAGTGATTGATGGAGTGCATGGGTAATGCCTGGGTGATTGCATGAGTGGAGGGGTAATGTCTGGGTGATTGGAGCAGTGCATGGGTACTGCCTGAGTGATTGAAGGAATGCATGGGTAATGCCTGGGTGATTGCATGAGTGCATGGGTAGTGCCTGGGTGATTGGAGGAGTGCATGGGTACTGCTTGAATGATTGAAGAAGTGCATGGGTAGTGCTTGGGTGATTGCATGAGTGCACAGGTAATATCTGGGTGATTGGAGGAGTGCATGGGTACTGTCTAACTGACTGAAGGTTTGAATAGGTAATGCCTTGGTGATTGCATAAGTACATGGGTAGTGCCTCGGTAATTGCATAAGTGCATGGGTAGTGCCTGGGTGATTGGAAGAGTGCATGGGTACTGCCTGGGTGATTGCATGAGTGCATGGGTAGTGACTTGGTGATTCCATGAGTACACAGGTAATGTCTGGGTGATTGGAGGAGTGCATGGGTACTGCCTGAGTGATTGAAAGAGTGCATAGGTTATGCCTGGGTGATTGCGTAAGTGCATGGGTAGTGCCTGGGTGATTGGAGGAGTGCATGAATACTGCCTGAGTCATTGAAGGAGTGCATGGGTAATGCCTGGGTGATTCCATGAGTGCAGGTGTAATGTCTGGTTGATTGGAGGAGTGCCTAGGTACTGCCTGATTGATTCAAGGACTGCATGGGTAATGCCTGGGTGATTCTATGAGTGCAGGAGTAATGTCTGGGTGATTGGAGGAGTGCATGTGTACTGCCTGAATGATTGAATGAGTGCATGGGTAATGCCTGGGTGATTGCAAGAGTGCAGGAGTAATGTCTGGGTGATCGGAGGAGTGCATGGGTAATGCCTGAGTGATTGAAGTAGTGCATAGGTAATGCCTGGGTGATTGCATAAATGCATGGGTAGTACCTGTGTGATTGGAGGAGTGCATGGGTACTGCCTGAGTGATTGAAGGAGTGCATGGGTAGTGCCTGCATGATTCCATGAGTGCAGGGGTAATGTCTGGGTGATTAGAGGAGTGCTTTCGTACTGCCTAAGTGTTTGAAGGAGTGCATGGGTAATGCCTGGGTGATTTCATGAGTGCTATAGTAATGTATGGGTGATTGGAGGAATGCATGGGTAGTACCAGAGTGCATGGATGAGTACATTAGTAATGCCTGGGTGAGTGCATGATTGTACAGATAGTGCCTGGGTGATTGGAGGAGTACATAGGTAGTGTCTGGGTGATATTATGAGTGTATGGGTACTGCCTAGGTGATTGGAGAAGTGCATGGATAGTGCATGAGTGATGGGAGGAGTGTGGGAATGGTGCCTAACTGTATAGATAAGTGCATGGGTAGTGTTTGAAAAAATGGATGAGTGCAGTAAAAGCGACTGTAAACATTAGTACAAATTATCATGCTTATTACATTATTTCATCTTACCCTTTTTAATAAAGAAGATACAAAACTTAGTGGAACTATTTTATAGTAGTTTTGTTGTAAACTGAATTTAAAATCTTTTCAAACTTTAGTATTACCTTCTGTAAAAAAAAGAAGAAAAACTGTTATTGCATATAATATTATAGTTTTAAGAACACAACATAATTTTAGAATTACATAGCATATTCAGTTACCCTTTTTGCTGTTCTCAGATTCTACTGAATTTCACCATACATAGTGATTTCAATGTAGATCATCATATAACAGCGGGAAAAAAAATACAATCGAGATTGTAAAAAAAAAAATCTGCGTTGAAAATATTTACAAGTGCAACTATCTGTTTACCTATCTACAGTTTGTAAATTACATTCTTCAACAACATTAAATCTTTTACTTCTCTCAAGTACATTTTGTAAAATATACACTCCCATTTACATTGCATATAATATAAAGATCAAATATATAAACTACTTCTTTCAAACACAATTTTGCAAATGCAATAAGAATTAGCACAAACAGTAATCCAAACAGTAATTGTTCACATCTTCCCAATAGGCTGAATAATGTTTCCAAAACCATTTGCATTGAAAATATCCAAAATAAACTCGTTAATTCAAGTTCACATCTTCCCAATAGGCCGAATGATGTTTTCAAAACTTTGGCATAAAAAATATCAGATATGAATTTGGTAATTCGTAAGGCAACCTACATTTGAATTCCAAATGAGCATCATTACAATGTGTCCATCCTTTATTGCACTTTAAATACACAGTATAGTGTCCAGATGTTATAGTAGGTCCATCATGAAAAATAATAGCCACTGCTTTAAAAGTTCTTCCTGAAATTAATACTTGACTTGCCACAACATTTTTAATGTTGGTTTCCAATTTTCTTTCATCTGCTCTACAACGTTGTAGCATTAAATGACATATTGTCCAAATCTTTCTATAAATAATTTTAACAACATTTCTGATTTACAATGAGAACATTTCTTATCTTGATTAGCTGTTTTTAGTAACTTGTTAAAAGACACTGACTTGCAATCTGGTATTGTCAAATATATGAATCGTTCAGTGTCTATTTCAGTGGTTGAAGAAAATGAACACTCTTCACATTTGTGATCCCATCTGTAACTTAGTCCAAACAAATTTTCAATTTCTATTCCTTCATCTTCCAATACTGCAAGCATAAACATAAAAAATTCTTGTGCATCTTGTTGTACATTCAATGTAAATTTCAATGTTCCAGTACATATATCCTAAAGATACTGAATGCCAGAAGCAGTATGGATTTTAGTTCTATCAGTTATCAACTTTTCAAAAATATAATGTAGTAAAGAACAGAATCTTTTTTCTCGATTTTCCATAATTTCATGATGAAGATCCTCTAGATAAAACACAACATTCACAATAACATTAGCATAGCAGCTGATACCTGAACTATTTTCTAACTGGTATCCTACAATATCATCAACTGTGTCCATTTTCATTTTCTTTGCAGTTTTATCATTCTCTTGAATTCTTTTCTTTTTTGAATCTCAGTGAAATATTTGTCATATTTCCGTTTTGGACACACTATACGTTTCTCATATACGGGATATTCACCTAAGTTAGGAGCATAAAGTCTACTTAACCGAGTGTACTCTCTTACACAATTTACATCAGCACTAAACTTTTTCTCATCAAAATCAATCAAATACAAACCAGATAATGTACTTACTCGAGACAATGCAACGTATGCCATGCCTTCTTTAAACACTGTACTTCCAATATTTACCAAAGCAGTGTCTACACTTAAACCTTGAGATTGATGAATGGTTACAGCATATGCTAAAGAAAGAGGAAACTGTTTTCTACGAACATACAAGTCTTTTCCAAGCAAAAAACGAACAGTGCAACTTCCAATCTGTTTCACCTCTTCAATCTGATCAAATTTAATCTTCAAAAATTAAATTCCATCTCTATTCTGAAAATTTACAAAATCAACAACTTTTCCCATTGCTCCATTTACTAAACCTTCTTCTACATTCAAATTATGCCGTAAAATTACCCAACAGTTCACACATACATATAAAGTCTTTTCTAAACCTGCAGTCTTAGACACCGACTTTTCCAAAGAATCCAATTTTGACTGTAATTTCTCTGAGAGAAGAATAGTAACTCCTTCGTGCTCCATTTTATTGATAGCTTCCATTTTCAGTATTGGTTGTTTTTCCAATTTCAAAAGTTCTTGATTGAATGTAGAACACTCTTGCAGTGTGGGCATTAGGCAAACAATAGGCTTCTTTTCTCCAATTTTGTTGTATATTATTTCAGGTGCTATGTTTTCATTTGGAAACATGTTCATTAAAAGCCGACTTTGTAAAGCTTTTTTTCCATCTTTTGTTAAAACACCAGTTCTTATCTCTTGAAGAATGTTTCCATAATGTTCATCACTTGCTTGTCGCATATTCTTAATAAGTTCTTTATATTCAAAATAAGACCAAATGTTGACATTTCCAATACTTCCCAAAGATTTCTTAGTGTCTTCATGAAGAAGTGTTTTAAAAACAGGTTGTATTTTACAGGAGTAAGTTGTAGTAGGTCGCCGAATAGAATTACATGTTTTCCTCCAAATAGAACATCATAATCTGTTTTTAAAATCTGTTGCATTCTTAAGTGTACAAAGGCAAGCATTAAGTTTGAGACCATGCTCACCTCATCAATGATTAGAAGTTTCATTTTCTTGAGTACTCTTGAAACTTCATAACAAGCTTCTCCAGATAACTTGTGATATTCCAACTTATTCTCATGTTCAACTGGTAGCATGAGTAATCAATGTAACGTAATCCCTTTAATGTTGTGTGCTGCTAACCCAGTTGGAGCGGTTGCAACACAAGATAAATGTCATTCAGTGGTTTTATGTAGATAAGTGGTCAAAACTTTAATTAAGAAACTTTTTCCTGTTCCAGCTTGCCCACTGATGTACATTCGAATAGGTTGAAATGATGTGCACTGGCATTCTTTTTTTTCATGCAGTAAACCATGCTGTATCTGTTGTGTCACTTGCTATTTATTTTTGTTCAATATTTAGTTTTTCTTCTAGGTTTCCCAACTCAATATTATCCTGTTGGGCTTGTTGCATTGCCGTTTCTACTTCATTCATGGCTACTGCTGCTTCATTTTCAAGAATTGTTTGTGCTAGTGGATCTTGACTTAGTGGAGCAGAACTTTGACTATCTTGAGAACTGTCTCTAGCTATTTCAGCTGCAATAGTAGTTTCTTGTTCAATCTCTTCATTTAACATTTGTAGATAAGTTGGAAAAATTGTGCATTAAATGCTATCTTTACATGCATTAAAAGAATCTTCATAGCACTCAAAATCTCCAAGTAATTCCATTTCACTACGCCAAGGCTTGAAGAGTTGCAGAAGTGCTAAATAGAAAAATTCCCTTTTATCTGGAGTTTCACAACTGAGTTTCCTGTGGTTAATAAGATTTCCTTTAGCATGTTTTACCAAACATCCATTACATCCAATTACTGCATATTTTTCTTCATTTATATTTTCTGTAACATTTCTCTTAAAACTATAATGTTGCAGTACTTCATAGAGACATATGTTTTCCAGATGTGGACTCCGTTTCGGATAGTACGTATCCAACATATTTGTTTTAACAATATCTGTACTTTCCGGTTCATTGAAAGCTAAGTATTCAATTTCTTGTAGAGATTTCAATACTCGATTTCTTGTTGCAGCAAGACCTAGACTTACCCAAATTATTCCTCTTGACTTTGAGTATAAACTTGCAGAGGTCAACCGATCCGAACATTCGTAGGATCCAATCTCTCGATGGGAAAACATCTTCAAACTAAAGCTGTACAATTTGTTACTAAGAGTCTTCTCTTGTGAAATTTCTTCCCACATTTCTTTCAACTCCGTCTTTTCAGATTTGGTTATATGTGACATAACATAGCGAGCAACAGCAATCGAATTATCTGCAACATACTGGATATCCATGTTTGCATTCCACATTGTCATAATCACTGGATTGTAGTCATTAATATACTTTGATTCTTCAGTTCTTTTTATGTTGTAAGTATTCTTTGGAGATTTTCGAGTGATAGTATGCCTTACTGCTGACATGAAACTATTGACTCTTCATTTTGAAATTACTGGACGTGGGAATGCAAAACGACATTTTGTATAACATTTTCCCTTTGACGTGTATTTTCGTAGACAATATTTTCCACATCGATGACTTTGAAACCATAAAACTTGTTGTCTTAAGCTATTTTCTCCTCCTTTTTTTGGAATAGCACAGGTAATGTAGTCTTCAATGAAAGACAAAACAGTTTCATCAGAATCAGTTCCAAATTTAGGTGCATCCTTTATCCATAATAGCATATGTATATGAGGAGCACCTCTGGCTTGGTACTCCTTTCTCCGAAAGAAATCAATAACTTCTCCAAGAGGTGGATTTTTTTTATTGCAGATAAAAGACATCATAGCTTGAAACCTATGATTAAAATATCTGCACACATGTACAGGATCCAAGGAACACAGTTCTCCAGTTGTCTTCAATTCAATGTTTTTTATATCTGAATTAGCATGTCGTAGAAATTCAAGTAAATCGTCCCATGCGTATTCAGCACAGCTAAGCGTAACAAACCACGTAGGGGTTCCTAAGTTTCTTAACCTACATTTAAGTTCTCCGTGATGACGATACCAATACTCATTAGTACCACGTTGACACGCCATCAAATTAATTAACTGAGATTCTAAATGATCGTCTCTTTGTTGAACGTTGTCTAAAAAATCCTTTGCAGAAACATGTGTAAGATGAACTCCCGTTTTTAATATGTGGTTCACTGCATATGAAAGTTCAGACAAGTCACTTTCAAACAGAAGATGAAATAAATATGGAATACACTGTCGAAATCTTGGTTCTTCTGAGTACAATCTTGTTGTACGATATTCTGAAGCTGGAATCTGTACTGGTCGTTCATCATATCATCCACCTTTTCCAGTGGGGAAGAGCTGTGGAAAACAACAAGCTTCTAAACTTTTTTCCCATACACTCATGGGAGTTCCCTTTTCTTCCTTCATTTGGAATAATTCAATAGTGTTTCCTATAACTTCTTTTGAATGTAGAGGATGTATACTGTAATGTTCAAAAATTGCTTCACTCCTGGAGTTGTCCACTTTTTCTATTTGCCCAGTTGAAATTTCTCTATAATCTTCTAAAGATAATTCTTGTTCTTCCACATATACATTTTTGTAATAAATATTGTTTTGTACAAGATATAATGTAGCCTTTTGAAGTTTGGTGACATCTACTAACTCTTTTCCATATTTTCCGACTCTTTGTTGGTACACCATTAACTAGAATAACTACAGGTTCACTTTCCTCTCTCTCTATACCAACAGTTTCAATACTTTTCTTAAAATCTAACAGGTAAATACACAACTCTCCCTTTTAAACCTCTTTGTAAATCTGTTGGGGGCAGCTTACCTGTTTTAGGCTCCATACGAACTATAGCCTGAAACGGGTGCACAGATTGAACAAGAATGGATTCATAAGTATTTAAATCTACCAGTTCCGGAGGAATAGCTACCAACTCTAGGTTGTTATGTACAGCTCTAGCAGGCATTTTGTTCTCTTCTAATTTGTAGTAACAATATTTACAAATACGTTGATCACTACCCAAATCAAAGCAATCTTCTACCAACAAATAATCGTCAAATTGCTCCTACTTATCATTGTTTTCCTTTTCACTTTTTAAATACACATCAACATTCCTAGTTTGACTTTGATAGTGAGTATGTCGACAACAAATACAAACATAGTTTGGTTTTTCACAAGAAAGTACCTTAAACTTTGTAATTTCTTCTACAAACTTCTAAGTAGTACTATCTCCACCTCTTCTTCAACACCTACATTTGTCAAACTCTCACTTTCTGTACACTCCTCTTGAGGACCAAAGAAACTAAACTGTATATCATCAGAAACTTTTTTTACATCCAATACTGATCCATGCAAAAGAGCTGTGTTTATTTCACTTAAGGATAATGCAGGACTTTTCACATAGTACAATCTTCTTACTAACCCTCTCATTTCTGAGTGATGTACTGCTACCATTCTTAAATGATGAAAAGTACTTCGACACACTTTCCTTGAAAGACAAGCCAGAGAATGACCCTGCAAGTTAGTGTATTATCTCACTTTACAAGGATCTAGTCCTTGCAACATCTTAATCTTCTGTTTAACACTTTTTTACCATAATCTCGTAAAAAAAATTGTAATATATCAATAGATTACTGTCGTATACTACATATACTACTACAATCCCACTTATACACTGGAGCTTGTGTACGTCTCCCTTAAACTTCTTCAGCTAATACATCTTCCACATTTCTAGGAACCATCTTTTCTTTTTCAATTGGACAACCGTTTTTAACCTCATAACAACGACCACTGGTATCAACTGCATGAACTAATGTATTTTGTTGAAAATAGCTTTCTTCATTAAAAGAAATTCAGTACTAGAAGTGTGCTTCCATTCATCCGCAATATTTTTTTGCAAAAGTTAGTTCTATTAACCAGTCTTTTTCTGTTACTTTTCTCCTTCCTTAAGTGCATTGTTTTATTCAATGTTTTCATTCTCTTCAATACTAATATAAACAATTTTCTTTTCAATTCAAAAGCCTTTTCGACTACACTTTCAATTTGTTGTTTCTTCTTGTAAAATGCTGATCTTCTTATACATTTTTTGCAATCTTTCAATAAATTTTATAGTACACTACTTTTATACATTCTCTTTCTAATGTCTTTATATTCTTTCATCCTTTTTTCAACATGGATTGTTTTCCTATAACCTGATTTTGCAATAATTTGTCCTTTTTTCATTTCCTTCTGATTGCTTGTAGTACTTTTCTTTCTCTTTTCCCCATTTTGAAAATGGATTACATTTTTTAAAAGACTTTTAACAAATTCTTTCATTCTCTTACCAGAAGACTTTTTCTTCAACGTCACATGTTGTACTTCATCTAATTTCTGTTTTTCTCTCTCCTTAAAATAGTTCTGTTTTCTTTGTTGTCTTTTCTTTTCAACTTTTCTTGTCATACTGAATGTTTCTTAGTAATTATGGAGAATATCTAAAGAAAAAGAAAAGTTTATTATCTTTCTAAAAATTATGTAATATTATTAAAATAATTATATACAAATATTGTCATCTATAAATAAAGAAATACATTGAGTAGTGCCTAGGTGAATAGATGAGTGCAACAGTAGGGCCTGGGTGATTCTACGACTGCAAGGGTTGTGCCTGGGTTATTACATGAGTGCATAGGTACAGCCTGCATGATTGCATGACTGCAGGGGTAGTACATAACTAGTGCCGGGGTGATTGCATGACTGAAGGGGTAATATCTGGGGGATTACTGGAGTACATAGGAAGTGAGTGGGTGATTTTATAAGTCCATGAGTACTGCCTGGGTGATTACAGAAGTGCTAAGGTACCGCCTGAGTGATTACAAGAGTGCAAAGGTAGTGCCTGGGTGATTTTATAAGTGCATGAGTACTGGCTGAGTGATTACATAAGTACATGAGTAGTGCCTGCATGATTGAAAGAGTGCAAGGATAGTGCCTGGGTGATTGAAGCACTGTATAGATAATGCATTGGTGATTGCATGAGTACAGGGGTAACGTCTGGGGGATTAAAGGAGTACATAGGTAAGGCCTGCGTGATTGCATGACTACAGGGGCAATATCTGGAGATTTACATGATCACATGGGAAGTGACTGGGTGATTTTATAAGTGCATGCATACTTCTTGGATGATTGCAGGACTACTGAGGTAACACCTGAGTGAATAAAGAAGTGCAAAGGTAGTGCCTGGGTGATCTCATAACAGCATGACTACTGGCTGAGTGATTACATAAGTACAAGGGTAGTGCCTCCGTGATTGAAGGAGTGCAACGTTAGTGCCTGAGTGATTATATAAGTGCATGAGTAGTGGCTACATGATTGAAAGAGTGCATGGGTAATACATTGGTGATTGCATGAGTGTATAGGTATTGCCTAGATGTTTGCATGAGTGCAGGAGTAATGCCTGAGTGATTACAGCATTGCATATGTAGTGCCTGGATCATTGGAAGACTGCATGGGTAGTACTTGGGTGTTTTTATAATTGCATGAGTTTTGGACCTAGCCAAATATAAAGCAGCAGCCTATTACATGACTCAACTATAAGTATCTCCATATTGTTAAAAGCATGCATACATATGTCTCTACACTTCCAAATCATAATCATATCTAAAAGAAATATGTATACAATATTTCTGGAATATAGTGAAACCTAGAAACTGAGACATGTAATAGATCTGCCTGAGTGATTGCATAACTCCATGGGTAGTGCTTGGGTGATTGTATGACTCCAAAGGTAGTCGCTGGGTAATTGCAGGAGAAGATGGATAGTGACTGGCTAATTGCATGAGTGCACACATAGAGGTTGAGTGCATGGATAAGTGTATAAATAGCACTTGAAGTCTCAGTCCGGCTTCCGCCCTGGATTTAGTACTGAATCTGTACTGATTGAAATGGCTGATTCCATACTCTGGGCAGTGGATGGAGGCTCTAAGGCCATGTTGGTGCTGTTAGATTTATCTGCAGCATTCGACACGGTGTCTCACCCCATCCTATTAGATCGACTGAAGGACATAGGCATCCAGTGAACAGCACTGAACTGGTTGACATCCTTTTTACATGGCCGTAACCAACAGGTCTTGACTCACCCCTTCACCTCGCCTGCTAAACCTCTGAAATGGGGAGTTCCCCAGGGTTCGGCCCTGAGCCCGCTTCTCTTTAATGTCTATTTAACACCTTTGGCGGAGCTTATCACCAAAATGGGGATTAAGGTAACATCATACGCTGATGATACTCAGCTGATGTTCACCTTTAGCGGAGTGTCAGACTCCACCTTTGACCCGCTAAAAGAATGCCTCAAAAACATCGCTGACTGGATGAACCGCAATTTCTTAAAACTTAACGCGGACAAGACAGAGGTCCTGTTTTTTAACCAACCCACCCCTCCCCCGACAAATGCATGGTGGACATCAGAATTGGGCAGCGCACCCACTCCGAAAGACTCGGTCAGAAACCTGGGTGTGAGGTGGGACAAAGATTTGTCCCTCTCGACCCATGTACAATCGGTTTCGGCGGTCTGTTTTGGCAAAATTAAAACTATCAGGAAATTTATAAACTTCCTACCTGATTCAACCCGCAAAACTGTGGTCCATGCCCTAATCACCTCCCACCTTGATTATGCGAACGGCCTGTATATGGGTCTGCTGCTCGGTCTGATTCATAGACTCCAGATCATTCAAAATGCGGCAGCCCGACTGGTCTGCGGGGTCCCGCTTCAACACCGCATCTCTCCTTACCTCAGGCAACTGCACTGGCTGCCAATAGCCAAACGGATTGAATTTAAGGCCCTGACGTTTGCCTTTCGAGCAGACAAAGCGAGAGGGCCTATCTATCTGAGGAGGAGACTCTGCCCTTATCAACAAGACAGACCTTTAAGGTCCAACACCAAACGCTTTCTCTCCATACCATATTTTGCGAAAGCTAGAATGGGAGGCAGATCATTTGAGGTGGGCACCACCAAATGCTGGAACAACCTCCCCCTCCATTTACGCATGATGCAGTCCGAACAGGAATTCAGAAAGGCCTTGAAAACTTGGCTTTTTAGTCGGAATGACTAGTTTTGCATTGTCCTTTACCTTGTTCACTGTCTGTTATAGCGCCGGAACACCCCATTTGGGGTAGCTGCGCGCTCTGCAAATGCCTTTTATTATTATTATTATTATTATTATTATAAATAGCACTTGAAGGCATAGATGAATCATTGAGTAGTGCCTAGGTGAATAGATGAGTGCAACCGTAGGACCTGAGTGATTCTACGACTGCAAGGGTATTTATTTTATTTATTTAAAAAGTTTTATATAGCTCGAACATGACCCAAGAGGGTATCAGTGCGCTTTACAGAGAGATGCGACATCTATAAGGGGAGGCAATCATGGCAGAACATAGCAATAGACAAAAATAACAATAGTTACGTAACGACATAATAGTGGGCAGAAGAATTTGGCAGTAGAATAGGGCAAAAGAGTCATTGTGACAGTAGATGAGGAGTAGCCGATCGATGGGCTAGGAAGTACCCATCCGTATCCGGTTGAAGTGACTCAGGACCCCGGCTAAACTTCAGGATAGGCAAGTGTTCATCGGTAGTGCTTTCATTTCCTTTTTGAAGGACACTGTTGATGGAATCAGTCTCATTTCCGTAGGTAGGGAGTTCCAAATTCTTGGGGCGATTCCTGAGAAAGAACGGTTATAAGTTTTCATTTTTTTGAATTTTTTCGGTTTAAGTAAGCTCCTGGAGGTACGGGCACCACCCGACAACTCAAGTTATTTTGCGAGGTAGAGAGGAATGTTGAAGTGAAGGGCTTTGTGGGTCATGCAGGCAAGTTTTAGGTATATCCTTGCTTCGAAAGGTAACCAATTAAGAGATTTCAAGTCCGGGGAGATGTGATTGCTTTTCTTGGAACCTGTGATGAGTCTGGCGGCCGCATTCACAGAGGCTCTGAGGGGGGCCAGTCTGTACCTTGGAAGACCGCAAAGTGTTGTGCTGCCATATTCCAGCCGTGAGATGATTAATGCTTGTACTGTGGACTTGAAGTCATCAGGGGGAAGGAAAGGTTTTAGTTTCCTAAGAATGCTCAGTTTGAAGTTCGCTCCTTTGGTAGATGTGCTGATGTGATCCTGCATGTTCAAGTTCCTATCCAACACTATTCCCAGGGATTTCGTAGAGTCTATGATATGTGGTGTGCAGTTGAGAGCGGAAAGATTTTTCATATATTTCTCAATGATGGGGGCTTGCTTGGGCGGGAAAATAAGGAGGAATTCCGATTTGAGGGCGTTCCGTTTGAGATGGTTGAAGGTTAGCCAGTTAAGGGATTTGTGTAAGGTTCCGTTGAGTGTCTTGATATCATCATGCGAGGAGATTTTCATGTACAACTGGGTGTCGTCTGCATACATGTGGTATTGGATGTTAGATGCTTTGAGAATTTCAGTGAGGGGTTCAATGAATAGGTTAAAAAGTGTGGGTGAAAGCGAGGAGCCTTGGGGCACCCCAGGGTGCAAGGACTGGGATGGGAGAGGGATTGATTGGATTTAATTCTCTGTGTTCTGTTATGGAGAAAGGAGGCAACCCATTTTAGTACTGAGCCAGAGAGCCCCATCCTATGCTCTAGAAGGCTCAGGAGATTGTCATGTTTGACCGTATCAAAGGCTGATGAGAGGTCGAGTAGGATTAATAGGCAGGATTTGTTCCGGTCGAGGAGTGTAAGAGCGTCATCAGCTATATGAGTGATGGCTGTTTCGGTGCTGTGGCTCTGACGGAAGTCCGATTGGAATTGATCTAGTAACTGGAATTCCTCAATGTGGTTACATAGTTTTACCTGTACACATTTCTCAATGAGCTTTGCCAGAGTAGGAGTGTTTGTGATTGGTCAGAAGTTATTCAGATCCTCAGGGTCAGCCGTAGGTTTTTTGAGAATGGGGAGAACTAGCCTGGACTTTAGGCCATAAGGGATCTCACCTTGAAGTAGGGAGGCATTAACAATCTTGGTCCAGAGCGGAACTAGAGGCCTTATCATTTCTTTAAAGAAATATGAGGGAAGGGGATCGTTGAAGTGATTTGAGGGTTTCAGGGTAGAGAGAATGTTGAGAATGAATGAGCATTGTTTTTAGGGGTGTGGTAGGTAGGAAGAAGGGACTGGGGAGTTAGGTGGGAGTCTGGTAAGGATGATAACTCGAGCAGGGCAGACCTTAGATCAGATTCAATTTTGTTGGATTTTCCAAGGAAGAAGGCGGCAAAGTCCTTGCAATTAGGTTGGGGACTGGCGGTGATTGGCGATGAGTGGGTGTGTTGTTGGATTGACACTTGATCAGCTCAAACAGCATTTTTGGGGTGATTTCTGGCTTTGTCCAGTTGGCTTCTGAAGAAGGTGCTTTTGCGGTTCTGATGTGTTTGTTGTACAGACTCCTTCTTAATCTCAAATGTTTAAGGAGTTCAGTAGATGGAGAGGATCTCCATGCTCGTTCTGCTAGTCTCAAGTTGCGCCTGTCTGAGTTTAGGCAGTCATTGAACCAAGGTTTGGAGTCTTTGTTGGATTTTCTTTTTAGTTGAAGGGGGCAATTGCATCCAGAACTTTTAGCATGGAGTTGTTGTAATGCTCCGTGAGTTCATGGACGTCTGCCATGAATGTGGGCGGAGGCAGGGACATATTGCTGCTTGATATGAGGTCGTTCATGTTTGCATTTTGCAGCGATCTTTTCCAGTGTTTCAGTTTCTTGGGTTGAAGTCTTTGGGTGTTCTATCGTTCTAGGATGAGGAAGGTGATAAAGTGGTGATCTGACCAGTCACATGGGGCAATCGATTCAATCTGAATGGTGTTGGGTTTGGAGATGATTAGATCGAGGGTCGAGCCAAAGTTGTGTGTTGGGCTGTCGCAGAATTGAGTCAGGTTGAGGTCAAGTAGGAATTTTTTAAGACTGTTCACAGCCAGGTCATTCGGGTCATTCCAATGTAAATTGAAGTCTCCCAGGAAGATCTGGGGGCAATGGAGACCTAGATTGGATGAGATGGTTTCCATGGTTTGTTCGATCAGAAGGAGGTTGTCTCCTGGTGGATGGTAGAAGATGTGTAGGTTGCATAGGGGTCTTTGTTTGCTGATGATGTTGATGCTCAGGTATTCTCAAGATCAGAGCGTGAGGAGGGAGACTGTTTCGCTGAGAGACTGTTATGGTAAATACAGGCGACACCTCCACCCGTACTCTTAGCTCTGTCAACTCTGATAATATTGTGACTAGGAGGTACTAGGATGTCGAGGACAGGACCAGAGGAGACATTAAGCCAAGTTTCGGTGAGAATCAGGAGGTCGAGTTCCTGATCAAGGATGAGGTCAGCGATGTCCGCGGCATGTTTCACAGAAGATCTGCAGTTGAGAAGCATGCATTTCAGGTGAGTTTTGGTGTCAGTGGGAGTAGACTGTGCAATGTGAACTTGCATGAGGTAAGCGGTATTTAATGCATTAGAGTTATGTGTGGGGGTTCTATGCAGGTTTAGTGTAATGGTTTGAATATACTCCGGAATGACTGTCTTATGTCTAGGATCTCTAAAAGGGTATAGCGGCATAGTTTGAATAGGTCTAGATGTGATTGGGATGTCATGTTGAGTGGAGTTGTAAGTTAGAAGAAGGGAGAGAATGTCTGGGTCAGCTAGGTAGTTCTTAAATCTAATGGGTCTGGATGGGGCGTTAGGGTAGGGAGTAGTATTCCAAGACTGGCGGGGGATGTCTGCTTTGGGTCCCTCCTCTTCTCAGAGGGAGGAGTGGGTGTCTTAGGGTAATGGTTGGGCATTTGCAGGCTCGACTGCGGAGCCATGTTGGATGATAAGTCCGAGGCCAGCTCTCAGGTGATGATTATTAGCTTGTGTATGTCAGTTTTGAGTTTTTGGAGCTCCCAGTTGATTTCTTTTAATCTAGAGGCCGCATAGGGCTGAGTATCAGTCATCATGGAGGGGAGGGAGAGGGGCCAGTCCCGGGTGTGGTATTAGCTGAGGAAAATGAGAGAGGACGGTAAGGAGAAGGGACGATCCTGCAAGGAGTGGTCTGTAGGGATTGGCCAGGTGGGAGAGGGGGGGCAGATATTTTGGAGTGGTTAGGAAGCTTGGGAGGCAGAGGGGTTAGGTTCGGGGGGTGTGAGCTGTTCAAGGTGGCAGGAGAAGTCATTAAGTGATGTAGGGGGACTCCTTGAGGGGCCTGAGGAGTGGGCGAAGGGCTAGAATCCCAAGATGCTATGAGAGGGACACTGTTAGTAGGGGAATTGTTTATGCCGGCAATGGGCATGAGAGTGTTGTTCAGGGTCTCAGGTGGAGTAATAGGGTGCTTGGGGTTAAGAATGTAGACTTGGTGGTGCTCCTGAGGAATGGGTGAGGAGTAGAGTCCCTTGGAGTTTTGAGAGGGTCACTGTTGTTAAGGGAGTTCTTAATGACGGAGAAACATTTATCAAAGATTTCTAGGCTACGATTTGTGGCTTGTATGAGGATAATCCCATTATTATAAATGGATATGGTAGCCGTCGCTTTGAAAGCGGGTGAAGTGACTACAGAGAGTCTTAGGCCATGTGGAACTTTCTTAGCAGAGGAGATACTGAGTAGTGAGTGGAACGCCTTTCTCCATTGTGCCCTTCTTTTAGTGTAAAAGATCAGATCATTTGTGATAGCTCCTTTTTTAGGCAGAAATATGGGTCAGAGATTAGGGTTTCTGGGTTAGATTTTAGAAGTCTGTGTTTAAGGGATTTGGCTGCATTTTTAGATAGGTTGGGTGGGTAGTTAATTATGTAGCTATTCTGACCTAGCTTCTCAAGACTGGAGTACGGACTGCTCAGTGCATAAGAGGCCATGGTTTATTAATATGTCGTAGTGTCTAGGTTGAGGAGACTCAGGAGCAGGATAGCAGAGGGTGGGGAGTCTAGCGTGTGTCCATAGTGGCATATGTGGATGTTGGTAGTGTCTAATTAATGGATCTACAGGCGAGAGGAGAATTACAGAGGAACCCCTTACCGGATTGATAATGTGATTCGAGGAGGCAGCCGCAATGATTAGTGAAGTGCTGTGTGAGGAACCCAAGTTGTGGGTGTGGGACAACAAAAGGAGGTTGAAGTAGTATGTTCAGACAATGGAACTTCGCAGTGAGTTAACAGAAAAGCAGGCTCACATGGACAGTAGCATTGCTAGTAGGCTGCAGTGTGTCAGGCCTTTCTAAGATGGCCACACAGTGTGAGCAATGTGAGGAAGGTAGAGAGCAAAAATGTAAGCAGTGTGTAGTGTGTCAGGTCGTTCTCAGATGGCCGCCGCATTGGGAGATTGAGGAGCTGAGGGAAAGTCTAAGATGGCCACAAGATGAGAGAGCACTGTGAGGAAAGTAAGGAGTAGAAAATCTAAGATGGCCACATCGTGAAAGCAATGTGAGGAAAGTAAGGAGCATGAGTCTAAGCAGTGTGCAGTGAGACAGGTAGTTCTAAGATGGCCGCCGCAAAGGGAGACTACGCAGTAGAGGGAAAGATCTAAGATGGCCACAGCATGAGAGCAATATGAGGAAGGAAAGGAGTGGAAACCTAAGCAGAAATCTAAGATGGCCGCGCAAAGTGAGCAAAGTGAGGAAAGTAGAGAGCAAGGTCAGGAATCAATTAAAAGAGTTGGCCTCCCCTGAGGAACACGGCGCCTCTATTTAGATTAAATTAACCTCATAATGTCATATGTCATGAATCATATTCAGGGGTTAGTTGCAGCCGATAGGAGTGTTGAGTCGGGATCGGCTCTCTGGAGGCAGAATTGGTCCGCCCAGCCAAGATCTAGACTCTATAAGACGATGAAGTCAGGAGGTCTTTTGGCCCTCAGTGCGGTTGGGCCTCTTCTAGAGGCGGCGTGGCAGTTCTGATGAGCTGGGCCCACAAGGAACCCATTTTGAGTTGTTTAGTTGCAACGGGCAGGGCGAGGGCACACCCTTACCTTTTCACTGAGTCGGTCAGCAACATGTAGATCGAGGCGGTCGGGCCCCTCCGAGAGGCGGCGAGGTAGCTCAGTTGGACCGGGAATGGCAGGAACCCTCCTAGGGCCGGGCCGGTTGCAGCGGGCGTGGTGAAGGGTCCACCCCCACCTTGACCCGGCGTCGGAACCCGAGCGGGGGTGGAGGACAGAGGATGCGGGACATCCCCGTGAGGTCGGTCGCCTCAACGAGACTGCAGCGGATCTCAGCTGACGGAGCTCTCACAAGTCCGAAGCATCTCCGATGAGAGACAATTCCCGCTAGATCAGCCGATTCAGCAAGATGACGGCAACCAGCCAGCACGCCTCCGCAAGATGAGGAGGGCACCTCCGATGTGAGGCGGTCCCCAGCAGATCGGCAGAAGTCGTCACGCCGAGTGAGGCAGGGCCCAACAACAAAGCCTCGGGTCCGATGGCAGAGGGCAGCGGGCGAGGAAGGCGTCTGGGTTATTACATGAGTGCATAGGTACAGCCTGCATGATTGCAAGACTGCAGGGGTAGTACATAACTAGTGACTGGGTGATCGCATGACTTCAGGGGTAATATCTGGGGGATAACTGGAGTACATAGGAAGTGAGTGGGTGATAAGTCCATGAGTACTGCTTGGGTGATTACAGAAGTACTAAGGCACTGCCTGCGTGATTACAGGAGTGCAAGCGTATTGCCTGGGTGATTTTATAAGTGCATGAGTACTGGCTGAGTGATTACATAAGTACAAGAGTAGTGCCTGCGTGATTGAAAGAGTGCAAGGATAGTGCCTGGGTGATTGAAGCACTGTATAGCTAATGCATTGGTGATTGCATGAGTACAGGGGTAACGTCTGGGGGATTAAAGGAGTACATAGGTAACGCCTGGGTGATTGCATGACTACAGGGGTAATATTTGGGGATTTACATGACTACATAGAAAGTGACTGGGTGATTTTATAAGTGCATGGGTACTGCTTGGGTGATTGCAAGACTACTGAGGTAACGCCTGGGTGAATAAATGAGTGTAAAGGTAGTGCCTGGGTGATTTCATAACAGCATGACTACTGGCTGAGTGATTACATAAGTACAAGGGCAGTGCCTCTGTGATTGAAAGAGTGCAACGTTAGTGCCTGAGTTATTATATAAGTGCATGAGTAATGGCTACATGATTCAAAGAGTGCATGGGTAATACCTTGGTGATTGCTTGAGTGCATAGGTAGTGCCTGGATGTTTGCATGAGTGCAGGAGGGATGCCTGAGTGATTACAGCAGTGCATATGTAGTGCCTGGATCATTGGAAGACTGCATGGGTAGTACTTGGGTGTTTTTAAAACTACATGAGTGTTCGGCCTAGCCAAATATAAAGCAGCAGACTATTACATGACTCAACTATAAGTCTCTCCATATTGTTAAAAGCTTGCATACATATGTCTCTACATTTTCAAATCATCATCATATCTAAAAGAAATATATACACAATATTTCTGGAATATAGTGAAACCTAGAAACTGAGACATGTAATAGATCTGCCTGAGTGATTGCATAACTCCATGCGTAGTGCTTGGGTGATTGTATGACTCCAAAGGTAGTCGCTGGGTAATTGCAGGAGAAGATGGATAGTGACTGGCTAATTGCATGAGTGCACACATAGAGGTTGAGTGCATGGATAAGTGTATAAATAGCACCTGAAGGCATAGATGAGTCATTGAGTAGTGCCTATCTGAATAGTAGGGCCTGGGTGATTCTATGACTGCAACCGTAGTGTGTGGGTTATTACATGAGTGCATAGGTAGGCAATGCATGATTCTATGACTGCAGGGGTAGTACATAACTAGTGCCTGGGTGATTCCATGACTACAGGGGTAATATCTGGGGGATTACTGGAGTACATAGTAAGTGAGTGGGTGATTTTATAACTGCATAAGTACTGCTTGGGTGATTGCAGGAGTACTGAGGGAATGCCTGAGTGATTGGACGAGTGCAAAGATAGTGCCTGGGTGTTGGTGCATGGGCACTGGGTAAGTGATTGGAGGAGTGCATAGTTCCTGAGAGGGTGATTGGAGGAGTGCAAAGGTATTGCCTGGGTGATTGAACCAGTGAATAGCTAATGCATATGTGATTGCATGAGTGCAGAGGTAATGTCTGGAGAATTAGAGGAGTACATAGGTAATGTCTGGGAGATTGCATGAGTTAAGGAATAATATCTGGGGGATTATTAACCCTGGTCAGAGTTCGCGGAGTTGCACTACACGGAGCTACGCGAAGTGCAAAAAAACTCTGTCGCACTACGCGGAGCTCCGCGGGTGGCGGAGTACGATAGAAAAATGCCGTTCGCGGTGATTGCACAGTGCCGGATGCTTGTCCGCACTGTGCAAACATTGCGAACAGCACCATGCACAGCGCAAGCTTACCTTTTCTGCCGCTCAATTAGATTTTTACTCGAGGGGCAGCTTTCTCAACGCGAAAGGGCAGTTTCTCAACGCGAGCGGTCGCGAGCATACGCGACCACTCGCAATGAGAAACCTGACCCCCGCGTTGAGAAATCTCACCGGGAGGTTTATTTTCCTCGCTCGCGCTCGCCAACTTGACGTTGGTGAACGCGAGCGAGGAAAAAAACTCCACTCCGATGCGCGAAGCAGAGTTTTTCGGAACTCCGCGAGCTCCGCGTAACGCAGAGTGCGGGAAACTCCGCAAACTCTGCGAGCGGCGCGGAATTCACCGCCCAGGCCTAGGGATTATAAGAGTACATAGGAAGTGCCTGGGTGAATTTATATGTGCATCGATACTGCCTAGGTGATTAGGGTACTATTGTGGTAGTGCCTCAGTGATTGGAGGAGTGTAAAGGTAGTGCCTGCGTGATTTTATAAGTGCATGGGCACTGGCTAAGTGATTGGAGGAGTGCATAGATCCTGAAAAGGTAATTGGAGGAGTGCAAGGGTATTGCCTGGGTGATTGAACCAGTGTATAGCTAATGCATTGGTGATTGCATGAATTCAGAGGTAATATCTGGGGGACTACAGGAGTACATAGAGATGTACCTGGGTGATTTTATAAGTGCTTCGGTACTGCCTGGGTGATTGGAGTAATACTGTGGTAGTGCCTCAGTGAATGGAAGAGTGTAAAGGTAGTGCCTGTGTGATTTTATAAGTGCATAGGCATTGGCTAAGTGATTGGAGGAGTGCATAGATCCTGACAGGGTGATTGGAGGAGTGCAAGGGTAGTGCCTGCGTGATTAAACCAGTGTATAGCTAACGCATTGGTGATTACATGATTGCAGGAGTTATGTCTGGGGGATTAGAGGAGTACCTAGGTAATGCCTGGTGATTCCATGATTGCAGGGGTAATATCTGGGAGATTACAGGAGTACATAGCTAGTGCCTGGGTGATTTTATAAGTGCATGTGTACTGCCTAGGTGATTGGAGTAGTACTGAGGTAGTGCCTGAGTGATTGGATGAGTGCAACATCCTGAGTAGTAGCAGAATACTGAAACTGCAGCACAAAAGTCAGGACTATGACATGGTGTACACTTTTGTACTGCAGCTTCACAATTCTGTAACTACTCAGGGTGTTGGGCGTACCCAAAATAAAGCATAAAAGCTACACATGAGTCTGTTATAAATCTCACCATATTCCTGAAACTATAGATGAATATATGTCTACCTTTTGAAATCATCATCATATATAACAGAAATAAACAAATAGACTGAACTTTACATTTCAAAGATACACCTACATTTCTGCAGTGTATTTCAAGTGTACCTTTCCCCAGACTCATAGAAAGTAGCCTAATCAGTAATCCCTTCTGCCAACATGTCTTAAAACTCACTTTTGTTCTACAGCTTCACCATTCTACAAATATTGGGCCTAGTCAAACATAAAGCAGCAACCAATCACGTCTCTACCATACCTCTAACCATATTCCTAAAAGCATGCATGCTTCTATCTATACCTATTGCCAAAAGCATTACACATATTAGAATACATGTGCAAGTAGAAACATAACCACACTCACAAGACCATCAAGGCCTTAAAACTTGACAGAGTGCACTTAACATTTCAAACACACCTAGATTTCAAGTGAACTTTTACACAGACTCTTATAAAGTACCATAATCAATAATTCCTCTCCCAACATATCTTAAACATCACTTTTCTACTACTACTGCTTCACTATTCTAGTACTAATCAGGTATTGAGCATAGCTAACAGCAAAGCAACCCTTCACTTATCTTTGATGAAAGTCTCCCCATATTTCTAAAAGCATGTATGCATATGTCTGTACCTTTTGCTAGCAGCATCATATATAAAAGTAATATACAGATAAATGTATACCTGTGTTTTATACATCAATCATCTTCAGACGCATAACACATACCATAATATATGTGCAAGTAGAAACATATCTCAGTCACAACACCATCCACAGCTCAAAACTTCACAGACTACACTCCAATTTTCAAACAGACACTGAAAATGTTGCGGTATATATGAAATATACCTTTCCACACATCATACAAATTACTCTAATGAATAACATCTCTACAAAGATATCTCAACCCTCACTTTTGTGCTGCTGCTTTACCATTCTACAACTACTTATAATGTTACACCTACCCAAATACAAAGCACATATTACTATACAAAATCTATTTCAAACAACATTTAACTACAATAAAACAAACTACAATACACATCTCTACATTTAATAATATATTTCAAACATCACAGTTCATCAATAATTTTTAAAGATTAAAAATAAAGTTAATACATAATACACCTCACAAATTTATAACTCACCTTTCAAATTGATTTGTAGAATATAAAATATCACAAACTCATAAAAGATTTTCTTATGCACACAATCAATGTAATGCACCACTCTCAACAAGGTAAAACCAGTAATGGCAAACTTTCCCTCTCTTCCTCTACACAAATAAATGTAAGTAACAAATCACATTGCTTCCTACATAATTTCAAACTGTAAAACACATTTCTATTGGTTAGACATTTTAACCCTTACCAACTGACTTCTAAAAGTGCCCAACTGGTTCTGGAATTTTTTGGAGTCGCGACTCAACCGTGCACCAACGCGATGGAGCCGCGAATTCATACGGTAGTTCAAAAATATATTACAAATAAAAATACCACTATTTTTTAACAACACACCACTTCTAAAGATAGTACTGACTTGGGAAATTATACTTTAATAACATATCACTGATATATAAATAACAATTTCACATTTTAAGTCCACAGTTAAGTTTCAACTCTTCCACCATTCTGCTTAATGCCAGTTTCCATAGTAACAGTTCATGGAACATTCAACTGAACAAACAGGTCACAAGTTCACCATATTTTCAAGTTCAGCACACAAGGTTACAAATGCAACCAGCAGGTGTGGTTGACGTTTGCAAAATATGAGCTTATCCTATCTACTGTACCTTTCAAACATTTTCTACTAACCAATAACGAACATGCTTTTTAAAGAAAGTAACATGCATCCTATTTTTGAGTGTACAATGTTCTTAAACAGCCAATCAATTCTCTACTTTTTAAAAAACAACATCTTGTCCACCATTTTAGATACCTCTCATTCTACCAATTGACTACCTCAGCTACAGACATCTTTTCATTACTTCCAGACATCCCTTCAAGATGCTTACAGTATGGATTGTTGGACACAGCTATGTTTTCTGGTGCAAAAGGTATGCTGAACGCAGAGGTATTGACAAAGAGCTAGCTTTGCAAAATGTGGATATTAAATGGATTGCACAGAGAGGATTATAGTGGCACCAATTGATGCCTTTGGTTAAAACCTTTCTGCATCTCCAACCCCCTGACCTCATGATTGTGCACTGTGGTGGCAATGACCTAGGCACATTGACTGGGGTAGGTCTGGAAATGCTAATGAAGGACACCTTTGCACAATTGATGTTGCTTTTACCTCACACTGTCTTTGTATACTCTAATATATGCCAAAGACAGAATGGAAGTGGTCAAATCAATTCTGTCCACAGATTGAGAAAGCTAGAAAAAATGTCAATAAAGCTGTTTCTGCTTATCTCAGAGACCATAGGATGAGCTCCATCTATAACAACAATCTATGTCTTGATATGGATGACATCTACAGAAGTGATGGAGTACACTTCACAGATCAAGGAAACAGAGTTTTTCTCAACAACCTAAAGCTGTGCATCTGCACTTACATGTAGCTACAACAAACTCATAATGAAAACAAGGGCTCTTTTTAGAGCCACCCTATAACATAATAGTGAATATAATTTTTTTTTTACACATACATATTTTTTTTATTTTTTTGTGGATTTGCGCACCCGATGCAAATCTGCAAAAGCATGAATTCAATGTACAACAACACAATACACTTTTCAAGTTTATTCATTTTTAATTTTGTATATTTTTAACAACTCTATCAATTGTGATCTTGTCATTAACTTCAATCACAGTAACTCTTTAAAACAACTTCACAAATACAACACTACCTTCTACCTTCTACGGAGGTAAGTACATAAATAAATAAATAAAACAAATTACATTGCGCGCGCTGCAACGCCAAATGACGATGCGGCGCGTGCAATGTAATTTGTTTTTGTTATTTATTTATGTACTTACCTCCGTTCAGCCGTATGCCAGAGTTTACTACCCCCGCCCCGCAGCACTCCCTCCAGGAGCCGCGACTGGTTCTTGAGTGTGTCCATGGAAGTGAACGCTTAGTTATGCTGTTAATAATAAATCTACATTAAGTCAAGGTTAAAATGCTAAATCACAATAAACTTTTTTGCAGAGCTGTTAATTACAGGAGATTTATAATCAACAAGTCTTGTGAGATGTGTTCAATGCCTTTGATGCCCAACAAAGGGAATTTGTCTATTATAGCACAAAAACAATGACCTCTAATATTTTAGCTCAGTAGTTCTTGAACTTTTGACTTCTGTGGAACCCCACTGAATCATTATTGAAATCTGAGGATCCCCACTGAGTCATAATTGGAATCAGGTGACCCTGGCTGAAGCAATTTTGATTACTTGAATCACAAACCAAAACGCAAAATTACAGAAGCAAGCATTCATCAAACAAATTCACAAATGATTAAATATTTTATTTAACTCACAAGCAAATATAAAAAATACACATTTTATTTTAATGGAAAGATTGGAGCTTTTCTAAATTCAGTTGAGGTCGCCCATCAGCCACACTATATGCTGTTTGATGCACTTTCACTGATCCCGTGAATCAATCGGAGGACTAACAGTTTTGCTAATAAAAGAAAAGCTAAAAGAGCAAAAATTCACTTGCAGTGAATGAGCCTGCTTTGTTCTTGCCACAATTCTAATATTTAATGTTTACAGACCAATGCTGCTTTGTTTGTGTGAATTTTGAAATGCAGATCATATCCAAGCTTAATTTACAGGAAGACTAAATGCTAACATCAGCTTAAATATGCCTAAATGTCACCGGAAATTTGCATTAGTTATTTACTTTTGAGGTTATTTTCCCATGTTGATGTGGTTCAAATTATGTAAGCAATATTTTTAGATGAAGAAACCTTTATTATTGCTTTGCTCTGCTGTATTTATATAGGAGGGAGGCGAATTGAATATAAATGAAACTGAAAGACATGGCAACAGATGACCTTTTGTTTAATCCGATTTTATTCGTCTGTTGCTTTGCTAATTGTAATTGACTTTATGGTAGGCATGATCAGAGCAAAAGCATTTACCTTTTTTGATTTGTGTCACGAATAAATCAAAGATCTGTGCTTTTGTACTACTGTCATGGTGCCTTATTGCTGCTGTTTACTTCTGTACATTTGTGCAATGATTTTACATTCGAAACATAACATATACTTGCTAATCTTTGTTCAAATATGAAAATAAAGTCAAATGAACACGTTTGGTGCAGTGTGAAATAGTAGCTTAACATTATTTCGGGTCAGTTTACGTTACTGTCTGACAAATAGTGGTAGTTAACTCTCCACTTTTGTTTAGAAAGTGTAGGTGTATAGATCAGGTGGGAAATCTCACATTATTGTTTCTTCGGCATAAGGATAGTTTTAGAGCAGATTAATAAGCAACAGGAATATGGTAATGAGATCATATAATCGCTCTTACTGGATGATATTTTACATGGAAATTAATATAATGTTCATATTTGAGCACAGTGGACTAGCTTTATCTTATAATCACAATAATTATGATTTTCTCAAAGTGTTTTGCGAATGCTCAAAGAGGAATTTGCACACATAAAAATGTCCCAGATTTGCAAACATGTACAATGCATCATTGTGCATTTTGCCCAACTAAGCAAAATAAATACTTAAGTTGTTATGCAACTGATACAGTGTTACGCTTTAATTAAAACATTGTGGGGAAGATTTACAAGAAACTGATGCATCACTGCGTTATAGCAGAGATGCGTCAGTTTACTTGCTTCACTCAAAAACCCCTTGCACCACCATGGATGCGTCTCATTTACAATGCGGCGCACCGTGGCGCAAGTATTGACATATGCATCACGCATCTGTTGGCGTAAAGGTAACTCACTGCTGGAGTCGTGTCGCAAGCAGAACGCAACTCTAGCAATGCTCAGGAATGCCTATACTTATTGTGCTGCATCACTCCAAGCAGGCGTAAGGTTTTGACGCAGTGGCGTCGTACAAGTGGCGCAGTGAAATCTTGTAGATTTCACTGCGTCACTTTTACGAGGCTTTCTTGCGTCGTACCGCCCACCCTGCATACATGATACCTGACACAGGTATAATGTGGCACAGGGTTTTACAATGTGACACATCTCACTAGATGCGTCACGTTGTAAATGTGTCGCAACATGGCGCATTGTTTACGCTGCCGCTGCGTCACAAAAGTGACGCAACAGCGGCGTAAAAATGTCGCAAGGGGCTTGTAAATCTGCACCTGTATTTTGGCCAGATATAGCTTTATACAAGCATTAGAAAAGTAACCGTTTTTTTACGGTGTGCTGTTGGCTTTGCTAACACTTGTTTGTGAACTGCAGAGCAAGAACAAATAGACAAAGGCATCTGAAAAATGAACGCTGTAGAAAGGAAAACAATCATGTTTTCCCTTTAGCGCCCATTTTTCAGATGCTTTTAGTCAATGCTCTCTTCCCAGTGCTATTGGGCCGCTCCCTGACTGTAAAATGGTCCCTCGTGAAGTACAATGGAGGCTCCAGGATACAACCAAAATGGGCAACATAAAAGCGCAGAGAATGAAATGCTTCTGTGGGTTGAGGCAAGGTGTTATTGCCAATGTCTTAAACTAACGGCTGAAAGTCCCAGAGAAAAAACAAACAAACAAATGGCTGAAGGAGACTGACTCAAAGCCCTATAAAGTTTATATAGAATGCAAAATGTTTGCCATGAATGGTGCGAGTGGCACGCACATAAAAAATAAAAATAAAGCTGTTTTTTAGAGTGAAAAATGCACAAACACAAATTAGCAGCAATCCAAATGCATTATTGGGAATATTTTGCAGGTTTCGAAACATACAGTAGTGGGCATTGGGAAATTATCACAAATACTGTGGCAGTGGGGATGAATGAGAAGCAGACAAAGAACAATAAACTCGCATAATGTACCAAAGGGTATGGTTTTTATACGGCCAAGAATAAAAGCAGGATTAGCTTTTCAACTACAGTTATATATTTCTGACTGCCTGAACATGAAACTCCTTTCAGAGGCCTGTGTCTGGAAAAATCTTACCATAGAAGCATGGAAACAACATGAGTGAATAGAAAGCGACCCGCTGTTTTTCGTGACATATATGATTTTGTGCTATTTTTCGTAGGACAAAGGGTGTCCTTGCATCCAAAGATGGACGGAAGGACTCTTTACACGCTAAAGAAAACAGCACGAAATAGCCAATCTGCAGTTATTTTGTGCACTTTTTCTGGAAGTTTGCATAATTTCCACAAAGGAAAATACACACATTTCTATCGGGCCTAGATAAAAGGCCTCGTCCAGTATTATGGTGTGACTTTCGGTCAGTAGCGGCCCGTGGTGGGAGTGCTGCCGGGCGGTGACGTGGGGCGGGGGAGGGGCAGGGTGGTGGGTAGTAAAGTACGGAATACGACCGAATAGAGGTAAGTAAACATATAAATAAATAAAACGAATTTCGTTGCCCGCGCTGCATTGCCAAATGCGATGCAGCGCGCGCAACGAAATTTGTTTTATTTATTTATATGTTTACTTACCTCTATTCGGCCGTATTCCGTACTTTACTACCTCCCACCCTGCCCCTCCCCCACCCCACGTCACCGCCCGGCAGCACTCCCACCACGGGCCGCTACTGCTTTCGGTGTGTCCACTTCCTGCTAGGTGGTGTTCATCATGGTGGCAGAGCATATGTAGAAATCGACCTGGTATAACGTAAGTCTCCCGATGATGGTGTGGCAATTGTGATTCTTCTGCAATATTCAAAATGATTTTTTAGCCTTGGAAGAGAAGTGAAAGCACATCTTCAGAGCAACAACAGTCATCCTACTTACAGACTTGCAGAGGGAGTCGAAGTGAGCAACCATAATGTTTACGGCATGGACAAAGAAAGGCACATCATGTATGTTCCCTATGGGTAATATCACAATAGTAATTATATTTTCTCCAACATGTCAATGCTATTGTGGCACTTATCTTCACTCTCTTGCAGGAATAACATTGCTAGGGGATAAAAACTTCAGGCTGAAATTAAGATAATCTTGTTGCCAATGCCCTTTGCAGTTGTTAGACCTGTCAGACTTAGGGTTGTCTTTCCCCAAATGTTTTGCCTACTGTCACCAATTTTTGCTGGACTTTTGCTTTTGTTGGCCTTAGTACTCTGTGCACTTTACCACTGATAACCAGTGCTAAAGTGCTAGTGCTCACTCCCCTAAACATGGTTTGATTGCCATACACCTACTTGGCATATTTAACTTACTTATAAGTCCCATGTAGAGTCCCATACCATATACCCAGGGCTGTAAATTAAATGCTACCATTTCTTTTTACCATTGTGCCTGCAGCACTTATTGTGCCACCCACTTCAGAAGCACATTAAAACATGTTCCAAGCCTGTCACTGCAGCCTGAGTGCAGTTTTAATCTGCCATGTCGACTGAGCATTTCAACCCCCTTGCAAAGCCTTAAAGTCCTCTTTTATTACACATGTCAGCCCCTAAGGTAGGCCCTACGTAGCCCATATGGCAGGGTGCTGTGTAATTAAAAGGTTGCTCATTTAACTTTTAAGTTTTACATGTCCTGGTAGTGAAAAACTCCCAAATTCGTTTTTCACTTTTTACCCCTCCCATAGGATAACATTAGGGATTCAGGAAATCCCATGGACTTCAAAGAACCTTTACAGAAGCTTCTCTCACCTTCTAGAAGAAGGGCACAAAAAGAGGTCCTTCACACCACCACTTCGGTACACTTCTGGAACAGTGGATACTTTGCCAGGAAGAAGGGCCGCACTGCTGCTGAAAGGACTGCCACTCTGCTGGACTGCTGCTCTAAAGGAACTGCTGCCCTGGGGCCGTATTACCAGAGTGCATTGGGGCGCAATGGGCATTTGCGCCTGCGACCCGGGGCACTTTGGTATTACAGAATGTGCTGCAGATGCCTGTGAGTCCCCTTTTATAATATCGAAGCGCTGGCACACATAAAGCACCAGCGCTATCATCAGCGCGCATTCCCTAATTTTCATGAGAGTGTGGCCTCGTGCAATTGAGGGAATCCTTTTGCCTCTGCACCCATGCCGTATGACAGTGTGCCCCCTGATAATACCCCACTGGAGGGGAAAGGGGATCCCATGGACCTCCCAGACATCCCTTTGCAGGCATGTGCAGTCACTCATTGCACCCGCCTGCAAGGGGATCTCTAATCTCTCTTCAAAGTGCAGGCAGGTTGCCACCTGCACTGTGAAACATGGAGCAGCTTCAAAGCAGCTGCACTGTTTTCACCTGGATGCATTGCCCCCAGACTCTATTTTTCTAAATTATTTGCAATTTTTCTTGTGCTGTGATTTCACTTTATTTCTGTTTGTGTGCTGCATAAATACTTTACACATTGCCAGTAAGTTAAGACTGACTACTTTTTGTGCAAAGCTACACATGGTTAAGCACAGGGTTATTTTGGCAATTTTTTATGATTCATCCTGCAAGGGATCATGGCTGTTGCTTGACTAGGGTTCACACCCCAGTCAGCCAACAACCCAATTTCTCACAGCAGTAGAATAAACAAATATTCACATTTGCATTTGTATAGAGCTTACTACCCCTGACGAGGCATTGAAATGCTTTACGCCAGGCGGCACTCTGCTCTTGAATCCCAAGGTTAGTGGTTAATCCAGTGGTTAACAGTTCTTGTTGGTTATTGCAATTAGCCTTCCACAAGGAAACCATTCCATCCATTTATTCCACATTCATTGTGTGGATTGTAGTAGTTAATGGTTAGGTGTAATCATTAGTGGAGGTATGTGAGTTAATGCAGATGGTTGGTGGGATTAATAGATGAGCTAGAAAAATGTAAGTATTGTTAGGTTGCAGGGGTATGACTTTAAAAGAGGGAGAGGTTGTGAGCTTTGAAATGGGGGTGTAGATAATTTGCAGAAATACAATTATAGAGACTAATGCACACATGCATGTTGCTTAAGAGTAGATTGTGCTCAGAGAGAAGAGACATGCAGAAGATGGAAAGGAAAGAGAGATTGATCTGAAAGAAAAAAGTCGACAATCAGGCGTTTTAAGTCAAGGTCAGTTTTCAATGCATGTTTTTTTAGGAATATCGCAGAGGCTATTTGAGATAGCATGCAATATGATGATGCAAAACTGGAGAAAGAACATTATATATATGTGAGATAATGCTAGATTAGGTACGTCTGATAGACACTGGATTCAAGTGAACAGTCTTTCCATTGCTAGGCTACTGCTAGACCGCTTCAACAAGGAGAGTTGATCTGCTCAGGGGTTGAGAGTGTACAGTTATGTCTGGTCACATATATATGAAAATATTAAGAGTTTTAGATTGCGCTCAAAGGAAGTAGCAACCTTACACTCATATCAACATGAGATAGTTTAGAGGGCAACTAATGCAACATGAAAAAAGAGATTCTACAAATGCTGGAATAGATGTTTTATAATGCTCACCCTTAAAGTTTTGGCCACTGTGTTAATTAGAATATAATAAGCAGTCATATGTTGGTGAGAAAATATTTTATTTATTTCAAAATTGTGTCAAAATCATCAAACATAGACACTCCAGCCAACGCGTTTCTTTCCCATACTGGGAACTTCATCAGGGCACATGAAAAAGTCAAAAACTGCTGGTAGGTATCACCTCTCACTTGTCAATATTCTCGTTCCGTTATCTTAATTGAGGTGGATTCTCCCCAGACAAGTATACGTCTTAGAATATACCTAATTGGCCATTGCCCAATTGTAATAGTCTAGGTAGATGTGGCGTGTTGTAAGATGAGACCAACCGACCGTGTGCAAATACGCAGACTGAATCTCAAAATGCGTCGGTTTCCAGATTAATCAATTTAGCTCAGTCCCGTGTATTGCACTGGGATTCCGCACAGTGATAACAGGTATGATAACTCCTTAGTGTAGAACGGGTGTTTCTCCCTCTTCGTGTACAATACACGGGACTGAGCTAAATTGATTCATTGTGCCCTGATGAAGTTCCCAGTATGGGAAAGAAACGCGTTGGCTGGAGTGTCTATGTTTGATGATTTTGACACAATTTTGAAATAAATAAAATATTTTCTCACCAACATATGACTATTGGACTTTATGAGCTGCGCACCCCTTTTGGACACAAAAACGATTTTTTGATCTGGAGCACAGTGACGTCACGCAGCGGCTGGCGTTGGGGCTGTTTTGCCCGGTTAACTCACTTATTGGAACTGGCGTGAGGTGCGGAACGAGTGGTCCGCCGTTGCTCAACTGGACTAGCAGAATATAATAAGCATTTGCAATGCAATAGGTCTCGCATTGACGCGAGTTTAAGCTATTGGCATTGTAAATAACAATGCCTTTTATTTATGTTTTAAAAACGGAAAGAAAAATAAAAGGCATTGTCATTTGCAATGTCAATAGCTCAAACTCACGTAAATGTGAGACCTATTGCATTGCAAATGCTTGTTCTGCTGCTTGTGGCTGCTCTGTACGCTCACCAACCCGTCACAAATAAATATGCTCTATTCCGGAAAATGTATTATCTTAGTGACGCACGCTGTTACACTGCTCCATATTTATAACTTCACCCCTTAATAACTTTAACAAGAACGAGACCTATTTCTTTAGCCAACTAGCCGAGATTGTCGATTTTATATTCTACAAAGCCACCAAATGCGTTGGGCTCCTTGTCTCGACACAACCTCGCGTCTAATATTCATAAAAATAATTAGCAATCTGCAAATAATAATAGTGAACGTTGCCGACTTAGTGACTCTTCATGAAAAAGAAAAACGTGGAAATAAAAAAGCTGAGCCAATTCCCCAACGTTGGGCCTCTGGCTGGTTCAGCTATCACACCACCATATAATTCCAACCAGGTGTCGAATAGCAAGGAAGGCGGGTTTCAGGGGGGCCTGGAGGAGGGGATCAGAAAGTTAAAGGCAGACAAAGAAACACTAGTCAGTCACCTCTTTCTTGTCTGACTTTTAGAGCTGTGCACCCATTTCATCAACATTTCGCGAGTTCTTAGATGAAAATAAGTGCTCCTTTTTATCGCAACAACCGTACCCCAAAAATTATGTAGTAGGAGCAGAAACCCCTTAAATTTTGATGATGAGAATAGAACATTAATTCGTGCCGTGAGTTATTTTGCCGGTGGGGGGAGGGGATCACCCACAATTAGTTGCTACGGACCAGCTAACCCTACAAAGCTATCTCTTTTTTGGGAGAGTTTTATGTAGCGCAAACTTGACCCGAAGGTACTGGAGCACTTTATATGAGCACCAGTTACGTTACACAAGGACAGATTCATTTTTGGGAGGGTAGGCACGGGGAGATTAAGTGATTTGCCCAAAAATCCCAGGAGGTTTTCGCTGCCATCAAGACTCGAACCCAGATCCACAGCTCCAAAATCGACAGACCAGTGTAAGTAGTCCAAATATCGACAGAGGACGAACTAATTATCATATGAGAGATCTATCTAAACTGAACTATAACTTACCTCCAGCTTACACAGATTAGTGCGTAATGCGCGTTCACCACCTGAGCTACCTTACCACGACTGGAAGTTGTAGCCTCCTGGTAAAATATTGTTCGCAGCAACAAAGGCATAACTCCTCTGAGCCAATCCGTTTGCACCGGAATACAAGGCGCGGGCTAAACAGATATCTGTAGTAGGCACATTAACCCGCAAAGTAATTTACAGAGAGGAACCTCATGCGGGCGCATTCACCCCGAGAGCTCCACAGTTCAGAAGAAAAAAATAACGGTAGGAGATATCGCCGCGTAAAACCCGGGTGCCCCAGAGTGAACTATTTACAGGAGTGACAAAAGAATATGAGGGGCTCAGGGCGAACAACGTCACGGGGGCCTTGGTTTTGGAACTCCCGGACCTCGTGAGCTTGTACCGCTCCGGCGGCCACTCGAGGCGCTCGGACTGCGGTCTCCGAGTCTTGCTTCACATCGCGGGCCGAGAACTGCCACTTCCTTTTTCCTCCAAAAACAAGAAACAGCGCGGGCCTGTGTCATGTGCTTTCTGGGAATATGTAAGGGTGCGGGAGAGTCCGAGGTTAGGAAAACATTAAAAAACAAGCTGTCGCCATTAGGCGAACAGCCGCTTGTTTATATTTGCATCGCGATTTCACTTTAAGTGAAAACGCGATGCAAATATAAACAAGAGGCCGCCCTTGCCAAAGGTGACTGAAACAAGCTGTTGCCATTACGCAAATGAAAACAAATAGTGCTTACCCCTTAGTTAAAGGAGAATGTATAACGCTGCAAGTAAAAAATCTAGTCAGGATGGGCCGTCCAAGAAGGAGATAGGGCGGTAACAAAAAAGCCTCATTCTCAATCACGACCCAGCGTTTAGCATAAACGGTGACGCCAGCCAATCAAAATCATGGGCGGGGCTTCAACTCCACTTCAGAAATCTTATCGATTACAAGACGCCTCGCAGAGCGAGGAGCGCATGCGTGCTCCAAAGCTAGGCGAGACCTAAAAACGGGATCAATTATGAATGCCCTTGGTTTAGCATGGCACAGGATGGGGTGAGGACAGCTTCCTCAGACAGTGGAAGCTTATTGCCTGCATTCCTGTAGCTTGAGGGTGGAGACCAGATCCTGAAGTGAGGAAGAAAGGAAATAGGTCTTTCCTTAGAAGATACTGGGTACAATTACAAGAAGAATGTGCAAGAAACACATATTAACAAATCAAAGCATATGTTATAAGGAACGCATGAGCAATTTTTTCTCGCTTACTATGTAGTAATACACTCAATAATAAAAAATGAACCATATTTAAAAACAATTAGTCAGGGAATAATCTCCATTAAAATTGAAAAATATACAATCAAGGCATTTCTTTTTTGTTTTACTAGTCTCTCTAAAGGAAGTAAGCAGCATTTAAATGACAAGAATAGATAGTTAACTGTGGACTGCAGATATAAACAAGTCCCCTGAATGTGTCTTTTCCTTGTTACTCTGGAAAATAGGCTTTAACCACTCCAGGATGTATACACATGTAGAACACTCTGTAAAAAAGTCCTTCTGCTTCCTGTTCAACCATGTCAGTTCCAGGGAAGGTGGAATGTGGTTCAGGCCAGCATTAATGAGATGTGGTGCCTATGTTTTAAAGAGAAGCCTTTCACATGATAACAACTTAATTGACAGATTATTGTTAGAAATCCTTGTGTGCAACACCCTCCACCCTCGAAGGTGTAATTTAACAGGAAGCTGAATTACTAGGTCTGGTAGTCCTATGATTTACTTCAAAGGGAAAATCCCAGTCAAAGACCTGGATAAAAACAGCAACTAGATTTAGCCTACGCCAACCTATGAATGGAGGAGATTAAAAGAATGTTTAAGCTAAAAAACATCTACTGTGGCTTATAGTTCTGGACGATTTACCCAAAATGATGAACTTCTTGACTGCAATAGAAACCAAAGATAAAGGAAGATATTTCTCCTTATTAACATTTAATAAGCTACCCACTATAGAGTTTAAGACAAGAAGAAACAAGAACATATCCAGAATCTACGCATACAAGTTCATAACAAACTGAATTCATGCCACAACTATTGCTGATCTGCATGTAGCAGAAGCTATTAAGAGCAATGTGCATAGGTAAAATCTCAAAGGTAGCGTCAATCCAGAAGTACCATATTTTCTATTATTCGAACTGTATGCCAAGGTTTCAAATGAATGTGCATTTTTCTTTAAGAAACAATTAATTGAAAAGAAGAAGCTAGAATCTTTATTTGATTATTTAAAATAATCATATAAGCACAGTAATACAACTTAAAATATATAAAAGCTATATCAAAAGATACAAATACACAGTTATGAGACAGCCGAGCACATTGCAAGGACTTGTCAAGAAAGCAACAGAAACAGATTTAAAAAAGCAGGGATTTCGATTTCTTAATGCTGTCTTTCAGAAGCTCTCTACAGTTTTACAAACAGTTGGTGAACCCAACATCTTTAAGAAGAAATAACAAAGCCCTTACCTTTAAGCACAGGTATCAATAATCATCTGCTAAAATGTTTATAAAAAGTGCGAAAAAAGACAAAGTGCAAAAGTGTTTGAGGGGAGGATTCGTCACCTGAAAATAATAAAATCACTGCAGGGTCATATTGATTTAAAGGAAAATATAAAAAGCGTTGAATGGAACCTAAGCAAAATCTGGTAAGCAGAGATTCATATATGGCTCAATACTCAGGGGCCTATTATGATGGTGGTCTTAAAGCCTCTGACCTTCGGTTGGAGGCTTTCCGACAGCCATCGTCGGTTTCAATTCCGACCAGCTTATTATGAATCAGCCGGTCAGAATTGAAACCGGCCAGTCATTCCAGCTGGATTCCGATGGGCTCAAGGAGCCCACCACCAGTCGGAGGCCGGCCCGTAATCCCAAAAGGCGGTCTTTCCGCCCTCGGGATTACGATGCACGATTTCCGGCAGGGTTGCCATGCCGGCCTTTCTGGAAACTCTGTCGGAAATCGTGTTTGGGTGCCCCCAGCAGGGCCCCCTTGTGTGTGTGCAGCCTCCGGTTGGGGGCCGAGGGGGCACCTATGGTGCTCTCTGTTAATCCCTGCACCCCGTGACAGGCACCTTGAGGTGCCTGCCACGGGGTGCAGGGATTAACACCACCTCCAATTTCCCTATGGGAGCATGTACTAAGGCTGGTTTATGGCCGTAACACATGCTCCCATAGGGAAATGATGGAATGCGACCGAACAGTGTTCGGTCTCAGCTAAATTAGGCGGTCGAAACTGCCGACCAGAGGTTGGTTGGTTTGTTTACGAGACAGTGTCGGGCAGAAGCAATTCCGCATGACATTGTAATCGGCCCCTCAGTGTCATTTGAATTAATGCATATTCCAGTAAATGGCTTCTTCAACTCCTCCCTTCTCTAGAAAATGCAGTGTAGGCAATTCACTTCTCCCTAGCCGATGGCTTTTCCTCTCAGGATATCCCTTGCGGGCTGGTGAAGAAGTCTTGACTTCCGAGCATACTGTCCAATTTTTTAATACACTGTAGAAAGGTACTGAGGGGCCATAGTCACAGACTAGGCAGTTTTTGATAACATAGTGATTCAATGAAGCTTGGGAATTAATCCATACAGACAACCATAACAGCGAGGGTGCTAATTTAACAATGTCCTCCACATAACACATCCCTATTACTTGGTTAAATTTCATGCACCTATCAGAGAGGTGTGGTGCCCAGGAGTTAAAGGAGTCAAAGGTGATACCCATATACAAGAAATATGCCACCTTGCCCACATTCTTGCCCTTGATGGTGATAGCTCTGACCTCACCCACAAATCATGTAATATGTTTTACTAAAATTAGTTTCAAGATCTAAACTGTCATGAATACCATAAAGCTATTAATCAATGTTTTAATACCTTTGGGTGTTCTAGATAACTGAAAAGAGAAAATGGAAGAATAAGACTAGAATAAATAGACACAAGGAGGCCTCATGTAACTTTATAATGACCTCTTCCATAGTAGCAGAGCTACTAGGAGAATAAGAGGATGAACTGAACAAGAAAAGACTGCTTCAGGACCCATGTAGCCACAAATATAAAACCACCCACCCAAGTGAAGATTAATCTCTGTAAGTGTATGTAGAAGAATGATTAAGAACAATGGGCTTCTTGGATTACCCAGCCCTATTGAAAGGTTACATTTTGCATGGTGAAGCAGTCATAAATTCCTGTCCTTTTTTGCCCTTTCTTTTAATTGATTTCCATCCTGTATGTATTTTACTTTTTTTCAATTATCTTTTTTGTTAAGGAAAGGCCAGGTGGCTGAATGTAAATAAAACACAAAACTGTATGGGTATGGAAGATCATGAAAAAGTAACCATTGCTTTGAGGATAATACCATAGCAAATAGTCTTAGGAAACACAACGCATGCACTAAGATCTGAATATTAATAGATTAGAGTAGTTAATGTAAGCCCCAACATACCACCTAAACAACATATAGAAGATGTTTTGCTTGCTAAAGGGAAAATTTCATCTATAGAATGTTCAGTGAGTAAATCGGGTTCATCTTGTCAATAATATATTCCCATGATTTAAATGAGGCCTTATGTTACCACAACTATCTTTGGTTACCCCAGGAGGGTGTTTGAAGTAACTCCACATTCGATTGACATTCGGGGTGAGGTTTTATAACCTATTCATTATAAGGCTGTTGGTTTCTTTTGCCCATCAGTTGTTTCTGATCCATCATTTAAGTGCTACAATGTCTCTAACTTGTGTAAGAAGAGAAAACATTCATAATACATTTCTAGATAAAAATATATGTTCTAGAATGCAATACCAAACTCTTAAAAATAACATGATGGTGTTCCCATTTCCAATATTTTTAAGTCACTTGTTAGGAACTGTGCTTATCTGGGTAGAAAGTAATTGACTTCACTCCATTCAGCACAAAAGTTAGCAAATGTTGTAGTCCAATCCAAATCACCCGGGCTGATTTAACTCTGCAGGACCACATTAAAGCAACCATTTACCACCCAAATACCATTCTTCTAGCATTGGGTAAAGTCCTGAAAAAATGTGTTGCTAGGCATCCATTCTCCTTCTTGCATGAGTCGGATACATTGGATTTTTCACTGGTCTTTTGCCCTAAGAAGAAGGATAAAACCAGTCATGATCATGATTATGGAAGCCCTGAGAACTATTGTCGATGAGGGTGATGATGCCACAGCTGAGATCCTATTGGATTTGTTGTCCACCCTCTTCATCAGAGTGAACAACGAGATCCTAGTCCATGATATAAAGGCAATTGCCGAGGAGGGAGTTGTCATACAGTGGTTTCTCTATTTGCTGGAAGGTGGTTCTCAAATAAATTAAGCTATTACACTATAAATATAAAAGTACTCTGATCAACTGTAAGGTTTTCCCTACTGCCAATGTTTTTTATCATTCTTTATTCTTCATTTGGCTGTATATGGCCATAAAAGACAGAAACAATACAGAGCAATTAAATGGTTATATGGCCAATGCTTTTTAATATATGCGTGCACCTCCATCCAGAGATCTTCTGGCACTTTGGGTGCAAAGCAATCTATTTTGCAGATTATACGCAGTTTAAAATCCATCTTTCTAGACAGGCTCTTTCTCCAATCGTAATTACTTAATATTAAGGACAAAAAAACACAAAACAATGATCATTGCTTAAAAAGAAAAGATGCAGCATAGTTCCTTCTGGCCTTCAAGTATGGGTGCAGTGCTCACGGCACTTCTTACGATTAAATCACTGGGCATTTCATTGGCTAAAGATCATCAAAAATTAATAAAGTATTATTGACCTGTTTCAATATCCTACACCTTCTTGGATAGGCTCTACCTTATCTCTCTAAAGATATTTTGTGACCCTTATTGTTCTACTTGCCTCCTTCGCTCTGCATGCCTAGTTATTACTTAGAATTCCCAGACCTAACCCTGCACGCATAGGTGCGTCCTTCTTCAGGCTACTGTGCCCCTAATTGTGGACACTATTAACACTTCAAATGAGATAGATTGCTTTTCATACCACCTTCAGAAAGGCCCTAAAATGATTTTGTTTTATTGAGTTGATTGGCCGTTGTTGGGGATCCTTTTGTTCCTTAGTTTCCAGTGGCGGCTCGCATAGGGCATGCTGCGGGGTGGTGAGGCGGGGCGGGGGAGGGGCAGGGTGGGGGTAGTAAACTCGGACATACGACAGAACGGAGGAACGGAATAATTACTTGCCTCCGTTCCGTCGTATATCCGAGCTTACTACCCCCCACCCAGCCCCTCCCTTGCCCCGCCGCCCCGCAGCACGCCCTATGCGAGCCGCCACTGGTAGTTTCTCTTTAGGTGCAGTGTTTTTAGTGGCAAGAAACCGAAAAAAGTATTTGCTAACTTTAAAAGAAATAAAACTCAATTAAATAATCTCTCTGTGATAAAGTCAAGCATCTCTCCAGAGTTGATCATGAATGAGGATGTGTATGTGATTGTATGGTGCAAGGACAGGTCCAAATGGAAGGAAAACATTGAACGTGTTTGTTTTTAATTGTGTTCAAATCACTCGGCCAGTTCATACCATTTTCTCACTTAGCTACATTTTTTGTTGAATTTAGGCCATCTTCCCAAACTTAAAATGTATAATCTCACCTACAAAAGGCACTTGGCTTTGAAAAAGCAGCTCACACGTCTTTAATTCAGGCCTTTAAATTGCTTTTAACAAGCCTGAAACGTGGCCTAGCGTACTATACCCACAACAAAATACCGAGCAGCGGTCTGCAAAAATGATTACAATTAGTTGTGCAATAGGAAACATGTATTTGTCAAAGTAGGAAAAGGTGTGGCTTGAATAACGAAAAAAAGTATATAAACGAAAAACACCTGTAATTAATGTAATGAGCCAAAACAAGTTGATTATGTGAACCATTTGTTTGGTTGAAAGGTTACAAATTGCACTTCTAATTGCACATTGTCCCACTTGAGGAAGCAATATCGGACGAGAAGAAAGCGTGCCTCAGTGCCCTAATTAAGTTGGGCGGTGTTTCGATCACACGAATCAAGTAACCAGGTACAATTGAAATTGAATCAGTAATTGTTTAGTAAGACAAAAGCTACAACCTTCACATGAAGCATATGGCAACATCAAACGTGACCAGAATGAAAGTTAAAACGGTAATGTGAGGGACATCCAACAAATTATATAACAATAAAATCCACTATAAGTGATAACAAACAACAAATCTATTGGTAAATAAAACATCGACACAAGTCATAGTCGTCAAAATGGAAAGCTTTAATTTGGGGCATTTGAGAGCTATTTTAGCAAAACATACAACTGCAACACATTTGATGTTTTACAGATAAGTTTTGTGAATCATAAATGCATGCAAAACATACATTTTATCCTGCGTGTGTACTAGTACTTCCTAGATGGGAAGAATCTTTCATGATTATGACTCCATATGAAGAAAGACACCATGGGGCAGATTTACAAGAAGGTGCCGCAGCGTGGCACCGCAGGCCCTTTGGCTGCGCCACGCTGCGGCACTTTCAGAGCACAGGAATGCAACATATTTACAATGATATGTCGCATTCCTGTGCTCTCCCCTGCGCTGGTGCACAAACAGCTGCCATGCGCCGGCGCAGGCACCCTTGCACCATGGTGCAAGGATGCCTGTGTCATGGGGAGATTGTTTTTGTGCAGGAAGGGGCACCTTCCTGCACAAAAACTATCACTACAGGCATTTTTCTCTTTCAATTCGTGCAGCACGCATTGAAAGAGGAAACAAACGAGGAGAAATGAAAACATTTCTCCTCGTTGCGCCTCGCTACGCCACCCCTAGGGTGGCGTAGCATACTGACTCATTTCCAGGTTTACGAATACTCGTAAATCTGGAAATGTGTCTGGTTCCATGGTTGTGGCCTGGGAACACCCACAGCAACACCCATGGAACACCCCTTTCACTCAAAGTGCTGCGTGTAAAGGGTCCGTATTTACAAGGACAGGAAAAGTCCTTATAAATATGGGGCAGAGAAATGCGCTGCCAGTGCGTCACAAAAAGTGACATACTGGCAGCGCACGGGGCTTGTAAATCTGCTCCCTTGAGTGGAACTGATTTTGTGAAATAAGCAAGCTTAACTGGTCAAATGTAAACCCCTCGTAGCCCATAATGAAAAGATTAATACTTATTTCATCTGGTTCTTCAACACCAGTATTGAATTGACCGTTTGCATTTTTACACATACAAAATGCAAAAAAAAATCTTTTGCCATGCCTCTATTTGCACCACAGTCTCTTTCAGAATAACTGCTAAATTCATAATGTATTTTCAAAACTCAGGAGCTCACAGGTTTGGTTAGTATATCTATTTAACATAAGTTAATGTTGACTGTAAAATTTCAGTCTTTGAAAACAGATTTGCTGTTCCCTTGCCTCTCACTGGCAAAATCTGTCTTCCATGCACATAGCTCTATTTTGGTGTTATGATATTGGCATCAAAGAAATCCATCTGATAGGAAGACTGCTTATGTCACAAAGCATCATGCAGAGCTACAATTACCTTAAATGACCACAGATACTCATGCAGCCTAGAAACAACCTATTATTAATGAGCAAGATGCCCCTTTAACTGCAATGAAAAGACATATATTTAACCTCTTAGCTGCTGAGGATCCCCCAGTACTGAAGCATTGTCCTTTTTGATGTTTGGGGCACTTCACACTTAATCTCCTCGTGCTACAACAAAGTGGACAATGATCTATGTGCACCAGCATGATTGGCCTGTGAGATTCATGGGAAGTAAGAGCTTCCCGTGCTAAACCACTTGTGAAGCTAGGAGCGGAGCATGTGTAGGGACTATAGAGTGCTGCACATGTCAACACACAGTGCATTCAAGGTTGAATATGGTTACATAGTGCAGATGTCGAGGAAAAACAGAACTTAACAACTGGAATGAATCTCAGCCACTGGTAACTATTCCTGCCTCATTCCAGTCCATTGTTTTGCTCACTGTTGCCGCTACAGTACACTTTCACATGTATTGCCCAGATATCATGGTAGCATTCCGCAGTCATTAAATATGAGGTACAAGCCACGACTTTGTGCTGTCGTATGTGGGGCAGAGTGGCACATAGTACTGTCAATGTATTTCACATGTATGTTGTGGTCCAACAAATGCAGTGCATGCCTGGTGCATGGGAGGAGATGCCAGCACCTTCAGACAGATTTCTTCTGTATTGGTCCATATTCCACATTTATTTTCAAGACCTTACATCTGGATGCAATAACACACATGTGGCGATTATAATTCGTGTTTGCAGAGTTTATTTCTCTTTTGGGGCTTGTTGTATAATCGGACTGAGAAGGCCACATAACTCAGTGTCTGGACAGCAGCCTCAATCTCGCTTTCAACCACCCTCTACCCTCATCTCTGATTCATACTGACAGTGAGCAAGGTACGTTATTCAGTATGATAATGTATTCTCGCAGTTTGATCCAAAGATGCCTCGGTATATACGTCCATGCCAATCAAAACGTAATGTCTCCAGCAGGCATAAAAACTCAGCAACCTATGCCCCTGCGGCTTTGAATGTGATTTGCTGGATGGGTCTTCCTCCTGCAGGACGTGCATGTTTAAAGTAGAAGCTAGCTATTACTGTTTATTGCCTTGCCATCATAACAGGTGTGTGTGCTTCTTAATTCTTGAAAAACTACATTTTCTTTACGCTGGGTTCTGAAACAAATGCCCATCATAGATATGTGAGCTCCTGTACAAGTATAGGAACTTCTAAGACTATCAAGAAGCTATGTGTTTCATAATGTCTATCTGTTGTGACTGGTCCCGGAATGTGGCTCCCTGAGAAATTTGTGGAACTGTGTGTATTAGCTTTAAATGTATCTGATTTCTGTTTGCCACTGCCGATTGTATACCATTTTAAGGTTTTAAATTCACTGCTTGAAGAGAAAACTTATAAGCAAATGCTCCAAGTGGCTGCAAGGATACACAATTTTCAAAAGTTTCAATCACAAAGAAATAGAGCTATTTATCTGATTAGCCCTGTTACTTGGCCCATCACTTTGCGGCTGATATACCATAGGATAATGCAACAATATCTGCCATATTAGGCTTTGACAATGCATTCAATTTTAACAAATGTAGATTTAAGGTGAGAACAACATTTATAGGGACAGTTTTAAAGATGTGGAACAAACACAGTTTGGGTGAAGCATTCAGCTTTAGTTCAGATCACTGCAATTCCCTGGCCTGGTGTCAAACCATGAATCAAATCCTTTTAGGATTTGTCCCGGATATTGTGGGTTTACCAGTCCCATAGAATGTGCTCTTGATGTCTTGGATCTAATCCGGTTCACTGACAAAATATCGACCTCCAAAATATCCCCAAAATTATATTAATGTTTTTGATATTGTTAAAATCGAAATTACTTACCTTAAAGTCGATATTGTTGACAACGATATTCTTGCACACAATGGGGCATATTAGCAAGAAGAGGCGATAATCATCGCTAACCCTGCTTAGCGTGATTTTTTTTATCGCCGGCTATCGCTGGAATATATCGCCACGCTAACGCTGTATTAGCAACGATTAGCGCTATGGCGATGAATATTCCAGCGATAGCGGAGAAATGGGCCAACATCGCTGAATAACCAGCGATGTTGCATGGAGAAGGGAGAACACCTTGCTGATACGACCCTGTGGTCGTATCAGCATAATCCACCCCCATGTTAGGTATGGCTAACACCTGCTAATTGCAGGTGTTAAATAAATGGCGATGACCCCGGTTAGCGCGACTTTTCACGTCGCTAACTGGGGCCATGGCCACCTTGCTAATAGGCGATAGGCCTGTTAGCGAGTGTTTCCCAGGTTTGTTCGTCGGGAACGCCCACTTTGCATGTCATTAGCGATAAATATCGCTGACATGCAAAGCGGTAAAAACGGGCGCTAATGCCCGCAAACTGTCGCTAACTGCTGTTAGAGACAGTTTGCTGATAGGGCGATATGAATATCGCCGCTTTAGCGGCAAAAAGTGCCGCTAAAGCGGCGATAGTGCCCTTGCTAATATGCCCCAATATTTCTGTGTGATATTTCAGACTCGATATTTCTGTCTAACGATATTTTTTTCGATAGTTTGTCTGAACACCGTCATATGTATTCAGTCCTCTTATACTAAAACGAGCATAAGAGTAGTTGCAGATTTTATCAGCTTGAATATGAATTTCATGAGCATGCGGTATGTAGACGCCAAAGGTTATGCTCTGTGAGAGATTCTTATTTAGAAAACTGCTATTACCCCATGTTATGCTCTTCTAAGTGTGGGCTGGCAAACGGAAAAATGAAGGAATCAGAGAAAATATATGAACCTGTAGTAAAAGCAAAAGAATATGTAAATTATTTTTACATTTCTATATGCTAAAAATGAGCTTTTGGAATGTTATGTTATTTTTTGTAGGCTGCTAAAACTCTGTCACTTGATGTAAAGTCTGTCAATTTAAAACTTCACTGAAACCAACAGCGGCATCCAAGTTTTCTGCGAGTGCCAGCTGCTCACATTTTCTACCTGGTGACCAAAGTTTGCTGTGGGCTCTCACTTCACATATCTGACAACGGTGGAGTTATGATAGGAGTCCATGTTGGCTCTGTTTGACCCTCTCTTGCTTTAAAAATATTGCTTAAAGGCGAGGTTGAAGTTATAACTTGGCCCAACTAACAACATCGTTTAGACAGCGTGCAGTCATGGGTCAGGTACTTGATGTGCACAGGTCCTGATGACACCTCAGGGGAACAATTGGACATTTACGTAATATTGTTTTCATTTTCAATTGACTCTCGACAACTCTATGATGTCTCTGCTTTCAATTTGACATTTTGACTTTTTTGCTTAACATTTGAAAACCTTGTACAATGTCCGCATTTGTTATTTTTACAACTACATTTCACACGTTTCCCCATTCCCGTAATCTTATTGTTGTCTGGTTGATCAGTTACCAACAACACAAATTACATTTTTCTAAGCCTTGAATTCAAGCTCAATTTAAGCTACCACAGGTGAGTCAAAATAACTAGCATTAACACTTGTTTGTCTTTGTGAAATTTCGAGTTTGGACAGTTTGGAAGCTCAGCGATAGCTAACAGCAGCAATGACACTGTTCTCCATCTCTGGTGCACATATGGAATTGCTATAATATCTGCTGTTCAATATCAGTATCCAACACAAACTCCACATGCAATTGAAAAAACATTTTTGACTTATAGCTGTTCTCGGATGACACCCAGATTATTCTTCATTCAAAAAGTGGATTTGTGAATCATTAAAATATTACTGAGTTGTGGCACCACATTTCCTTTTGAAAGAGAAAGTGTCTGTCTCAGTCTTGATGCCTAGTTTGGTTTCTTACACTGCTTCTCAGTTTCAACTGCCTTGTTTACACAGGCACTTGAGTAATAAGTAATAAGGGTAACCCCTTTCCAGTAGCCACAATGCTGCTGACATAAAAAGCGCCTAGCTGATAGTGCCTTCCAGAAGGAGCCTTAAGTAGGAAAGAAAACCCAATCTGCAAAAACCTCCAGAAACAATTCATGAAGGCTCAGGAAGGATGAGATGACCTGTCCCCAGAAGATGCCAAGCGGTGAGTTGGAGATAAGCTGGACGGAGCCGCCATCTTGTACAATGATGCAGAAAAGGAAAGGCTGGAAGTAGAACACTATGCAAGCGCAGAGGTAGAAGGTAATTTAAAGCATGCAAAGGTTCAGTAAGAAATCCAGCAGCAAGAAACCAGACGAACAACTACTCGAAGCATTGAGAGGAAAAGAGTAGAAAGAGTCACCCCTTTTATAGGCCAGGAAACAGGAAGTTTTGTTGTTCCCATATTAATTTGGGAAAACTTTCAGTAACTGGCAAGGCGATAGCCATCTTTAGTTGGGGCAGATATTTCCTTCTCCAATGACTTCACCAAGGATCTCTGGGAAGGAGAAGGAGAGCAGGTCCGTAGCGTAGTATGCATTGTCCGCAAGAAGGCCTCTGTAGAGAGGAATGCTGCAAAGAGGACCGAACCAGTGGATAGTCACTGCCAGGTGAATTGGAAAGGGAAATGCAGCAGGATGCTTCACAAAGAGAAAACTATTGGTGTCCTGCTTGTCTCCAGGCTATTTTTATTATCTATATTAATCCAACAGTCAAGGGAATAAACTTCAAATTCTGCATGGTGAAGAAGCTAATCCTCTGTTACAGCCCAGCAACTGTTTGGAATTAGGCCTGGGTGGTAAATTCCGTTCCGCTCGCGGAATTTGCGGAATTTGGGTAATTTTGCGTTCCGCGGAGAACGCGGAATTGCCAAAAATTCTGCGATCCGCGGCTTCGCGGAATTTTTTGCCTGTTCGCGCTTTCAAAATGCGTGTTCGTGAGATATTTCTCCCCGAGCACGCAAACAGCGTTCGCGAACAGGAAAAAGCATTGCGAACGGGCGGAACAAGCAATTCCGCGTGTTCGCGGAACTTTGCGTGCTCGCGGAGATTTTTTACCGTTTCGCGGAGCTTTGCCATCGGGTTTTCGATGGTCTCATTTCTGGATGTCTGCAGTATGAACGACAGTGCCCATAAATCAACTGATTCTGACCTTCAATCAGCTAGAACATACTACAACTGGGACAAACAATATAGCATACCTATTGGGCCATTTGGATTGTTTTTTAATATTTCGGCATGTTTGTCCTTTGTGTTTTTAGTGGCCGCCAGCTCAAATCTGGTGGTAATGGCAAGAGCAGAATGTGAGTGAAAGCCCTTTACATTTGGCTTTTAATTGGCCATACCGCAAAACAGGCCGCATATAGCTAAACAGGGAGCAAAAATAATCTGCAGTAGCTTTTTCCCTGATTCCATGTTTTAATTGGAGCTCTTTAATCGATGGAATGGAGCACATATGAAGGCACTGTGTGTGAATTATAATTCCTTCTGGGACAAACAACAAGTCAACTAGATAACCGGTGCCCTCCAACCAAAAAACGTAGGACTAGCCACAATATAAATATTTAACATGCTTATTTTAAAAAAGAATGGTGAAAAAGCCTATATGGAAACAGACCACTATGGCCCCATACTTGGGTGCGCTTTCAATTCAACAACCACTCCACAGCGCATCTAAAATGGAAATAATAAGAAAATAAGTAGGGTATTGGAAGAAATAACATTTACCTCATTTGAGATGGGTCTAAGTATTAAGAGATCCCGGCAGAAGAGACTTTTGGGCGTACTGAAGTGATTTGCAAGCGCAAAACCCGTGGTGCTCAAAATTGCAGGCTTTGTGAGTACAGCACCCACAGTTGCAATCTAATACAGACACATTATGAATCACAAATGGATTGGTAACTTGCAATATGTACACTGCAACTCTTTGCAATTTTATGTATTTATATTTGGTTTATTCCGTGTTTTGCACATACTTTTATGCTTTTCGCAATAAAATGGTCACAAGAAAGGAACCCCCGCCAAAGCTTTATGACTGTAATGGCATCTGTAAACTACTGATTGTATATCGACACCCAAAGGAGTGGTTTCATTCATAATGTGGTAACTGTCCTGGAGGGGCAGTTTCCACTCTGTGAATTTGGGATGAGTGCATCAGGGAGCGCAGCGCAAGTCTGTCATCTGCTGCATGTCGCTCCCCAATTATTCATTAGTGTCGCATCCTGTCTCTCACATTCACTGCCATACAGCATGATTCACAGAGGAAATGATGTTACTTTATTGTGCATGAAGCATGATTTCTGCAAATCCTACTGAATGCAATTTGCACTGTGAGAGATTAATGCAAGCCTCAGAGCACAAAAATATCCTTGAATCACACCACACATGCTGTATAAAAATAGAGCCTGATATACGTCCCGTCATAGTACATAAGACCCTGGCGCATATTTACACGTGAATGGCGGAGCGTGGTGTAAAGGGAGGTGTCAAAATGGTAAGAAAGTATTTAGGGTGATACCATTTTTTTGTGGCGGGATGTGAAGCAAATTGGACCAAACATTTAATTCACAAGATGTGGAAGAAAGGAAATGCTTTTTTCTTCTCCTTAGGAACTGGTCGTAGTGGTTGTGAGGTTTTTAATGGGGTATTTCATTTTTATTTCAAGTTACGCACTGCATGACCCCAAATCTCCAATTACAAATAGCACTAAATGTAGCTTTAGATAGTGCTACTGTGGGGCAACTTCATGACTGGAAGGAGGACATGGTGTGTGGTCAAACACAACCTAAAAATCTGTACAAATAAATATATGTTCAATCCACTTTTCATGCCGCATATGCTCACTTGCACTGGGGCGATCTGCGCCAGTGAGGCTGAAAGGAACCACTCCGTGAAACCTCCCGGCTGTTTGCGCCTGGTTATCAACAATTCTATAATTATTTGCTATGAACAGTTTTAGAAATGTTTGCATCCAGCTGCTTCTCTGTGACTGTGAATGAATAGATTAAAGTGATTTGTATCCTGCCAAAACAGCTAGGTTCATGAAACGGCAAAAGAAGTGCTCCACTTATTATGTTGATTTTTCAGCGAAAAAGTCAGGATCAGACTTGGTCATTTGCATAAAATAGGTGTTTGAAGATTGTCACGTCAATCTGTGCTAAACAAATTAATCTGCCAGCAGCATTGTCTATTTCTAAACATTTTAATCTCCCAAAAATGTTATAATTAAGCCTAGGAGAATGCCTTCAGCATTACATGTAAAGTGCAGCAGGATTCTTCTTTTTATATAGCTAAATAATACTTACAACTTCCATACGGATGTGTCAGTAGACAGCTTAATAATACGACAAGTTTTAAGATACTAAAAGGTCAAGATGCATACATAAGTCATCTTTTATCTAACCATAGGGTCCCTACTTTTGAATGCAGTGCTGATAGTTTCCTTTGTATATATTTACTTTACGTGTGGAGATGAATGCAGTATATTGATTTTTTATATCAGAAGCCAAGTTGATTTGCACCTGGTTAGATATGAAACGTACCTTGTACATTACTTTCCTAGACCTAATCCGTAGTATAAACAGGGCCTAGATATTGAAGACCTTGGAGAGTGGAAGAATGGACCCTGCACTAATTGAGCTTGTGACCCAGCAAGGATTAGGAAATAGCGCCCATCTCAAGCCCACGTTGAGCTGACAGGAGTTTTCAGTAAAAGAAACTGTATATCAGAGCTATGGATTCTATGATGAATGATTTTGGAGCTGTGGCATTAATCCTTCTTTAAACGCTTTTCGTGCCCTCTCTTGTGTCCTTTCTGGAGCTGAAGCTTGAGGCTATAAAATAAGGTGTGCCTCACCCTCAAGAGAATATTTTTTTAAATGGTTATGACGACGCAAGATATTTAAAATTGCAATACACAGCACATTTCCTGATCGAAGACACAAAAAGCTGAAAGTGCACTTTGCGCACGTTAGACACAGTGACACATGAAAGTGAGACAAAAGTAGTAGAAGCACAATAAAAGCGTGCTTTAAACCGTGAGATGAAGAAAACATGTATACAAAGTAATACTAATACATATAAACAAGTTGCCCTAATGAATGTCTTATGAACAAGTTGCTTATTAACGTTTACTGATGAAATTTTGATGTTAGATGAAGTAGCCTAGTATTTTTAATGCTTTCTGTCAGAATGCACCATTTAGAAATCAGTACAAAACATGTCGAAATTAGATACGATCTTGAAATTTTGCATAATATTACAAGAGATTCTATAGTTTATGAAAAGTTGTGATTTGAATTTAGAAAATTATACACATATGAATTGTGAGAAAAATTGTGGTAGTAGGGTATTCCTAACTGTACCTATTTTCATATAGTAATGTTTGATGAAAGTTTTATGCATTCTCTATTTATTTAATTAAATTATATTTGATGATGATTTAAAGTTATTTCATTTAAAATGTGTGACGCCAGCTTAAAGTCTCTTTGAAAATGCTTTTTCTCTAATGCTGACCTTTCCCCTGACTAAATACAATGCCACATTTACAACTAGTGAAATGTTGCTTTAGCTGTCCTGTACATGCAGAAATCTTAACATTCCAGAATGTTTCTTGAACATTCACAGTGAAATATTGCTGTTGGAACAGGATTACAGCTGTAGCTAAAGATGGTTACTTTGTATCTCTGGTCACTGATGTTAAGCCTATGCAGACTTCCAAATCTCTCGTTTCTCATGACCAGCATGGGAAAGCATCTCACTGTAGCAAGTGTCTTAGGTGACATTATGTGCATCTGAACATATAATAGTCTTCCGATGGTGGTGTGATTCTGCATCACTGGGACGTTAATAAAAGAAGAAACCCCAAAGGAGGGGCAACGCCATACTTTTTCTTTTCCCCTTGTGAGATGATGCTATGATGATCGATTTTTGAGAACTATCATTTTACTTGGACTGCTTTGCTGAAGCCACCATTGATAGCTGATGGACTGAAACCTTCTTTGCAGAACCATTCCAAATTTCCTTTTCTTTTTATTTTCCCTTGTTCCATGCTAATGGACTCGCCCTTAAATGGACTTAAATTTGAACCCTTTCACTTTTCTTTGCAGGATTTGAGCTATCCTTCTGCCTTAATGATGGCGAGACTTTGTAACTCTGTAAACTGATTTTATACCAACCATCAGATAAGTCCTTGCCCAAATGGTTGGCGCTTTTATACAAGCTGTGATATTCTTAACTGAAATCCTAAAAGAGTACTTGCTGCCATGAATTTTGAATCTTTAATACAATAACCAAATTAATCTAATACCTGTCTGAGTCTATTATTGAGTCCTGTTGGGTCTTCTATTTAAACTGTGCTGTTTACTAAAGATTAAACATGTTGTAGAGAGAAACAGTGAGCTCTGTCAGAACATCAGGTGTTACTTCTTTTGTTTTGCATTGCTGTTGCAGAGCTTCTAGTCTGCATAGTTCTAACTCAACTTAACTTCTTCAGGAGGTTTGGCCTTCCTGTTGCAATTCTTTATTTCTAGAGTATGTCCTTAAGAGCAGTCTATGTAAATCTGGTCTCAAATTTGTGAGTTAGCTGTCTATTGATGGTCCTCATTGGACAGTTAACTAGGTGTTTGGCCAGCCTAAAGTCCACCCCGCCTATCGGCAGAGAAAGACTCATCAGAGGATCATTGTCTCTGTGGTAAATGGAAATGCTGTAGTTTCTCTGATCGTAAAAGGCCCAGTATGGTTGGAGTAATAAGGACAGTCAGGGCAAAATGATACAAATCTTACCACACTTCTGCTGCAAATTAATTTGTAAAAAAACATAAGTACTGGGGCCAAAAGTTTTGTTCAAAGCTCCAGGTCAGCGCTATTAAAAGGTCAGGGTACAAAATGCCAAAGATGTGCAGCCTTGATTCCACCTCATACTTCTTTAATCCACCACCAGACACGCTATGCCCTTTTCTCTCACTATTATAGGTTATATTTCATCCCTCTATTCTCCCTTTGTCACTATTTTTTGATCTTACTTGTCCCTTTTCTTTCCCTTGTTGTGTTTTCTCTCTCTTGTTTTGGATAATAATCAATTGAGAAAAAATAAGTGCTGGGCCCCAAAAGTGAGTGCCAGTTGGCACCATTTGTAACCATTGGTTCAAATTAAGCACTGCCTAGCAGTGTTCCAAATAGCCTTTTATTTAGATGGAGGATTTCATAGCATTCATTATGAAGCAAGGATGAAAACAATTTTCTACTGGTGCGGAAAATGATCAAGTGAACGTTTGGTATTATATTTCTTAAACGCAAAAACGTACTGCAAGGAAGAAAAGAGCAGGTCACCATCAACAAGTGTACCTCTAAACCATAAAGACTCTAGTTACAATAAAAACATTCAACAATCTTAATTCTGTCAGGAAATTACCCAATCTGTAATTCATATATGGGTAAATACTGCAAGACAACTTATCGTGGGTATCTAATTCCAGTACTAAACAAGGAACTATTCCTTAAAAAACACTGGAACAGTTCAAGGGAGCACCAGTGCTAGAACTGTACAAAATGAGCAGCCTCCCACATTCCTCATAATTGCTGTATCCCATGATCAAAGGGTAAGAAAGGTAGAGTAAAGGCCTTTGACTTGTCTCCCTTAAGCTGGCTCCTAAACATTCTCCAACCATTAAATCTGACAACGTATGTATGTACGTATATATATACATACACAAAAGGAGAACAAGGAGCGGCTGCTCCGAAACGCGTCGGTCATTTTCGCAGTATTGAATAAATACGCTTAAGGAATTGGGCTACGGCATGTTTTCTTTGAGGAAAAAACAATTGAGTATATATATATATATATATATATATATATTTATACGAAACATCTTCCCACTTCCAATTGCGCTCACATCCACTTTGTTGTTTTCGTTTCTTTTCTTCCATTTCTTCTTTGCTCTTTTCCATGTCGGCATCATCAGAGACTTTTACAACTCTGTTTATATTCCATATGAGCCCATCTACTGTCTTCACAGCATTATTGAAAACTTTAATTACTTTAATTTGTTTACTGTACTTAGGATTTGCCACCGTGCAATGCAAAACAAATGAAAGTTACATTTATAAGTACCTCACAACAAGAATAGAAGTCCCTGGGTTTGAGTCACCACAATAAAATTAGTCTCACTAGTCCCAGGTGTGCGAGTCACTGCAATGAACTTGGACTCACCAGGGCGACCCTCGACCATGCTTCCACTTGTGACATTTTAGGTGTGCGAGTCACCGCAGTAAAATTTGACTCACTCACAACCTTTTTTGTCACCACCGTAACTTGTTGGTGCGCACACCCATCAAATGGCTTGCACTAGCACAACGCACAATTGCCACACTCAAGATGGTGGCAGCATGTAGGTACGTAGCATACATTGCATGCGTGCGAGACATGACAGAAGCGCACATTGTTAATCCAGTGACATGAGAAAAATTATGCATCCACAGCTTGTGGATTCCTGAGCATTTCACCCCAGCAAAGGTTAGCGACATTCTGACTTGCACTCCTCCCGATGCCTTGTGAATCTGCTTACTTGCTAGAGCGCCCGTTAATGGTAATTTAGGAGGAAAGTCCCAAAATAGACTAAATCCACATACAAGTACCAGAGACAAGTAGGAAACCTTGTGAGCCAGATCCTTTCCTCTGTGATTGCCTCCTCATTAATTGCCACTGTCCACGAAATCCACAAACTCCTTACACTTGATATTAATTCAATGATTTGAAGAAATTACACTGTGTGAGAGCCACCTGAAGTAAAATATGAAGTATTCCATCCTTATCACCAAAATGACAAGACAAGAAGGTCTTCATGGGTAAAAGTTTACTCAATATATTAGGCTACAACCACAGCTCCAGCTTCACCAGTGTCCCAACTCCCTCTGTCTCACCAACATTCCACTAAGCATACATAAACACTGGCGGAATCTACACCATCACACATTCCACAGTAATACCTGAGATACCACACATCTCTGGTTACCTGTAAGAGAATAATATAACATGTGTGTCATATACTTGTGTATATATAAACTGGTAAATTGGGACACAAAGTCCACCAAACCCATTTCCTACAACCAAATGTAGTGTGATTGTGTCACTGTACTCATGTATCACACTTATTCAGTATTGTCTAGCTTCATACTGTGAGATATTACTCACATCACTCTTACTCTAACTGAGGGTCATCTGAACCCCATGGAGGATGGCCCCAGGAACTCCTATAGTCACATTCTAGGTATAGAAAAGAATGGTTGTCATCACATAGCTGTAAAAACCTTCATAAAAGTTACTATAACCTCCTTTATCCACTTACTGAATCAAGGTGCATTCCTCTTAGTTCACCTACTGCATGTGGCTCTTCCTCGCAATGATAGCAAGCATCTCTATGTGTTTCCCTTAAATATCAAAATGTATTCACACCAGCTGTGTCCCGGTCTGTGGGTTTTTTCTTAGATTTCATTGGCCAGCGCTTGTTTTTTTAAAGCCCCCTGGGACGGCCAGGTCCTAAGGGGAACAAATATTCCACAAATATTCAATTTCGGCCCCGGAAACCCAATACCATCCTCCCTAAGGTTACTATAACTTACGCCCTTGCCATGCACTGCTAATTACTCTAGATAGTACATCACTCATGACATCATTGATTACATCACTGTGCATGGCGGGAACACGAGTTACAGTTACCTTATGGCACGAGTTATAGTTACTTGAGATAACTCTAGCTATAACTGGTGAAATTCAGTGGTTTGTAGAGTTTAAAACTGAACATTTCACCTAACTATAAGGTTACTTCAACATTTAGTTTATACATATAGATATATGTGTGTGTGTGTGTGCAAGTAATAGTTACCTTAGGGTGTGAGTTATAGTTACTTGAAATAACTCTAACTATAACTGCTGAATTTCTATGTTTTTTTGCGAGTAAAATCAGAACCTAACTATATAATGTCCCTGTAACCTTTCCTTTTTAAGTGAATATATATATATATATATATATATATATATATATCGCCACAGTATCCCTTTGAACAGGGATTTCCTCACCGCACTCGCAACTCCTTTCCAAGTTAGATGCAAGTATAAATCATCTCGTCATCCATCGCTGGTTCCAGGGGTTTTTATTTTTCAAAACGCTGCCAACACACAACCCCAACGCGTTTCGGTCTCAGCCGAGACCTTGCTCACGGGGAACAATCGATCAACACAGGGCGCCATTCTCTTTCAGTTATATTTAAACAATCATGACCTAACTTCCTGTTAAGTCCAACTATTGCATTATGGTATTTGCAGTTCCGCCTTTCCGTGTTGTCGTTTCACCTTGGAGCCATATTTACGTTAAAATTACATTATGGCAACAGAATTACCTTGTGGCATAACATTTACATGATTTCTCGTTACAGCACTACTTAATTTAGAAGTTAAATCCTTACATCAATTTCAAAGTGTTCTATTTACACAAAGAAAAGGGAAACAAACTAATGTTCGTAAATAACATTTCATGTGATGATTTAGGGTGACTACATTAATTCAAGCAATTAAGGGATATTTTAATTAGCTGCTATCAATGGCTGGGCTCGAACCCTCGTTCTCTATTTCCATTCCACATATCTTAACATGCTGAGCTATTCCCTCTTGCTTGTTTTGTAGCTGTTCTTAGCATTCCTAACCTATTCCAGTATTATCCATTTCAACCCTGGCACCCGGCCACCATAATGGGGAATATGCATTTTTCCTGATTTTTTAGTTATGAAACTATGATTGATATTGTACCCTTACTTACTAGAGCAATCCAGCCCTCCAGTGGGCATATACGTTCTATAACACTTGTAGTACACCCATTTAATATTTATCTGAGTCTACCAACTCCACATTATTGAGATCTTTGTTACTGATTTGAACTTATTTACTCCTTTGTTCTAAATTAGTGCCTTGTCATAACCATTTTTTGTATATTGTACCTCTTCATTCATTGCAGCAATAAGCACAATGGAAGTTTATATCAAAAACATATATACACAGTTAAAAACAGATCAGGGAGGTTAATATTCATGTCACTTTTGATGTAAAAAAAATGCACACAGCATCATTTGTTAACCAGTCTCATTAAGTCATCATACGTATGCATCATAAGTGTGAATGAAGCTCCTCATCTTGATTTAACCCTCTTGGGGTCAAGGTTCGGAAGTTAAGTATATGTCTGGATTCCTTTTGCCGCAGAGTTTTTTCTCTATCTCCACCGCGGAGTTGTTGTTCCACCTGTTCCACGGCATAAAAAGTTAACAATTTCCAGTTTCCACCATGTTCTTTTTCCATATGTTTTGCTATAGCATTGCTTCTGTCAGTGTTCACTGTTGCCCTCACATGCTCTAGTATCCTTTTCTTTAAGTCACATATAGTACTGCCGACATATTTGAGTGGGCAGGGGCACTCCACTATATAGATCACAAATTGACTCTTGCAGGTTATTCTTTGTTTAATTTTCCACATTTTTTTGTTAGCCATTTCGATTTCTTTTGTGTTTTTAGCAATGGTACATACTTTGGAACTGTTACATTTACGAAATCCCACACTTTGTAACCATGTTGTCTGTTTTGTTTTGTTTCTGAAGTGACTATGTACCAACACATCCTTTAGATTTTTTGCTCTGCGAAATGTTATACTAGGATTGTCTCCCACTATTTTGGCAACTGTGGGGTCCAAGGTTAGAATATTCCAGTTTTTCTTAGTATATTTCTAATCTGTTTATTCTCTGTGGAATACGTAGTGATCAACCTTACTGTTTGTTTCGTCACATCCATGTTAGGGTGATTTTGTTTTTAGTGATCAGTTCTGACCGTTCCAATTTTGCTGTTTTTTCTTGGCATGCTCCAACCAATTTTTTATTGTAGTTTCGTTTTTTGAATCTATCAGCAATTAATCTGCTATTTTTTTGCCATTCTGATTCCTGTGAGCATATCCTTCTCACTCTTAGGAATTCACCATATGGAATGTTATTAATTAGACTCTTTTGGTGATAGCTTTCAGCGTGGAGGACGGCATTGGTGGCAGTTACCTTTCGATGTAATGTTGTATGAATTTCTTTTTGGCTGATGTAAACCTCTGTATCCAAAAAGGTAACTCTTTCGTCACTGATTGTGTACATGAATTTGAGCCCGGCCTCAGTGTTATCCAGAAGCTGGAAGTACTCTGCAAATTCTTGTTTGGTACCATCCCAGATGATGATTAAATCATCAATATATCGTAGCCATTTAACTACTTTGTTTACATATTGATCATTTTCTGACTTCCATGCGATGCTATGCTCCCACCACCCTATTGTCAAGCAAGCATAGCTTGGGCTGAATGAAAAGCCCATAGCCGTCCCCTTTACCTGGCGATAGATCTCCTCACCAAACATAAAGATATTTTCCGTTACGCAGATCCGTATCATCTCTAGGAGCATTTTGTTGTGATTAGAAAATTGGATGTTCCGCACCTGTAAAAAATACTCAATGGCAAATAGTCCTATCTCATTACAAATGTTGGTGTACAATGATATTACGTCCATACTAACCAGATGGTAAGTAGATACCCATGGGGTTTCCTGTAGTTGTCTGAGTAAATCCCCGTATCCTGGAGATATGATGTTAGTTTTAGGACGTATGGTAAGAGAAATGTATCCAGGTAATTTGCCATTGGTTCTAATAAAGCCCCCTTTGCCGAGATGATCGGTCTGCCTGGTGGTCTAGTGGGGTGCTTATGAATCTTGGGGAGAAAATAGATCGTTGCTGTCTTGGGATGGTTTACCGTCAGATATTTCAATTCATCATCATCTAGGAGGTTGCTGTCTTTCCATATCAACAGCTTCTGATCTAATTCCAGTTTCAATTTTTGGTCGGATTTTCTTTTATTCGTTCATAGTAGTCTCTATTTCTCAGTTGAGAGTGGGCTTCAACCATGTAGGATTCTTTGTCCATGACGATAATATTTCCACCCTTATCAGCCATTTTTATCTCAATTTCCTCACATTTTTTCAGATTTTCCAAAGCCATTCGTTCTTGTCTTGGCAAATTGTCCGATTTTTTAGATATTTCAACTGATATAATTCTTTGATAACTGCTTCCTGAAACATATCAATTTTATTCCCTTGCGGCAATTGCGGGTAATATCTTGACTTGGGCTTCATCCCACTCATTCCTGCACCAAACTGTATACAATGCGCTCCTATACCTGGACTTTGAAAATCCGGATTCTCATTGAGTTCCATTAGGGCTATATAACTTGTCGAGTCCCTCGCTAGTAGGTCCATGGTGGGGACTGGAAGTTTTTATGGAAAAGTTGCCATTTGTTCATTTTCTGCGAATATTTTGGCCAATTTTATTTTACTGAATGTATTGATATAAGTCAATCCTGACTTGTGATAAATCTGCAGTATTTGTCGGGCAAAAGTTGAGTCCACGCTTTAACAAATTGATGTCTGTTTCCGTTAACACTTTTTTCGAGAGGTTAATTACTTGAAGATCTTGTGATTCCATCGTCTCAACTATGTCCACTTCTGCCTCATGCTCCTTGTTGTTGTACCTATTCTTGTTGAATCGGTGGAGCCGCTTGCCTCTCCTTGTTGGTTTGGACGCATTCGTCCACGGCCTCTTCCTCTTCCCCGATTGCTCTAGTAAGTAAGGGTACAATATCAATCATAGTTTCATAACTAAAAAATCAGGAAAAATGCATATTCCCCATTATAGTGGCCGGGTGCCAGGGTTGAAATGCATAATACTGGAATAGGTTATGAATGCTAAGAACAGCTACAAAACAAGCAAGAGGGAATAGCTCAGCATGTTAAGATATGTGGAATAGAGAATGAGGGTTCGAGCCCAGCCAATGATAGCAGCTAATTAAAATATCCCTTAATTGCTTGAATTGATGTAGTCACCCTAAATCATCACATGAAATGTTATTTATGAACATTAGTTTGTTTCCCTTTTTCTTTGTGTAAATAGAACACTTTGAAATTGATGTAAGGATTTAACTTCTAAATTAAGTAGTGCTGTAACGAGAAATCATGTAAATGTTATGCCACAAGGTAATTCTGTTGCCATAATGTAATTTTAACGTAAATATGGCTCCAAGGTTACACGACAACACGGAAAGGCGGAACTGCAAATACCATAATGCAATAGTTGGACTTAACAGGAAGTTAGGTCATGATTGTTTAAATATAACTGAAAGAGAATGGCGCCCTGTGTTGATCGATTGTTCCCTCGTGAGCAAGGTCTCGGCTGAGACCGAAACGCGTTGGGGTTGTGTGTTGGCAGCGTTTTGAAAAATAAAAACACCCTGGAACCAGCGATGGATGACGTGATGATTTATACTTGCATCTAACTTGGAAAGGAGTTGCGAGTGCGGTGAGGAAATCCCTGTTCAAAGGGATACTGTGGCGATATTTGTAACGGCTTGGTCCTGCCGTACTCGACACGCACCCCCAAAGAGCGCCCAGCAATCAGTAAAAGTGGACTATGCGGAAAGATATATATATATATATATATATATATATATATATATATATATATACTTTTGCCAATATCTTTGGCGCCGTTTGATGAATCTTCGCGAAATTTTCAAAACTAATGATTCACTCAGGTCAGCTCCTGTCCTGAAAGTTTCGGATTGATTCGTCAAGCTGGGGCAAAAAGGGGGGTCCCAAAACGCGTTTTCCCCATGTTAATTTCCATAGGAAATTTTGGAACAGGCTACAGCCCGAACTGCTGAACGGAATTACACCAAATTTAGCTGAAAGGTAGCTCTTGGTTCAGAAAGTGACCTTTTTTTAAAATGGTGTAAATCCGTTCAGTAGTTCCTGAGAAATTCAAAAAATAAAAATATTGATAGCTGAGCACCGAGGAGGGTTTGCGAACCCTCCGGAGGACGAGCTTCATTCTGATTGGCTGCCAACACTCCAAACCAGGAAGTGTTGGCAGCCATCTTGTGAATCGGTAACCGAGTCACAAGAAAAGAATAAAAGAAAGATGAAAAACTAGAAAAGGGGGCAGGGTAGAAACACCCTGACCCCCTAGGCCTGCTCAGGGGGTCCCACAAGGTCCCCCAGGGCCAAAAAAGCATTTTTTTTTTAAACAATCAGCCGAATTCGCGCTTGTTGCGCGCATCCTGCCGCAAAAAAAAAAACAAAGCGCGGGCTCCGCACTTCATTATCTATAAGCCCCTGGGTGGGCCAGGTCCCGGGGGCAATGTGCAAATAATTAGCAGGGGCCCGCAGGGGCCCCCGCAGCCCCGGGGACCACCACCTCCCCGAGGCTTTCTTTATTATGCGCGGGGGCACGCGGCCCCCTCGGGCCCTGGGACCGCCACCTCCCTGGGCCTTTTTTATTAAAATGCATGGGGGGCTCCCCCCACGCTGCCCTGGGGACTGCCACCTCCCCGGGGCATTGGTAATTAAAAGTGGGGGGCCTCGTCGGCCCCCCCAAGCCCAGGGACCGCCACCTCCCTGGGGCTTTATTCAAATAAGGAGGGGTGCCTCGTGGGCCCCCCAAGCCCCGGGGACCGCCACCTCCCTGGGACTTTATTCTAATAGGGTGGGGGGGCCTCACGGGACCCCCAAGCCCGGGGACCACCACCTCCCCGGGGCTTTCTCAAATGATTAGTGTGGGGGGGCTCGAGTCCCCCCACACTGCCCCATGGACCAGCACCTCCCCGGGGCACTGTATATTTAAATACGGGGGTCCGTTGCGGACCCCCAGGCCCTGGGGACCACCACCTCCCCGGGGCTTTGCATACATTGGGAGGGGGGCCGCGCAGCCCCCCTCATGGAGCCCTCGATGGCCCTGGGGACCACCACTCCCCAGGGCCGGCTCCTGCAATGTCCTGGGGTGCCCACCCCCGGGACATTGCTGTTTGCTATGGCAGGGTGGGAGCACGGCTCCCACCCTGCCATAGCAAACACTGCTTTGCTTTGTTGAAGCGAGAGCAGGAAACCTGCTCTCGCTTCAACGAAGCAGCAGAATTAGCGGGCAAGGGGAGCTGCATGTTAGCAGCCCCCTTGCCTAAAAGCAATGCTGGCTCCCGCAGGAGGCAGGGAGCCGGCAGGGACCGCGGGGCATTGGGGCCCCCCACCGTCCCCAACTTGAGGGTTGGCCCCAGGATGGGGTCCCCAGGGCCAGAAATGGCCCAGGGGAGGGAGGCCACGCAGCCCCCCTCCCTAATTTAAAAATGTAATAAAAAAAGAGGCAAGGCCCCGGGGGATGGGGTCCCCGGGGCCAGAAGTGGCCCGGGAGGGGGGCCACTCATCCCCCCTCCCCTTTAATTTAAAATAATAATAAAAAAAAAAACGGAAGGCCGGCCCGGGGGATGGGGTCCCCGGGGCCATAAATGGCCTGAGATGGGGGGCCACGCGGCCCACCTCCCAAATTTAAAAAAAAAAAAAAAGAAGGCTGGCCATGCCCTGAAGGATGGGGTCCCCGGGGCCAAAATTTGCCTCGGAAGGGGGGCTGCGTGGCCCCATTCCCGTTTTTTTTTTTTAATGTGGCAGGCCCTGGGGGATGGGGTCCCTAGGGCCCAAAAAACATTGAAAGAAGGGGGGCCACACAGCCCCCCTTCTAAAAAAAATAAATTTTAAAAAAGCCGGCATCTCGCTGAGGCCCCGCCCCTCCCTGCACCACTCTGCAAATGCACCCCCTGGCACGTTCTAAGTTGGGGAATTAAGTCCCCTTGAATACTGAGGGTCCCTGGGGGCCAACTAGCCCACCAGGTACCTGCCGGAAGCACCACACAGCTGGATTGCGGAGAGGTGGTCCGAGGCCATGCTCCTTTTTACACCACTCTGCAAACACGCCTCTTGGCGCACTGCTGGTGGGGCGGTGAGGTCCTCTTGTGTCCTGAGGACCTCAGGACACAAGTGGATTTCATCCCCCGAGCAGCAGTGCGCCAGGAGGTGCGTATGCAGAGTGGTGTAAAAAGGGGGCGTAGCCTCGGACCACTCTCTGCAATCCAGCTGTGTGAGGCTTACTGGAGGTACCTGGTGGGCTAGTTGGCCCCCTGGGACCCTCATGAGGAAAGGGGACTTCATCCCCCAACCAAGAGCGCGCCATGAGGTGCGTTTGCAGAGTGGTGGTGAAAGGGGGCGTGGCCTGTGTCCACCTCTCAACAATCCCACTGTGTGGGGCTTACTGGAGGTAAGAGGTAGGCTAGTTGGCACCTAAGGACCCCCAGCAGTAAAGGGGACTTCAATCCCCATCCAAGAGCGCGCCAAGGAGCGCGTTTGCAGAGTGGTGGGCAAAGGGGGTGTGGCCTGGATTGCGAACTTAACAATCCTGCTGTGTGGTACTTACTGGAGGTAATAGGAGGGGTAGTTGGCCCCCACGGATGTCCTTGGGGGCCAACTACCCCTCTTGTTACCTCCAGTAAGTCCCACACATTAGGATTGCTGAGACGTCTTTGGAGGCCACGCCCCCTTTCTCCACCACTCTGCAAACGTGCCTCCTGGCAGACTACGGGATGGGGGATAAAGTCCACTTTACTCCTGAGGGACTTTGGGGGCCAAGAAGCCCTCCTGGTACCTCCTGTAAGTCGTACGTAGCAGAATTCCTGAGCACTGGTCGGAGGCCCAGCACCCTTTCCCTACCACTCTGCAAATGCGACTACTAGTTAAAGAAGCATCTTTCTGCACCTCTGACTTAGAGGTAGTTTTAATCCCCCAGCCCTATTATGTACTAGGGCCTTACAGGGGAGGTCATGCCAATCACAGGGGTACCCCAACCCATAGTGTACCCTAGTGTATGTAGGTGTTTTCACTGTATTCTAAGTGTCTTTTACCATAGCACTAGCTCTAGGCCTGGTTAGTCAGACTCAGTTACCACTAGTAGCCGTCAGCAAAAAGTTGGGGGCACAGGATGACTTTGCAACAAGGCCTCTTTCTGCCCCTCTGTTGGTTCTTTCTGCATATCTCTTGCTTCTTTCTGCACCTTTCTTTGTCTTTCTGGACTTCTGTTGCCTCTTTCTGCATTTCTCTTGCTTCTTTCCACGTCTTTCTTCCTCTTTCTGTATATGTCCTACCTATGTAGGCATAGTTTGAAATTAGCATTTAAAAAACCTTTGAAATTCACTGAAAAAGCCATTGGTTTCAGGGTCGTTATAGTTAGAAATTAGCATTTAAAAAACCTTTGAAATTCACTGAAAAAACCTTAGGTTTCAGGGTCATTATAGTTAGAAATTAGCATTTAAAAAACCTTTGAAATTCACTGAAAAAACCATAGGTTGCAGGGACGTTATAGTTAGTTGGACATTTCACTCGTACAAAACCAGAGAAATTCAGCCGTTATAGTTAGTTGATCTAACTATAACTCGAGCCCCCGCAATGCACTGCTGATGACGTCACATATTACATCACTCATGACATGGTCAGTGACATCACTGATGACATCACTGATGACATCTCAAATGACATCACTGATGACATCACTGATGACATCATCCACGTGATAATCTGATGCACCTCCTCACACCCTAATATAACCTTTGATACACTCACTCTAAAATACAGACTACCATTTTCTGAAACTATAGACCCACCAATACCAGTTACTACATACCCACTCACTGATTCCTAGGTCTACACACACATCCACTCATTCACCCATACAGTCACTCATACATGCAGTCACTCATCAATACAGCACTATCATTTAGACTCTTACACCTATACAGACACTCACACACCGCCACTCATCCATAGAGTTACTCACACATCTAGTCAGTCATGCAAAGAATCAATCACACTCCCATTTACTCACCTATACAGTTATACACACACACCACCTCACTTATTCATACAGATACTAACACATACTTACTCTCTGTGAGTGTTAGGCCACGTCGGGTGCCCACCGTCCCTCCCACTGTAGTAATACAAGAAACGATTGTGGTAGTATGGGGGAAGGGTTTCCTTTATTTTCCTTTCCTTACTTTAGGTATATCCCAGTACTTCCTGGGTATGTCCTTTTTGTATCTAGGAGAGGTTCGAGTTATGGGGCATAATGGAAGAAAACAGCAACGGAAATTGAGGCAGTCACTATAGGGAGGCTGTCCTTGCTGGTGTTCGTCCCAGGACTGGTTCTTCTTTTAAAGGAAGGCTCCGTTCTTCTCCTCGGGAGTGAACTGGAAAGAACAAAAGAAAATATATCAGGCCGCTGTCCTAGCGGTAACTAAAAGGTTATGGTGCTCCCGTCACCCGTGCTCTGATCCCATGAGGTGCCTAAGTGTAGAAATGGGGTTGAGGTGACTCAGGATGTGGTGCCCCTTATCCCCGCCCACCAGCCCCTAAATGAAAAAAACCCAGGCACTTGCCTGAACCCACGACCCTCCTGGGCCGTGGGGAGGGGAGTCGCAGCCTCCGCTTCCCTCGCTGGAGTACCGGACTGGTGGGCGTTGCTCCTGGAGCGGTCAACTTCGGTGCTGTCCTCCTCATGCTGGGACGTGCTTCTGACCTGCGGCGGCTTCACTGCTCCTCCGATCTGGATGTAGGTCTCGTCCTCGTCTTTCTTTTGCTCCACGTCTTCCGTCTTTCCTCGCGCTCTCCGCTCCTCGTTCCCGGTCCACAGCATAAGAGCTCGTCTCTCGACTCCGCCCCCCTGGTTCGCTGCCACCGGCAAGGATGTTCTGGCTTGTCCTGCTGGAACGCACAGTCCGCTTCCATTCGGGGTCTCAGCGGCCGCCATGTTGGAGTGGTCGGGGTGCTCCATTATGGGAGGGAATCCACCACACTGCCTCTTTTCCAGGAATGGACGAGTGGGCCATTTGGATACTGGATAGCGGGAGAGGAAGTCCATGTTTGTCTGTAGTTTCCCCAGGACATGCAAAGTACGAAAGGAAAAAGGTTGTAAGGGAAGGAACCAGCGGAGCACTTTTGTTCTTGAATCTTTGTGTAGGGAAAGCCAGGTCAATGGGGCATGGTCAGTAAGGAGAAGGAACTGTCGTCCCAGGAGGTAATATTGTAGGGCCTCTATTGCCCACTTGATGGCCAAACAGTCTTTTTCTATGGTGGCATACCTTGTCTCTCTGGGGAACAGTTTCCTACTTAGAAAGAGGACGGGGCGCAGATCGCCTCTATTGTCGGGCTGGGAGAGGACAGCACCAAGTCCCCTAACAGAGGCGTCTGTTTGGAGAACAAAGGTCTTACTGTGATCAGGACAAGGAAGGACGGGGCATTACATAGGATCTTTTTCAGTAGGGAGAAACTGTGTTCCTGAGGAGAGGACCATTGGAGGGGCTTCCCTGACATGGCTTTACTCAGGAGGTCGGTGAGGGGACTAGCGATGTCAGAGAAGTGGGGGATAAATCTCCGATAATAACCAACCAGGCCTAAAAAGGAGCAGACATCTTTCCTGGTGATGGGACGGGGAATGTTTGTGATTGCCTCCAGTTTGTTTACCTGGGGTCTGATTTTTCCTGCCTGTATGTCATATCCGAGGTATTCTATATGATCCGTACCAAAAGTCGTTTTCTTGGGGTTGATAGTGAGGCCTCCTCTCTTGAGTGTGTGTAGGACAGCCTCTAGATGTGTGAGTTGTGTTTCCCAGTCAGGGCTGTGGACGACTATGTCATCCAGGTAAGCAACGGCATATGTGTGGTGGTCATGCAGTAGGACATCCATCAACTTCTGAAACGTGGCCGGGGCACCGTGAAGGCCGAAAGGAAGGATTTTGAACTGGAGTAGGCCCGAAGGGGTAGAGAAGGCGGTCTTTTCTCTGGCCTCCCCAGTGAGGGGGATTTGCCAGTAGCCTTTTGTGAGGTTGATTGTGGACATTATTCTGGCGTCCCCCAACCGTTCTATGAGCTCATAAATGCGGGGCATGGGGTACGCATCGAACTTAGATATAGCGTTAAGCTGACGGAAATCGATGCAGAACCTTATGCTTCCGTCTGGTTTGGGAACGAGGACCACCGGGGAGGACCAGGCTCTGTGGGAGGGCTCGATAATGTCCGCCTCCAACATAGCTTTTATCTCATAGTCCACTGCCTGTCTTCGTGCAGCGGGTATACAATATGGTTTCAGTTTTATTGGCCTTGCCCCTGCTGTGTCTATCGTGTGTTCGACTAAGGTCGTCCATCCTGGAGTCCCTGACAGTACGTCAGAGTAGGCATTACATAAGGTAAGCAATTGATGTGTTTGTGAATTCGACAGCTGTTCTCCCAAATGAACAGACTCGTTCCCTGTGGGAGAGGGAGCGGCTAGAGGGATGTCAAGGGGTTTGTCAAGGGACACATGTAGTACCGGTTTGTCTTTACTTGGAGACGCCGGCAAGGGGCCTTCCCAGGCTTTTAAGAGGTTCACATGGTAGGTCTGGCCTGTCTGTGTTTTGTGTGGGACAGCTATACGGTAAGAGACTGGGGTGACCCTATTCAGTACCTTATAAGGGCCCTGCCATGTGGCTAACAGCTTTTTGTCTGTGCTGGGAAGAAGGATCAGGACATGGTCTCCCGCTTTGAATTCCCTGAGTTTAGTGTTTTTGTCATACTGATTCTTCTGTAGGGTCTGTGCTTTTTCCATGTTTGCATGGACCTCCTCCCAGAGAGACACCAGAGTGTCTCTTAGGTCCTTACTATGTTGTAACAGGGTCTTGCTTTCGTCCTCTTCCTCATGCCACTGTTCGACTGCCATGTCAAGGAGTGTGCGAGGTTTCCTCCCGAACAGTAGTTCGAATGGGGAGAAACCTGTAGATTTTTGTGTATGGGTCCGTATGGCGAATAACACCAGGGGTATTTGTCGATCCCAGTCCCTTCCTGCCTTGCTAATAGATTTCTTTAGCATAGTCTTAATCGTTCTATTATACCTCTCGACCAGGCCGTCTGTTTGGAGGTGGTACACAGTTGTGTGTATTTGCCTAATTCCCAAGAGGTCAATGTTTGTTTCATAAGGCGAGATACAAATGGTGTACCCTGGTCGGTCAATAACTCACAGGGAAAACCCACACGAGAAAAGAAGGAGACCATAGCTTGGGCTACTGCTGTGGTAGTGGTGCTGGTCAGGGGTATCGCCTCCGGGTGGCGTAATCCACTAATACAAGTAGATATTGGTGTCTGCAAGAGGAGGGGATAAGAGGTCCCTCAAGATCCATCCCCACCCTCTGAAAGGGAACGTCTATAATTCGGAGCGGGTGTAGCGGGGCCCTGGGAAGTGAGGGGTTATTGACTAATTGGCACCTAACGCATGAGGCACAATATCTAGCTACTTCATGATAAACCCTGGGCCAGTAGAATTTGTCTAAGAGATATTTCAGTGTATTTTCCTTCCCATAATGGCCACCTCCTGTTTTACTATGGGTGAGGTCTAACACTCGTTCTCGGAACGGTTTTGGGACCAATAGCTGTTCCTTATGGCGTCCCGCCTCCAGGGTTATCCTATACAATAAACCCCTTTTTACACAGAACAGCGGGCCTACCTTCTCTGGATGGTCCTCTTGGGCTTGGTCCCAGGCGTGTTGTAATGTGCCATCATTCCTCTGAGCAAAGCAAACACAAGGAGATGATGGACGGAGCACTGAAACTTTTCAGACACTCACCCCCAGTCACAGATCTGGGTTGAATCCATCATCATTCTTTAGCTCACTTCGCCACCCCAGTTCAGACACAGCTATATGCAAATCAGTCTTGACCCTGTGAATCATGGGAACAGTCCAGCCCGAACTGCCAAGCCATGTCTTCCCTGGACCGGAAACAAGCATCCTGGGACCGGTTTCGGGCTAACAGCCCTCATCAGCCAGGCTGGTTTGAATCCAGTGGCAAAGTGAGCAAGGGACCCACGTCTGGGCATACCCTGCCAACTTAGGGCGAACAAAGCAAACACAAGGAGATGATGGATGGAGCTCTGAAACTTTTCAGACACTAACCCCCAGTCACAGATCTGGGTTGAATCCATCATCATTCTTTAGCTCACTTCGCCACCCCAGTTCAGACACAGCTATATGCAAATCAGTCTTGACCCTGTGCCTCATGGGAACAGTTCAGCCCGAACTGCCAAGCCATGTCTTCCCTGGGCCAGAAACAAGCATCCTGGGACCGGTTTCGGGCTAACAGCCCTCATCAGCCAGGCTAGCTTGAATCCAGTGGCAAAGTGAGCAAGGGACCCACGTCTAGGCATACTCTGCCAACTTAGGGCGAACAAAGCAAACACAAGGAGATGATGGACAGAGCTCAGAAACTTTTCAGACTTGCACCCCCAGTCACAGATCTGGGTTGAATTTATCATCATTCTTTAGCTAACTTCGCCACCCCAGTTCAGACACAGCTATATGCAAATCAGTCTGGACCCTGTGCCTCATGGGAACAGTCCTGCCCGAACTGCCAAGCCATGTCTTCCCTGGACCGGAAACAAGCATCCTGGGACCGATTTCAGGCTAACAGCCCTCATCAGCCAGGCTAGCTTGAATCCAGTGGCAAAGTGAGCAAGGGACCCAGGGAGGACCTGGCCAGGCAGTTTGGGCTGGACTGTTCCCATTGGGCACAGGGTCAAGACTGATTTGCATATGGCTGGGCTCAAACTGGAATGGCATGGTGAGCAAAAAAACGATGGATTTAGGCCCAGATCTCTGCACTGGGGTCAATGCATGACATTGTTCTGCATTCTGTCCATCAATTGTTGTTTTTGCATTTAATACCCTGAGTGGGACGGGTATGCCCAGACGTGGGTCCTGTGCTCTCCATGCCACTGGAGTCAAGCTATCCTGGCTGATGAGGGGTGAAACCCCGAAACTGGTCCTAGGATGCTTGTTTCCAGTCCAGGGAGGACCTGGCCTGGCAGTTCGGGCTGGACTGTTCCCATTGGGCACAGGGTCAAGACTGATTTGCATATGGCTGGGCTCAAACTGGAATGGCATGGTGAGCATAAAAACGATAGATTTAGGCCCAGATCTCTGTACTGGGGTGAATGTATGACATTGTTCTGCATTCCGTCCATCAATTGTTGTTTTTGCAATCATCATGGTGTCTGGGATGTATCTGAGGAAAGAAGCATAGGAGACGGTAGGGTACAATGGTTTTTAAGGTACAAAACCTGTTCTTCTCTTCTTTCCCTACGGGACTTTGTTCTTTTGGGCGTGGGGCCTTCTATGCCTTCTTTGGAGAACAGGGCGTGACCCAACCACCCCAACACGGGGGACGGAGGGGTGAGGGACGATAGTTACTCCTGGAACCTGGGGCGATCAGTCCCTAGAAGGACGGATTCAGGAAGAAAGGGCATCACCCCCACTTTCCTTAACTGGGGTTCCCCATCTATCTCCAGTAGGACTTCAGCAAGGGGGTACATCTCCCTTTCCCCGTGCACGCAAGTAACCTGTATGCAGTCCCTCCCAAGGATCCGGGAGTTGGGTATGAGCTCTTTGCTGACGACGGTGTGGTGACATCCGGTGTCTAACAGAGCCACCACCGGTTTCCCGTTTACGTGTATGTTCTTTTTATAGAGCTGCAGGGTTTCTCCGGCTATTAGGACACGGCCAAGGGTGTACCCTACTTCCTTGGGTTCTTGGGGAGGGTTACGTGCAGGGCACTGTCGGGCTATGTGCCCCCACTCTGCACAGTGGAAACATTGTGGGCCCTGTAATGTTGGTATTCCCTGGGTGGGCCGGGCTGTATGTCTCACTGGGTTTGGAACCCGGCTTTCCGTAGTAATCCTTACTGGGGGTCTGGGTATGCCTACGGGGTAACGTTGGGGATGGGCCTTAAACTTGGGGGACCTATGATAGGCACATGCCAGGTCTACTGCCATTGCAATTGTTAGATGGGGATGCTGTTTAGTCCGGGTGCTGATGGGGAGGGCTTCGAGGTACTGTTCTAGGTAGACTTTTTCTGTCAAGTCATCTATGGTCAAGGAAGCAGGTTGTAGCCACCGGTTCCCGAGGTCACGTATCCTGTAGTACAGGGCTTGAGGGTTGTCCCCTGCTGTCCACTTTTCCTTGCGGAAGCGGCTGCGGTAATACTCTTGCTCGCAGCCCAGCCTCTCCAGGATAGCCCTTTTTATGTCACTGTAGGGGGTGGTTCCCACCGGGTTGGTGGCTTGAAAAGCGGCTTGCAGTTCGCCGGACAGCAAGGTGACTATGTACTGTCCCCACCTCTCTTGGGGCCAAGCCGCGGTGGAGGCAACCCACTAGAAATTTACGAAAAAGATATCGGGGTCGTCCCCCTCCTGGAACTTTTGTAGTACGTGCCTGGCACATTGGGGTGTACCCACGCACTGGATATTGCATCTGTTAAATGCAGGATGGCTGTATCCTGCACTTGTTGGTTAGATGTCATGAGGGATGCTTGGTCCTTCAAGGCTAAGTGCAGGGCTTCCCGTTCTTGTTGGGCAAGCTTGGTTTGCTGTTCAAAGATGAGCTGCAGGTGGTGTTGGCCTTCTGCCAATTGGGATATCATGGACTCCATGCTGAGGGGTTGTGTCATGATGGGCTAGACGCGATCCCACTTCTGACACCACTGTGAGCATTAGGCCACGCCGGGTGCCCACCGTCCCTCCCACTGCAGTAATACAAGAAACGATTGCGGTAGTATGGGGGAAGAGTTTCCTTTATTTTCCTTTCCTTGCTTTAGGTATAGCCCAGTACTTCCTGGGTATGTCCTTTTTGTATCTAGGAGAGGTTTGAGTTATGGGGCACAATGGAAGAAAACAGCAATGGAAATTGAGGCAGTCACTATAGGGAGGCTGTCCTTGATGGTGTTCATCCCAGGTCTGGTTCTTCTTTTAAAGGAAGGCTCCGTTCTTCTCCTCGGGAGGTAGCCGGAAAGAACAAAAGAAAATATATCAGGCTGCTGTCCTAGCAGTAAATAAAAGGGTATGGTGCTCCCGTCACCCGTGGTCTGATCCCCTGAGGTGCCTAAGTGTAGAAAAGGGGTTGAGATGACTCATGGTGAGGTGCCCCGTATCCCCGTCCACCAGCCCCTAAATGAAAAAACCCAGGCACTTGCCTGAACTCACGACCCTCCTGGGCCATGGGGAGGGGAGTCGCAGCATCCGCTTCCCTTGCTAGAGTACCGGACTGGTGGGCGTTGCTACTGGAGCGGTCAACTTCGGTGCGGTCCTCCTCGTGCTGGGACCTGCTTCCGACCTGCGGTGGCTTCACTGCTCCTTCGATCTGGATGTAGGTCTCGTCCTCATCTTCCTTTCGCTCCACGTCTTCCATCTTTCCTCGTGCTCTCCCCTCCTCGTCTCCGGTCCACAGCATAAGAGCTCGTCTCTCAACTCCGCCCGCCTGGCTTGCTGCCACCGGCAAGGATGTTCCGGCTTGTCCTGCTGGAACGCACAGTCCGCTTCCGGTCGGGGGTCTCAGCGGCCGCCATGTTGGAGTGGTTGGGGTGCTCCGTTATGGGAGGGAATCCACCACACTCTCTTATACAATCACTCATACAAGCACAAACTCATCCATACAGCCACTCTCACAATCACTCACTCTCACATATAGTCATTTATTTACTCCAACACTCACATATACTGCCTTTCACATATGTAGTTACTCACACATGTACCACTGAGACATCCATTCACTCAGCAACACACCCATACACACACTCACCCACCCATACAGCCCTATACACCCAGTGAATCACCAACTCACACATCTATGCACAGTCACACCCCCCCACCCACCCACACAGACACTCAGGCACCCATACAGATACTCAGACAACCAATCAATAACCCATATAGACACTCATGTAGCTACTCACCAACCCAGGCAGCTGCTTACACACTAACTGACAGACTGATACAAACATTCACACAGATTAGTCACTAACGCATGCATTCAGTAAGACACGTTTAATCACTCACTTATACAGTCAGTCACGCACCTACTAAATCATCCATTCAGACACTTATACACCCACTCATTCTTCCATACACCTTGGCACATATATATATATATATATATATATATATATATATATATATATATCACTGCTCCAAGGTTGTCCACCTGTAAGTAGCACTCGAGCAACAGCTTGATTCATGTGTAGGTAAGGACGGAGAACCGCCCGTAGGAGCCGCTCCATAGTGGTATTGCCTGACGCGTTTCGAATCACCATATGATTCTCTTCAGAGGCTTAAAATGGAACGGTGTGCGCAACCGCTAACCCACTTCTGACACACCCCCCCCAATGGGAGGCTCAAATGAAACTGTGCCTTCTGGGAAGTGTAGTGCGGGTAGCACATAATCAAGTCCTGTATGGACCCCACAGGTGGGCCCGTCCACGATCCTATGTACAGCTGCTGTTCCACTTTCGTGGCCCGCAATCTTACGGGGTGGTGCACACTCCGCGGCTGGACTGCCGCGTTATAAATCACTGCTCCAAGGTTGTCCACCTGTAAGTAGCACTCGAGCAACAGCTTGATTCATGTGTAGGTAAGGGCGGGGAACCGCCCGTAGGAGCCGCTCCATAGTGGTATTGCCTGACGCGTTTTGAATCACCATATGATTCTCTTCAGAGGCTTAAGATGGAACGGTGTGCGCAACCGCTAACCCACTTCTGACACACCCCCCCAATGGGAGGCTCAAATGAAACTGTGCCTTCTGGGAAGTGTAGTGCGGGTAGCACATAATCAAGTCCTGTATGGACCCCACAGGTGGGCCCGTCCACGATCCTATGTACAGCTGCTGTTCCACTTTCGTGGCCCCCAATCTTACAGGGTGGTGCACACTCCGCGGCTGGACTGCCGCGTTATAAATCACTGCTCCAAGGTTGTCCACCTGTAAGTAGCACTCGAGCAACAGCTTGATTCATGTGTAGGTAAGGGCGGGGAACCGCCCGTAGGAGCCGCTCCATAGTGGTATTGCCTGACGCGTTTTGAATCACCATATGATTCTCTTCAGAGGCTTAAAATGGAACGGTGTGCGCAACCGCTAACCCACTTCTGACACACCCCCCCAATGGGAGGCTCAAATGAAACTGTGCCTTCTGGGAAGTGTAGTGCGGGTAGCACATAATCAAGTCCTGTATGGACCCCACAGGTTGGCCCGTCCACGATCCTATGTACAGCTGCTGTTCCACTTTCGTGGCCCCCAATCTTACGGGGTGGTGCACACTCCGCGGCTGGACTGCCACGTTATAAATCACTGCTCCAAGGTTATCCACCTGTAAGTAGCACTCGAGCAACAGCTTGATTCATGTGTAGGTAAGGACGGGGAACCGCCCGTAGGAGCCGCTCCATAGTGGTATTGCCTGACGCGTTTGAATCACCATATGATTCTCTTCAGAGGCTTAAAATGGAACGGTGTGCGCAACCGCTAACCCACTTCTGACACCCCCCAATGGGAGGCTCAAATGAAACTGTGCCTTCTGGGAAGTGTAGTGCGGGTAGCACATAATCAAGTCCTGTATGGACCCCACAGGTGGGCCCGTCCACGATCCTATGTACAGCTGCTGTTCCACTATTGTGGCCCCCAATCTTACGGGGTGGTGCACACTCCGCGGCTGGACTGCCGCATTATAAATTACTGCTCCAAGGTTGTCCACCTGTAAGTAGCACTCGAGCAACAGCTTGATTCATGTGTAGGTAAGGACGGGGAACCGCCCGTAGGAGCCGCTCCATAGTGGTATTGCCTGACGCGTTTCGAATCACCATATGATTCACTTCAGAGGCATAAAATGGAACGGTGTGCGCAACCGCTAACCCACTTCTGACACACACCCCCAATGGGAGGCTCAAATGAAACTGTGCCTTCTGGGAAGTGTAGTGCAGGTAGCACATAATCAAGTCCTGTATGGACCCCACAGGTGGGCCCGTCCACGATCCTATGTACAGCTGCTGGTGATTCGAAACGCGTCAGGCAATACCACTATGGAGCGGCTCCTACGGGCGGTTCCCCGTCCTTACCTACACATGAATCAAGCTGTTGCTCGAGTGCTACTTACAGGTGGACAATCATGGAGCAGTAATTTAACGCGGCAGTACAGCCGCGGAGTGTGCACCACCCCGTAAGATTGGGGGCCACGAAAGTGGAACAGCAGCTGTATATAGGATCGTGGACGGGCCCACCTGTGGGGTCCATACAGGACTTGATTATGTGCTACCCACACTACACTTCCCAGAAGGCAGAGTTTCATTCGAACCTCCCATTGGGGGGGTGTGTCGGAGGTGGGTCAGCGGTTGCGCACACCGTTCCATTAAAGCCTCTGAAGAGAATCATATGGTGATTCGAAACGCGTCAGGCAATACCACTATGGAGCGGCTCCTACGGGCGGTTCCCCGTCCTTACCTACACATGAATCAAGCTGTTGCTCGAGTGCTACTTACAGGTGGACAACCATGGAGCAGTAATTTAACGCGGCAGTCCAGCCGCGGAGTGTGCACCACCCCGTAAGATTGGGGGCCACGAAAGTGGAACAGCAGCTGTATATAGGATCGTGGACGGGCCCACCTGTGGGGTTCCTACAGGACTTGATTATGTGCTACCCACACTACACTTCCCAGAAGGCACAGTTTCATTCGAACCTCCCATTGGGGGGGGTGTCGGAGGTGGGTCAGCGGTTGCGCACACCGTTCCATTAAAGCCTCTGAAGAGAATCATATGGTGATTCGAAACGCGTCAGGCAATACCACTATGGAGCGGCTCCTACGGGCGGTTCCCCGTCCTTACCTACACATGAATCAAGCTGTTGCTCGAGTGCTACTTACAGGTGGACAACCATGGAGCAGTAATTTAACGCGGCAGTCCAGCCGCGGAGTGTGCACCACCCCGTAAGATTGGGGGCCACGAAAGTGGAACAGCAGCTGTATATAGGATCGTGGACGGGCCCACATGTGGGGTCCATACAGGACTTGATTATGTGCTACCCGCACTACACTTCCCAGAAGGCACAGTTTCATTCGAACCTCCCATTGGGGGGGTGTGTCGGAGGTGGGTCAGCGGTTGCGCACACCGTTCCATTAAAGCCTCTGAAGAGAATCATATGGTGATTCGAAACACGTCAGGCAATACCACTATGGAGCGGCTCCTACGGGCGGTTCCCCGTCCTTACCTACACATGAATCAAGCTGTTGCTCGAGTGCTACTTACAGGTGGACAACCATGGAGCAGTAATTTAACGCGGCAGTCCAGCCGCGGAGTGTGCACCACCCCGTAAGATTGGGGGCCACGAAAGTGGAACAGCAGCTGTATATAGGATCGTGGATGGGCCCACCTGTGGGGTCCATACAGGACTTGATTATGTGCTACCCGCACTACACTTCCCAGAAGGCACAGTTTCATTCGAACCTCCCATTGGGGGGGTGTGTCGGAGGTGGGTCAGCGGTTGCGCACACCGTTCCATTAAAGCCTCTGAAGAGAATCATATGGTGATTCGAAACACGTCAGGCAATACCACTATGGAGCGGCTCCTACGGGCGGTTCCCCGTCCTTACCTACACATGAATCAAGCTGTTGCTCGAGTGCTACTTACAGGTGGACAACCATGGAGCAGTAATATATATATATATATATAAAACATATTTAAACTTTACAGAAACACACATCCACTGGATGATGTCATCACTGATGTCATCAGTGATGTCATTTGAGATGTCATCCGTGATATCACTGGCCATGTCATGAGTGATGTAATATGTTACATCATCAGCAGTGCATTGCGGGGGCACAAGTTATAGTTAGCTCAACTAACTATAACGGCCGAATTTCTCTGGTTTTGTACGAGTGAAATGTCCAACTAACTATGACGTCCCTGAAACCTTTGGTTGTTTCAGTGAATTTCAAAGGTTTTTTAAGTGCTAATTTCTAACTATAACAACCCTGAAACCTAAGGTTTTTTCAGTGAATTTCAAAGGTTTTTTAAATGCTAATTTCTAACTATAATGACCCTGAAACCTATGTTTTTTTCAGTGAATATATATATATATATATATATATATATATATGCACACACACACACATATCCATGTATATATATATATATATTTATATATATATATATATATATATATATATGTATGTGTTTATATATATCCAAGAAAGAAGTGAAGAAGTGACTCAAACAGATGGACTCACTAAAGAACAAAAATCTATTTCCACTATTCACCAAAGAACAAAAATATATTTCCACTACTCAGCAAAGTACAAAAATATATTTCTGCTACCTAAATCTCCAACCCCATGGGATAGAAGTTAAGGTTTTTATAGATTTGTAAATGTGCTATTGTAAATTGGCACTTACTTATTTTCTCCTGGATGAACAGTGCAAATCTGGGATATAGATTTGTTCTTGTCATGGTGGTTGCTTCTGGCTTTAGCATTGGATCCAAGGAGGATACATGTTTGTAATCCCAAAAACAGTATATTAGAAGATGAAGGATCACAAGATAACAACAGTCAGCCAGGGCAATAATCTGGATGCCACAGGATACAAAGAGTCACAAAGAAATGAAATATCCAAGAAAGAAGTGACTCAAACAGATGGACTTTAATATACAACCAATGGGTTAGATGCTAAATTTCTTAATCTACAACCCCATGGGGTGGATGTTAAATTTCTTAATCTTCAACCCTTTGGGATAGATGTTAAATTTCTTAATCTCCAATCTTGTGGGATAGATATTATGGGGCATATTATCAAGGGCTTTATCGCCGCTTTAGCGGCACTTTTTTAAAGCGGCGATAATTTTATCGCCCTATTAGCAAGCTGTCGCTAACAGGCGTTAGCGACAGCTTTCAGGCGTTAGAGGCCGCGTTATCCATCGCCTTGCATGTCAGCGATAATTATCGCTAATGACTTGCAAGGAAGGCGTTCCCTACTAAAAGCGACTGAAAACAGTCGCTAATCCCACTACCCCCTATTAGCAAGGCAGGCGAAGCGATAAAATAATTCACGCTAAGCGCGTTTATCGCTAGATTTTATCACCTGCTAGTGAGGATGACTTACCTGTATGAAGTATAGGAGGTGGATTCTAATGCTGAATCCACCTTAGCGATAATGCGAGAATATCGCTGCTTTTCCAGCGATATTCTCACATTTTGCCGCTATCGCTGGAAATATTATCGCTATGGAGATAAACCTTACTAATAGGGTGTTATCTCAGCGATAATTTCCAGCGATAGGCGGCGTTAACAAAAAACACGCTAAGCGCGTTTTGCGATAAATATCGCAACTCCTTGCTAATATGCCCCAATATTTCACTATGTTTCTTAATCTCCAGCCTCATGGGATAGATGTTAAGTTTGTTATAGGTACATATATGCATATTAGGGTATAGGATGGTAAGGGTGTTTTAAAGGTTTAGGGGTGGGTAGGAGGATAGGGAGGTAAGCTTGTTTTTAGGGTCGGGTGGGTAGGGGTAGAGGGTGGTAAGGGTGTTTTTAGGGCTTGGGATGGGTAATGGTATTGGGTGGTAAGGGTGTTTTTAGGATTTAGAATTGGGTAGAGGTATAGGGTGGTAAAAGATTTTTAGGGTTTATGGGTAAGTATGGGTATTGCGTGGTAAGGGTTTTTTTAGATTTGAGGGGTGGGTAAGGGTATTGGGAAATAAGGGCATTTTTAGGGACTAGGGCTTGGAGGGGTAGAGGGTGGTAAGAGCATTTTTAGGGTTCAGGGGTAGGTAGGGGTATAGGGTGGTGTGGGTATTTTCATGGGTTTTGGGGTGGGTAAAGATATAGGGTGGCAACAGAGTTTTAGTGTTAAAAGGTATGTAGGGGTAAAAGGTGGTAAGGGTGTTCTTTAGGGTTTAGGGGTGGGTAGAGGTACTGGGTGGTAAGGTTGCTTTTAGGGTTTAGGGGTGGGTAGAGGTATAGGCTGGTAAGGATAAAATAGCAGAATAAAAATAATTTGAAAAAAGGGGTGGGGAATCTGTATAGGTGAGTGAGTGATGTCATCAATGATGTAATATGTGTGGTCATAAGCAGTGCATTGTGGGGGCATAAGTTATAGTTAGCTCAGGTAACTATAGCTGCTGAATATCTATGGTTTTGTGCAAGTACAATCTGAGCCTAAATGTAACATCCCTGTAACCTCTAGTTTTTTAAGTGAATTTCTAAGGTTTTTTAATTTTATTTCCTAACTGTGACCTGTAACTTTTGAGAGTGAGTGTGTTAGTGAGTGCATGAGTGTCTCAATGGGTGATTGAGTGAGTGCATGAGTGTCTCAATGAGTGTGTGAGTGGGAGTGTGAGTGTGAGTGTCTGAATGGGCCTGGGAGTGGCTGCATTTGTGTCTCACTGGGTTAGTGAGTGGATGTGTGAGTCACTGAGTGGGTATGTGAGTGGGAGCGTGAGTCTCTGAGTGGGTCTGTGAATGGGTCCGTGAGTGTCTAAGTTCATTAGTAATCAGTCCCTGGGTGGGCCAGGTCCTGTGGGTATTTTAATAATAAAGGAGGGGGGCACATGGGCCTCCCCTCCTGGGGATTAATAATGCCACGGGAACCACCACCTCCCCAGGGCTTGCTTACTAATAAATAGGGAGGCCTCTTGGTCCCCTGCTGCCCCAAGGCCTGCCACCTGCCCGGGGCTTTAATTTTATTGAATGGTGGTCCCCAGCCCCGGGGACCACCACCCTTCCCAGGGCTCTTCTTACATTGAATGCGGCAGGCCGCACCAACCACCTTGCAGCCCCGGGGACCACCACTCCTAGGGAAAAAAACTAAGAAAGGAGGGGGCCGCGTGGCCGCCCTCCTGAAGCCATACATGGCCCTGGGAACCGCCACCCCCAGGGCCGGCTCCTGCTATGTCCTGAGATGCCCACCCCCGGGGCATTGCTTTTTTTGTGGCTTGACAGGAGATTTACCGCTCCCACCAAGCCACAGAAAACGCTCTGCTTTCAGCAAGAGAGAGCATTAAAAATGCTCTTGCTTGCTGGAAGCAGAGCAGAATTGCTTTTAGACAGAGGGAGCTGTATGTTTAGCAGCTTCTGATGTCTATAAGCAATGCCGGCTCCTCCAGGAATCGGGGAGCCAACAGGGACAGCAGGGGCTCCCCCCGTGGTCCCCAACAGATGTGAGTAGGCACCCACAATAGAGGCCGGGGCATGGGGTCCCTGGGACTGAAATCAGCCAGTGCAGGAGGGCCGCATGGCTCCCCACCACCATTTCAGAAAGGCTTGGCCCCGGGGGATAGGGTCCCCGGGGCCAAAATTGGCCCTGGGAGGGGGGACGTGTCGTCAGCCTCCCGTATTACATGTGGGCCAGGCCATGGGGGATGGGTCCCCAGGGCTGAAATCGTAAAATGTAGACTTTTGGTAACAAAAAGTTTGAGGAAGATTATATTTTCGAGAAGAAAATGATTGAACTCCAATTGTATATATATTTTTAAAGCAAATATGTGTGTGATGATTCATACTTGAAGGATGTGTTGCTGATGCTACTTCCTTGGATGTTGAGGGATTTCTTAAACTATATTGATAACTTTTTAAAGATGTTATTATTTCCCTACATTACTCACTTCAAGTATATTCTCAGTCATATTAGATGATTGAAAAGCTAGTTGGAAATGGCAAGATGGAAAACTGAAAAGGGTTGGAAAATAAAAGAGTTGACAAATGTTAATAATAGTTGAAAGTTATCAAATGGCATAACCAGGTTCCTCAAGCTGCTTCTAACCCCTTTTGCTTGTCAGACTCTTTTTAGGTAAACTGGACTAAACAATGCTCAGTTAATACCCATTTCTACCAAGTTTGTTTGGTGGCTGGGCCCTCTAACACCCCTGATGAGGCTCAGATGACTTCTCCGGAAATCCTAAGACATATCCTTAGTGCCGTTTGAGCATTGTGGCTAAATCCTATTTTTTTGCCAATGTGTTTGGAAATTGTATTGTAAAATTCACAAATTGGCCCCTTTGCTCTAAGATACAATAGGTGAATCCACTTTGGACCCTTTTTCCAAATCTCCCGGGGAAGAGAGCTCTCACACTTTGACTCAAACCCCATTAGGCAGAGATATTGCCATTTAGGATGTGTTTTAAAGTGGCTGGGGTGTGTGACATGAAGTGGTACAAATTAATGTGAAAGTGACAAAGTGAAAAACTCCTAGGTCAGGTCTCAGCAGGTCTAGTGATCCTCATCAGTCATCAGTCAAAAGCAAGCCCTTTCTCCATGTTTAACTCGGGTGCCAAGGAGCTTATCAATTCCATAGGTCCTTTGCTACTGTATTTACTGATATTGTACTGATTTTTGTCTTAAATGTGGGTCCCAGAGTACTATTGATATAACACCTCGTGCCACCTTCTTCCGTGTGTCTGGCAGTGTTCTAATGGTCAGAGAGAAATATCTTCATCATTTCCTGTGTTCTCAGTTCAAGACCACTCATGGGCATTTTTTTTTTTTTAACTTTATTTACCAGTTCCATGAATATAACAGCGCATCATCAATATCTTATACATTTATGTAATGACAGTGCCTATACAACAGGAAATAAGTAGCTCGCCGGTTCCACACAAAATCTAGCTCTAGCAATGTTTAGCTCAAAGTGAACATTCTAATCAGCTATCAAGTGAGCGACACTCCGACCTGTCATCATTTCGTTCAGCCGTGATGAATTTCGAGAAATAAACATGTAGACCTGATTAATAATTACATTTCTGTGCCCTGCAGTCAATGTAATAACTGCTCAGCCCACCCCAGTTGGAACAAGACCAAGTTCAAGTTGTGTGGCAGGTTGTGACTGTACTGCTGACGTATAGTGTCTGAAAGGGCCCCAAATGTCCCTAGGGCGGGACGTTCTAGGAAGCGTTTTGGCGTATAGATGATAGTTGGTGTTGCAATACACAAGACTGTTTAGCCAGCCCTGCAAAGTCGGAGCGGTTTTGCGCCCCCATTTAATTGCAATTTCTCTCTTGGCCAGAAGTAACCCTATGGCGGTAAATTTCCGGACAGCCTTTGGAATTTTGATCACATAGCCCAGTAGTGCCACCTCTGGGGTGGGTTCGATGTCTAAATCTATCATTTCCCCTAGTGTTTGGAAAATTGCGGCCCAGAAGGTTTTAATTTTTCCACAGTTCCAGGAGAGATGGGCGAAGTCGACGTGTGGGGATTTTCATTTTAAACAACAATGGGGTCTGTCTGGGTCAACCCTATGTGTCATCTCGGGGGTAATGTATGTTCTCTGCAGAAATTTAAAGTCTATCAGTTTGTGACGACTGTTCGGGGATACATGGGCAGTTCACTTGGTGTGTCTTTAACCACTGGAGCCATCATAGCCCATTTTCCACTCTGGATTGGTCAACTGGGTGGGGCTAAAGACCATGGAGGTAATCTACTGCACTCCATTGCAGCCAGTCATGGAACACCTACTTAGTGGTAGAAATGGTATGGGTGAGTGTGAAGGTACAACTCTTGTAGCACAAGTTTTTGTTAAGGGAGAAACCCTTTTCCAGAACCCCTATATGTTCTCACAAGTTTGGTCAAACCAAACAAGCATCCCAAACTATTTTAATAATACTGGTTTAAACTAGGCATGTTCATTAACCACATATATCCTAGCATCCTTCCACAATAATTCTTCAGAGATAATACATTCCATGAACATTTAGGGGCCGATTCCGATCTCGGCCGGTAGTGCTCCGAATCGGATTCGGATTCACCGGATCCGATTCGGAGCCCTGTTTCCCGACCGAATCGTACGCGGGTCCGGCCGAGCGAGTACGATGCAAGCACCCGCGAAATCGCCGACTGACTCGAACGCGGCTTCAACACGCTCCGACCGACTCGCATGGACAAGACTCGCACCGCGCTATGGAGACGTTTCCCGGCCGGGTAAGTACGATGCGCGCCGCGAGCAGTCCGACCGACTCGCGCCGTCCGGCTCGAAAAAGCTGTCGGAGCCGGACTTTGGGGGTCCGCCTCGGACCCCCCTGTACGCGTAGGCGCGCGAGTCGCACACAGGGGGGACCCATGGGTCCCCCCTACCTGTGCATGTACGCCGCGATGCGCATGGACGCGTACACGCTGTAGGGGGCCCCCTTGTCCGCCTCGCATCCATTGAGTCAATGGGAGCCTGCGTACGCGTTGTACGACCGGCTCCCATTGACTTCAATGGGAGTCCGACCGACTCGAGTCCGATAGCATGCGAATGCATCGTACTCGTCCGGTCGGACTGCTAGGGTCCGATTCGGTCGGAATTCTCTCCGGGTCCGGCTCGGTCGGAGAGATTTCCGGCCGGAATCGGAATCGGCCCCTTAACATCTGATATGCTTTATGTTCCAAACAGGTTTCATTTTAAGTAAACACACATCTACATTATGTATAAATCACCTTACAAAGTCCCTATGTCAACATGGGAACAATAAATGTTCTCACCATGGGAGGTGGTGTAGAAAACTAGGTTATCACAGAAGGCAGTTGAAACACTTAAAAGAGAGCAACAGCCCAATATTCAGATTTAATTAATTACAGTGGCTGTTCAATTGTTGAAAGTGTTGAAAATGAACACCAAACACTGCATACATATTAGGACAAACTCTTTGCTCACATCATAGCTAAGAGAACATCACTAATCAATACACCATAATGTATGAAACAAGAGAGATTGTGAACAATTTACACTATGTAAAAAGAGAAGAGAGTATGATGTTTTACCTTGTATCGTGTTTTCATATGATTACAGATGTTGGATTCAATTAACACCCAAAAACTAATTTGTATTAGAATCTGTGTCAGTGTACAGCATTAGAATCAGAAGTATCAGGCTATGGAATGCAAATAACCTGAAGATTATACATTTGGATGCTGCACTTATACTGGAAATATGCTTTCTCCCAATAATAAAATCTGCATAAACTACACTGCATAGGAAAGAAAGATGTAATTCCCAATTCATTTTTTAGGCAAGCATAGAGAACACATTTCACTGCACAGTTATTCAGACAACCATTTCAGAGAGAAGCAGACATTTCTAGAAGTGTGAAAATGAATATATCGAGACTGTGGAGGAACCCAGCTGTTGTGGATGAATCAGAGATATGTCTGCGCAGAGCACACCATAACAACAGCGCGCAAGGATTAAATCTGCAGAAAAATAACTCATAATTTCAAGCTTGTATCATCTTGGGGGTATAGAGATAAAGCTTTCCTCTGGTAATACAGATAATGAACTTAATCTTTAACAATATTAGCTGGTCTTACGTGCGTTTACCTTGACCAATGTGACATGCATACCAACCATACCTTACCATACCATAGTGTGATCCAAGTCTCTAGAATGGATCTCATTTTGTCCTTAAAACATGCTCCTCGTCATTATAGTACATTATCTATTTAAATCATACTGTTTTGGAAATAGGGATCTTGTGACACATGGTCTTTTCAGCCCAGCTTCGCTGACATCATTTGTGAAGTCTGTTAACAAAGGTCCCCCCTCTCCCCCCATCTCACCCAATAAAAAGTGACACCTACACCAAGTCATATCTTCTCTGGGTTACAACATCAAAATCCCCAATGATTCAGGCTCACGTTCACTTAAAGTTTAGTTTAAGTTCCATCTCAAGACCATCAAGTTAAAGCCTTAAGAGAAGCTCATCATCCTTAAGACGGATACTAGGCAGAATATTGATCTGGTAAAGGGACATAGACATTATAATCACACTATGATAAATTATATAAAGTAGTAGATGTTCCTGTTCATAGCAGGTCTCAGTGAAATTTGAACTACTTATGCAAGAATTTCAGAATTTTCCATTGTGCAAATGTTGTGAGATTTGATAAATTTCACATTACTTTTGCATATTTCAGCAAATGACTCACAAAAAGACATGTTCTACTCACCTAGTCTCCTGACTTTACCTTGTGTTGCTTTTACAAACAAGGTCTTGCATAACAAAGCCACACAAGATACTGTCAAAACCACATCTCTTGCTGATAGCATATTTTGATTACTTTCATTAAAGTTTCATGAAAGTTTGCACTTTTTGGGGGAAATGTATGCAATTTCACACATCCCCTGTTTTAGTGCACTGATATTGTTAGCTCTATCAGCAGTCTTTGACAGCCTTGTCCATTTATACATGGTGTGATACCTAACAGTGGTAGGAATTAGGGCCATGTCATCCCTAGAATTCAGAATTCAGAATGTGGCTTTGTCCCTGTGTCCATCAGACCCCCTCTCACCCCTACCTGCCTCAGTCTTTGTCTGGTGGCTTTCCACAAGGATGTTGTTTGATCCTTCTGCTCTTCATTGTACCCATTGGCTTCATTGCCACTTTTTGGCATGTGTTTTATTTTTTTACATAGTCAGATTGCACCCATCAACTGTGCAAGCTTATGCAAATTCTTAGGAGTAATCAACTAGTAGATTCAAATCAACTTACCCAAGCTAAACAGCTCATATCCTCATCATTAAAGTCCTATATATTCTTGGTTACCAGATGTCTGACATGAATCGCTGTCCAGCAGTCTGACTAGTGTGGAGGTTTGGCTAGATGATGCTCGCATCTTCCATTTTTAGAAAAAACCTGTTACTAAACATTTATTTCCACTTTTCCTTATTTTGTGACAAGTTCTCCTTTTTGGCTCGGGCTTTTACCAAAGCATGCACACCTCCTGAATAATTTACTCAAGATTCATTGAGTGGTGTGGACTCAAGATAAGGTTCATGAATGTACCCACTGCGATACTCAAAATATGGTGGCATAATGGGATGCAGGGTACAGCATACTACTCAGGCAGTGTTCTCCCAGGTTCTACCACAGTTTTATTTACTGCTTATTGTGCTGAACATCCACTTCTTGGTTATGTACACTACAAATAGGGTATTTTCAAATATGGGCCTGCACTTTTAATTGAGTGCTGTTAGACCTACAAATCTGCACACTATCCTGGAACTCAGTGGCACGCCTTTTATGGTAATTGTCAGCACACAATTCATAGTAAAACAAGGGTGAAAGTAGCTTACCTTAGATCCCGGAGACAATGGAGTTGATTAGCATCATAGTCAAGTAGAAGCTTCAAAGGAAGAACCTGGACGATAGAGTTCAAGATGGAAGTGGAAAACAAAAAAAGGTAAGTTTCTACCTCATTTCCTTCGATTCTGCCAACTTAGAGTATGAGGTATCCCTGCCACAGTTCCCTCGATGGAAAGGCACATCATGATTGGCCTGGCGGTAATCTTGGCTGGACTCCTGCTGACAGCCGCTTCTGCCTATGATGCCGTTGATGTGGGTGAAAAATCTGAGCAGAGGCAGCAACACTCGGACGGTCTTTCATCCATAGAGCCACCAACATCTGTATAGAGCATGCAGATCGCCAAGTAGGCGGGCGGTTAAAGCGTCAAAAAAGTGACGACTGGACCAGATCCGCCAAGATCTAAATCAGGCCCTTTGGCTTGTCACTGGAAGAAAGAAGATCCATGGTCTTCTGTCCACTGCTGGAACCTTTAGACAGAAACTACTCTTCAAGGATTTAGTGGTTGAATTCCTGTTACCTTCCACAGGGACACCAAAAGCAGAAGGACCCCTGAATCCAAGAAGGCCCAGGTATGTACTGGACCCTGCATGAACACTAGCTGGAGACAGACCTGTTGCCTAGAAGCCCGTCATAATGGCCTGAAAGTGCAGGGAGGAGGTGGTATCCCAGCAGTTGAAATTTGGGATTCTGTTGTTTTTTCTACTTCCATATGACTGGGTTAAGATGCCAATGCCTCCCCACTGAGAACACACCCTGGCAGGCAAGATATAGAGGCTCTACCTAGTCAATACACTTTTTTACATGGAAAAAGGCATGTGATAGACTTTGCAGTGAAGGTATACTGCTTATCGGACCCCTGACCATATACAACTTTCAATCTGATTTGCTGGAGACAAATGAGCACCATAAAAAGTGACTAAGATAGAATGTGAAACCTTGGACAGGGACACAGCGGCAAATGTACTCCATCAATGAAGCAACTTCTGCACTATCTAGCTCTGAGCTTCTGATACCAAAACTGAAAGCTTCAGCAGGAGCTCAACAATGATATGTATCTGATTTTAAGCAACCCTCGCCGACTTCAGCTTTCTGCTTTGTCTCACTGAAGGACAAGAATTTTTACTGCTGCAACCCTCTTAGTGCCCTTGAACTTAACTCCATTATAGTCAGCCTAAAATCATCTTGCGGTACCTGTCAACTGTAAACTGTGACTTTCTGATTAGTGCTTTTTGTTTTTCTGGGTGCTTTTCATTATTAAACATTCACATCCCTCTTTTCGCATAGTGGTAATCTATTTAGACTTTTCTAAATTGGTTTGGGAATTGTATTGTTTTGTTTCCTGCCAGTCCAAAATAATAACCAAGTTTCTGACACAAAAAAATGGTGGCAAAGCTAGAAGTTCTCACAAGAAATTTGAGGGGAATAGTCTGTGCAAACTATAATGTACATATAATTTCTGTCATTGTTAAGTCAACTTGCCCTCTTATTATTTGTTATTTGTATCATACTTTATCACAAGTATATTTAATGTATTGCACTTACATTCGAATTCCCCCCGCTCCTCTCCACCCCCGAGTAGGTAACTGTTCTGCAGAGTATAAATAGAAATTCATTGCTAACTCAGAATGGTGTCTTTTTGGAGTGTTATATGGCATAAGATACTCCCTGATAAAGTAAGTGACATAATGCACACCCTATTGTTTAACAATTTTAACCATTTTTCCAGCAATCTATGCCAAACAATCTCTGGCGTGCAGCCCCCTGTGCGTGCTCTGCCCGAACCACGCTATTCATTGTAGATACCTAACTGATCGTCAGGTTAGGCATAACAGTCCCAAGGTGCACAGCCCTTAAATAGGCCCGTAGGCGAATATGAATCCAGCAATAATTATACTCATTATTGTTCTCCCTCCGCGGGGACGGTTAGAATCTTGATTCCATGTCGTGCTGACTGGAGAAAATACAAATGTGAGTTTGTGATTAATCGATTTCTGTCACACAAGAAGATGATTGAAACAGCTGTCTTTTATACACAGGTTTGCGTTTTAAATTCTTGGTAAATGTGGTTCTTGGGGCTAACGTTTGGCTTGTTTTCAGTCTTTGTACTTAAGGGGTAATTAATATAAATTAGTCACATTGGGTGAGTGGTATTTCTTGATGGTGTTCACGTCTGTGTTAGTTTATTTGTGAAAAGAATGGGGGATGATATGCAAGTGTTAACCCCTTCGGCGCTGTGCGAATTCTCCCACTGTGCGGGAGAATTAATAAGTGGGCGGGATTCGGACGGCCCCCGGCCGTCCTTAGCACACGCCCACCATGACGTTGGACGGCTGGGGGCCGTCCTGAGCACCGAAGAGGTTAATTTATTTCAAACTGCATAGTAAACATTGAACATTTGATTAAGCACTGCTGAATTTCTGCGGGTGTATACTTGGGGTAAACATGTCATATAATGTCGATTCTGTCTCAATCAATCAGGGGTTTATAAAGCGCGCTACTCACCCGTGAGGGTCTCAAGGCGCTAGGAGGGGGGAGCAGCTCCGGATCAGTCAAAGAGCCAGGTCTTGAGGTCCTTCCTGAACGTGTGCAGGGTCGGGGAGCGTCTGATGTTCACGGGGAGCTCGTTCCAGGTCTTGGCTCCGATGTAGGAGAAGGCTCTCCCACCTGTTCTGTTTCTGCGGATGCGGGGGACCTCTGCCAGGGCGAGGTCGGCGGAGCACGGGTTCCTCTTGGGTGAGTGGAAGGATACTCTCTCGTTGAGGTATTTGGGTCTGATGTTGTTGAGGGATTTGTAGGTGTGGGTGAGGAGTTTGAAGGTGACCCTCTTCTCAACTGGGAGCCAGTGAAGGTCTCGCAGGTGTTGGGTCATGTGTTCGTGACGCGGTGTCCCGAGGCTGAGTCTGGCTGCGGCGTTCTGGATGGTTTGGAGTTTGTGTAGTAGAGTTCTGTTGATTCCGGCGTATAGGGTGTTGCCGTAGTCCAGTCTGCTGGTAATGAGTGCGTGGGTGACGGTCCTTCTGCAGTCGGGGGGGATCCATTTGAAGGTCTTGCGGAGGATGCGCAGGCAGTTGAAACTGGTGGAGGCGACGGCGTTGATCTGGCGGTTCATGGAGAGGGAGGAGTCGAGGATGATGCTGAGGTTTCATGCGTGGTCTGTAGAAGTGGGTGGGGTCCCGAGGGCAGAGGGCCACCAGGTGTTGTCCCAGGCGGAGGTGCAGGGTTCGAGGATGAGGACCTCGGTCTTCTCTGAGTTGAGCTTCAAACAGCTGTCTTTCATCCAGGCTGCCACGTTCTTCATTCCTTCCTGGAAGCAGAGTCTGGTGTCTTCGGGATTCTTCGTGAGTGAGAGGATGAGCTGGGTGTTCCTAACTTTCCTGTTTCAGTTATCCCTGACGAAGAGAATTTATCACAAAATGAATTGGGTGTTGAATATCTATGGATGAAATTTTGGATTGTTACATGTGAAGAAAGTAATATCATGGATTGTCACACATTGGAATCATCATGTTGCTAATAAAACATGGAAGATGTGAATATTAACGTTTCGTTTGATCGGACCGGATTAAAACATGGAGTAAAATGGATAAAAAGGATAAAAGAAAGGAAGAACAATAATGAATATAATTATCGCTGGATTCATATTGGCCTACAGGCTTATTTAAGGGCTGCGCACCCTGGGACTGTTATGCCTAACCAGGTGATCAGTTAGGTATCCATAAGTTACTCAAGCAGTTCATGACCTTAAAGAGAAACGTGTTCTTTATAAGGTAATGGAACTCTGAGATAACTTCCTTAACCCTTTCCGGCAGTGGGTACATTATTCCTTCTAATATATGGTCACACAATCATCTTTCACAAACCACTTAAATCCTTCGTTCATAGCGCGTTCATATGAATGAGAGAGCATGTGTGCAAACATGAAGAATAAAAATAGAGTCTCTAGTGCAAGATTAAACACATCAAAAAAGCTGTTTGATATCCGTTGCAAAAAATATTAGAATCAGTTTAAGACAAGTCAGTTTATTAAAACATGGCAGTGCCTCGCAATGTGTAGAAGCATGCAGACAGATATTTGATGGACGTCAATCATTTGTTGCTGCAGCACTTTTTGCCCTAAATGAGATGGGTATGCCTAGAGGTGGGTCCCTTGCTTGCTGTGTCAGCAGATTCAAGCTAGCATGGCTGATGAGGGGTGTTACCCCGAAACCAGTCCCAGGATGCTTGTTTCCCGGCCAGGGAGGACCCAGCTTGGCAGTTCGGGCTGGACTGTTCCCATGAGGAGCAGGGTCAAGACTGATTTGCATATGGCTGGGTACAAACTGGGGTTATAACAAATGAACAGTGGATTTAACCCAGATCTCTTGACTAGGGGTGAATGTTTGATTCATTCAGCATTCCGTCCATCATTTGTTGCCACAGCAACTTTCTGAAAGTGGCATTTTCAAAATTGTAATGAAAAATATGACTTCACCATTAAAGAGGGTTTATTGTTACAAACACCTAACATGACATAGCTACCTGCTCTCAATTGGAAATTACCGCTTATTTAATCTAATAAAGAATGCCCAATGTTATCCTATGGGAGGAGTAGGCCTCACAGTAGTGAGTGAAAGACAAATTTACGAGTTTTTCACTACCTGGACATATGCAACTGAAATGTACATGTTCAACTTTTCAATTACACAGCACCCTTCCCTATGGGCTACCTAGGGCATAATTTAGGGATGACTTACATGTAATAAAAGGGGAGTTTAAGGCTTGGTAAGGGGGTTTAAATGCTAAGTCAACATGGCAGTGTAAAAACTGAAGTCAGGCTGCAGTGGCAGGCCTGGGACATGTTTAAGGTGCAACCTAAGTGGGTGGCATGATAAGTGCTGCAGGCCCACTGATAGCATTTAATTTACAAGCTCTGGATATATGGTACACCATTCTATAAGGGACGTATATATAATTTAAACATACCAATTAGGTATACGCCAACTAACCCATGTTTAAAGGAGAGTACAAGCACTTTAGCACTGGTTAACAGTGGTAAAGTGTACGGAGTCCTAAGGCCAACCGAAATAAATTCAGCAAAAAGTGGAGGGAAAAAGGCAAAATGTTTGGGGGTAGCCCTGCAGAGAGGGCCAGGTCTAACAACCACAACATGAGGTAAATTATTATAGAACTGTTAGATTTATGAATAATGCCAATGTGAGAAACCTAACATTTTTGGTAGAAAATAACAATACAAAATGAGGAAAAATGGCCAGATGGATATCCATCTGAGTTTACCACAGCAACAAAGCCATAATACTTAGAGATATTTGCTATTTTGAAACTTAGCAAGTCCACTCAACACTTTATTGATATTAGGAACAGGGCAAGGTCGGATACCCCATTTCCTATTTTTAGTATCTATTGAGCTAATAGCAGCTATTGATGAGTAGGGATGAAGTTACATTATAAGTACCTCAGACGTTAGTGGAGTGACATTACAATTGGGCACAATGCATGTTTTTGAGCCGGTCTCTGGTTTCCAAGCTCCAACTAAGAAGGCAGGGTACATAGAAGTAATAATGCTGACAGGCTTAAGCAAAGCATTCATAAAGATATGGATATTAAATACCTCAAAGTCTCAGTATTTATAGGAAATGGTCTCCTATGAAACCTTTAGAACCTCTTTTTTCTCTTTGCTGGCAAGAGGATTAGCAACCAATAGGTAAAGGAAGAGACCCACATGTCTTCTGCAGAGGTGTAACCAGACAGGCATGACCTTTTCTTTGGAGAAGCAGAAGGATGACCAAAGATTTCCCTTGTGGCCAGTCAAAGGAAGCATGAAATGTCTGTTCCAATGTGAGCGAAATTAATTATTTAGCTATTGGGCTTAGACAAATTGTATGCTAAGAACCGTGAGTAACACACTTGATTTGTTTTCCTAGAGGCCTATGCTTTTATGAAATGTAGAATTCGTGTTGGTGGACTCTGTAAGACCATTACAGCAACAATTAGGTACTGATTATGTTCTTTGCTTACCTTTAGGTCAGGGAACTGTCAATGAAAAATAGGATGAGAAAACGCTCACGGAGGGCATTTCAATTTGAGCCAACTCAAACTGAACGCTGTAACGTGCCAAAAAAAATGTTAGTTACTAAAAGGAGGATGAGGACTATGAATACAGTGTCCCAGCATGGATCAGTTCAAATACAACTTTCTTAAAATTCCAGCCATAACTGCAGCACATAAAGGAATAGGGCCGTGCAAAATGAGGAGTGGGAAGTGAAGATGGACAGTCTGTGGATAGAGGAGCTATCTATCATGGCAATCCTTTATACACAAATATGCACTCTTTTCAAAATTATTGTATTCTAAATCAGACAGAAAGAACCTTTTTTGTGGTAGATAGACTTGCTGAGTGCTGGTAGAACAGCTATATAGAGAGACAGAATTCAGGTATAGACGGTGTTCTCTTTAAATAATGATAAAGCATGTCTCTAGGTTGGCAATAAAGGATCAGGCACTGTAAAAAATTTAGAATGATCCAAACACTACTCATATATGCTATTTTGAAATAAAATGATAAGTTGAGCAAGGCATAGTATTAACTGGTATATGTTTCTGACTTGTAGGTCCATCAGGACATACATTTTTCAGTTCAGGAGACATAGCTAACTGTTGTTTCAGGAAGATGTAGAAAAAAACTGAAATGTTTACAAGATCATGTGATTGTCATCCCTACCATACAGAGACTGCAGTGGCAAAAGTCTGGCCTGGATCATAATACCATTAGTCTGCCTTGGTGCATGTCCCGCACTAGTTGGTCAGTTCTAGATCTTGGAGCAAAATCTCTTTGCATGATAACAGTAAAACACATATCATGAAGGTACATGTTGCTGACAAGCCTCAAAGGACACATGATAGCCAGTCAGCAATTTCTATTTGAATACACATGTGGCATTTCAGTACTACTTCCATCAGCACCCCATTCATTTATTTGATATCTCAAAATCCATTTACCTTCTCATGAAGCATGTACTGGCCATGAGGGCCCGTCATGCAATTTATGGAACAGCAGATGTCATCACATGCCAGTACTGTGTAAAACCAGCACAGCAATGGCAATACTAGAGGGGATGCATGATCTGTGATTGCGTATATTTTTAGTGGTTCTTCCACAATATAGTGAATCACAGGAAAATGTATTTGATAGAAAATGCTAGTGGTAGACAAGTTATTCAAAGCTGTCTGCCACTTCCTCATGTTTAATCCTGTTATGCATTTGTGATACCCCATTAGAAAGTTTAAACCCAAGCTCATGTAAGGATCTGTGTTGTATTTTGAGCCCTGGCCAGTTTGTTACTAAAACCTCATGCTTATCTTAAAACAATGAATGGTTTGTTAATCTTCAAATCACCTGAGATTAGGTTATGCCAATTATTTTTTTCTGCTATGTGTACTGAAATGTGCGATTTGGTCACATTCTTTATCCCATCTGTCCAGGAAGAGAGATACACTGTCTCTTAACTTGTCTACTTTCATGCATTACACAATCCCTTGCCCACTACCAATCCTTTTTCAAATAAATATTCACATTGTAAACAATTACACTTTAAACTATCAGACCTAATCTGAAGAAATTGACAAAGGTGATCCTAAAACTGCTAGGTTATAATCTTCTGTGATTTTGCTTCAGAGAGTAGTACATAGTGTACTCGTTTTGTGATTGCTCTCCACTTCTAGAAACTTTATTGCATTGTTATCATGTTGAAGACAGTTTTCAGATCTGGATTGCAATTATTCAGCCAAACAAGAAAGTAAATTAGGGACAGTTCATTTCTCTTTCAGGTTCGCTAACTTTGTAAGTGTCTGTTTCTCAACTGGAACCATTACAGGGTGTACATTTCTCTGTCAATTATCACTTTCCCAATGAAGTGAGGCATGCAGCGTTTAGACAGATGAGCAGCAAATGAAGCAGTTACTGCTGTACTTTAGCTGGTAAGTGGAAGCTAGTCTTAAGCAATACGACATTTTTAAAGTGCCAGGTGTAAGCAGTCTTTAATCTTTATTAGATGATGGATGTAGGCACAAGTTTAGAGCTTGTTATTATATCAAATGGTATCATAGTGAGAGCTTTTTCCTGGTGAAAAGGTGTGTAGAGGATTTCTACTGCAAGTGTTGCTAAAGAGTAACATAAGGCATTAACGTTTTATCCTTGTTTGATTGAAATATACTTGTAGTGTTTGTGACATTGATCTAGGTTTGTGGATAAAATGGTTTCAGAAAGCAATTTACATACTTTGTTAGGGGTTCCAAATTCGTACCTCAGCCAATCAACGTCAAGGTTTGGTGACATTATTATGGAACTTAGGGAGAATATTCAGTACTCAAATGTATGTTTCTTTCCTGTTATGTAAAAGGAATTAATTTTTGCCTAGCCACTATTCAGAGAGCGAGTGTAAGACTCAGATTTCACATTTATGTTGACATTCTGATTCAGTGTTATATATTGCCCCTGCACTTGTTTACATAAGACATCATGGACATAGTGCAGTCTATTCTTATAAAATGCCATCTCTTACATACTGGCTTTACAATTATGTCTTTGGTATCACTCACCTTTTAAAGAGCTTTTTGAATTTAGGAATAAATGTTCGAAATTGTCATCACAAGGGAATTATCCATGCTTGACCTGTTGGAAATGGCCCTTTTTGCAGGGTTGTCCCCAAACTTTTTTGCTTCTTCCTCCTATTTTTTCCTGACCCGTGTTTGTTGGTTATAGGACTCTGGGCACTTTACCACTGCTGATCAGTGCTAAAGTGCATATGCTCTCTGTGTAAATTGTTATTGTGATTGGTTATCCATGATTGGCATATTTAATTTACCAGTAGGTCCTTAGTAAAGTGCATTGAGTGTGCCAGGTCTGGTAAATCAAATGCTACTAGTGGGCTTGCAGCACTGATTGTGCCACCCACATGAGTAGCCCTAAAAAGATGTCTCAGGCCTGCCACCGCGGTGCCTACGCGCAGTTTGTTAACTGCCATGTCGACTTGGCAAGTGCGCCCACTTGCCAGGCCCTAACCTCAGTGGCAGCTCGCATAGGGCGTGCTGTGGGATGGTGGGTGGGGTGGGGGAGGGGCAGGGTGGGGGGGTAGTAAACTCAGACCTATGACGGAACAGAGGAAAGTAATTATTATGTTCCTGCGTTCCGTCATATGTCCAAGTTTACTACCCCACCACCCTGCCTCTCCCCTGCCCGCAGCACGCCCTATGCAAGCCGCCACTGCCTAACCTTCCCTTTTTTTACATATACGGCACCCCTATGGTAGGCCCAAGGTACCCTCCTGGGCAGGGTGCAGTGTATGTGAAAGGTAGGACATGTACTGGCGTGTGTAACATGTCCTGATACTAAAATAGTGCCAATTTTGTTTTTCACTATTGAAAGGCTATATTGCCCCGTAGTACAGAATGGGGAATGCTTTGTAACATTTTACAAGCATATCTTCCCATAGGGATCAAATAGAAAAATTGAGTTTGGTATCCCTGAACTCAGGATTTAATAACACATTTTTTATTAAATATGTTTTTTAAATAGTGTGTTTGAAAATACCACTTTTAGAAAATGGCTATTTTCTTGTTCAACCATCCTGTGCGCCTCTGCCTGTTTGTGGATTGACTGTCTGGCTTTGGAGTGACAGGAGCTGGGGAGGTGCAGTGGCTCCAGGAGTCTGGATGAGTCAGCACTAGGCTGAATAGGCCTGAACTGCATTTGGAGTGGTGGGAGGAGTAGCACCTGTACCTGAATAGGGCTGTGCCTGCCTTCCACAATGCTGGCTCTGCCCCCCTGTGATGTGTCTGGAGCCAAGGCCAATGGATGTTGTTGTGCACTTGCAGAGTGCCCCCCAGAACTGGTTTGAACTGGGCTCAGAGCCCCTTGCACAAAGAGAAAAATACATTTTGGGGTATAAGTATCAGACCCAAAACCCCAGACTTTAGATCATTCCTGGAATTCAAGAGGAACCTTTGCCAAGGAGAAGAGCTGGAGAGACTGAGGAGAAGTATTTCCCTTGCTGTGTGTCTGGGGTTGGCCTGCAGTTGCTGTTTCTGCCATGGAAAGGAGAAGGACTTTGCTGTGTGCTGTGTGCCCTGCTTGAAGGAAATCTCCAAGGGCCTGAAGTGTGCTGGCCTCCTGTTCTGAAGTCTCAGGGACACAAAGACTTCACCCCCAGCTCCCCCTGAACTCTGCTGCTGTGAGTTCTGACCTGCCAAGAGCTGCCTGTGCCAGTTTTGGGCCTCTGGAGGTTGTTGCTGCTGTTTGGGAGCTGGAAGAAAGAAGAAGCTTAAAGAACTACTGAAATTGACGCATCGCTCTTCTTGCGGCTGTTTTCCTGACGCATCTCCACAGCATGAGAAGAATTTCCACACATCGCCACGCCGCAGTAGAAACCACCGCAGCGCCTGTCGCCACTCCAAGAAGCGACGCTTTAAGGGGTTGCGGCTGAAGAGGACCGACGCAGCGCCGCTCGACGCCGCCGCATTGATCACCGCCGCATCCCGGATTTCCACGCATCGCACCTGTGCGGCAAGTTCTTCCGACGAATCACCCGCGGACCGGACCGTCACGAAGAATTGACGCATCACTCCCCAAGGTCTCAGGAATGTCGCATCTCTTTGTTTTCCGACACTGCGGCTATTTGGCTTGTGAACTTTGGTGAAAAGTCACGCATCCATAGTTTTCTATGGTACAAGTTCTTGAAACCTTTTGAAAGTCATATTTTTAACTGTGTATGTTGGATTTTTGTCGTTTTGGTCTTGTGTAGTTTAGATAAAGATATTTTATTTTTCTAAACTGGTGTGGTGTCCATTTGTGGTGTTTTCACTGCGTTACTGTGAGTGTTGGTACAAATACTTTACACATTGCCTTTGGGATAAGCCTGTCTGCTCGTGCCAAGCTACCAAGGGGGTGAGCAGGGGTTATTTAAAATGTTTACCCCCCTTACCCTGACTAGAAGCAAGGGTCCCTATTTGGACAAAGGTACCTACTTCTGCCAACTAGAGACCCCCATTTCTAACATTGGTGGTCAGCGGTGAGGATTTGAACCTGTGTTTATACTTGAACCACAGTGATTGGTGTACATCACTAGTTTAGTGCAGACCACTACGCAACCACATACTGTGTTTTATTTTTGGTTCTATTTTTGAGTGACCGTTAAAGTATCCAAGCATCATGTCTCAGAAGGGTAAACCAGTAAGTGAGATGGCAGAATTGGAGTTTGATATTGCGGTTTTGCATACCTACAGAGTAGATCAGCTCAAGCAATTTTGCAAAGATTGTGGCTGTCCCATGAAGAGCAGCTCCAGGAAGGAGGAGCTACAGAAGACCTTAAGGGCCTGGTGGGAGGCCAAAGAGGCTGGGGAGACAGGAGATGCAGAGGTGGATGAGGATGCACAAGGGAATAGTTTAAGGTCACAGGATCTGCCTGTGTCAAGAGTAGCCTCCAGGGCTGGCAGCAACCATTCCGCTGGAAGTCTCTCCCCAGAGGAGCGGGAGGAGAACCAAAGGGTCAGAGAGCAGGAGCTAGAAGTCCTGAGGATCAAAACAAAGCGGATGGAAATAGAAATCCAGGCCAAGGCAGAGGAGAGCAGGAGCGCTTATGCCTTGGAAGAAAAGAAATTGATCTTGGCATATGAGCTGAGAATGAGAGAGCTCGATGAGGAGTTCGCGAGGCTTGAGGCCCTGAGTGTCTCAACCAAGCAAAAAGAAATGTGTGCAACTCATGAAGTGAGCTTGGCTGAGTTGGAGGAGGAGTCCAGCCCAGATGCTGGCAGCAAAAATGTAGTGTCTATTGCTGAGGGAGAAGTACACACACCCAGAGATGTGATGCCTGACTTGAAGGAGGGGGTTAACATACACCAAGGGGTTCAGGTTTATGAGGTAGCTCCAGTGGTGTGCAGTGTTCCTGAAGTGGATTCGGGAACTGACACCGGGGATCATATTCCCAGTGGTGGGAGGGACACTCTACTGACTCTAGATGAGAGGTGCAGGGAGAGGGGTTCCCCCATGGTAGAAGTCCTGGTATATATGTGTGGAGACCGCCCAGAAGAGTGTGGGTTGAGTGACAGAGACAGTCAGACACTGTCTTGCCAGTCTCAGGAGAGTGATGTGCGGTACTTGTGTGAGGCACTGGAAGGTGAGGCAAAGGGTAGCTTGGTTAACAACTGTGGGGGGCTGTGTGATGCAACTGTTGGAGAGCATATATTAAGCCCCTGTTTTCCAGAGCTATGCCAACACCCGGTGGAGTGTGAGTTTTCTGATTCCAGTGAGCTTGCACTGGAGGCAGACCTTTTGGTGGATTCCAGAGGGTCTGAAGAAGCTTTTGGGAGTGATCCTGAAGGGGGTGGCTCAGGTTTTCCCCAACCAAGTGAGGCAGGGGAGGTTTGTGGTAGTGCAGATAGGTCCCAGTGTAGTGGGAGGGGTGTAGGGTACCACGTCCTGTCTCAGAGGAGAAGGAGTGGGAGTGGGCTGTGTCCCAAGGTGCCCGAGGCCCAGTCCCAGGGCCTGATTGGTTCCATAAGTGAACACCAGGAGGGGGGCCTAGTTTGTACCGGGAGGCCATTTCCTGAGGGGGATCCCAAAGTGTCAGGTGGACTAACCGGGGCTGCTGTAACAAGCATCCCACCAGCTCTGGTGTCTGGCAGCACCGCTCTAGTGGGGAGGGTGCAGGAGTCCAGAGAAAAGGGTGAGGGGGGGATGCAGTCCCCAGTGGAAGGGCCAGTGGGTCAGGGGTTGCCAGCTCTGAGGTCAGAGCACCCCAAGACTGACCCTGGTGAGGCCACTTCTGGCCTGGGGGGTGTGAGAAGTTGGCCTGGTATATGCTGTTCACTAATTAAAGTGGACACCTTGCACCAGAACAATTCGACTCTTATGGTAGATAGGTTTAAGACAACCTTTATAGAAAGCTATCCTAGTGGTAGCTGTGGAGAGCAGCCTTCAGGCTAAGTCTTGAAGGAATGTAAAGCAGCTTGTTTTACCACACAATCTCTTGAATCACCAAATGAAAAGACACCACACAGGTATATATATCAAATATATATGTATTTATTAATAAACACTCTCTACTAATCTCTTTATGAGATTAGAGGATAGGAACATATGTACAAGTCAAATATTTATCAGGATAAGTTTAGCACAATTGAATATTACAATCTTTGTTTGCTAGACCTAGGTCTAGGGCATCTAGAATTGAGGGACCCCCAAGAACCACCCCAGGTAGTTGTAGGAGACCCACAGGGGACGGACGCGGTGACCAGGCACCGATGCGAATCCTGTACGAGTCTATGCACTCAGACTCGATTGAGATATCAATGTTCAAGGTCCCTTGCGTGTTCGAGGCGAACACACCGATCGGACTCAGTACGAGTCGAAGGATACGGTCTACAGATAGGATTTGCAAGGGAGTCGGACGCGGTGTGTCTAACACAGACGCGAACCAGGTACGAGTCAGTGCGAGAATCTCACGGGGAAAGTAAGAGTTTTAGGATACTTCTGGTGAACCTACAAGCAAGTCACTTACAGGGTAAGTAGTTCGAGGGCCCACGCCTACAGGAGCACCGTAGTGCTGGAGTAACCTCACCCAGGGAAGCCGGGTGCACAGGTGTCCTTTGGTGTCGGGTCGCGGCGTCGTTTTCAATGGCGAACAAAGAAGACTTGCTGCTTGTGATGGTGTGAAGAAGTGTCCGGTGGAATCCAAGCCTGGATTCAGTGGAAGGATGACCTGAAAGCAGAGGGGACAGTGTTCAAAGTCACTTGGCAGTGACTCGGGGCAAGGAAGATGAATGCCCACCGTCGTCGCAGGGTTCAGGTCGTTCACAGTTGCCTTGACTCTTCAGCCACGAGGTCCAGGAGGCGTCGACAATGACCAGGAGCTGGATTCGGCGTGTCACACGACGTCTGCGGTTTACTGCGGTGTTGGTGACTCGATCGGAGCCAACAAGCCTTGGTAACAGCAAGTCTTGGGGAAAGTATGAAGAGGCAATGGCGCAGACCAGCAAGGTCTGTGGAACTCACCCAGCGAGGGTCAGTCAGGGCAGGCCTTGAGCAACCAGGGGAGCCCTTTGGTTTCTTTGGAAAGTCTTCTGGGGACCCACAAGCCGGCTGGCAAGGGATCGCAAAGACGCCTCAGGAGGATTCTCTCACAGGGGCCCACGGTCACTCGGGACGTGGTAGGCCATTGATCTTAGGAGGAATTCCTGCTGGAGGCTGGGACCATACGTGGTCTAAAGCACAAGTTCGTGGAACGTTGTGAAGGGGTTGCACTCGACAATAGTGCACGGTACCCAGGGGTTGCGGTTCCTCGTTACTCTTGGGGTTCACTGGCCTCAGCTTCGCTGGGGACTCACGATGGCCTTTGAGAAGTCAGGAAATCTACTTCTTGGGCTGCAGGGACTTTGGACTCCGGCGGGAGTGGTGTAGTTTTCGACCGTCGTTTGTAGTTTTTGGTGCCTGCCAAGCAGGGGAGTCACTCCTTGACTCCAAGGGAGATTCTTCAGTCTTCCAAAGGTAGTGGAACGTCGAAGGTCCGGGATTCTTCTTGTAGAGCGTCGTCCAGGGAAATCTAGGGTGCAATGCACAGGTTCCCCCTCTTATACTAAAAGGAGGGGAGGGACTAGCTCTATGACCCTACCTATGGGAGGGTCAGGGAGTGGGTGGCTACACCCACTTCCCTTTGTCCAGTTTCGCGCCAGAGCAGGGACAGGTAGCCCCTGAGCCGGTTTGAACTGGCATATGCACAGAGGAGCCTTCTGCTCCCCAGTGCAGGACTTCAAAGCACTCTAAGAGTGCACCCACCCAGCCCCAATACACTAAACCCTGTCTGGGAGGTGGTCACACACCCTTGGGACAGGATATCTATTGTTGGGCTCCCTCCACTGCGAGTGTTGGTCATCAGCAGGAGGGCAGCCCAGTGTCTGTGACTGGTGGCATCCATTTTGTGATGCCAGGGCTCTGTCGGATTCTACCGCGTTTCCACAGTAGGTACATGTCTATCCCTCTAGAAGGGTGGAATGCTACCCCCGCTGCCAGGACTGGCGGGGGGTAGTATTCCAAGGTGTTTGACACCAAACACGACATGTTTCGATGCAGCCATTCCAAAGTTAGCATTTTACTGCGAGGATATAATGCACTTAAAAGTATATGGTTTAACCGCATCCACAAACAGCACCAGAGAATGGACTCTGAGAGCTGCAGAGGGGCCCTGCTCAGGCAGAGGCACCCCCTCACATAGAAGCCAAGCACCCTGCCCTCAGGATTGATAGGGCCTGCCTTAGGGGTGACTGATAGGGTTATATGTGTGTGCAGGAGAGATATAGGGAACCTATATCTCAGTGAGGGGTGCTAGCACTTCCTCACTCAGGCTGCAGTAGCAGGACTGTGGTGTCAGATTTAGTCTGCTTCCCAGGGGTGGCATAATACATGCTGCAGCCCCTGGTAGGCCTGTGGAGTACCTATGCCCTTGGTACCTAGGGTACCATATACTAGGGACTCATAAGGTACCACAGTATCCAATCACTAGTGCACCTAGAGTGCACTCCAAATCGTTTAGAGAGAACAGAGAGGCTGGGGCCCTGATTAGCAGGGTCCCAGCCTGACTATAGCCAGAAACCAGTGTAAACATCAGAAAAAAGTGGGGGCAACATAAGAGGCAGATCCTACTCTCCTACACAACCCCCAAACGCAGGGACACTAAACTAACCTTGACCAGTTGAGTCTTCGTGTTCAAAGTGGAAATACCTTGAGAGTCCATCTGCATTGGCATGTTGGGTCCCAGGTCTATGTTCCACTGTATAGTCCATCCCCTGTAGGGAAATGGACGACCTCAAAAGTTTTGGGTTTTCTCCTTTCATTTGTTTAAGCCATAGGAGGGGCTTGTGGTCGGTCTGAACTATGAAGTGAGTACCAAACAAGTATGGCCTCAGCTTCTTCAGGGCCCATACCACAGCAAAGGCCTCCTCTCTATAGCTGACCAACGTTTCTCTCTAGGGGTCATCCTTCTGCTAATAAAAGCTACTGGCTGGTCTTGACCTTCATCATTCAGTTGAGACAGTACAGCTCCCACACCCAGCTCAGAAGCATCTGTTTGGACAATGAACTTTTTGGTGTAGTCTGGACTCTGTAAGATGGGGGCAGTGCACATGGCCTGCTTTAGGTCTTCAAATGCCTTTTGACAGCTAGCTGTCCACTGAACCTTTTTTGGCATTTTCTTTGAGGTCAGATCATTCAAGGGGGTCACTATAGATCCATATCCCTTGACAAACCTCCTATAGTACCCAGATAGGCCTAAGAAGGCTCTCACCTGTGTCTGGGTGGTTGGAGCAACCCATTCCATTATGGTCTGGATCTTGCTCTGTAAAGGCTGAACCTGGCCTCCACCTACAAGGTGGCCCAGGTACACAACCTGACTCTGCCCTATCTGGCACTTAGTGGCCTTGATAGTGAGGCCTGCCTTTGCAGGGCCTCCAAAACATTCCATGGACCAGGTGATCCTGCCAGGAGGAACTAAAGACAGCAATATCATCTAGATAAGCTGAGCAATAAGTTTCCAACCCTGTCAGAACTTTATTCACCAACCTCTGAAAAGTGGCAGGTGCATTTTTCAATCCAAAGGGCATCACCACAAAGTGGTAGTGCCCACCAGGGGTCGAAAATGCTGTCTTGGCTTTTGCATCATCAGCTAATCTGATCTGCCAGTAGCCAGCTGTTAGGTCAAACGTGCTTATATACTTGGCTGAGGCCAAAGTATCAATCAGCTCATCTGCCCTTGGTATGGGATAGGCATCAGTCCTAGTGACTGCATTGAGGCCTCTGTAGTCTACACAAAACCTCATTTCTTTCTTACCACCCTGGGTATGAGGCTTGGGTACCAGGACTACTGGACTAGCCCAAGGGCTATCTGAAGGCTCAATTACACCTAGCTCCAACATTTTCTGGACTTCAGTCCTGATACAGTCCCTGACATGGTCAGGTTGCCTGTAGATTTTATTCTTGACAGGCAGACTGTCTCCAGTGTCCACCTCGTGGGTGCACCAGGAAGTCTGACTAGGGGTCAGGCTAAACATATGTCTAAACTGCTGCAGAACTTGTCTGCACTCAGTTTGCTGATGGTCAGTGAGGCTGCTTGCCAAAGCAACACCATCTACTGACCCATCATCAGGGTTCTGAGAGAGCAGGTCGGGGAGAGGGTCACTCTCCTCCTCCTGGTCCTCATCAGTTGCCATGAGCAAGCCCATGTCAGCCCTGTCAACATATGGCTTTAATCTGTTGACATGGAGCACCCTCAGGGGCTCCTGGAAGTTCCAAGATTCACCAGATAGGTGACTTCTCCCTTCTGTTCAACTATTGTATGGGGGCCACTCCACTTGTCCTGGAGGGCTGCTGGGGCCACAGGCTCCAACACCCACACTTTCTGTCCTGGCTGGTATACAGTCAGTACAGCCTTTGGTCATGCCAAGCTTTTTGTAATTCTTGGCTGGCCTCCAGGTTTTTGGTTGCCTTTTTCATGTACTCAGCCATCCGGGAGCGGAGACCAAGTACATAGTCCATCACATCTTGTTTGGGGGCTTGAGAGGTAACTCTCAGCCCTCTTTTACCAAACACAGTGGACCTCTCACAGGATGCCCAAACAGAAGCTCAAATGGGCTGTAGCCAACCCCCTTCTGTGGAACCTCTCTGTAGGCAAACAACAGGCAAGGAAGAAGAAGGTCCCATTTCCGCCTAAGCTTCTCTGGGAGTCCTTTAATCATTCCTTTCAAGGTTTTGTTGAAGCGTTCAACTAAACCATTGCATTGTGGGTGATAGGGGGTGGTGAACTTGTAAGTCACACCACACTCCTTCCACATTGCTTTTAGATACCCTGACATGAAGTTGGTACCTCTGTCAGAAATGACCACCTTTGGGAAACCCACTCTGGAGAAGACTTCAATGAGGGCTCTTGCCACCACAGGGGCTGTGGTGGTCCTCAGGGGAATTGCTTCTGGGTACCTGGTGGCATGATCCTCTACCACCAGGATAAACCTGTGCCCAGATGCAGTTTGAGGGTCAAGGGGACCAACAATGTCAATCCCTACCCTTTCAAAGGGTACCCCCACCACAGGTAGTGGTATCAGGGGGCCTTTGTTGTGCCACCTGCCTTACCACTGGCTTGGCATGTGACACAGGAGCGACAAAACTCCTTTGTGTCCTCTGACATATGTGGCCAATGAAAATGTGGAACAAGCCTGTCCCAGGTCTTGTTTTGGCCCAAGTGTCCTGCTAAAGGGATATCATGTGCTAAGGTCAAGAGGAACCCCTAAACTTCTGAGGTATTACCAACCTCCTGGTGGCTCCAGGGGCTGGGTCTCTACCTTCAGAATATAGGAGTCCCTCATCCCAATAAACTTTATGGGACCCACTAGCACTCCCAGCAGCCTCAGCAGCAGCCTGCTGTCTGAGGGGTTCAAGAGAGGGGCAGCACTGTTGCTCCTTCCTCAGATCTTCCCTAGAAGGGCCCCCTGCCCCCAAGAACTCAACCTGATCAGGCTCAAGTCCCTCTGGGGCAGTTCCTTCTTCAGGATCTGCTTCACCTCCCTCTGGGGGTGAATCTGTGGTCTGAGACAGAGGGGAAGGCACTGCCTTTACCCTACTGCTCCTCCTCTTGGGAAGCATCTGGTCCATTGTTCCAGGATCCAGAGCTGGTTCAGTGTCATGCATTCTTGCTTGTGACCTGGTCACAGCAAATACCTCTGGAGGGATGCCCAACATCTCAGCATGAGTCCATAACTCTACTTCAGACCAGGCTGAAGTCTCTAGATCATTGCCCAATAGACATTCGACAGGGAGGTCTGCACTGACTACAACCTTCTTGAGGCCAGTTACCCCTCCCCAGGAGAAATTCACAACTGCCAGACTATGGTTGGTCTTGGTGTTGCTTGCATTGGTCACCAGGTACATTTCGCCCAGGATGATCTGTCCAGGGTCCACAAGATCCTCTGCCACCATGGTGACACTAGCACCTGTGTCCATAAATGCCAAAGCCTGTTTGCCATTTATTACAGGCTGCTGTTTGTATTTGCCCAGATTACTGGGACTCACTAGGAAGGACATATTAAGGTCTCCCTCACAAATCAGCATTGCCTGAGTGGGCACTCTGACTAGGTCAGAGTCCACTTCAGAACCCAGGGTCAACCCTACTAAACCCTTAGTCTGTGTACCACCTCCACCAGTAGCTGAACTAGGGGGAACAGTTGCCTTAGGGGCAGGAGTGGTGGTGGTTTGGTCTTTGGACTTGTTACAGTCAGAAGTCCAGTGCCCTTTCTGTTTACAGAATTTGCACCAGGGCTTCTTTTGGCCTTTTCCCTTGTTGGACTGTGACTCCCCACCAGATGCAGATTTTTGGGGCCCTTGTGAAGACTTCTGGTCTTTTGACTTATCCCCCCTTTCTCAGAGCCCTTAGGATCTTGCTTCTTGGTGTCACCCCCTTGGTTCTGGGGTTTCTGCCTCACCCTGGTTCTGACCCACTTGTCTGCCTTCTTTCCCAATTCTTGGGGAGAGGTCAGATCCGAGTCCACCAGGTACTGATGCAACAACTGGTTCTGGCAATTATTAAGGATTTGTTCTCTCATCATCAGATTATACAATCCCTTAAAATCAGTAACCCTACTGCCAACCAGCCAACCCTCCAGAGCCTTGGTTGCACAATCAACAAAGTCAGGTCAGTCCACTCCTGAGTCTGTGCCTTCTGGGTGTCTCTGAACTTTAACCTGTACTGTTCAGTGGTTAAGCCAAACCCATCTATCAGTGCACCCTTCAGGACTTCATAATCATCAGCATCCTCTTCTCTAACAGTGAGGAGCTTGTCTCTACCTTTATCTGTAAAGGAGAGCCACAAGATTGCTGCCCACTGTTTCTGGGGGACCTGCTGTACTCTACAGGCCCTCTCCATAGCAGTTATCCACTTGTGGATATCATCCCCACTCTGGTAGGGAGGAACAACCTTGCTCAGGTTCCTATGGTCTGGAATAGATTCTCTGCCTCTAGGGACACTGTTGCTGCCACCAAGGGGTTCTAACCCCTCTCGTCGAGAAGCTCTCTGGATCTCCAGGGCTTCTCTATCCAGTGCCAACTGCTTGGTTCTGAGGGCAACTCTTGCTTCCTCATACTGCAGCAGTTTGCACATTCTTTCAGAGGAGGTCTCTCTTATGGGAAAGTATGAGTTCCTCTGGTGGACAAATTCTCTGCCAGAGTGATAAGAGTGCTCAGATTCCCTGGAAGGGGACCTATGCCTCTCATCCACTCTGTCAGTTCTCTTAGGGAGAATTCCTCTGTCCTTTTCAGGCCCCTTGAGGCCTGGCCCTTCAATCACAGAGTCCTGGTCATTCGGATTTTCATCGTCTGACCCAGATACTGTAATTGACCCACCCACTGATTCAGACCCATTGGCTCCTAGAGCCAATCTAAGATCATCTGCTGTCAGCAGATCTATCAGGTGCAGGGTTGAGGGACTCTGTCCTAGTCTCAGGTGTCTTTCAACACACATGGCTCTCAAGTCAGAGAAAGCCATGTCCTTGTACTGAGGCTGAGTGGATCCACTCTTTAAGGACATTCTAGTGTTGTGCAGTGTTGTACTACCTACACTAGTTTGTGGCCTACTGATCCTAGCTTGAGCTGTAGAAAGGGTGTGCTATCCCTTGGCACACAGCTCTAAGTTCAGTAGAACTTATCGATACTAAGCTTGACTTTATATGTACCTTAAGTACCTATAGTGGTTTTCAGTTAGTAATTCAAATAGAGATTTTCTGGTAAAACAATAGCAAGCTGGAATTCCACACGCTGCCCACCAATGTGAGAAGTTGGCCTGGTATATGATGTTCACTAATTAAAGTGGACACCTTGCACCAGAACAATTCGACTCTTATGGTAGATAGGTTTAAGACAACCTTTATAGAAAGCTATCCTAGTGGTAGCTGTGGAGAGCAGCCTTCAGGCTAAGTCTTGAAGGAATGTAAAGCAGCTTGTTTTACCACACAATCTCTTGAATCACCAAATGAAAAGACACCACACAGGTATATATATCAAATATATATGTATTTATTAATAAACACTCTCTACTAATCTCTTTATGAGATTAGAGGATAGGAACATATGTACAAGTCAAATATTTATCAGGATAAGTTTAGCACAATTGAATATTACAATCTTTGTTTGCTAGACCTAGGTCTAGGGCATCTAGAATCGAGGGACCCCCAAGAACCACCCCAGGTAGTTGTAGGAGACCCACAGGGGACGGACGCGGTGACCTGGCACCGATGCGAATCCTGTACGAGTCTATGCACTCAGACGCGATTGAGATATCAATGTTCAAGGTCCCTTGCGTGTTCGAGGCGAACACACCGATCGGACTCAGTACGAGTCGAAGGATACGGTCTACAGATAGGATTTGCAAGGGAGTCGGACGCGGTGTGTCTAACACAGACGCGAACCAGGTACGAGTCAGTGCGAGAATCGCACGGGGAAAGTAAGAGTTTTAGGATACTTCTGGTGAACCTACAAGCAAGTCACTTACAGGGTAAGTAGTTCGAGGGCCCACACCTACAGGAGCACCATAGTGCTGGAGTTACCTCACCCAGGGAAGCCGGGTGCACAGGTGTCCTTTGGTGTCGGGTCGCGGCGTCGTTTTCAATGGCGAACAAAGAAGACTTGCTGCTTGTGATGGTGTGAAGAAGTGTCCGGTGGAATCCAAGCCTGGATTCGGTGGAAGGATGACCTGAAAGCAGAGGGGACAGTGTTCAAAGTCACTTGGCAGTGACTCGGGGCAAGGAAGATGAATGCCCACCGTCGTTGCAGGGTTCAGGTTGTTCACAGTTGCCTTGACTCTTCAGCCACGAGGTCCAGGAGGCGTCGATGATGACCAGGAGCTGGATTCGGTGTGTCCCACGACGTCTGCGGTTTACTGCGGTGTCGGTGACTCAATCGGAGCCAACAAGCCTTGGTAACAGCAAGTGTCGGGGAAAGTATGAAGAGGCAATGGCGCAGACCAGCAAGGTCTGTGGAACTCACCCAGTGAGGGTAAGTCAGGGCAGGCCTTGAGCAACCAGAGGAGCTCTTTGGTTTCTTTGGAAAGTCTTCTGGGGACCAACAAGCCGGCTGGCAAGGGATTGCAAAGATGCCTCAGGAGGATTCTCTCACAGGGGCCCACGGTCACTCGGGATGTGGTAGGCCGCTGATCTTAGGAGGGATTCCTGCTGGAGGCTGGGACCATACGTGGTCCAAAGCACAAGTTCGTAGAACGTTGTGAAGGGGTTGCACTTGACAATAGTGCACGGTACCCAGGGGTCACGGTTCCTCGTTACTCTTGGGGTCCACTGGCCTCAGCTTCGCTGGGAACTCACGATGGCCTTTGAGAAGTCAGGAAATCCACTTCTTGGGCTGTAGGGACTTTGGACTCTGGCGGGAGCGGCGTAGTTGGCGACCGTTGTTTGTAGTTTTTGGTGCCTGCCAAGCAGGGGAGTCACTCCTTGACTCCAAGGGAGATTCTTCAGTCTTCCAAAGGTAGTGGAACGTCGAAGGTCCGGGATTCTTCTTGTAGAGCGTCGTCCAGGGAAATCTAGGGTGCAATGCACAGGTTCCCCCTCTTATACTAAAAGGAGGGGAGGGACTAGCTCTATGACCCTACCTATGGGAGGGTCAGGGAGTGGGTGGCTACACCCACTTCCCTTTGTCCAGTTTCACGCCAGAGCAGGGACAGGTAGCCCCTGAGCCGGTTTGAACTGGCATATGCACGGAGGAGCCTTCTGCTCCCCCAGTGCAGGACTTCAAAGCACTCTAAGAGTGCACCCACCCAGCCCCAATACACTAAACCCTGTCTGGGAGGTGGTCACACCCCCTTGGGACAGGATATCTATTGTTGGGCTTCCTCCACTGCGAGTGTTGGTCATCAGCAGGAGGGCAGCCCAGTGTCTGTGACTGGTGGCATCCATTTTGTGATGCCAGGGCTCTGTCGGATTCTACCGCGTTTCCACAGTAGGTACATGTCTATCCCTCTAGAAGGGTGGAATGCTACTCCCCGCCGCCAGGACTGGCGGGGGGTAGTATTCCAAGGTGTTTGACACCAAACACGACATGTTTCGATGCAGCCATTCCAAAGTTAGCATTTTACCGCGAGGATATAATGCACTTAAAAGTATATGGTTTAATCCGCATCCACAAACAGCACCAGAGAATGGACTCTGAGAGCTGCAGAGGGGCCCTGCTCAGGCAGAGGCACCCCCTCACATAGAAGCCAAGCACCCTGCCCTCAGGTTTGATAGGGCCTGCCTTAGGGGTGACTGATAGGGTTATATGTGTGTGCAGGAGAGATATAGGGAACCTATATCTCAGTGAGGGGTGCTAGCACTTCCTCACTCAGGCTGCAGTAGCAGGCCTGTGGTGTCAGATTTAGTCTGCTTCCCAGGGGTGGCATAATACATGCTGCAGCCCCTGGTAGGCCTGTGGAGTACCTATGCCATTGGTACCTAGGGTACCATATACTAGGGACTCATAAGGTACCACAGTATCCAATCACTAGTGCACCTAGAGTGCACTCCAAATCGTTTAGAGAGAACAGAGAGGCTGGGGCCCTGATTAGCAGGGTCCCAGCCTGACTATAGCCAGAAACCAGTGTAAACATCAGAAAAAAAGTGGGGGCAACATAAGAGGCAGATCCTACTCTCCTACAGGGGGTCTTCATGCTGTCAAGCGGACAGGAGGCTGGAGACCTCTGCCAAGCAGACTCTCGTACCACTCATGAGGAGTGTGTTTCCCTTGGGGAGGGTTGGTATGCTCCCTTGGAAGTCCTGGGTTGCCAGGCACAGGTCCAGCCTAAGGGTACAGACCCTGGATTGGAGGACCAGGTTCAGGGTGTCCCCCCTGACCTGGAGGAAGGGGTGACTGCTAACAGTGCCCCTATCAAGTTATCTTCTGGGGTACCACTCCATGTGGGAGGGTGCAGAGCCCCAGGGAGGAAGACAGGGTGTGGGAGAGCCCACCCCATTCTCTTGTCCAGCCGCAGGGTACAGACCCTGGGCTGGTGGGCCAGTGTCAGGATGCCATACCTGACTTGGCTGGAGGGAGAGTGGAGAAAAGGTGCCAGGCACCTGGGGCTACTGCCCCCCACTTTCTGACGCCACAGAGGTTAGAGAGGCCTGAAAGGCATGAGGCCTGGCTCTCATCACTGACAGCTGTCTGTGGCCACTGTGGCTGGCTGTCCTGGTGGACAGAGTTGCTCCTGGGAGGGGGGCAGGAGTCACACTCTGGGGGTGGACTGGGCCACACCACTGTGTTGGCCATGTGGGTACTGTCTACCTGTTGGGACACCTCTGTGAACAAAGTAAGTTTAGGTGCTGCACAGATGGGGTCCCCAGGTGAGGAGAAGGGTCCCCCATGGTTTAGCTTAGTGGGACCTGAGAGTATGGATAGAGGGATCCAACTGGGTTCAGCAGGGCATAGAACAGGCATAGACCGCTGCTGTTCGGGCCAGGTTCCAGGTTCTATCACCCCAAGCAGGGAAGCCCATCGAGGTATTGATTGGTCTACCCTGGCTTTAGGCTGGAAGGGGGTTCTGTTGGAAATGACCCTTTTTGCAGGGTTATCCCCAAACCTTTTTGCGTCTTCCTCGTATTTTTTCCTGACCCGTGCTTGTTGGTTATAGGACTCTGGGCACTTTACCACTGCTGATCAGTGCTAAAGTGCATATGCTCTCTGTGTAAATTGTTATTGTGATTGGTTATCCATGATTGGCATATTTGATTTACCAGTAGGTCCTTAGTAAAGTGCACTGAGTGTGCCAGGGCTGGTAAATCAAATGCTACTAGTGGGCTTACGCAAAAACAACAATTGATGGACAGAATGCAGAACAATGTCATACATTCACCCCAGTACAAAGATCCGGGCCTACATCCATCGTTTTTTTGCTCACCATGCCATTCCAGTTTGGACCCAGCCATATGCAAATCAGTCTTGACCCTGCGCCCAATGGGAACAGTCCAGCCCAAACTGCCAGGCCAGGTCCTCCCTGGACTGGAAAAAAGCATCCTAGGACCGACTTTGGGCTATCAGCCCTCATCAGCCAGGATAGCTTCACTCCAGTGGCATGGAGAGCACGGGACCCACGTCTGGGCATACCCATCCCACTCAGGGTGACAAATGCAAAAACAACAATTGATGGACAGAATGCAGAACAATGTCATACATTCACCCCAGTACAAAGATCTGGGCCTAAATCCATCGTTTTTTTGCTCACCATGCCATTCTAGTTTGGACCCAGCCATATGCAAATCAGTCTTGACCCTGCGCCCAATGGGAACAGTCCAGCCCGAACTGCCAGGCCAGGTCCTCCCTGGACTGGAAACAAGCATCTTAGGACCGGTTTCGGGCTTTCAGCCCTCATCAGCCAGGATAGCTTGACTCCAGTGGCATGGAGAGCATGGGACCCACGTCTGGGCATACTCGTCCCACTCGGGGTGACAAATGCAAAAACAACAATTGATGGACAGAATGCAGAACAATGTCATACATTCACCCCAGTACAAAGATCTGGGCCTAAATCCATTGTTTTTTTGCTCACCATGCCATTCCAGTTTGGACCCAGCCATATGCAAATCAGTCTTGACCCTGCGCCCAATGGGAACAGTCCAGCCCGAACTGCCAGGCCAGGTCCTCCCTGGACTGGAAACAAGCATCCTAGGGTAGCCCTGAAAAGATGTCTCAGGCCTGCCACCGCAGTGCCTGCACGAAGTTTGTTAACTGCCATGTCCACTTGGCAAAGACGCCCCCTTACCAGGCCCTAGCCTTCCCTTTTCTAACATATAGGGCACCCCTATAGTAGGCCCAAGGTACCCTCCTTGGCAGGGTGCAGTGTATGTGTAAGGTAGGACATGTACTGGTGTGTGTAACATGTCCTGATAGTAAAATACTGCAAATTTCGTTTTTCACTATTGAAAGGCTATCTTGCCCCATAGGACAGAATGGGGAATGCTTTGTAACATTTTACAAGCATATCTTCCCACAGGGATAAGATTGAAAAATGGAGTTTGGTATCCCTGAACTCAGGATTTAATAACACAAGATGGTTTTTAAATAGGGTGTTTGAAAATATCACTTTTAGAAAGTGGCTATTTTCTTGTTCAACCATCCTGTGCGCCTCTGCCTGTTTGTGGATTAACTGTCTGGCTTTGGAGTGACAGGGGCTGAGGAGGTGCAGTGGCTCCAGGAGTCTGGATGAGTCAGCTCTAGGCTGAATAGGCCTGACCTGCATTTGGAGTGGTGGGAGGAGTAGCACATGTACCTGAATAGGGCTGTGCCTGCCTTCCACAATTCTGGCTCCGCCCCTCTGTGGTGTGTCTGGAGCCAAGGCTCACACTGACAATGGATGTTGTTGTGCACTTGCAGAGTGTGCCCCAGAACCGGTTTGAACTGGGCTCAGAGCCCCTTGCACAAAGAGAACAAAGACATTTTGGGGTATAAGTATCAGACACAAAACCCCAGACTTTAGATCATTCCTGGAGTTCAAGAGGAACCTTTGCCAAGGAGAAGAGCTGGAGAGACTGAGGAGAAGTACTTCCCTTGTTGTGTGTCTGGGGTTGGCCTGCAGTAGCTGTTTCTGCCAAGGGAAGGAGAAGGACTTTGCTGTGTGCTGTGTCCCCTGCTTGAAGGAAATCTCCAAGGGCCTGAAGTGTGCTGGCTTCCTGTTCTGAAGTCTCAGGGACACAAATACTTCACCCCCAGCTCCCCCTGAACTCTGCTGCTGTGAGTTCTGACCTGCCAAGAGGTGCCTGTCCCAGTTTTGGGCCTCTGGAGGTTGTTGCTGCTGTTTGGGAGCTGGAAGAAAGAAGAAGCTTAAAGAACTGCTGAAATTGATGCATCGCTCTTCTTGCGGCTGTTTTCCCGACGCATCTCCACGGCGCGAGAAGAATTTTTACACATCGCCCGCCGCTGTAGAAACCACTGCAGCGCCTGTCGCCGCTGCAAGAATCGACGCTTTAAGGGGTTGCGGCTGAAGAGGACCGACGCAGCGCCGCTCGACGCTGCCGCATCGATCGCCGCCGCATCCCGGATTTCCATGCATCACACCTGTGTGGCAAGTTCTTCCGACGCATCACCCGCGGACCGGAACCGTCACGAAGAATCAACGCATCACTCCCCAAGGTCTCAGGAGTGTCGCATCTCTTTGTTTTCGGACTCTGCGTCTGTTGGCTTGTGAACTTTGACGCATCTACAGGTACTTTGGTGAAAAGTCACGCATCCATAGTTTTCTATGGTACAAGTTCTTGAAACCTTTTGAAAGTCATATTTTTAACTGTGTATGGTGGATTTTTGTCGTTTTGGTCATGTGTAGTTTAGATAAAGATATTTTATTTTTCTAAACTGGTGTGGTGTCCATTTGTGGTGTTTTCACTGCGTTACTGTGAGTGTTGGTACAAATACTTTACACATTGCCTTTGATATAAGCCTGTCTGCTAATGCCAAGCTACCAAGGGGGTGAGCAGGGGTTATCTAAAGTGTGTATCCCCCTTACCCTGACTAGAAGCAAGGGTCCCTATTTGGACAAAGGTACCTACCTATGCCAACTAGAGACCCCCATTTCTAACATGACCTAACTCTAAACATCCTATACCCAGCTGTTTTATGTGTTTCCCATAAGTGTGTATGAAGTTTGCCGGTAAGCACCCACAGTTGAGGTGGGCTAACAATTACTTCTATCATTACATATGTTCAACAGCCAGGCATGCGCACACTGAATGGAAGTCAGGAATAAGCCTGATTTGTGGGAAGATGACATGTAGTGGGTGAGAGACAAATCTATAATGCTGCAAATTTGGTGTCGCGGTTCCAGAATCGGTTCTCCCAAGGTGTGGCTAGCACTTTGGGGAAGAATTTTCCTTCGAACCCTGAGCCTCTGTGGCTCCCAGAAAGCAACCACTAGCTTACAAGATGATAAGGTATACCTCAGGTAGCCTACTCTATCCTTATTCCCTGCAAATCCCTCTTCAGTTTAAGTCCCAGTCTATAAACTATTGAATAAGGTGGGAGAGCGGGAAGCTAGAATAGTTCATCTGCTGAGATTGTTGTGTTGGTGTAGGAGGCAGTCGCTGAACTTGCTTGGTCAGTTCCTAGAACCTCTGTCGACACTATGCCCCCTTCTAACTGATTGGCAGATCCTGACTTCTACACTGTCATCCTAATAACGTTTCTCTATCACAACCTGATTACTCATATTTTCACCACCTTAATTCTAACTCTCCTATATTATCTCAGTGCAGCCCCTGATCTCTCAGCCCATCCGACTCTCAGAGCCTCTCCCTAATTAACATGCCTAGCGGTGGCTCAGTTTTATAAAGTGCTTAATGCTGGTCGTTTACCTGCTTCCAATTTTTAAAGTTAAGGCGATAGAGGCATACGTTTTCACCCCTGCCTTCAAGAATCCGACATAAATCTAGAAATGAAAACCTCACTGAGCAAAGTGAAAGGGCTCCAGGAGAGTTACAGGTAGAAATGGTGTTTCCACTTGTATAAACCGTCATCAGAGTTCAATAAAACATTCTTTAGTGCTTTGTGATTCCTTTAGTGACTAAAGTTAGATACATGAAGAGGATTTCAATCCTTCTAACGCGATCGTCTTCCTGGTGAAAGTAAACCTGAGTGCATCATAATCTGTCAAACAAAAAGTTTCAATTTTTTTAAAGACTATGGGGCATATTAGCAAGGAATAGCGATATTTATCGCTAACCGCGCTTAGCGCGACTTTGGTTAACGCCTCCTATCGCTGGAAAATATCGCTGAGATAACACCCTATTAGTAAGGTTTATCTCCATAGCGATATTATTTTCAGCGATAGCGGTAAAATGTGAGAATATCGCTGGAAAAGCAGCGATATTCTCGCATTATCGCTAAGGTGGATTCAGCATTAGAATCCACCTCCTATACCTTAAACAGGTAAGTCATCCTCACTAACAGGAGATAAAATATAGCGATAAACGCGCTTAGCGCGAATTATTTTATCGCTTCGCCTGCCTTGCTAATAGGGGGTAGTGGGATTAGCGACTGTTTTCAGTCGCTTTTAGTAGGGAACGCCTTCCTTGCATGTCATTAGCGATAATTATCGCTGACATGCAAGGTGATGGTTAACGCGGCCTCTAACGCCTGAAAGCTGTCGCTAACGCCTGTTAGCGACAGCTTGCTAATAGGGCGATAAAATTATCGCCGCTTTAGCGGCAAAAAGTGCCGCCTAGAGCGGCGATAAAGCCCTTGATAATATGCCCCTATATTTTTTCCCTATAATTTCTATTTCAAAGAAGAGTCATTTTTCAGGATTTTATGTGAAGAAAAATGTGACACTCTGTCATTATATGTTATTGCTGAATATATAGTCACATATTTATTTCTCAGGGTTCTGTGTACTGAAAAGAAAAATATATGTCACTTTAGTAGGCCCAGTGCTTTCCGAAATACTGCGGAATTTATTAGCAAAAAATGTAAATGTTTTTACTGGATAGCAACATAGCCGCTCTGACAAAAACGAATTGCTTTTTAATTTTACTAATTATACAGACATTACACAGTGATTTCAAAAAACTGCTACAATGACTTGAACAGCAGTCTGTACAGTAATTAAACATTGAGGCTTGGCATATTGTGGCAGACTGCTGCAAGCCCACATGTTTAATTCCATTGGGTCTGTTTCATTAGGAATCGCATGCCCCATTTGCCTCCGACTCTTCTGTTCGCAGCTGAAAAAACATAACTAAATGCGATTTGCTCTCAGAAGCAGAGTTCTCATGGGAACATATACGTCAAAGGAACACAAAGTAGCACCATTACAGGTTTTTAGAAGCAGGCCATTTCACTGACATGGTATTTGTCTGCATTTAACTTGCTTAGCCAGTGAGTGTTTGTTTTGACATAAATGCGTCACTTCAATCCATGTTTCTGCGAAAGAGAAATGCTGCTTACCTCTTTGCAGAGAGAAAAAAAGGTTGGGAGACGCAGATCTGTGCCTCATTCCCAAGTCAGTAGATGGGCTCAGCGACTGACTGCTTGATGATGTGTCAGTGAATCCATTATGCTCAGGGACAAGGCCTAGAACAATCTTAATGGCTGCCTGGCAAATCCATTTTAGTCAGTGCTTCACCTATGACTCCCTGTGTCTGTCAGTCTTAGCTGCTAGGCAGAATTCTCCTGCGCCCGACCTCTCCGGACGCACTGACATCCGACAGTTAATTTGCAGTCCTTTCAAGTTTGCAGTTGCCAGTCATTGACGTGGCAACCACACGGATGCACATACTTAAATCTTGCAACTGCAAGCATCGTCAAAAATATACCATAGTTATTTATAACCAATAAACATGTGGCTAATTTGAAAATGTTTACCACCTTTCTTCATTTACCATATTTTCATAGGCTTTCTTATGGTAAAGGCCGACGACCAGAAAAAAAGCAGTAATATTCACTTTGTCTTATCTTATGTAAAAGTGAACTATTTTAGCAGTTTCTTAATGAGACTTTCTCCCACCAACCAGACTGAGCCCTTTGTGCGCTCCTTCTATTTCACAACCATACATATTCGCGTTTTCAATATGCAGTGAGATTTTTACCTACATTATGAGCTAATTAAAACCCGCTCGCTTACAAAAAGTGCTAGTGCATAGAAACGTGACGACTATGTTTAAATCTTCATAGGCAATTGTTTCCCTGCCCACGCTTTACCTTACTATTCAGAAAGTGTCAGTTTTACTGCAATGGATTTTCTGGAATGTCCTTAAAGCTGTAGAACATCATGAGGACACAGTTGCAAAACTGCTATATCTAAAGATAGTTAAACAAAATCAACTTATCAAGCTCGAATCCTCAAGAAAGTTGTGCGTTAGTACCTTTGAAGTAAGATGCTCATGTTTTATACAGTAAGTAGCTAAAAGTTCAACAAGCTTGGGAGATGTTGCCTGATTGCACTTCCTAAATTTTAGGGATGAAATAGAAATTTTGCATCTAACAGTACAACTACAGTGTCAGGCTTATTTATCAGGGCCCTGTGTCACTTTAGCACCCCGTAAAGTGGTAAATGTGTGACGCAGGTCTCTTAATTCAATTTATGAAGCCAAGCAAAGCCACCCTGCATGGCTTGGATTGGCCTCATAAATCATGATCAAGGCGATGCAGTGCAAATCGCTGTGTCGTTTTAATCTGCATTCGAGCGGCGTTCCATGGGCGTTGCACTGGGTTTTCCCACGCAACACTCTTGGAATTTGAAGCTGCCCCAGATTAACAAAGTCATGTAAACCTGGGTAAGCGTCAAATTTGTACACCTCCCGAGGCGATGAGTAGCGAGGAGAAATATGTTTATTTCTCCTTGTTTTTTCCTCTTTCCATGTGTGCTGCATTCTGCAACACACATGGAAAGAGGAAAATGGCTCTTAGGATTCTTTTTTTTGTGGAAAGGTTCCCCTTCCTGCACAAAAACTATTCAGCATGCAATGGAGGCACCCTTACACCATGGTGTTAGGGTGTCTACGTTGGCGCTACCCTGCCGAAATGGCGCCAGTGCAGGGAGAAAGGACAGGAATGCACCATATTGCTTAAATACAGTGTATTCCAGCCCTTTCTCTTCGGTGTAGGGCAGTGCAGCAAGGTGCCTTGCGGCGCTGCCCTACACCAAAATGCCATAAGTAAGCCCCGGAGTTTCCATCCTTAAAAAGCTGGTATTTAGCCTATAAGCAAAGGAGGCATCACACACTCTGTTTCTGACATCTTGTCTGTCTTAGGTTGAGTTTGAAAGTGAGAATGCATGACTCCCTAAAATGTGCAAACACAGCCCCTCCTTTGCACCTGAAAATTGTGACATTCAAAGTAGTGAGCTGGAATTGTGCAATTCTTTGCAGAATGTCTTACACTTAGTCAATGTATATGCTTGTACGATTGTTAAGGTCCTTAACATGAAAGCACCGCTATATCAATATAAAGATGATTTACAGCTATATGTAGGATATCTGAAATGGAGGATATTGTTCAACTCAGAAACTGTTGCTCAACTTCCAAACATGGATTATGAAATAACTAGTTCAAAGAAAGTTCTGTATTTTGTACCAGCGTGCATAATAATTACCAAAGATTAGCATTTTTATTTTTTGCCTCCAAACAACATCTCCTTAAGCTTGCTTCTTGATACCGATTGCCTGGTCAGTCTTCTAGATTTAGTCCCATGACTGACCAAGGATATAGTCTTTGTCTAAAACCTTGTTACTTTAACTGTTTTCATTTGGAACAAGTTTTGGTCCTAACCAAACTGTATTAAGACTCTGTGGTTTGGCCAGAATTAAAAAAACTGGCATTCATTAGAACTATATTTAATTTTGCGACAAGTCCTTTACCATTGGCAACTGCTTCTCACTCAGACTGTTCAAGTCAAAGGCTCTGTCACTTTTTCTAACCAACTTTACTCCCTCTGTCATGGCCTTCTCTAGAACTTTCCAATAAGGAGGTTCAACTTGTAAAAATGATCCTTGATGCTCAAACTTCATTCACTTTCCTATCCAACTAAAACCCTTTAAGTTTAAGCAATCCTACTTGTTTCTTACGCTTTCTCGAAGCAGAAATATTCACGTCAATACTGACAGCTTTTGTCTGATATGTTTGGCGATCGTAGCTTCCATGCATACAACTGCTTTGCTAATGGCATCAGTGATTTAGGACCTGATTTAGATTTTGGTGGACGGGTTATTCCGTCACAACGGTGACAGATGTCTCGTCCGGCGAAATTTAAATCCCATTATATCCTACGAGATTTATATTTTGGCGGATGGGATATTCATCACCATTGTGGCAGAGTAACCCGTCCGCTAAGATCTTAATCAGGCCCTAAATCAATCACCTTCAAATAAGCGCCATTATATAATATGATCAGCTCTGTGCTTCTGCTCTGAATCTGGTCTGAAACAAGTGCAAAAGGCCATTACACTCAACAAAATTGTTAAGCAGCAGAAAAAACTGTTTTTCAAGCAATTTGACCAACAATGGAGCAGCAAGATGGGCCAAAATGTTCTAACAAAAGAAGGATTCAAAGTGGGCTTTTTTAAAGTGGTTTTACTATTGTTGAGTCCCACCTACTGGCAACAACTCTTGCAATGAATAACATATTAAACCGAGTTGTTAAGTCATCAGCTAATATTAAACGGATGTCGCACAGCTAGAGTGGTGGATCAAGGTCTAGTGGTGAGCCAGAGGGGCGGGTCTATTGATTGTCTCCACAAGGAAATTGATAGCAAATGCCTCTTTTTACATGCTCACCCGCATTTTCTAGGACTGATGCTGCAGGTTTTTTGACTCTGCGCACTTCTCTGGTAACCAAGCCCTAGTGCATGTTCTCTGACCCACCACAAACATGTTGAAATTTCCTATACTTCTAATTGGCATATTTAACTTACTTGTAAGTCCCTAGTATATGGCACAAAGTATACCTATATTGGCACTTGTAGACTGCATCACATATTGTGCCACAACTAAAGGGACAATGCAAAACATGACAGCAGGTTTGCCATTAATAACATGGCTGTGCAGGTTTAAACTGCAAATTCAACCTGTCAAGACAACCCCTTTTGACAGGCCAAAACCCTCTTTAAATATATTATTATGTCACCCCTAATTTAGCCTTAAGTGCACATAATTCAGAGTAAATGATATTTAAAAGTAGGGCATGTCAAAGTATAATGTTAAACATGTCATTACACTAAAAAGCACAAAAAGCTATTTTCACTGTAGCAGGGTTAGCTATTCCATAGGAAAGCATTAGGAGCTGATAATACAATTAAATAATGAACCAGAGAAAAAGTTATAATTCTTGAACTTTTTAAATTATTCATTACAAAGCCAGCTCATAGTCAATATTTGATTTGTGCTAAATATTTTACAAAAGGCACTTTTAAAAACTCACCTTTTGCCTTCTTAAAGCCTCTAGAAGTCCATTTGCGTGAGCTTCCAACTGTCACCCAGGAGCTGAATATCGCCTTGATGAGGTGTGAACTTGCCCCCAGAGCTGAGACGAAGGCCTTTGATGTGGGGTCATGTTCTGTTCCTCTTACAGGATGACCATCTGAGCAGTGCCCAGGAACTTAATTATATTCAAAGGGGCCTGCTCTGTCACAGGCAGATGTCGTGAACACTTGAGTCTGCCCTCTCTACTGTCATGCACCAGTCTCAGTGAGAGAGGAGATTCCCGAGAACAAATTTTGAGTGACCATAGGGAGGGTTTGATCATTTCTGTAACCATACAGCTAGGGTGGACACAGGAGCATTGCCCAAGGGAGGAAAAGGATCTGCAATGTTGGATTTAGATAGAGAGGTGCACTGTAAGATTGTTTGCAATAGGGCACACAAAAACTGCTGTAAATGTGGGTAGAGTTACCCCTGTGCACCTCTTCCCTATTGGTAAGGGAGGGGCTAGGAGTCACTCCCACCCACAGGGTAGTGCCAGACATAAATGTGGCACCCCTGGGCACCCTTTACAGACAGATCACTCCTAGACTTGTGGAAGACAGAAGAAGGACTGCACCTGTTGTTGAGACCTGTAATTAAATCCCTGCGGGCCAGACCTGACCCCACTTGTACTGAAGACTGAGAAGAGGACCGAATGAGTCAGTTGACACCCCTCCTGTTAAGCTGCAGGGACAGAAGAGCTGCCAGAAGCCTACTTTCCCGGAAAAGCACACCTGCCCTTAACCGTGCTGGTGGCTTCTGTTGGAGTAAGTCCTGAACTCTACATGCTGTTGTTGAGGTCTTGGAACACTTGGTGTGTGTCAGAGTGTACTCCTCCTGCCTAACCCTAAAACCTGAGACTTTGAAACATTTTCAAGACTTTTTTGCCTGGAGAACTGACAGAAGATCGGGCAAACCTGCCAAGTCAATCCGACAAAGGTGCATTGCTACTGGACGAAAGATTTTGGTTGCTCCATAGCTGAAATTTTCTTCAGCAGCAAATCTGTTTCAGTAGGACTTCACAGAGAAGGTATCCAGACTCTTGGAGCCCTGTTCAGCTACAGCTTTTAGCCTTTCCCTGCTGGAGGAATTTGAGCTTCAAAAAAGTGATTACGTCCGAAGGCAGAAATCTTCACAGGACAAAGCTGATGAGGTACCTTACCAGTGCACGAGTTTTGAATTTTTCCTACTCGTTTTTTTCCCGGCTTCTCCAATGGTTATGTGGCTTCGTCGAACCCATTTCGACCACAGCCTGCTACCTTGCCATGCTGAGGATTTTTTACTTCCATTTCAGAAACTTATAAGAAGGTAAACTTCTGACTGGGACAGACCTGCTCCCTGTATATGACTCGCGTTCCATCGTAGCTTGCATTAAATTGCGCCTACGTACCGGTCACATGGAGCCAGGTGACCATCCTTGGCGCTTAAAATTTCTTGGCGCTATTTTATTTAAAATTATGAATAATCGTAAATTCATATCTGTGGTTTTCCATATTAGATTTTGGTCACTTTAGTGCCACTTTGTTCAATGGAATATTCTGTATTTTTATGAAATGGAGTGGGACTTTTATTGTGTTGTCTTTTTGACTTCTTAACTGCTTTGGTTCTTATAAATGCTTTATACCGTTTTCTTAAATTAAGCCTGTCTGCTCTATGCCATAGCTACCAGTAATGAGCTCAGATAAATTACTGAAACCTTTACTGGACCTAGCAAGAATGGTGACATGTCTTGTGGTGGATTACCATCCACCCAAAGTAATCATCTACTTTGTCACAGGAATCTTTGGACATTAAATTAAAAGCAGTAAAACTGGCTGAACCAGGAGATGATGGAGTAGGTGAGTTAGGAGAAACCAAAAAAGGAATGGGTTTAGATAGAATGGATTGTCTTATATTTTGAAATTGTATTCACAAAAAAGATGATACCGCATTAGAATGGGTTTCAGAGTGGCAGATTTCATTGGATGTTTCCAACGGAGATTGCAGTTCCTAGATAATTCACAAGAGTTTTTTTCGATAAGTTGGTAGCCTTCTTAATGTCGACACTGTAATAAGAGGATTTGTCTTCACTTTTTGTTAATTGCTTTTACTAGACAGATCATTCTGAGGTCAGTGTTATAATCTTTGGTCCAGTATATTTCGTTCGAGCATGATTCAATCTCCATTTTAAATCTTTTCGAAGGAAAGAACCGGTCACTTTGATGATTGCAAGGATACTTTATAAGTAGGGGAAGAGCAGTGTATCCATGTATATCTTTGTTCATTTGCCAGTGCATGATGTTCTTAGAATTCAAATTGGATACATTGGTCAATATCTACCAAAATACGATGTTGCTCTTGTCAATCAAATATTCTAAATCCGTCAATATGTTATGAGAGTAATAGGACACATCTACTAAATTTGTTACGGAAAAAGGGCACTCTCATAATCATTTATGATATCCACATTATTTTTGGGAAAAAACACTTTGAAAAAATGAATTACCGTGAGAAACAACGATGCTGTTTAAAGTGTTTACATTAACTTGAATAGTGATCATTTCCAGTAGAATGCGTAGAGAAGCGTTAACTAATTTTCAACCTAAAACTACACCTAGTACATTTCTCGACAGTACGACGATTAGAACTGTTTTTTGTTTGCTACGAGATGACTGAGTGACACTGTCTTAACTTTGTTACCCAGTAACCAAATCAATTCTGTTTAAGTTGATCGCATTTTTATGCAGTAAATCATTAAGCAGATTGTAGAAGATGCCAAATTGCCTGAATGTTTTAAATATTCAGTCAATTCTAACTTCAGTCGATCTTCTACCCTAGTTCTCACAGAAGTATAGAGTACCAAATGTACATATTTAATATATAAAACAAAGCAACAATGTAAGAATACGAATATTCTTGTGGAAAGTGCTTTCATCTAAAAATAAAAACATTGACATAGGTATGAAAGACACAAAACCACATAGCATGTACTTTTATTGAAAGTGCAGACCTAACTTGCAGACTTCAGACATTACTGTCGTGTGAACCTACTCATATCACTGAAGCGTGTGTTGTATGAGAGCACTTTCCTTTGCTGAAGCTCCAAACACTACACAACAGCTGCGTCTGAGGCATCAATGAATGACCACAGAGTCCGAGAATGAATCCTCCCTTTTCTTCCTCATATCCCATGTAACGTTCCTAGGCACTGCATTAAGAGCAGATCAGCTTAGAGCATTGCATTAGTGGTTGCTGCGATGTCTTTGCCCCGTACACTGATTATCTGAAGTATCTTGGTATATAAAAATTAAACTCTCTGACTTACCCTCATTTTTTTTTTTTATAAATCATCTTTATTGGCATTTATGATATTTAATACAATACAAACCAGGTATTTTCGCAATATCGACAGTAGGTACATATTCCAGAAATTGGAGACATTTGACAACCTATGAAATATTCTTCGGTATTAAATAAACAGCAGACCCATCACAGAAGTCATTTCCCAGGTAAGTCCCATTCCCTAGGATGCAGCAACCTCTTATCTGTCGATCGAAACGTTAAGATCTTGATGCGTCAAGACATCTTACGGGGAGTAGTTGTGTCCACTGTCTGTGCTTCATTCTCGCACATTTATGCCCTTAATGAGTCGGTATGTATGTTATTATACTGAACCAAGAGATGAAAAAAAAAAGAAACCCCAACTTAAAGGCGACTGTGAAACAATAGACACCGACCCAAACTTAAATGTGACTAAATCCACCTGGGGTCCTCTACTTATAAAGTAAATCATTGCATTTCCTTTTCTGCTTTTGGAGGTGGGTCCCCCGGCAAGCTGGGGGATTCCAGAGGGATGAACAGGGAAGGGGAGGTCCCCAGTGGGAGGGAAGGGCGACGAGAACAGTGGGGCGAAAGAGGGAAGAAACTAAAGAAGCAAAATGGGGAATAGGCCTCCTGTGGCTTCCCTACATTGTGGAGCACCTAGGTCTGTCTCCTCAGCGTGACCCCTCAACTCTGTGACTTACCCTCATGTATTCATTTCAATCCCCAGGTGATTTTTGTTATGTGATCATAATCTCCCAGAAATTTAGATTATTGGATTTGGATATTTTGTGTAAATATTTTTGTTTTTGTTACACTTAATTGTTTTTGCACAACATTTGCTCACAGAAATAATGGTTTGAGCAAAAAGGGCCTGATTACGATCTCAGGTGGGCATGCGTCTGCCTGACACCTTCTTGGTCCTGGGACCGACCGACCTCCGGTCGGCGGTCCCAACCGACCTCCGGTCGGCGGTCCCAACCGGCCAATTACAATGCGACCGAATACTCTTTCGGTCGCATACTCCCATTTCTCAAGGGGAGCTCATGTTACGGCCATAAACTGGCCATAACACATGCTCCCATTGAGAAATGGGAGGTGTTGTTTATCCTGCACCCCGTGGCAGACCCCCCTCGGCTCCCAACCAGAGGCTGCGCACCTAAGGGGGCCCTGCTGTGGGACCTCAAACACGCTTTCCGACATGGTTTTCATGTCGGACAGGCTGGCATGGAAACCATGTCGGAAAACGTGCATTGTAATCCCAAGGGCATTGGGATTACAAGCCGGTTTCAATTTACCGACGGGCTCATTGATCCTGTCGGTAGCCAGCCGGAAAAGGCCATTCTCATGCTACCCTAAACTCACAAAACACTTACACAACCCATATCAAATAAAATCTCGAAATTTGTTTGAAAGGGAAACCCATGGTGTCAAAGAATATATAAAATACTACAGATCTGAGAAAAAATATTGTAGAAGGAGAATAATAGTGGTTGTTAGTTGGAGAATCGCTGGTTAGCGAATTAGGTTTTCCTATTAGCCCTGATCATTTCCTAGCCAACAAGGCTGTTATAATGCAGATACAGACTTTAAAATATATTTAAAGGATCATTTGAAGAGCATTAGGAATCTAATAGCTGTATATTAGGATTACATAGTTAGGCATAGTAGGAGCAAAATACCACTGGTTTGTCCAGCTACAAAAACTGTATTCCCTTGGGACCACTGAAGGATTCAAAGGCACTTGAAGTGCCTCATATTCATCAAGGAGTCAGAGAACGAGGCAGGACTATCCTAATAACCATTGCTGCACAAAACAGTGCTGCACATATAGCCATTTTATATACAAGCAAGAGAGGTTAGAGGAAGTACAAAATACATAGGGGCCGATTCCGATTCGGGCCGGAAAAAGCACCGACCGACTCGGATCCGGTAAAAATACCGACCGACACGTACCAGTGGCGCCCGACACGCCAAGTACGATGCAAGCCGCGATAAATCCGACCGACACGTCAGGAAACCAAGCCGACCGACCGAGCCGCTCGGAAAATAGCAATCCGGCCGGAAAAACACGCGAATCCAACCGACCGACACGCACCCGGAACAAATCCGACCGAATCGTACCAGCCAACTCCAACCCGCAAAGTACGATGCAAGGCGCGAAAAACACGACCGAGTCGGACGGAGGACAAGCCGTACGACCGACACGCATACAAAACCGAGCCGAAGCAACACAATACACCGCGACCGACGCGTACGCAGCATACAAAACTGCACAAACACAGCGTGAACGAAACGGAAAACACCGTACGAGACCAATGCACGGTCCGACTCGGTCACAAGAACGTTTCCAACATACACAAACAGCACAAAGGAAAAATCAACCAAAAAAGGCCAAACAAGCAATTACCAAGCCAATAAATACTGGGGGGGTGGGGACAGAGAACAAAGACACACCCACAACTCCACCTATATAAAGGACACAAATCACTACCATGAGCCTTTGCAAATGCCATTCCACTACCAGCACCCAAGAGAAAGCAACCACACACCCACAGCTCATCCCTCACACAAGCCACACACCAGCAGCACACCAACAAATACCTACCTCACATACACCCAGCACAACACACACCCACACACCCTCACCTGCACACCAACACACACATCACCCACCATCACCAACCATCACCATGCCCCCCAAGAAGAATCCCAAGTTCCTAGATAGTGAATTGGAAGTCCTGGTAGACGAGATCCTCAGGGTGGAGCCACAGCTGTTTGGCACATTGGTCCAACAGACCCCCATGTCGCAGAAAACCAAGATGTGGGAGAGGATCATCAACAGGGTGAACGCCCAATCACCATGTCGGCGCACAAAGACGGACATCCAGAACAGGTGGTATGACGTGCGCAGGAGGGTACGGGACCTGCTGAAGATAGACTACATCAACAGCCAACACACCGGCAGTGGCCCTCCTGCCAAGCCAATATACCTCAGGCCCTGGGAGGAGAAGGTGCGGGCCATCCTTCCGCCAGTGAGCGTATATGGACTAGAGAACATCCCAGAGCCTGGTGAGTACACAACAAATGTACACAATAAACTGCCACAAAACACACACATCACTGTCAAGGGGAGAGTCAAACCATGCACTCATAGCAATTACACAGCAACTAGAACAGAATCATCCCAAAATGTGTATGTCAGTCAGATAAACACAACACATGCCATCAAAAAAGTCACATCCAACTGTGCCAACACATGTACAAACACAACCACAACTACAGCTAGGCAGTGGCACAAATAGAACTAACACACACATCCACACATGTAGCCACCACAACAACACCAACACACAGTGAAGACCACTCAAAGGAAGGAATTCTGTGTATGCTGGCCAAGTCAGTGTAGCCAATAGCATCATGGGAGTCGCAGTCACACATATTGCCCCCCACAACTGTCCCATCAACACCACCATGAACCATGCGCACATCACAGGGAGTGGAGAAGGACTCACAAGATGGCTGACACTGGCTACTGCTGTGGGGAGCACAAGGCCCTGCTGCCAACTGTGCACCAACAAACAGCAGGACACCACTGACTGACATCCTGAGAGACAACTTACACTCCCTGCAATGCAAGCACGTTCCATGGTGGGATATCTGGCTGGCTGGGTGGGAAGGGGGACTTGCAGCACTGACCATAGTCACCAGCACCTCCCCTCACACCCCCCCAACACAAACTCCACAGTACCCACCTGGTAGAATGCAATGCCCTCCATCCTAACACAAGATCCCACAAAGCACCACCACCCTGGGTTATGTTGTGTGAAGCACAGGGACACTCTTGGGACTCTTAGCCAAACAACTGCCAGGACAACACTCCCAGCCATCCTGTCAGCACAGCCAGCCCACCCCACAGGGAAGCAGAGTCAAAAGGAAGGAAGCATGGGCATGCTGGGAAGGGGGTGGAGGCAATAGCATGATGGGAGTCGTAGTCACAGACATTGCTCAGCCTCACAACTGGCCCATCAACACCACCCTGAACCATGCTCACATCACAGGGAGTGGAGAAGGACTCACAAGATGGCTGACACTGGCTACTGCTGTGGGGAGCACAAGGGCATGCTGGGAACTGCACACCAACCAACAGCAGGACACCACTGTCAGCCATCTTGCCATTGCCCTCACACCCACACACACTGAACTCCCCACAAAAGCAAGTAAGTATGGGAATGCTGGGAAGTGGGGTGGAGGCAATAGCATGATGGGAGTCACAGTCACAGACATAGCTCACCCCCACAACTGTCCCATCAACACCACCCTGAACCATGCTCACATCACAGGGAGTGGAGAAGGACTCACAAGATGGCTGACACTGGCTACTGCTGTGGGGAGCACAAGGCCCTGCTGCCAACTGTGCACCAACAAACAGCAGGACACCACTGACTGACATCCTGAGAGACAACTTACACTCCCTGCAATGCAAGCACGTTCCATGGTGGGATATCTGGCTGGCTGGGTGGGAAGGGGGACTTGCAGCACTGACCATAGTCACCAGCACCTCCCCTCACACCCCCCCAACACAAACTCCACAGTACCCACCTGGTAGAATGCAATGCCCTCCATCCTAACACAAGATCCCACAAAGCACCACCACCCTGGGTTATGTTGTGTGAAGCACAGGGACACTCTTGGGACTCTTAGCCAAACAACTGCCAGGACAACACTCCCAGCCATCCTGTCAGCACAGCCAGCCCACCCCACAGGGAAGCAGAGTCAAAAGGAAGGAAGCATGGGCATGCTGTGAAGGGGGGTGGAGGCAATAGCATGATGGGAGTCATAGTCACAGACATTGCTCAGCCTCACAACTGTCCCATCAACACCACCCTGAACCATGCTCACATCACAGGGAGTGGAGAAGGACTCACAAGATGGCTGACACTGGCTACTGCTGTGGGGAGCACAAGGGCATGCTGGGAACTGCACACCAACCAACAGCAGGACACCACTGTCAGCCATCTTGCCATTGCCCTCACACCCACACACACTGAACTCCCCACAAAAGCAAGTAAGTATGGGAATGCTGGGAAGTGGGGTGGAGGCAATAGCATGATGGGAGTCACAGTCACAGACATAGCTCACCCCCACAACTGTCCCATCAACACCACCCTGAACCATGCTCACATCACAGGGAGTGGAGAAGGACTCACAAGATGGCTGACACTGGCTACTGCTGTGGGGAGCACAAGGCCCTGCTGCCAACTGTGCACCAACAAACAGCAGGACACCACTGACTGACATCCTGAGAGACAACTTACACTCCCTGCAATGCAAGCACGTTCCATGGTGGGATATCTGGCTGGCTGGGTGGGAAGGGGGACTTGCAGCACTGACCATAGTCACCAGCACCTCCCCTCACACCCCCCCCCAACACAAACTCCACAGTACCCACCTGGTAGAATGCAATGCCCTCCATCCTAACACAAGATCCCACAAAGCACCACCACCCTGGGTTATGTTGTGTGAAGCACAGGGACACTCTTGGGACTCTTAGCCAAACAACTGCCAGGACAACACTCCCAGCCATCCTGTCAGCACAGCCAGCCCACCCCACAGGGAAGCAGAGTCAAAAGGAAGGAAGCATGGGCATGCTGTGAAGGGGGTGGAGGCAATAGCATGATGGGAGTCGTAGTCACAGACATTGCTCAGCCTCACAACTGGCCCATCAACACCACCCTGAACCATGCTCACATCACAGGGAGTGGAGAAGGACTCACAAGATGGCTGACACTGGCTACTGCTGTGGGGAGCACAAGGGCATGCTGGGAACTGCACACCAACCAACAGGTAGGACACCACTGTCAGCCATCTTGCCATTGCCCTCACACCCACACACACTGAACTCCCCACAAAAGCAAGTAAGTATGGGAATGCTGGGAAGTGGGGTGGAGGCAATAGCATGATGGGAGTCACAGTCACAGACATAGCTCACCCCCACAACTGTCCCATCAACACCACCCTGAACCATGCTCACATCACAGGGAGTGGAGAAGGACTCACAAGATGGCTGACACTGGCTACTGCTGTGGGGAGCACAAGGCCCTGCTGCCAACTGTGCACCAACAAACAGCAGGACACCACTGACTGACATCCTGAGAGACAACTTACACTCCCTGCAATGCAAGCACGTTCCATGGTGGGATATCTGGCTGGCTGGGTGGGAAGGGGGACTTGCAGCACTGACCATAGTCACCAGCACCTCCCCTCACACCCCCCCCCAACACAAACTCCACAGTACCCACCTGGTAGAATGCAATGCCCTCCATCCTAACACAAGATCCCACAAAGCACCACCACCCTGGGTTATGTTGTGTGAAGCACAGGGACACTCTTGGGACTCTTAGCCAAACAACTGCCAGGACAACACTCCCAGCCATCCTGTCAGCACAGCCAGCCCACCCCACAGGGAAGCAGAGTCAAAAGGAAGGAAGCATGGGCATGCTGTGAAGGGGGTGGAGGCAATAGCATGATGGGAGTCGTAGTCACAGACATTGCTCAGCCTCACAACTGGCCCATCAACACCACCCTGAACCATGCTCACATCACAGGGAGTGGAGAAGGACTCACAAGATGGCTGACACTGGCTACTGCTGTGGGGAGCACAAGGGCATGCTGGGAACTGCACACCAACCTACAGCAGGACACCACTGTCAGCCATCTTGCCATTGCCCTCACACCCACACACACTGAACTCCCCACAAAAGCAAGTAAGTATGGGAATGCTGGGAAGTGGGGTGGAGGCAATAGCATGATGGGAGTCACAGTCACAGACATAGCTCACCCCCACAACTGTCCCATCAACACCACCCTGAACCATGCTCACATCACAGGGAGTGGAGAAGGACTCACAAGATGGCTGACACTGGCTACTGCTGTGGGGAGCACAAGGCCCTGCTGCCAACTGTGCACCAACAAACAGCAGGACACCACTGACTGACATCCTGAGAGACAACTTACACTCCCTGCAATGCAAGCACGTTCCATGGTGGGATAACTGACTGGGTGGGTGGGTGGGTGGGTGGGAAGGAGGTCTGGCTGTCAACCAAACACAATCAATGCAGACCATGTTCACACCCCAGAGAATACATAGAAATGCCCAAATAATGCAGGACAATGTGCCACACCAATATCAACCCCTGACTGTGACGACTTAGGACAATACAATGTACAGGCCCGCACCCCGAGGCACAGTCACAACTGTCAGGTGTGTCAACCACTGATGCCTGCAGAAACATGACATACATTGTTTGTGTCTCCCAAAAACAGGTGATGATAGGGACACAGCAGCAGACGCTGAGGAGTCCCAGTCCCAGGCTCAAGAGGATGCCGAGCTCACTGGCGTCGTACAGCCTCTGTCCTCCTCGGACGATGAAGAACAACCTGGCACATCCGGTGCAAGTCAACATGCTGCACCAGCAGGACCACCAGCTGCAGCACCAGCAGGTCCACCAGCTGCACCCCTGCACCCACCCCTCCAACGACTGTCACCACGAATACCATCCCTGCCGACATGGACAGAATAAGGAACAACACCAGCGCAGTGACCCTGGACCAACCTGGGGCCATGGACACCACCACCACCACCAACCCCCAAGGTGGACCAGGGTTATCTGTGCGTGCAACTGCACACACTGCACATGTCAGCAGGGGTGGTGGGAGGGGTGGGAGACAGAGGTCGCTGCTTGCAGACGTTGCTGGTGTGCATGAAGACCCACAACTGGTACGCATAGCTGATGCGTACCAGTCCAGCACCGGAGAGCTCAGCCAGGTAGTGGGGCTCCTCAGAGACATCAAACAGCAGCAGGCTGCCCATCATGCCCGCTTGGACTCCCACATGTCCCACGTGGAGTCACACATGTCACGTGTGGACTCCCACATGTCACGTGTGGACTCCCACATGACCCGCGTGGAGTCCAAGTGGGATGTACTACATGAGATGACGGCGGTGCACAGGGACATTTTACAATGCCTCCGCCAGATGAACAGCAACCAGTCCACACCTCCCTGTGTGCCAACAACATCTGGTACCGAACAAACTGCAACTGCCACAGGGAGGGAGGAGGACTCTGGCGGAGAGTCCCCTGCACCGCAGCAGCCTGCACTAGAGGGCCCCCCCCAAGAAGAGGGGTCGTCCGAGGAGGGGAAAGTGAGAGGCTGATGGCCAAGCGCAACTCCCAGGAAGCCTGAACCTGTTCTGGATTTTCGCCTTTGTGCACAGACTGTTCACCCTGTTGATGGCAACACTACTCCCACACATTGCATGGGGAGTACAAGTTGGAACAATGTGTCAGACAACTGTGGCCCCGATACTGGGGATCCTGTCTACCTGGACTTTCTATTCATCTAGGAACTTGGGATTGCAAGATTCATGTACAGCACAATCCATCCTATGCACTATTATCACAATAAACACACTAATACACCATACTTGCCTCTGTCGTGATTCCAACGTGGGTGCTGTTATGGGGATGATGAACTGCAAAATTACACAGTGTATGCGAACTGCAACAGCAAGGACAACACAGGCATGTGAGTACAGGCAACGTGACACATATGAGGGAGACACACCACCAGGGCTACACAACACATACACACCTAGGCCATCTGACTCATTGCCTACACTGATGTTGCCAGGGAAGACGGTGCAATGCACAGACACCACACCCATTCCCAGTTGTAGTCAAGTAGCCCACAGGTGCAGTAAGCAAATGGCAGTCAAATGTGTGACCACAGACAACGCACATCACTAAGTGAAGCACAGGTTTATTACACAGTAGCAACATGCCGTAACCACTACAGATGCAAGGTAACCCCACCTGGTAGCGGGCACACAGTCAACAACTGTAGACAGAAGGAAGTCCATGGGTGTGGCGCACATCACCTGTAGGGACACAACAGCTACCAGCCTGGATGTGCAATCACGTCGTCGGTGGACACAGTTGACCAAACGAATCTGAAAGTACCCTGTGAAGGACAGAAATGACACACAGTCAAAAGCAATGCAGTACAGGACAGAACAGCAAAACTCATGCACAATACATGTTACAAGATACCCACCCAGAACCAAGTTAGCATGTCAACACTGTTGGGGAGTACAGCCCACCTGTCACCACACATCGCAACACACATCCTGTCAAGTAGCCCATGGACACACTCCAACAGCACCAGAGCACCACCCACACATCATGCCAACTCACATCATTCACATGACACCTCAGGATACTCACATTCAGCTAAAGAAGTTGGTGATGAGCTGTGTGCGGACATCACCATCACCATCATCATCATCATCGTCACTGGCATCGTGGTCCAGGCCAGGATCCTCCACAGGTGGCGGATGTTGGTCATCGTCATCCTGGATGAGAGGCAACTCCTTCCGCACTGCCAGTTTGTGGAGCATGCAGCAGACGATGATAATCTTGCACACTTTCGCAGGGGCATATGGGAGGGACCCTCCGGTCTTGTCCAGGCAGCGGAAGCGGCTCTTCAGGAGACCAAAGGTCCGCTCAATCACTCTCCTGGTCCGACCATGTGCCTCATTGTAGCGCATCTGGGCAGGTGTCACAGGGTTCCTGAGGGGTGTCAGCAACCACGGCATGTTGGGGTATCCCGAGTCACCTACGGACAGACAAGTGCACATCAGCTGACTTGGAAAAGTGGGCGGAATACTACAGATCAGATCACACACAATGGCACAAAGTCAGTACACACCGACAAGCCAGGCACGCTGGTTCTGCATCTGTGCCATCAACCTGGGGATGCGACTACTCCTCATCACAAAGGCATCGTGTGCTGAACCAGGGAAACGGGCACACACGTGTGTGATGGTCATGTCTGCAAGACACACCACCAGTGCATTGACCGAGTGGTAGTGCTTGCGGTTCCTGTAGGCCTGCTCCTGGGCCTGTGGTGGTACCAAAGCCACATGTGTCCCATCAATGGAGCCAATGACATGCGGCATCCTCCCCAGGGCATAAAAGTCACTCTTCACGTCAGTGAGTCGTCGCAGTCTAGGGAAATAGATGTACCGGTTCAGGAAGAGCAACATTGCCGCCAAGAAATCGCGGAGCACACGGCTGAACATGGTCTGTGACATCCCACCAGCAGACGCCACAGTATGTTGGAAGGTACCGGTGGCAAAGAAGTGTAGGGCTGCCATCACCTTCACCTTGGGGGTCAGCGCTGTAGGATACGGCCGGCCAGGCTGCAAATGTGGGGACAACTGCACTGCAAAATCCTCAATCAGCTGCCTGGTGAAGCGGTACCGTCGGATGCTGTCCCGTTCCACCATCGTTGCCAGGTCTGGGAATGGCCGATGGACAGCAGGAGCCCTGCAGTGCAGAGGAGAAGTAAGCAAGATCGTCAGTCACCCCACATATGCGGCATTGAACACACTCAAGATCCCAACATACATCATCATGAGGCACAACTACATGAAGTGTGCAGTACCGGAACGACATGTATGGTACATACATGGCCAACATCTGTCAACACGGTCCTACAGGTGGCATCAATTTGGCCCAGGTTGGCCCATTGGATATCATGATGCTGTGTCACAGTCACCCCCCAGTGACATGTGAGGACAGATGTGCCCCAGGCACCACAGCTCAACGACAGGCACATTCCCAGGGACCCTGTAATGCCACATGGACACTGGCATCACCTGGAGTATCATGTGTACACCACAACAAAACAAACATGACCCCCACAGGTAGTGGCCACACTTGCCATGGCAGGAGAGCCATGGACGTCTGTGACACACACGCACAACATCAGAGTCCATGCACACACAACGTGGATGTGGAGACTGTCTCCCATTGTGCACATGAAATCAGAGACATTGTAAACACTACATGCACAAAGACTGTGGAGGGCCATCACTATTGTGCCACTGGGACACCCTGGCTCAAACATACCGTCCCACATGGGACTCACGGGGTATGTGACATGACATACACAAACACCACTGTGAAATGTGACCATGGCACATGCACAGATATGAACAGTTGCACATCACAGTGGTCACGTACACGTAACACCCAGGATCCTGTCCCCATGAACACGTGCACAGCCTGGGGGTGGCTGCCCACAGGTGACACCCACAGGACAACATGTACACCAACATACACACAATAGGAAATGCAGCCTTACATGCCTTCATGATAAGGTGTGGACAGGCTGTCGTGATGTAGGTGTGCCCCTCACTCCCTGGGAGCTATCTGTGGCTGGCATATGTCCATCTGAGACAGGCATGCTGACATATGCCAGTCACATGTACAGTGATGCGTTGAACAGCAATGGACCGATCGGTGCCTCCGGCCGGCCCATTGCATTCAATGTGTGCGGGTACGCGTGGTACCCCTGTGCGCGTTGTACTGCAATGGACCGATCGGTGCCTCCGGCCGGCCCATTGCTTTCAATGTGTGCGGGTACGCGTTGTACCCCTGTGCGCGTTGAACAGCAATGGACCGATCGGTGCCTCCGGCCGGCCCATTGCATTCAATGTGTGCGGGTACGCGTGGTACCCCTGTGCGCGTTGTACTGCAATGGACCGATCGGTGCCTCCGGCCGGCCCATTGCTTTCAATGTGTGCGGGTACGCGTGGTACCCCTGTGCGCGTTGTACTGCAATGGACCGATCGGTGCCTCCGGCCGGCCCATTGCATTCAATGTGTGCGGGTACGCGTTGTACCCCTGTGCGCGTTGTACTGCAATGGACCGATCGGTGCCTCCGGCCGGCCCATTGCATTCAATGTGTGCGGGTACGCGTTGTACCCCTGTGCGCGTTGTACTGCAATGGACCGATCGGTGCCTCCGGCCGGCCCATTGCTTTCAATGTGTGCGGGTACGCGTTGTACCCCTGTGCGCGTTGTACCTCAATGGACCGATCGGTGCGCACCCATTGACAATGGGCTTGCCTGGCAACGGACGCGTTTTCGAATATTCGAACGAGTCGGTTGCTGGAAAATCAGTTGGTCACCCACAACAATGTTGCAAAATCATGTATGTCATGAAGTTGAAATTTTGAAGGATGCTGTGGGCGTGTTTTGGTGCTGCTATTCCATGGATTGGCCAGATTCAGAAGATGCAAACGACTTGGACCTATCACTTTGGACACAAGGGACAGTATCTGCCTCTCCAGCACATATATATTGCTGCATGTTCCCCTGAGAGCCCACTTGCCTGCACTACATGCTCCAGGACGACATCTGCCACTGCACTGCTGCTGTCTCTGCCCCTCTGGACCCTGCAATGGCACGTACTGTGGAGAGAGCCCCAGCCTTCAGCCTTGAAGAGAACCAGGCCCTGCTGGACAGCCTACTTCCACAGTACAGCAAGCTGTATGGGACACCAGGGGAGCAGGTGAGTGTTCTGTGCACTGCCTTTCTGAATGTGCATTTTGTCTGACTAGCAAGGCTGAGAGTCAGCACACCACTGGCTAGCAGGCTCACTGAGTAGTTGTCACCCCCCATAGTGTGTAGTGACTTGCACTGGACAGGTATGGTGCAGTGACAGTGCTTCTGAACAGGGTTTTACTCCCCATGCTATGATACCATGTAGTGACTTCTGGAAAACTGTCCATGGGCAGCCGTGCACTGCCTGGGTACACCATGTGCCCCTGTGATTGCGACATGTATATGCAACTGTGTCATGCACGGATATGTTGCATGTGTAGTAATGTCCTTATCACTTTGTCATCCTGACAGGCTTCTGCCCATCGGAAGCATGAGATCTGGAAGGACATCGTCCGGGCTGTCCGGTCCGTGGGGGTCTACAAGCGCCGGATCCGCAACTGCCAAAAGAGGTGGCAGGACCTTCGGGGCTGGACCCGGAGGATTGCACGGGTCCAGCTGAAGCTGTCGCCTCCTCGCAGGAGGGGCGGAACACGGACCCTGACCCCCCACATGCTCAGGATCCTGGCGGTGGTCTTTCCAGACCTGGATGGGCAGCTGAAGGCCAGAGAGCAGCAAGGAGGGGTGAGTCAAAGACTGCACTGTGTACTCTGTCTAACATGTTATGTGCCCTCCTCGGGCCAGGTTGAACTGCCACAGTACAGCAGTCATGTTGTCCAGGAGCCATGTCCCTCTATTGTGCACTGCCCACTCCTCATCTGATACCCAGGTGTGGCCCTTACATGCAGGGAATCCTGTCACTTAGGACTGTGTCCTTGCAGTTTGCTTGACTCAAGGTGGGAGACAGCATCTGTTTCCCTGACTCTGTGGTGGGCATCATGGGTGGGTCCATTGCTTACACAATGCCTGTATTCTGACATGTATTCAGCGTGTTACTTTGATCTGTGGTCCAATTGCTGAGCTGATCCACCACATGTGGCTGGGGTACCTGGCACACACCCATGCTGCGGGTGGGAACAATGTTTGGGCCCCAGGAGTATGTATATGACGTGTGTCACACATACTTAGCCAGCTGCCTACAGTCCAGGGCTCATCCCTCATTAATGTGGGGCTGGACAGTCATGCCTACTCCAGGCCATACAATACACTATGTACTCCCACTCCCGTGTATCAGTGGACACATTGTGCACAGTGATTTGCCCCTCAGGTGTCTGCCTCTGTGTCAGTGTGCTGTGGATTAGTCGCCAGGACTGCTGTGGAGTTTCTTGGTAGGGGCTCAGCATGCCACTGGAGATGTGACCATAGGAGACGATACTTGTGTGACACATAGGTGTCTGATCAGCTGCCCATGCAGACTGGGGCATGTAAATGTGAAGTTCAGGTAGCTGTTCCCCATGCACAGCAGAGTGTGAGGGGCTCAGGTTCAGAGGGTAGTGTCACAGGTCTCCCATATGTCCAATAGGTATGACCTGGACAGATGAGGGTTAAGAGGATGTGTTGTGGGGGGATGTACATGTGCACTTGTGCAGCTCCAGGACTTGCATTCCCCATGACCTACTATTGTGACACAGTGCAGAGTGTTGTTGTCTGGCTGCAAAGTCATACATCACTGAGACAGTGATGTATGACTTTGCAGTCATGCCTCCGCCATGGCATGTGTCTACTGATTGGTGATCCTGCAGGGGAGTGACATGTGCTACATGCACACCATAGTGGCGCTGGCTATCAGGACATGGGTGCATCATGGTGTCTGTCGCTGGTATGCATCACATGCATTTCCTATTTGACTCTGGGCATCCCTTACATCCGTAAACCTGTACTGACTCAGTGGCAAGAGCTGTGATGTGTCCACACCGTGTCCTCTGCACTGTCCAACTACTGTGTACTTGGTGCATGTGTCAACACTGGGGTGTTGCAATCCAACAGACACCAGACAGATGGGTGCAAGGCCATGTGGGATGTGAGTGCCATGCTTGGCATCAGACTGACAATTGACTTCTCCTGTTCAATTAGTGCACTTTTAGCAATGTACAACTAATGATGCCAGGGCTTGCTCTGTGATGTGCTGTGCTCACAGTGGTGTGTGCGTTATGTGCAGGTGACTGATGTCTGTCTGTTTCCCCATTGTTTGCAGATACATCCACGGCCACGGAAGGGGACAGCTCCACGGACCAGGAGGAGCCGGAGAGCCAGACTGGGTCAGCAGCCGAGGAGTGGTCGGAGGGACCCAGTGGCACGGAGGGCGAGGGGAGCCACACCGAGGAGTCCTCAGCAGCATCCACCTCAGCTGAGGACCAGAGCAACTCGGAGGATGACTCCCTTGTGGAGGCGGGTGTCAGCAGCCACCACACCCCAGCTAGTGTTGCTGTCCCCGCCACCACCAGCACCACCACCGCCCTCCCATCGGCTCCCATTCCCCAGGTCCGTGGAGGCTCCCATGTCCGGGAGCGTGTCTCCTTTGGGCCAGGCACCGCACCCCCTGCCCCTGTGTCCCCTGCTGCCCTGAGTGAGGAGTCTGTGTACCTCCTTCGCCAGCTCCATGTAGGGCAGACAGCCATGCTGAGTGTCCTCCATGCGCACACCGCGCTGTTGACTCAGCTGGTGTCGTTCATGGAGGGCATCTCATCGGGCATGTCTGACCTACAGAGGGGCAATAGGTCCATGGACTCCTCCCTGACGGCAGCAGTGTCCCTCCTCAAACGGTCCCTCACCCCTCCTGCCTCTGCTCCATCCACACTCCCCAGCACCTTACCCATCCCAGGCACACACACACTGGCACACACCAGCACACACACATCCAGCACACTGACACACACGCCAATGACAAAACGCACACGCACGCACATTCAGGGGACTGAAGCCAGACTCACAGGGGATGGGGCCCTGGAACACACACACGCATCCACATGCACTGCGCAGTCCTCAGTTCCCTCTCCCTCCAAAGCACCCTCCCTTGCCTCACCTGCAACCCCAAAGTCACAGCAGCTCTTCCTCTGTGACCTCGGCCTCTTCCCCACCGATGAAGCTGCTCCAGCATCCCGGGGGAAGAGGAAGCCCACCCACACGGAGCAGAGTGCCCCTCGCCCCCGGACACCCTCCCCCAGGCGCAGACGGACTGAGGCCCCCACCCGCAAGTCCCCCGGAGTGCTAAGAGCAAGACCCCGCCACCGCCCTGCAGCTCAGGCACAAGGTCTCCGTCCTCCATCCCTCAGGCCCCCACTGCACAGGTGCCCCCACCACACCCTGCCCCAGGTTCCCCCACCCACAGATATACCATCCCCAAGATGCTTCGGCCTTCTCCCCCTGCCACTTGCTCTCCCAGCACCACACCCCCGCTGCGCTTGTCTGTGCCACTGATGTGGTGAGGGTGTCCCCCCCTCTGTCCAACCCACCTTGCCTGTTCCCCATTCTCCTCCCCTGGAGGTAGGCACTGCAGTGGAGTCCACTACCGCCCTGTCTGACTTGGGCACTGCAGTGGCGGACCTGTCCACCCCATCTGCAGGGTCCACTGCAGTTGTGCCGGCACCCACGACATCTGTGTCATGCCCCCCAGTTGTGCCGGCACACACCATGTCAGACACCTCCACTGCAGTTGTCAGTGGCTCTCCAGCACCCACCACCCCTTCCCTGACTCCCCCTGGTGAGCCCTGATCCTGTCCCTGCGGTGCCTGGCCTGCCCCCCGGTTGCCCCTCCTAGTGGATTGTCCCTGGTATTGTGCAGGCATGCGTAGGGTGACATCTGCCAGTGTCACCCTGTTTGAACTTTGACAATGGACTGGCCATTGGCCTTTGCTCTTTTTCAGGACTTCGTTTGGCCTCAACACATATGCTGAATAAAGCAACTTTCTTTTCTCTAGTGCTCATGCTTCAGATGTACATGTTGTTGGTGCAGCTAACCATGCCCTTGCTGCAGTGATGGTGATATCTGGTCTCATGATTATGAAGTGTTACTGTGCAGGAACCCATGTGGTCCAGGGGGAATGTGTCCTATCATGTGGTGTATCCATGTCATCAATAGCAGCATCTGAGGGTGTCATGTGTTCAGTATTTGGCAATGGGTTTCCTACTTACATTGGCAATTTCATATCTGTGGCTTCCACCCCTGCACATCTGTTGTGCCTGCCATCGTTGCATTTGTCTACTTCCCTGACCGTGTTGCCATCTCCAGTGGACATGCAGGTTTGGGCATCAATGGGGAGGGACTCATCCGTGTAGTCAGTGCAACATTGCTATACAAGTGTGTTGGATCTGTGCTGATGATTCCGTTGGCACATCCATGACCAGGCTGATGTGATGGGAGCCCTCATTTGGTGCTAATTGTTGATTGTGTGACCAAGTGCTCAGCTGACATGATGGGGCCCTACTGAGGCAACATATGGCACAGCTTTCCTCACACAGGAGTGGAGTCCCCTCATGGCAGTGTGTACACGTGTGACATTGCCTGCGCCCAAGGTGTGTGTTGTATGTGCATGTCTGTGTGTTCACTTCCATTCATCTGCGCATGCTGTGATCCCTAGTGTTGTACCTGTTTGTGATGCTTGCTGACTTGAGCTATGTTCCCCCAAAGTCTTCTCCCTGTGTTCTCTGTGATGTGGGTGCATGGCACATTACTGGTCATCAGGGTGTCACCCATAGGTGTGTTTGCTGTCAGGGCAGAGTTTGTGTGCTGACGCAGATGGGTCACAGTCAGGTTTCCCTTTGGCACTTGTTGTTTGCCCCTGTCATGTGATTTCCAGTTTGTGTTATCTTTCAGTGATTGTGACACGTTGTGTGTGTGACTGCTGGCACTCCTTAGGGTCCGGGCTGCAATGTTGGTTGTTGTCTATGTGTGTTCTTTGTGGGTGACCTTGGCTTCTTCATTGGTGTGTGACTGTGGCTGGGATCCCATTGGTCGGTGTGGTATTGCCGTCATGTCCATGTACAGCGTAGTGTGCAGTGTGTCAGACATTCAGGAGTCTTGTTGAGTGTCCATGTGTGATGTGTTTCTACACCTTGGTTCCCACCCACCACCCTGGAATAGTAATGGGTGCATGTGCAATGTCACCAGTGCATGTGTACTTCACTGCTGCACATTGTTGGAGGTCGAGGGGTGTGGTCTTGAGTGTGTGCAGATGAGAGTTGTTGCCCGGCTAGTCCCCTGCCTCCATGTTGGCCTTGGCTTACTGGCCATGCTGATTGATTTGTGCTTGTGTAGGTGTGATGGTAGTTAGTTGCTCAGGACACCTGACTGTGGTTCACAGTGTGAACGACATTTAGCTTTGTCATCACAGTGGTATTTTCTTCAGCCCAGGGTCACCACATTGTGGGGGCCCTGGGGGTGGTGCTGTGGTGTGTCTGTGACTTGCTGTGTCAGTTGTTGTTCCTACGTGCCTGTGTGACATGTGTGTTTTGTGCTCCCTCTCACCTGTCAATGCCTGCTTGCCCACATAGGGGATTTGGATCCATGAGTTACCTTAGTGTGGCAGTGTATGCACATCTGTATGATTGGTATTCAGCTCTCCTCATGTGTTGTGTTGTTGCCTGGGGACACTGGCACCCCCACCCCTCACCTGCTGTGTATGATGACAGTGTTGGTCTGCCTGTTTGTGTTTGTGCATCTGCACCACTGCATTGGCATATCTTGTGTGCCATTGGCTGTATGTTGTTTGGTGTGTTTCCCCTGCTGTCCCTGGGACTCCTAGGTCATCGGTCAGCACAGTGATCATGGTTTGTGTGTCCCATTGCTGCCATGGTATGGTATCTGTTCACCTCACATCTGCTGTCTCCACAGGGTATCTGCATTTGTGTGCCCATTGGTGCAAATATGTGGGTCTGCATTCTGATGGTCACTTCTGTCATTGTGTTATTGATGACTGTTGACGGTCTCAGCCCCCATGGGTGTTGTTTGTCTGCACATGGCCAAGGGAATGTTTCATTTGCACTGCAGTATTTGGCTCCCCCAATTTATGTTGCAATGGGACACATACACTACTTTGCCACAGATGAGTTTTTGGTTCTGTGACCAGGAATGATCCATGCAGTTTGGCAGTTGCAGCTCTTTCTTTGTCAACAATTACCTTTTGGTCACTGTGATGATGAGGGTGTAGACCCCATTGCCACAATGGTCAAAATGTGCTTCAGCTATGGACCCCACACTTGCCTTTTGGTCACTGTGATGATGGGGGTTTAGGCCCCATTGCCACAATGGTCATGGGCTGCTTGCATTGTGGGTGCCACACACATATATGTGTGGCACATGTGCTAGGGGGTCACATTGTATGTTCAATGTCATGTTTGGTGTTGTAGGCATTTGACACAGCCTGCTCACACGCTTGTCATGGTGGTGGGGGGATGTCTTAATCTTGCATTCCCTAGGTTGTGGTGTGCTTGTTGTGTCATGCATTGTCCATCCTATGAGTGGGGGTGGTAGTAGTGGTAGGCATCCAGCCCCCTGGCTAAGGGTGGTAGTAGTGGTAGGCTTCCTGCCCCCTGGCTAAGGGTGGTAGTAGTGGTGGGCATCCTGCCCCCCTGGGTGAGGGTGGTAGTAGTGGTGGGCATCCTGCCCCCTGGCTAAGGGTGGTAGTAGTGGTAGGCATCCAGCCCCCTGGCTAAGGGTGGTAGTAGTGGTGGGCATCCTGCCCCCCTGGGTGAGGGTGGTAGTAGTGGTGGGCATCCTGCCCCCCTGGGTGAGGGTGGTAGTAGTGGTGGGCATCCTGCCCCCTGGCTAAGGGTGGTAGTAGTGGTAGGCATCCAGCCCCCTGGCTAAGGGTGGTAGTAGTGGTGGGCATCCTGCCCCCCTGGGTGAGGGTGGTAGTAGTGGTGGGCATCCTGCCCCCTGGGTGAGGGTGGTAGTAGTGGTGGGCATCCTGCCCCCTGGGTGAGGGTGGTAGTAGTGGTAGGCATCCTGCCCCCTGGCTAAGGGTGGTAGTAGTGGTGGGCATCCTGCCCCCCTGGGTGAGGGTGGTAGTAGTGGTGGGCATCCTGCCCCCTGGCTAAGGGTGGTAGTAGTGGTAGGCATCCAGCCCCCTGGCTAAGGGTGGTAGTAGTGGTGGGCATCCTGCCCCCCTGGGTGAGGGTGGTAGTAGTGGTGGGCATCCTGCCCCCTGGGTGAGGGTGGTAGTAGTGGTGGGCATCCTGCCCCCCTGGGTGAGGGTGGTAGTAGTGGTAGGCATCCTGCCCCCTGGCTAAGGGTGGTAGTAGTGGTGGGCATCCTGCCCCCCTGGGTGAGGGTGGTAGTAGTGGTGGGCATCCTGCCCCCTGGGTGAGGGTGGTAGTAGTGGTGGGCATCCTGCCCCCTGGCTAAGGGTGGTAGTAGTGGTAGGCATCCTGCCCCCTGGCTAAGGGTGGTAGTAGTGGTAGGCATCCAGCCCCCTGGTTGAGGGTGGTAGTAGTGGTAGGCATCCAGCCCCCTGGCTAAGGGTGGTAGTAGTGGTAGGCATCCTGCCCCCCTGGGTGAGGGTGGTAGTAGTGGTAGGCATCCTGCCCCCCTGGGTGAGGGTGGTAGTAGTGGTGGGCATCCTGCCCCCTGGCTAAGGGTGGTAGTAGTGGTAGGCTTCCTGCCCCCCTGGGTGAGGGTGGTAGTAGTGGTAGGCATCCTGCCCCCCTGGGTGAGGGTGGTAGTAGTGGTAGGCATCCTGCCCCCCTGGGTGAGGGTGGTAGTAGTGGTAGGCATCCAGCCCCCTGGCTAAGGGTGGTGGTAGGCATCCAGCCCGCCCTGGGTGAGGGTGGTAGTAGTGGTAGGCATCCAGCCCCCCTGGGTGAGGGTGGTAGTAGTGGTAGGCATCCAGCCCCCCTGGGTGAGGGTGGTAGTAGTGGTAGGCATCCTGCACCCCTGGCTAAGGGTGGTAGTAGTGGTGGGCATCCTGCCCCCTGGGTGAGGGTGGTAGTAGTGGTGGGCATCCTGCCCCCGTGGGTGAGGGTGGTAGTAGTGGTAGGCATCCTGCCCCCTGGCTAAGGGTGGTAGTAGTGGTGGGCATCCTGCCCCCCTGGGTGAGGGTGGTAGTAGTGGTAGGCATCCTGCCCCCGTGGGTGAGGGTGGTAGTAGTGATAGGCATCCTGCCCCCTGGCTAAGGGTGGTAGTAGTGGTGGGCATCCTGCCCCCCTGGGTGAGGGTGGTAGTAGTGGTAGGCATCCTGCCCCCCGTGGGTGAGGGTGGTAGTAGTGGTAGGCATCCTGCCCCCTGGCTAAGGGTGGTAGTAGTGGTGGGCATCCTGCCCCCCTGGGTGAGGGTGGTAGTAGTGGTAGGCATCCTGCCCCCTGGCTAAGGGTGGTAGTAGTGGTGGGCATCCTGCCCCCCTGGGTGAGGGTGGTAGTAGTGGTAGGCATCCAGCCCCCCTGGCTAAGGGTGGTGGTAGGCATCCAGCCCGCCCTGGGTGAGGGTGGTAGTAGTGGTAGGCATCCAGCCCCCCTGGCTAAGGGTGGTAGTAGTGGTGGGCATCCTGCCCCCTGGGTGAGGGTGGTAGTAGTGGTGGGCATCCTGGCCCCCTGGGTGAGGGTGGTAGTAGTGGTGGGCATCCTGCCCCCCTGGGTGACGGTGGTAGTAGTGGTAGGCATCCTGCCCCCTGGCTAAGGGTGGTAGTAGTGGTGGGCATCCTGCCCCCCTGGGTGAGGGTGGTAGTAGTGGTGGGCATCCTGCCCCCTGGGTGAGGGTGGTAGTAGTGGTAGGCATCCTGCCCCCTGGCTAAGGGTGGTAGTAGTGGTGGGCATCCTGCCCCCCTGGGTGAGGGTGGTAGTAGTGGTGGGCATCCTGCCCCCCTGGGTGAGGGTGGTAGTAGTGGTAGGCATCCTGCCCCCTGGCTAAGGGTGGTAGTAGTGGTAGGCATCCAGCCCCCTGGCTAAGGGTGGTAGTAGTGGTGGGCATCCTGCCCCCCTGGGTGAGGGTGGTAGTAGTGGTGGGCATCCTGCCCCCCTGGGTGAGGGTGGTAGTAGTGGTGGGCATCCTGCCCCCTGGCTAAGGGTGGTAGTAGTGGTAGGCATCCAGCCCCCTGGCTAAGGGTGGTAGTAGTGGTGGGCATCCTGCCCCCCTGGGTGAGGGTGGTAGTAGTGGTGGGCATCCTGCCCCCTGGGTGAGGGTGGTAGTAGTGGTAGGCATCCTGCCCCCTGGCTAAGGGTGGTAGTAGTGGTGGGCATCCTGCCCCCCTGGGTGAGGGTGGTAGTAGTGGTGGGCATCCTGCCCCCTGGCTAAGGGTGGTAGTAGTGGTAGGCATCCAGCCCCCTGGCTAAGGGTGGTAGTAATGGTGGGCATCCTGCCCCCTGGGTGAGGGTGGTAGTAGTGGTGGGCATCCTGCCCCCCTGGGTGAGGGTGGTAGTAGTGGTGGGCATCCTGCCCCCTGGGTGAGGGTGGTAGTAGTGGTAGGCATCCTGCCCCCTGGCTAAGGGTGGTAGTAGTGGTGGGCATCCTGCCCCCCTGGGTGAGGGTGGTAGTAGTGGTGGGCATCCTGCCCCCCTGGGTGAGGGTGGTAGTAGTGGTGGGCATCCTGCCCCCCTGGCTAAGGGTGGTAGTAGTGGTAGGCATCCTGCCCCCTGGCTAAGGGTGGTAGTAGTGGTAGGCATCCAGCCCCCTGGTTGAGGGTGTTAGTAGTGGTAGGCATCCAGCCCCCCTGGCTAAGGGTGGTAGTAGTGGTAGGCATCCTGCCCCCCTGGGTGAGGGTGGTAGTAGTGGTAGGCATCCTGCCCCCCTGGGTGAGGGTGGTAGTAGTGGTGGGCATCCTGCCCCCTGGCTAAGGGTGGTAGTAGTGGTAGGCTTCCTGCCCCCCTGGGTGAGGGTGGTAGTAGTGGTAGGCATCCTGCCCCCCTGGGTGAGGGTGGTAGTAGTGGTAGGCATCCTGCCCCCTGGGTGAGGGTGGTAGTAGTGGTAGGCATCCAGCCCCCCTGGCTAAGGGTGGTGGTAGGCATCCAGCCCGCCCTGGGTGAGGGTGGTAGTAGTGGTAGGCATCCAGCCCCCCTGGGTGAGGGTGGTAGTAGTGGTAGGCATCCAGCCCCCCTGGGTGAGGGTGGTAGTAGTGGTAGGCATCCTGCCCCCTGGCTAAGGGTGGTAGTAGTGGTGGGCATCCTGCCCCCCTGGGTGAGGGTGGTAGTAGTGGTGGGCATCCTGCCCCCCGTGGGTGAGGGTGGTAGTAGTGGTAGGCATCCTGCCCCCTGGCTAAGGGTGGTAGTAGTGGTGGGCATCCTGCCCCCCTGGGTGAGGGTGGTAGTAGTGGTAGGCATCCTGCCCCCCGTGGGTGAGGGTGGTAGTAGTGGTAGGCATCCTGCCCCCTGGCTAAGGGTGGTAGTAGTGGTGGGCATCCTGCCCCCCTGGGTGAGGGTGGTAGTAGTGGTAGGCATCCTGCCCCCGTGGGTGAGGGTGGTAGTAGTGGTAGGCATCCTGCCCCCCTGGCTAAGGGTGGTAGTAGTGGTGGGCATCCTGCCCCCCTGGGTGAGGGTGGTAGTAGTGGTAGGCATCCTGCCCCCTGGCTAAGGGTGGTAGTAGTGGTGGGCATCCTGCCCCCCTGGGTGAGGGTGGTAGTAGTGGTAGGCATCCAGCCCCCTGGCTAAGGGTGGTGGTAGGCATCCAGCCCGCCCTGGGTGAGGGTGGTAGTAGTGGTAGGCATCCAGCCCCCTGGCTAAGGGTGGTAGTAGTGGTGGGCATCCTGCCCCCCTGGGTGAGGGTGGTAGTAGTGGTGGGCATCCTGCCCCCCTGGGTGAGGGTGGTAGTAGTGGTGGGCATCCTGCCCCCCTGGGTGACGGTGGTAGTAGTGGTAGGCATCCTGCCCCCTGGCTAAGGGTGGTAGTAGTGGTGGGCATCCTGCCCCCCTGGGTGAGGGTGGTAGTAGTGGTGGGCATCCTGCCCCCCTGGGTGAGGGTGGTAGTAGTGGTAGGCATCCTGCCCCCTGGCTAAGGGTGGTAGTAGTGGTGGGCATCCTGCCCCCTGGGTGAGGGTGGTAGTAGTGGTGGGCATCCTGCCCCCTGGGTGAGGGTGGTAGTAGTGGTAGGCATCCTGCCCCCTGGCTAAGGGTGGTAGTAGTGGTGGGCATCCTGCCCCCTGGCTAAGGGTGGTAGTGGTGGTGGGCATCCAGCCCCCCTGGGTTGGGGTGGTGGCGCGCATTCAGGCCCCTGTGTGCATATGTGGCATTGGTGATGGGCATCCCGCCCCTATGGTGCTGCTGTTGCAAGTATATTCAGATTCCCAGTGTATGTGTGTGATGTGTCGTGTACGTGTTGTATGTGTTTTGTGGTTGGTGTCTGACTTACCTTCTGCGCCGTACGCGTCCGTGCCTGTTCCGGTAGTAGATGTAGAATATTGGTATGATCGGGACGAAGGGATTCATGGTTGGTTCGTGTCGTTCGTCCTTCTCGTTGCTTCGCGTCGTCCTCGTCGCTTGGCTTCGTCCTCGTCGCTTCGCTTCGTCCTCGTCGCTTCGCGTCGTCCTCGTCTGTGCTGTGTTCGTCTCGTAGCCGTGGATCGTGTTGTGGCGCGATTCGGAGCTTATGTGCGCCTCTCCCGGATGCTTTGACGTGCCGTGCGTAGCGACGGGTTCGGCGCGTACGGAAAGCGCATCGTACTTGTCCGGCCGGACGGGGCTGCATTTTCCCTTCCGTGCGACTCGATTCGGCGTTTCCGGATTCGCCTCGGTCGGAGAACAGGACCTGGTTTGGGTGAGTACGGCTCGGCCGGAATTTTTGCTGTTGTGCGCATCGTACTTGCTCGTTCGGTGTGCTGTACGGATCGGTCGGGAAACTGGCTTTCGCATGGCTTTTTTCCCGACCGAATGGTATTGGGTGCGCCTCCGACCGAGATCGGAATCGACCCCATAGTCCTCAGTGGAATCCAAATTCAGGGTACAGGACAGATAAAGTGCTGAAGGGGTGTTTTAGGGCAGATACAATTTCTTACACTGCAGAATGTGTAAGTATAGCAGTAGTTGAGAAGATTTTCTACTTTTCTACTATTGAGCTACACCCTTGTTAGCAGACACGCATCATTCCTTCCTTGTTTATGGCTGATTGACAGTTTTATGCAGCGAGTACCATACCTCGGAGTGTCAGAATGCTCTACAGATTGAATATTGTTGCAGCCTTAATAAGCTACTAAACAAATCAATTGTGGCCAAGATCCACAATGACATAAATGGCAAACAACTGTATAAACTTTATCCTCAAACACAATGGCAGATAGCACTAATGTAGCAGTATGCAACTTGATATTCCAAAACTAGTGGCATCAGTTCAGACTCAGCATTTATTGTGCATTCAATCTACCTGTCCATTACTTTCGTCAATTAAAACATTTCATTCTAATTTATAAGTGCTCTAATGTTCAGGGTAGAGGAACGAGTGGGGAAATAAATTGGGACTGGGAAGCTGAATTATGGGCCAGACAGATGTCTATTGTATCTTAGGGTTTCTTGGATGGTCCAGAAGTTTATTACATCTTTTACCATTATTTCTTTTGTTCTTGTGGAACCAGCTTGGACATCTCCATTTTCTCGATCTTATTTTTGTTGTTGCTTTGTTTTAGATGTTTTCTTCTTTTCATTATCCCAGGAAGCTGTTCCCTTTAATAAAATATTTTGTTAGGGTTTTTCTGTCAATCAGTAAGCAAGATGCTGCTTTTTCATTGCTCCATAGTCTTGAATTCCTCCATTATGTCTACTATCTCATACATCCTCTAGTTGCTGATTAGCATCTGGGATTTCAAGAATTCCCATATTGAAAATACATTTATAATTGGCAATTTTCAGTGCTTAATGTAGTGCTTTATGAATCTCAGACCCTCAAACATCTCTTTCCAAATAAAGTAATTAAGTTTTCTTGTGCCTTCCTCCCCAGTACTTACCTAGGTCATTGTGTAGGCTTATTTTCTTTGTCCTTTAATGAGAAGGTGTTGGGTTAACAAACAGGATAGAATATGTCCCTCAGATTCCTCACTGTATCTGCTTCCATCTTAGCTGAAACGCATATGTTTATATTGTAAAATTTAAGAATAAACGACTATTTTCATTCCTAACACGATCACTCAAAATACGAGCACTCAATCACAAGAAAATATGAGCTAATGTCTCAGCAAGATAATTGATGAACCATTGGGAAGCATACATCTGTATACTCAATGGCATTAAATCTGAATAATGGTAGGTGTCATGGGAGTTATGCTATTGTTACAGTAGATTATAGAGCATGTTTGGCATTAATATATAAATAATTTATATTTCTTTTATTAACGCAACTCAAATTGATTTCTCTATATAAGCACAATTGTTACTTTATTTCTTTACTTCATTTAACTCGCCTTTAATCTATTTCATTTTCCACAACCCACATTTATGGTTATAAGCTTTCTTGCATAATCCTCTTCCTTCCTCTTTTTCAAGATTCATTTTGAGATAGGCAAGGAATGAAGAAAAAATGTCCTTTCTGTAAAAGGACTATGGCCCTGATGTACAAAGGGTTTTAGCTTTTGCAAAATCCATGAGAGCACTACTCCTAAAAGAAATTGTGAAACATTATTTGTTTAAAATCATTCCTTTTTCTTTTAGGAAAATGAGGTGCATTTAATTATTCAAAAGCAGTCACAGACATGTGTCCACTTCTTCCAAATGCATTGTACATACATCTGGCCCTATGCGCCTAGCATTTATTTTTCAAATGCAACTGATATATAAAGTAGAACGAGATATTTCAATAAACAAACTGCACAACTAGAAGAAGTAAAATCATCTTTTAGCAAGTGCCATTCTTCCAGGATGTGCTATTTGACTAAGCGTGTGTTTTTTGGTGTTTACATACAGGTGTCACTTCAAGAATGGATAGTTGCATGACTCCATTGATACCTACTCAGCTAACAAAGTTGGCTTCTGCATCATCCCCAACAGTGGCTTTTATGGCAACAAATTTGGTGGATCACACATCAGAAGGTGAGTTTACGAGTTAGTAGGAAAACTCCAATATCTAAAATCTAATGGATGTTTTAAGAGAAGAAAGAATTAGATCATGTCAAACTTACTGTTATGTAACTTTAAAGTCAGTAAAACAACACAAAACAAAAAAAAGTGCATGCAACTTACATTTTTAAAGTTTGGAAAGATTGCAGATTTTGAATCAAAGATTTTCCATGATTTATGTTTATGTGATGAGTTCTCCTCGTGTTACTGTAAAAATAAAAAATAAATGAAATGTCTAAATAATAAATATGTCTATCAACCTTCTAACGCCCTTTATATAAAGCCTGCACAGACAACAAAAACAAGTTTACTTTTCGATATAAAATAGCAGTATAATTATTATCATCATCACCATCATCTTCACCATTATCACTATTGTTGTCGCTATTGGAGGAAAGCATTTATTACATTTTATATCTGTGTAGGTTCAACTGGAATTAAGAACGGTCAATTTCATATGAGGATAATTTGGGGACCATATCTACACTCCTATTTAGACTTATTACATAAAATCAGATAAATAATAAGCAAGCGTTTTTGCCCACACACATCATCACAGTAGTCAGTGTACAAACGTAAGATCATGTTATATGTGTCTGTGCAAGTTAACAACAGCCAGAGTGGAGTATAAATGGTTCTTTCTCAATCAAGTGGCATCTCAGTAATCGATTCATGGGTGAAATAGTGTATTTAAATGCATAATTTCCACATAAATTTGCTAAATTGCCATAGGCTCTGAAACGGCACTCATTAAATATTCAAATACTTTCATAGTGTGCCAGGCCAATAAAACCTTATGTTCCCAAGGAGTTGACTCCACTTTTTGAAAATGTGGTATGGGTGCCCACATACGTCAAACATTACCTCCATTATGCCAGGGCCAGCATTTTGCCATCAGTGGCCCAAAATTTTGTGGATGCCCCCTTATATCAAAAATGACATAAAATATGGTGGTGCCAGAATTTTGCAATTTATGCTGTCTATATTCCATAAAAATATGACCCTTATATCCAAAATTACCTCACTATTTCAGGGTCCGCATTTTCTCATGGTTGCCACCCTCCCATAAGCCAGGTTATCCACATTTATGACGAAAATTACCTCCATTGTGCTAGTACCAGCATTTTGCCACAAGTGTCCACATGCCAAGAATTTCCTCAAATATGCTAGTTTTTTTCACGAGTACCCTGTATGCCATGAACTACTTCTAGTATGCCATTAACAGTATTTTTCCATGAGTGTCCTTTATGCCAATAATTATCCCAGTGTGCCAGTGCTAGTACTTTGTCACAGGTGTCTATCATGCTAAGAATTGCACAAGTATGCTAGTGCCAGTATTTTGCTCTGGGTGTCTCTATAAAACAATAATTACCTTCTGTATGCCAGGGATCATCACGTCTCATTCTCCATCACATTTACTCACTCAGACTCATTCTCTCACTCACTCTCATTCATATTTGCTTACAAATCATTATGCTCATTCATTCTTACTCACTCACTTCCTATCACTCATTAATCTCAATAATTTTCACCCACGATACTAACTGACATTCAGGCTTGGGTTTACTAACACTTTGCACCGGGTTTGTGTCGCTTCTGTGACACAACTCAGCACAAAGTTTTAGGGTGGGAATTAGAATTACTATCCAATGCAAATTAGGATTCACATCAGATAACATCCCAAAGTAATGCAACGTTGTGCTATGCCCTGCTTTGTGCTACCTTGCACCAAGGGGGCATCCTATGGGTGATGCACAAGTGTTCCCATGCAACCACCAATAGGTTAAGACACCTTTTACAAACATTAGTAGACAGGAGTTTGCACCAAAAATGTACTCCTCCTCAAGGCAGGTGTAGGGAGGAAACATATTTTCAATTCTCCTCCTTTTTCTAACTTAGCATTTGTGCAGCATTGTACCTCACAAGTACAAAGTGGGAAAAGTCTTAAAGCATAGTTTTTGTAATGGAAGGGTCTTCTTCCAGTAAAAAAATAATGCTTCAGAGATTTCACACACCCTTGTACTATGGCGCAAGGTAGTTTGCATTGGCATATGGCCGCCAAAAATCCGCCAGCACACTTGGAGAGAAGAATGCACTGTATCCTAATAGATATGGTTAATTTTTCCTTTTTACCTTTGACACGAGGTAGCACAGAAACTTCGGTGCAGCGTTATCTTGCATCAAAAAATAGTAAATCTGGATCACAATCTCACTCACCACTGACTTACTCACTTTAACTCACACATGCATGCTTACACATACAGACAAGCATGCTCACACATACACGTGCTCTCTCTCACAAAAACACACTGTCACGCACAAGCAGGCACACAACATTTAAAACCATTTTTTCTTACCACAGCTGCCACCAAAGGTCCAAATTCAGCTAGGTTTGCTCCATTTTTTATTACAGTAATAGTGAAAAATAGAATATTATTCACTATTAGTATAATGAACAATGGGAAGAAAATAAGGAATGCAGAGCCACCCCTGTGTTTTTGGCACTGATTTTGCCACCGCTGAGGCCAATAGTCACAAAAGCAGTGGCAGGGGTCGCACGCAGCAAGGCAGGGATCGCAGCAGCAACTACTGGCCACCCCTAAATTAAGTCTATATTTCCACCTATATCATTTTCCACCATACGTATTTGGGGCTTGACCCATGTGCATACTGAAAAAGACAATTAACTGTCTTTCCACTTATAGAACATGGTGGCACCTGCAAGTGGGATGTCTATATATCCTGATATACCATTCATATTGTGTTTTTCTGTAATTTAATGGTATGTACTTGAGCTCCACAAATGTGGTCCTAAATTCCCCAGTCAATACACCTGTTAAAATACGAAAGTCTTGTTCGAAGATTAACCACTGTTTCTGAAAAACACTTTGTAGCTAAGGGTTAAACATGCACTGAAGTAGAATTAATATGCTGTGAGGCTGTCAACACCTCTCCCCCTCCCCACACCCAACATTTCTCAAAAGATACTGCTTGACATGTGATAACACTGTATAAGGTGAGTGTTAATTCAAACTCTATTACAGCTCCCTTGTGTTACCAAGGTGTTTATTTATTCCTATAGTTAAAATTAATTGGCCCCATTACCTAAACAGCACTTAAGCTTTGTGTGCGCGATGTCATTTACCACCCGCCATTAACATCAACCTTCTGTCTGGAATACATACTCGGACATGTCCTCATAACTTCACTTTTACTTCAATTAAATGACTATGGACATTTCTTCTCAGTGTTACTTTTATTTCAATACTATTATTGGTGCACACTGCATATACCTGAAAGAAATTCAGTAATTACAAACTGATCACGGATGAAAGAGAGAACACAATAAAATGTGCTTAGGTTTGCCAGTTTAAGTTAATTAAATTGTTTCATAGTCTGTTTCACTCTTTTGTAGCTATGTATGAACAATATAATATCTCCCCACTACTTTCAGTGGCGCACCAAGTGTGCAATTCGTCCTAATCCAAGCAACGAAAATGGCACCCATGATCTGACTGGTTAAAAAAATAGAGCCATTAATTTGTGTTCTTTTTTTTATTTGAACTTATCTGAAGCATTTGGTCTCCTCAAATTGTGCAGGCCTGACCTGGCCTTGTGCGTAAGAACTGCAGGTATGAGATGACTTTGATAAAACTACGCTCTGGGCATGTAAATTCTTCTGTGTTAAAACAAAATAAAAAAGTAAGGAAATCATATAGTGGCACTAAAGTTCTTCAGCAGCGACGCTATAAATTGTATCCAGCAATTACTGGGTTCTTTCAAAAAATGTCTTAGATTGCCCCTGAAGTAGCGAATGATGCCTCTATTGGATCTGTTGCTACCTTTCAGCGTGTTATGCCTGGTTCCCTGGACTTTGACTATCTTGAGGGGGGCCATGTTTTTTTTGGGGATGCGTCTTCGATGGCTGGAGACATTCAGGAGGGGTTAATCATTCTACCATCTTTTCTCCTTCCTCTGATGTGGTCACTCCGGCTATCATACAGGAATTGTCTCATAATCCTCCCGAATAGTCCTACAAAGTCTTTTGCTTTTCTACTATATCTCTGGAGGGAGGTGTATGCGATGGTTTAAGTGTGGGCCCCGCTTCTGATGAACTTTTGAGAGCTGAACTCAATGTCGATGGAGGGGTGGTTGTCTGCAAAGAGACGAGAGTTGAGGAAGATTTCACACTCCTAGAAACTGATAACGCAGGACATGTGGGGGGTTGGGGAGACATCCCCAATTGTGTTCCTAAGTGAGATTCTTCACTGAAATCGTTGAATGAAAAGAGCCTCCTAAATCTAAGTCCCCCTTCCAGGCATCTCTCCATGCCTCCTTTCTACTGTAGTTCAAGTCACTTGATAGGCTCCTCCTCCTCTGAGTTTGAGCAGGATTCATTTTTGCTCTGTACGCAGGTGAATAACGGTAATGGAGGGGATGGCGTCCCTTCTGATTTCTTATTTTGTATTGAAAAATCCTCCGTTCCATTCTGTCTTTATTGGAGAAATCAGTGTTAAGCTCTGACCACATTCTGGAAAGGATGTCTGCTATTTTGTTTGAAGTTCAGCATATGAATAAGGTTGGTCTTTCTAGCTTTATACCAGCAGCGAACTCTCTTAAAGAATAATCAGAGAACCATAGATCTATTCTGTCTGTGCCCCATGGAGGGGTGAGAGACGTTTCTGTCCAAGCTGGCATACCTCTTCGTTTGTCGCCCCCCATGAAACAGTTTGTAATTTTGAAAACAAAGAATTTCATTTAAATTCGTTGTTTGGGGATATGGATACGTGCTCTCCCCAGGACAATGCCAGATTGACTATTTCTCCAATGTTCAAATAGGGTTTAAAAAAAGGCTCTGGGAAGTCTGAGAAAGGCAATGGATCTGGTTTGCAGACTGGCAAGGGGTGGGAGGGAGAGCTGGCTACTACTAGTACCTCCTCCACCCAATATCATAATGTGATGGGGACCTGTGGTGCGCTGATCAGAGAAATGAAGGAGGTAGAGGTGGATAGTCTTACAAGAAATCAAAAGGGTAAGACTGAGAAAAAGAAGCAACAAAGAACTAGAAGATTCCCCAAATGGAAAGTAAAAGGTTGCACTTTCCCTTGGTTCCTGCCATGTAGAGTGTAAGGAAGGGAAGATCATTGAATTCCCCCTTCGAAGGCGATGTCTGGAATGGTTCCATTACACCAAATGTGGCTCCTTTAGGGGTGATGGTAAATTTTGGTGTGGCACTGACTACCCACACTCTGCCTCTCCCCCCCCCCCTCAGAGAGTTTCAATTCCCTCACTTAGTGAGGTGGCTGTGTCTCCGGAAGTGGATGGGAGAATGGGATGTGGGGTCCCCCACTCCAATTGGAGTTCAGGGATAGGGAAGTTGGTAGTCTGGATGGGTGGACTCAGGAGATAAATGCACAGAAAGGTGAGCCCAGTAAGGGCTATATGGTGTCTAATCCCTTGTGTATGAGAAACTCTGATGCTGGTACCACTGATGTTGCCTCCCTGCACTCTTGTCCCCAGTTCAACTATGGGGCAAAATTTATCAGTCAGAGAGAAAGGGTTCCTTTATGGATTCCTCCAAGGAGTACCTTTAATTGGACTGGTGGGGAGAAGAATGTTTCATCCCATATTTTGGACTTTATTTGGTTATTTCATAACGAATCCTCTCCGGTAAACAAAAGTTTCATTCTTAGTTCTTTTACTGAGATTGAGGCCTTAAAGTTGGTGTCTAGCGGTGATATTATTAATGTGAAGATCCATTCTTTGGGCCCTTCCCTTTATTCTAGGGTTACATTTTGCTTCCTGATTATTGCCAATTTGGTGGTGCAGAATTGTGAGCACTTCCTTAAGTGAGGGATTGATGTAATACCCATTATGGAGCTCTGGGAATCTATTTTTAATCTTCCCCCAACTCAGAATCCAAATGGCCCTAGGGTCCCCAAGTCAGTGGTGTGTGATGCAGCGGGTCCCAATTCTGAGCATACACTTGAGAACCCCTAAGATACTGTGGTTTCTATGGGGCAATGGGGCCGAACAATCAATATGTGGGCTGGCTCAATGGTTGATCCTCAGGTTACTGACTTGGAAGATGATTTGGCTCAATCGAGTTGGGTGGCAGGAGCTTTGAATAATACCCACCCTTTTTCCTCGGGGAATGAAACCTTGAGGTAGCTTGGGTGGATTACTTTTGAAATGGAATATGTCTGGACTAGGTCAAAAATGAGGACATATTTAACTTTTTGAAATCCCTGAACCCCTTAATTATGTACCTACAAGAAACTTGGTCATGCAAAGTGTTTTTTTGCAGTGGCTATTTTGTATTTTCTAGTAACGCCAGGCACTCAGAAAGAGAAAATCTTGTTAACGTCTGCTGGTTCCTAGTGGGTAGCTAAAGACTAGACTACTACGTTTAACACATATATCTCTGCCTAGCGTCATATATCCAAGCTGTAGCAGTTGGTATACCTCCAGTATATCTCTATGTCTCTGGCTCTCTGGTTGTGGATAAAACTATGATGATCCAGGAACTGAAACACTAGTAGAATCTTAGCCAAGCATGAAATTACATTTTGTCATTAGGATTAGCTTATTACCTTCTGTTATTTGAAAGCATGCGCTCTGAATAAAGGGGCATATTTACAAGCCCCTTGCGCCACTTTTGCGCCGCCGTTGCGTCACGCATGTGACGCAGCGGCGACGCAAACCATGCGCTGCGTTGCGCTATATTTACAACGTGACGCATCTAGGGAGATGCGTCACGTAGTAAACCCCTGCGCCACATGAAACCTGAGTCAGGTTTCATGTGGGCGTACCGGCGCAGGGGGGGGCGTTCCGGCGCAGGAACGCCTCGGAAAAGTGGCGTAGTGAAATCTACAAGATTTCACGCAGTCACTTTTCGGCGCTGGTGCGTCAAATCCTTACGCCTGCTTCAAGCAGGCGTAAGGATTGACGCACCATGTTAGGGATAGGGAAGGTTGGAACAGTGCTGGAGTTGCGTCGCGCTTGCGACACAGCTTCAGCACTGCGCCAACCTTCCGCCGGCAGATGCGTCACGCATCTGCTTATCCTTGCGCCACGATGCGCCGCATTGTAAATGCGGCGCATCGGACGTGGCGCAAGGGTAAACTTGCGTGATGCATTTTCCCTGGCGCATCCCTGCTGATATGCAGGGATGCGCCAGGGAACGTAAATATGCCCCAAAGTATATACTCAAACTTGTTCATTAATCTGCAATATAAATAAACAATCATCAGGATCATACAATTTACAGTAAATCAATTGATAATCTTTTTCCCTAAACATATACCAATATTGTGAATATAGAATATATACATGTTGGACCTTGCCCTTTCTGCAGGGTTATCCCTAAACTTTTTCCCTTCCTTCGCCTATTTTTCTGACCTTCTTTTTGGTGGCTTTGGGACTTTGGGCACTTTATCACTTCTAATCAGTGCTATAGAGCATGTGCTCTCTCCTCTAAAACATGGTATGATTGGTTTACACCTTGATTTACATGTAAGTCCCTTGTATAGTGGTATATCATATACCAATGGCCTGTAAATAAAATGCTACTAGTGGGCCTGCAGGACTGCTTATACCACCCACAGACGTAGCCTTTTCAAACCTGTCTCAGGCCTGCCACCGCATGGTCTGCACGCACAGTTTACTGCCACTTTAGCCTGCCATTTAAAACTACTTGCCAACACTTAAGCTCCCCTTTTAATACATATAGGTCACCCTTAAGGTAGGCCCTAGGCTGCGCTATGGGCAGTGTGCTGTGTAAGTAAAAGGTAGTACATGTGCCTTTATTGTGTGGCATATCATGGTAGTGACAAACAGCCTATTCTGTTTCTCAATGCTGTGAGACCTACTCCACTAATAAGCTAGCATTGGGAATTCCCTTATATATGTTTAAGTGGTAAGTCCTGATCTGAAAGGAGTAGTGTTGCATTGTTTGATTTCTTTAGAATGGTAGTGATAAATCATGCTTACTGGTGTAGTTATATTTCACATTATTATTTTAGAAATGCCACTTTTAGAAAGTGTGCGTTTCGCTGTGTGTATGACTCTTTGTGCTTTGCAGCCTGACTCCAATCCATGTTCGGGCCTGGGTGACAGCTACACTTTGTGCATACTTTCCAGACAGCTATCACACAGAATGGATTGAGTGTGACAAGGTTACATCTGCATACTGATAGTCTTTCTGGGCTGGGAGAGGGAGAGAGTGCTCACACTTTGCAGTTGTATGGGATGTGGCTGGCCCTCACACAAAGGGCTGATTTGCCCCCTATAGGGGTGGGCGGAGCTCGCGGAGTTGCAAAAAAACTCTGTGAAATTCCATGGAGTTCCACAAGCGGGCGGAGTTGCTCCACTCACCCACTCCTATATTGCTAAATACATAATTGTTATTTCAAAATGCTTTACAAAATGCAGGCTGAAAGATACTGGCCTTTCACAGTATTTAAAAGCACGATTCAGATTTCTTGGAGATGCCTGAGATCAGCTCAAATCAAAGTCATAAGAAGAATGAAGCAAATTTCTTTGGAACTTATCCAAGTGCGTGTGTTATTGTTTTCAAATGCATTTGCCACCTGCTGGTGAAGCCAGAAGAGTGCACTTCAGAGAACTCGCATAATGCCATTTATATTTCTGACTCAGTTGGGGTGACATTTGTCCATAAATGCAGTGTTTCAGGTTCTCCTGAAAGCCAATACCAGGGCTGGACATGGTTTGAGAGAAAAAGGGACCCGTAATGTGCAAGGCAGCCTAAGATTGGAGCTCTTTCAGTAGCCCAGCCAATCCTAGTGTACTCCCCAGACGTCTGAAGTGCTGATTGGCTGCAGAGTCTGCACATGCCTTTGCTGTATAAACGCTGTCAGAGCTGCCCTCCACTACTCTGCAGTGACTTCATACAGCTTGGGGCGAAATGGCTTTCTGGGCGGGTTATTCTGCGGTGAGCCAGTGGTGGAAGCGGAGGATACCTGAGCTGGGCAGCAATAGCTGTCTCAAAGCAAACAGCCAGGCCCTGCTGCTGCTGCCACCCATGATTCTGTGAGGAGGAATGGGGTTGTGCAGTGTCAGCATGACAATTTTCAGCGAGGCTGATCCCTCCCGGTTAGGGCTATGACTGTCGAACTCAGGTCATGGTGGGCTGGATGACAGTCAGTTTGGTTCACTCAGGGGCTGTGCAGACCCTGTCTGTAGTGCTGTGTTGCCTTGATATCTAGGTCTTAGACTCTGTTAGTGACTAGCACTCTCTAGACTAATGGTGGGTGCTGGTAAACTCCGCTATGCGGAGTAGGTAGAGTTTTTTCCAAACTCCGCCCTCCAAGCAGAGTGCGAAGTGACCAAAACTCTGTGAACTCTGCCAGCGGAGCGAAGATTACCGCCCACGCCCAACCCCATATTGATGTCCGGAGCCAGAACTGGGTTGAAAGGGTTTGTTTCTCAATTCTAAATGTTCCCTTTAAAGTTCCCCCTTGAACAAAGACATTTTGGAGTATAATTTCAGGGACTCTGACCCCATGATTTCAAACCCTGCGTGGACTTTTAACCAGATGCTGCTGGCTCTACATGCTGCACATTGCCAGAGGACTACTTTGCGGCCAGGAGGAACCACCACTTGGACTTCTATGGTTTGTTGCGTTGACCTGCTGCCTACCGACCTGCTACAGGTACTGCCACTCTGCTTCAAGTAACTTGGTGTGCTGGCTTGCTGCCTGCCTGTACTTTATGCCCCCAGTGGTCTCCAGGGACTGGCTGGTTTTCCCCTAAGCCCCCCCACTGTGGGACTCTACCCCTTGGGAGACTGGCAGCAGCGGACTACATGAGCAGCTGTGGTCAACAGCCCCTGATTGCCAAGACTAGCTCGTGGTGAGCACTTGGTCCACCTCCAGCCTGGAGTGCGAGATAAGGGAGAAGAGTGACAGCAGCTGCGCCGCGCACTTGCGGGCAGCTGAATTCCAGCATTTTTTTCTTCATGCAGCGGGAGTCTCTACTCTACGTCCCGCTGTGTGTCATTTACAAGCAGCAGTCCTGGAAGCGCTGCACCCCAGAGCAGCTTGTTTGAGAAGGCAATATGCATGCTTGAACCCATCCCACGCATTCGCTGCATGGCTCTGTCCTCTTTGGGCATTTCTTAACAGCGATCTGCGCAGCCTCAGAGGGCTCTGGACACGCTGCATAACCTGCCTCATTATTTCTGAAAGCTGCCTGTGATCCTTTAGCTGACTCCAAACCTTAGGGTCAGTGTGAGGGTTAGTTACAGCTGCATCACATGATTGCGGGCAGCTGCTTTACCTGACCCAGGCATGGGGGACCCAGCGAGGTTCCCCCCACTGAATTCTGCAGCGTGTGTGTGCCCCCACTTTTGCATATACCTTGGGGGCACTGATTAGCTGGATCGGGCAACAGGACTGGGTAAATCCTCAACGGAGGTCTCGATCTTGCTGATTCTGTTTTTCTTTAATCAATGTAGTAGGTGTGCAGGTGTTCCTGTAACCTGCGTTTGGTATTTCATTACCTGGAATAGAAACACAGGTGCTCTGTACCTATGTGTTCCTTGCAACTGTATGTGTTTAGCCTCTAAACCTAATGCATTACATGCTTAGATGTTGGGTTGTGTGTCGTTCGGTCGTGCATTGTACAGGATAACAAGTACTGTAACATGTGACCGCATAGTATGCACAGTAATGGGGTTTCATGACATTTGCAACCTATAAGCTTGTCTATTATTGAACTTGTGATACTTGACATTTGCTGATTTGGCAAAGTAATTATTGATTCATGTCGTTTTTGGTCTATTTTTACATAATCCTGTGTGAAGTCTCTTTCGTGGGGTATTCATTGTGTTTCTGTGTGAGTGTGTTGCGTAATTGCTGTACACATTGCCTCTGATGATAAGCCTGACTGCTCTGCGCCAAGCTAACAGAAGGTGAGCACAGGTTATCTTTGGTGTGTATCTTACTTGCCCTGACTAAAGTGGTGGGTTCTGCCTGGCTTAGGTGCATACCCTAGCCAACCAGAAGCCCCATATCTAACAATACACACCATGAGAAATGTCAGCAGTCATTTAAGGCGGTGGGGATCGTTCTAATTTCTCACACAACTTAATATCGCAAGTTCCACAATTTTCTTTTTTTATTAATCATCAAGGTCGATTTCTGAAACAGCACTTTAAATATTTGTTTGTTTCCAAGATACAATTACATTCCTGAGACTAATTCTCTGTATTCAACTCCAACTTCAAAATGTGCTTCCAAATGACAACAAATAGTTTCGAGGATTTCAAAAGCTCTGTCAACAAAGTTCTGGCTGCTGCAACAAAGTATGTTGATTACCGATTAAAGACACTCAAAATTATAAGGAAACTTAAGGTCAGATGTACTAAGATTTTACGCCATATTTGCACCACATAAGTGATGCAAAATAACACAAAATCTTTTTGTCCGATTTTCTTTCCAGTGCTGAAATTGTTTAGCTCTGGAAATAACGTGAATAGTAACGTGAAGCAGCACATGACGCTGCTTTACATTACTTAGTGCAAAGACAGCGTACCATTAGTGGTGCATGGGGGTTCCCCTGCAACCACCCAACGTTTCTGATGCTAAACCCAATTTACTAAATAAAGTAGACAGGGTTTAGCATCTGAAAATAGCGCACCCTTCAACGAGGTGCTATGAAGGAGAAATGCTTTTTTTCTCCTTTAATTTCCGACTTCGCATGTGTGCTCTACTGTACAGCACACATACAAAGTGGAAACATGTTTAAAATTAGCATAGTATTTTGTACTGAAAGGGTATCCTTCCAGTTCAAAACCTATGCTTGACTCACGGAGACACCCTTGCACTATGGCGCAAAGGTATCTCCGTGGTGCCCGGCAGCTAATTTCAGTGCCGCCGCTAGTGAGAGGAGAGGAGAGTGCAATAATTTCAGTAAATTAGGGGCTCTCCTGCTCTCTCATTCTCATGCAGTGCAGCGCCGCATTTGTGGCTGCTTCACTGCGCTGTGTGAGAAATTGGTAAATCTGGCCCCTGAACATGTATAATTTCAAAATGACTGCCTCCGTAATGAAACATCTTGGGAGCTCAGTGGACTTTTAATTTGCATTTAGGCACTGATGCGTAGTGCATCATCCAGGGCTGCAAAGCCTTTTGCCAAGTGACACTGACACGGTGGAGCACAGTCAGCCTTTGCTTTCCCAGAATGAACCCAGAGCCAATGAGTTAAGTGTACTGAACTCGCAGGAAGGTCGCCAAGGCCACAGATCATGACAGTTACCAATACAAACATGGAAGGTGACAGAAGTAGGAAGGCGGTACACCTGCAAAATGGAAGTAATGTACTTGGTGAGCAATTGTCATCAATTGATGTACGGTGCAGAACTAAGGTGGCCTCTAAGGGAAGGCTAACAGAATATCTTGAGTGTGAAATTCTTAAATGATAAACTAAAATCAGGAAATTCACCCCAGAAAAAAACAGCTAGAAAACCTATATTTCAAAGTCAAAATGCACTTTATACATTCATATAATCACAGTAAACATAGACTCTGACAGATGTCACTGCATCCATGAGGAGCTGCATCCTCAAGGACACCAGTATGCTTCAGAAAGCAAGGTTAAGATCGCAAGAAGCACTAAAATGTTCAATGAAGATGAAGTAGCAACATACCTGATTGGCACTAAAACAGTGACTACGGCATGTGGTAAAGGTTATGTGATTTCGGTTATATTTTGTGCATGCAAAACAATTAGGACACTTCAAAATATATCTTAAAGTATTCATTCCCAGAGTGTATTCAATGTTTTTATTCTCTTTTTTTATTATTTTTATTGGCATATAATGTCAAACATGATCATTAAGCATAAAATTCAAATCACATGTAAATTAAATACATTAGGCGAGGGGTTACACCAAATTACAAACAGATACCTGTCAAGTATTCAGAGTGACAAATAGCAAATATTTAGACATACAATAAAAATAAATCTGGGTAAATGCAAAAGATAGATAATTCCACCAGACCTGCAACATGACCATTCAGAAAGAGCAAAACCTGGCCTGAGGTATATTACAGACAGATATAATGAAATTATTCAGGCAGACTAATTCGAGTTATGAAGAAAATTCACATCAGCATAACGATATTATATATTGGAAGAGATTTTGATAGATAGAACTTATTAGCGAGTTCTTAGGTACACCACGGAGACAACCAAGTAAGTCAGAGCTTACAGGTGCCTTTATCCCATGGCGCAACAATGTTTTTATTCTCGAGCTTGACATATGACTAGTTCAAGCAACTGAGATGTGTGTGTAATCTGAAGGTCACAGGACTGAGCCCATTGAGTAGACTATGTTTTAATCTATTATCAGTAATGTTATATGATATACCAATATATCATTAATATAAGATGTATTGTGGTTGGGACAAGTGTGTCCTCATAAACACATCACTGCACAACCATGGGCCCCATTACGAGTGCACCGCTAAGCTGCGATCCCGGCACACAGGGCTGGCTTTGGTGCTGGTGCCGCCCTGTGCGACAATCTTTTTTGGCGTCCCACCCATATGACCCCTTTCTCGGATTCCCTCACTACCACCCGGTAAAAGTGCCCTTCATCTCTCCAGAGCCCCTCTCTCAAATACAATTAATTGGTTTTAAAGTGCTGGAAAAGGGTGGCTTTACCATTCCACTCAGCTAATCACATAAAATTCAGATCTGTTCTTTGCAGCAGGCATATTAACCCTCTGCACTACTTTATGGCGAGTCAAAACTGCCACTAGACAAAAGTCTGATCTCTCTCTCTAGCAGGAACATTAATCACAAGAGTTATCATGACATTGCTGCCTGGAAGCTGGGCGCACAAGCAGCAGGTGCTATTAAATCAAACATTATTGCAAAACACAGCACCCCCCCATGAGGTCAGTGTCCCCCTCCAGGTCAGCGCTCAGTGCAGCCGCACCGAGCACACCGCCCTAAAGCCGATCCTGTCTGCACACATTCCTGTTTGAGCTGGGATCCCAGTTATAAGTGGTCCAATGTTTCAGGGCTTTTTTATGAGTCTGGAGGTCCACGGACTGCCAGACTCACAGGGGCGCATAGGTGGCTGTCTTCCCGCCACCCCATGACTACCAGGGCGGTCAGGCCGCCTTGGGACCACTGCAACCGCCAGGGATCAGACATCCCTGACAGTGGCGCAGTGGTTTTGAGGCTGCAATATGCTTGGTGGGGCTGCTGCGGCCCCCGCCAAGCATATTACGAGTTTCCTCACTGCCACACTTTTCATGGTGGTGTGACCGCCATGAAAAGTGTGGCAGTGAGGAAACAAAGGGGGGCATACAGGGCTCCCTTGTGCCTCACACCATGTGGTTGCACACAGAGGTGCACTGCACAACATGTGCCCCCCTGTGTGCATGCATACCAGTAACTGCACGGCATGGGTTGCATCAGTCCATGCCGTGTAGGTACTGCCTTTGACGTTTCCATTGCAATGCCTACTTCTAGACACTGCCCTGGGAATGCCAAAGAACCACCCGCCATTCCAGGAGAAAACTCCTAATCTGGCAGCCAGTTCAAACAGGGGTTTGGCGTGCGGGAGCTAGGTTGTCCTGTGCCGCCAAACTCATAATAAGGCCCTCACTCACCTGGTAATTACCCACAGATATAGTTTGTACCCCCTCTCCCCATTTAAATTTTGACAGGTCAAATCTTGCAGAATTTTACAGGTGAAAAATGCCCAATACTTACCAGGACATGCAGATTTTGGTGCTGCAAGCACCAAAATCCGAATGTTATTTGCCTTTTTCACGGCAAAGCTCGTAATAATTATCTTACCTGTTAAACTTTCTCGGTCTCTAATTTTATTGGATATGATATTTATGGGATCTGGGAATTTGTAATCAGGCCCATAGTGTATTTCCAGGGTTGTTGACATTTATTGGAGCAGACGAAAGCTTTTGTAAGAGGGATGGAAGTTCATGGATTATACCAGTTCATGCACTATTTTTATTAAAGTCTACACGAACAATGGATTATGCAAACAATACATTATACAAATAAGCTATTTTTTAAAAGTAATCGCAATCAAAAGCAAGGGCAGGAGCGGGCAAGCACTTAAAGTAAAGTATACATTAGCCCAATACATTTTATGAAAACCTTTGTTTTTTAAAAGGTATTAGACTGACTAACACAGTCAAGGTCGCTTTGAACAAAATTGAAGACATCAGAACACAATGTAACTTTTAACGTTTCTTGAAAATTATTATTAGTTTTCTGAAAACTTCTGTATTGAAACACACAACGTCGAACTTATTTCAATAAGCAAATGCCAAGGTCACCTATGATGTCAACATCCCATTTATCAATGTCAGCATCCAGATGGCAAGCCCCTCACTTGAGGCTTTCATCACATATGCCTGCTAGATGAAATCACAACTAGAAAGTGGACATTAAGAGGACTCCTGATTGTTATAGAGAATAAATGGTGAAGCAGTTTGCTTTCACAGACAACTTCATCATGCACATCAACAATGCCCGAAATGCTATCATGGACATCTTTAAAAAAAAGTCAAGGACCTCTCTAATCTTGATGTGGCCTTTCTTCCACTCCACTACCATTTAGACGTCTGCTTTTGATGAAATTAGTGCTATGAGAATGACAATTCTCTTTCACCCCACTGTTGGGATGGTTGACACTCGATTTATTCCTCTCTCCTGCTAGAGGCTATCTCAATGGTGACATTATTCTCTGCAAAACAAAGTTACCAATGTACATTAAATAGGAGGATTCACAACGAGTAAGTTATTAAGAAATTCAAAGTATATGTTCAGACCTACATATTTTGGGGCCTATACGCAAGCTGCATTTTGTAGTATGTTTTGTAGTACTACAATGGTACTAACAATGGTTCAGCCTCCGCCTCTCCTAATTTTTCTGTATTAAGATCTCCACCCAGACTGCGGAGTCTCCACATATGTAAGTATATCTTTTAGTAGTAAATGTAGGAGTGACACAGGGGAGTGGCAGGAAAATGGAAGATACTCCAAAATGGGAGGGGTTAAAGGAGGAGTGAGGAGGGGTTTAACAAAGGACTTGCTTCCACCCACAAAAGAGTAAACACATTTCTATTCACAAAGTACACTTTTAAAGTTACTGCAGCAAAAAAGGACCCCAAAAAGTCAGAGCTTTGGTAAATCCAGCACTACCAATGACTGATATTGCAACATCCTGCCAATAATGGAGGTAGAAACGTAAAATAAAATCCCCAAGGAAATATTATTAAAATAAATTACATTATTTAAGGTAGTTTAATATAATGTTAGAATATTTGCCTAAAAGTGAAACATATTTTTATACTTCATTTGAACATTTAGTTTAGCATTTTAAGCTTTTAAACCTTTGCACTGAATTTACAAATCAATATTGGCATTATTTTTATTAAACTATTATGTAATTACTTTTGATTTATTCTATAAATCACTTAAAATATGGTGGTGGAAACTTCTGCCTACATGTAGAAAGTTACTAACAGTAACTTTAAACTGTTCATTTATTTTTAAACTAATTATTAAATTAATGAAAATATTTTAAATTAAATAAAAACAATTTTAAAGATTTATTCAACTACATCTGAGCTAAAGTAAAATGTTTGTATTTAATTATTATGTATTAACAATTTCAAAATGTATACATAGAATTATTTGAAATTTTTGAAAAAATTCAAGTTATGTTTAACTAAAGATGTTAAAATATTTTATCACTAACTAATATTTTCTTTTTAAATAGATATACTTATTTTAAAAAAATTATTTTACATAGATTTTTTAAAATTTGAAATACATTATTTTAATTTAACATTATTTTCACTGGAGTTCTATTTGAAGTATCTGGCTCCATTGTTTTCTATGGGAAGATGTTCCATTATCGTTGCTTGGCCATGCGTGGTGCTGAACTTACTACTTTTTCGAAATTGGGCTGTAGGTTGACTGGGGTGTGAGCCATAGTCAAGCCGCAATCACAATCCTACTCAGGGTAAGAAGCAGGCAAACCCTAAATTAAGCTTTGCTGACCCTGTGGTAGCCTGGCACAGAGAAGTCAGGCTTAACTTTAGAGGCAATATGTAAAGTATTTGTGCAATATTTAAAACAGTAAAACTCTGAAAACACCACACAAAAAGACTCCACACCAGGTTAGAAGGATAGAGCTTAATTAATTTTATAAATAAAACAAGACCAAAATGACAAAAATCGAATGAGTAGAACCAAAGTTTTACAGTATTAAAGATTAAACTGTAAAAAAGCGCTTACAAGCATAAAGTGCAAACCCGGGATATCTGGTCGCGCTGAACCAGGTCAATTCCAACAGTTCAGGTCGACTGCGATGGAGTGCGGGTTGGCTACAGTCCCAGGTCAGTCCCGCTGAAGTATTACCTCCTTAAATATTGTGCCAAGAGTCCTGTTTGCGGGGGAGAAGTTCACTGGGATCAAGGACAGAATCACTGGTGATGGTCGGAGTGGCGCAAAGAGCAGACTGGACATCGCGGATAATCAGGCTGGAGCCTTTTGGTGATGATCCACACCAGCAGACGATGCTTTCTGTGTGAAGAGACGAACTGTGATGTGGTTCCAGAGCGAACGGGCCTGTTCGCAAAGTGCCCAAAAGTTTGACTTCAAGAGCAAAAAGACTGCTTCCAAGGGCCCAGGACCTAAGAGCCACTTCTTGGGGGTCAGGCGCTTGTTGAGGATGGGTCCAGGAGCTGTGGGGAGCCTGGTATGTCCCTGAGGCTCAGATCAGACCAGCCCTTTGAGCCACTCTGGGTCCCTGGGTTCAAGATGGGTTCCAGTTCCAGTTCTTCTAACCCGGGCAAGAGGGCAGCAGGTCAGCACAGCACAGCACAGCTAAGCAGCAGCTCTTTAAGAGTAGCAGTCCAGCAAAGTGGCAGCCCTTTCGGCAGCACAGCAGACCTCCTTCGTGGGAGAGTATCTACAGGTTCAGAAGTGTACTGATTTGGTGGTGTCTGTGGTCCAGTTCTTATACCCAATGGTGACTTCAAAGTGGGGAGATTTCAAAGAGTTGCCTTTGAAGTGCACTGATGTCTTCCCTTCCTGGCCTGGCTCCAAACTCACAACAGGGCGGTATGCAGCCCTTTGGGTAGGGACAGAACACAGCCTATTCAAGTGTAAGTGAGGCTGAGTGCAGCTCCTCCGCCCCATCCTGCCAGGATGGCCCATCAAGTCACACCTAAGCTCCCATTGTATGTGGCTGTCTAGGAGGAATACACAAAGCCCAGCTATAACCCACCCCAGACAATGGCTAAAGTAAAAAAATGACAATTTTCTAAATGTGGCATTTTCAGAATTGCAATTTAAAATCTACCATCACCTCTAGTTGTGATTTTAAATTGTGATTCCAGAGACCTCAAATGTTATCACTTCCCAATTGGAGATTACACTTATAACATGTAATAAGGTATTCCCAATGTTATCCTATTGGATAGACAGGCCTTGCAGTTGGGAAAAACGGATTTAAGAGTTTTTCACTACCAGGACATGTAAAACTTGAAAGTATTTGTTCTACCTTTTAAATACACTGCACCCTGCCCTTGGGCTGTCCAAGGCCTACCTTAGGTGTGACTTATATGTATTAACAAAGAATGTTTTGGCCTAGCAAGAGGTCTAACTGACCAGGTCGTGATAGCAGTTTAAAACTGCACACATGGGCTCTACAATGGCAGGCCTGAGACATGTTGAAAGGGCTACTGAAGTGGGTGGGACAGCCAGTGCTGCAGGCACGTTGGTATCATTTAATTTACAGGCACTGGGCACATGTAGTGCACTTTAATAGGGGCTTATAAGTAAATTAAATATGCCAACAGTAGATAAGCCAATGTTACCACGTTTTATGGAAAGAGCACAAGCACTTTAGCACTGGTCAGTAGTGTAAAGAGTGCAGAATCAAAGGGCCAGCAAAAACAAAGTCACAAAAGCAGGAGTTCTGAAGGCAAAAGGTCAGGAGAAAAATGACATGGATGCCATATGTAACACTGTTGCTCTTTTTTGACTGTAGTAACATTACACTCATAAATGTGGCTCCTCTTCTGTTTCAGGGTGTGGAGACATGTAAGTCTACACTTCTGAGTAATTTTCCACTCGTGAATAGTGACAAGCCCGAAGTAGTAAAGTTACTCAAAAGTGTAAGAGTACATTTACAAGTGTAGATTTAATCACATGTAACTTTACTTTCTTGAATAGACTCCTAGTTCACATCCTGAAGAGGTGATCCTGCATTTGTTAGATAATGTCTCAATATTTGGCCATGACATACTTAACCAATATAAACCTCAATATTTGACTATGAACTAGAACTGTTTGAATTAAATGGAAAAGGCACATATGGCATCCTAAATATTTTCAAACCTTGTTAAACTGTAATGTATCTGTGGCTAAAGTGGTGATATAATATTAGACAAAATCAATGATTTGACAGCTGAGTGAGGAACAATACATATCAATTTGTGTTGGAAACTAGAACTGATATAAATAATGATGCAAAAGACACACAATTGATGGACGGAATGCAGAACAAATCAAAACATTCACCCCCAGTCAAGAGATCTGGGTTAAATCCATCATTCTTTTGCAACCATGCCACCCCAGTTTAGACCTGGCCATATGCAAATCAGTCTTGACCCTGTGCCTCATGGGAACAGTCCAGCCCGAACTGCCAAGCCAGGTCCTCCCTGGACCGGAAACATGCATCCTAGGACCGGTAAATAATGATGGCACAGGTGATAAACTTTATACCAACTTACTCTATATAACAATATACAAAGTTGCAAAGATGTTTTTGCAAACTTCAAAAATTGCTATTAAAACATTTGCAAAAAAATCAAAATGTTTTGCTTTTGCAATTATTTCTTGTAACATGTATTCTTAGCAAAATTGTGCTGAAAAAATATGCTTCATAAAAAGACTCAGAGCCTTATTTATAGCTCGGCAGGTAGGATACTCCACACTCCATCATAATGTGGCTTTGGTCCCATACTACAAGTGAATTATGGCCTGTGGCATATGTACTATGGTAGATGGGGTATCTACCACATTTGTCCTGCCTGCCAAACTCTAAATAAGGGTCTCAATTCCTCATTATATGCTGTGTAGTGTAGGTTGAGGCATTTATAACCACACCTAGTAAATACCATTACCTTGAGTGTGCGCTATTTACCAGGTTTGGTAAAATCTCCTGTAACAAAGTTTTAAGTTGCAAAGTTGCAAATGAGCCATAACATGCAAAATTCAGTGTTCAACATGTCAAATTGAGCATGCTATGCATTATTCCAAGCCTTTTCCCAGATACATTCTGAGAAGTCAGATTGCCACTACTTAAAAGGAGACAAATGGGAGGGTATGGCATCACATCACACAAATCATTATACTGATCACTTTGGAAACTTCTGTTTGCACAGATACTGGATGTTAACCCTGAACTTTTAATGAGGGACACAGCTGTGGTACCTTTGCACTGACAATGTGCATAGAAACATTGTACCAATGATTAATTTGGAAAGAAAAATCGGGGGGAAAATTGGCATTGTTCCTAGAAAAGCTTTCAGAAAGATATTCTGTATAGATTTTTCAGCTAGAATGGATTTAATTAGGATAAAAATGATCTTTCTATGCAGTGAATATTAACTTTCAATGCAGAAAAAAAAATTGTCCACCCAAAGGTAAGCCGGTAAACTTTGCAAACCACAAAACGTAGAAATTAGAATGTTTAAAAAACGTTGTTGATGAAAAAATACTTCCGTTGCCTGTAGTTTTTGGGTAGAGTTGTCTGATTGTATTTCCCTGGCAGGTGAGATATTTGCACTGCAAGCTATATTGTCTTTCAAAAACATAGTAGCTACACCAATTCAGCAAACAGAAACATTATAACTCTTTCCTGAAGACCCTGAAACCACATACTGCTCTCTTTGTCTCAATGTTGAAGTAGGTCAATTGGACACTAGAAAGTTCAAGATGAAAACGAGAAGTATCTCTTTCTGTGTGACCTAGAAAGGTGGTATTTTCCTCTGACATTTATTTGCAGATCAAAGTTTCCACATCTCAACCACATGTTTGATCTTAGTCTGTAAAAACGGATGTCATTGGGCATGAATTATCAGATTAACCTTGCACAGCTCAGTAAACTGAACATGCACCTACGCTGGAATGCTTTCAACAATTGTGTCATCAATACAGTGGTAGCAGTAATGAAGTAGTGGCTAACAAACATTTGGAATTCTCTTTAAACAAGAGAGAGTTGGTGGTCAGAAGGTGCAGATAATGTCAAAGTACAGGCATGAGGAAATAGAGTCAAATTATCATTGTTTTGGTTTTTACAATGAAAAGAGAACATTTGAAGAATCTTCAAGCAAGAATGAGGAGCATACAATAATTTATTCTGTAAGGTTAGCATAATGTTCTCTTCCTGGTATAGAAAATTGTCTTCTAACTTTGGGAGGAGTGAATTATTCAGACCTTATTTCTATAGAACCATCATGTTTGTCTTTTAATAATTTTTCTAGAACAGACATGCTCTGAGCCAATCATTTGTTTCTCCCAAACCGTTCCTATTGGTCACCAATATTGCTGAACTGAAACCCAAATGACAGCATGAGCTGAGATTAAAGAGAGGGAGATATTACACAGTAATGGGGACAACGTTGAGTTGTGATGGATCCCTTACATGAGACAACAGAACTGAGAGTTACAATGCAGTATGCATATTACTAGTATCCTGAATCAACAAGAAGAAACTGCCAGTGGAGTTGAATGCTGCCGAAGACACCTCCAATATCCATAGTCTTTTGCAATCAATTGACAATTCAGCTATGAAAGGGCTAAATTCATAAGGAACATGTGCAAAAAGACAGTTACAATATTGACTATCTTCAGATGTGGAGATCTATTCTGGAACATTTTAATGCTACTTTTCAATGAAATAGATTGCATCCTGCACTTTGTTCCTCGACCTGTGTTCACCCATTGCGTGATTAGACTTAGAAAAGGTTAATTAAGATAAAACCATGATGGATCCTTTTACCCAGTTGACTTGATTCAGTGGAGCCGTAGAATTAGGAGCACTGTTAAATAATAATTAATATCAGGTATATCATCAGTTAGGTAATTATCTAAAATGATGCCTTTTCAAGCAGAATCGGAGAAACTTTCCTCTGAAATGGCTTCCTCCAGCCTATTCTCTGTTTCTTAATAGAGCTATTGCTGTGATAAGGCTCTGTGCTTAGGTGACACAGGAAGAAAGATATAATTACATGGTCAGATAAAGTTAATATTAGACCTGGAGGCACTTCTACGCTTGTATCAAATTGAAAGAGGCTTTGAGTGTCAAAAAATGAAAACTGTTAAAATGTGCCCAGATTAAAATACACCAAATGGTCTTAAAATGTTTCCACCAGCACTGGCTGGTAGATGGGCAAAACAGATCAGCATGAATCAAAGTATTTGAATATTTCATGTGAGTGGTACATCCACTTGGACTCTGGTCTTTAATCTACATATTGAAGATTATTTATATGTTGTTGCATTCTTTGCTACTTTGTCCTGAAGATGGTCTTTGGAACTTTTTAGTCTTAAGATACCGAATCATCAATGACATATTCACTCTGACCAGTATTTAACCAGACATAATTTAAATGCACATTCATCTCTGAAAGAATTATGGTTTAAGAGACATGTATTGGTTGGGTGGATTTACCCATTAACAATGATCGCCATTCAATGACATTTGATTAATATCCTGTGATTATTAGGTGATGGTTGTGCTTTTTTGACCTTTCACGATCATTCAGTGAATTTTGATATATATCTGTGTTCATTGTATGTATTATTTTGAATCATGTTCTATATTGTATAAATATATTTTTGATAATTTACTTAGAGAACGCCTTATTCTACTGATTCTTCGCTGGAGTTATTTAAAGATTGTTAGTGGTTGGATTCAGTTGAAACCTACCACATATATTGATTTAAAAAAGTCAACAAATTCAATGTGAATTACTTCTTCAGGAGCTTCTTGTTTGGTTACTTGAAGGCTATTTATATCAAAAAATATCATCTGCTTGGTGCCTCTTAAATGGCATGCAGGATCTTGCATTAAAGTAAAACTACAATAATGACAAAATACTCTCTAGTGGCCTAGATATAACAGGTTCACTATTTACAAATTCACACGCTATGCTCTTGATATCGATGCATATTCCCTTTTAATAATTATTATGTTCTATGTAAAGTTCATAAAAATTGTTAGACTGCAGCAGTGCTGTCAAAACCATTAAATAAAATTAATAAATAAGCAAACATGTTAAGGTGGAAAATGACTTTTGAACCCTAAATAGCTGTTTGTCAAACATAAAAGTTCTCAAGACATGGTTGAAATGATAGAAACCACTTTAACTCAGAGAGCATCTCACGAGTCTGATGTGCAAATCATGATAGTCAAACATTTTGACACAACCCCAACATGATACAAAACTTGGTCATTCTACTTCCATTTTTCAGACAAATGTAGGGTTAAGCCTACAACCAGCAAGTATTGCAAAGGTGTGCTCAGGTGAAAAAGATGCAGGCCACTAGAGAGACAACCATATCATATTATCATTGATATGATATGATATGATGAGAGATTTATATAGCGCATGGCTACCCGGAGGCTTCCCCGCGCTGACGATGAGAGCTGTGGTGAGAGACAAAGCCCATTAGTGGTTTAACAGGAAAAGCCAGGTCTTCAACCTTTTCCTAAATGCCAGTTCACTTTGCAGCCCTCTTAAGTCCAGAGGTAGCTCATTCCACAGTTTTGGGATCAGGTGCGAGAAGGATCTGCCTCCCCATCTGGTTTTTTAATTCTGGTGGTACTGAGGAGGTGTGAGTGGGTGGACCTTAGTGGCCTGATAGGGGCATATGCAGAGATGAGATGTCTGAGTTTTCCTGGGCCTTTATTATTTACTGCCCTGTGGGAGATGCAAAGTGATTTGAATTTTACTCTCGCCGAAATTGGTAGCCAGTGTAGTAGTTTTAGGGATTCTCTTGCAGACGTGTGTCTATGGAGTTTGAGCAGGAGCCTAGCCGCCGCGTTCTGCACCGTCTGGAGCCTCTTGATCACATACTTAGGTGAGCCCAAGTAAAGAGAGTTCCCATAGTCCAGACGGGAGACTATCAAAGACTTTAGGACGGTTTTCCTAAGCTGCTCCGGGATAAGTTCGAGTATCTTTTTGAGCATTCGCAGAAGTCCGAAGCAAATACCAGACAAATTGTTTGCCTGTTTGTTCATTGAGAGTGAACTATCGAGCCAGATGCCTAAGTTTTTTACCACCGGTTTAGGGACCGGGGGGTCTCCCATACAGGGTGGCCAGTTCTTCAGAGGCCTGGGAATGGCCCTGTTGCCTAGAATCATGAGTTCGGTCTTTTCGCCATTCAATTTTAGGTAGTTGTTTGACATCCAGTTGGCCAGTTTATTAAGGCAAAGGCCCAGTAGAGAGTTACCTTTGTTGTGATCTTGGGGCAGAGAGACGATCAACTGGGTGTCATCAGCATACGAAACGCCTAGGATGCCGAACTCCTGCATGATGGTGGCAAGTTGTCTGACGTATATATTAAATAGGGTAGGGCTGAGGGAAGAGCCCTGTGGCACTCCAAATTTTGTAGGCAGGGTATCCGAGAGACAGTCCTGGTCCATCACTTGGTGGGCTGCAATAGTGTCAATAGTGTTTGAATCTATGAACTATTTGGTAGTGCTTAGCACTGTGAAAAAAGGCCTCTTCTTAGAAAATGTGGTCATGTTCTTACTCATAAGCACTACCTTTCCTAATTTCCGTTGGTTCTGTGAGACCTATTTTAAGTAATTAGATAAAATGTATTGAGCATTCTTAGATATAACTCATGAGGTTGCATATGACAAATTTGCACAGCAAATCATAAACAGACCAATTACTATTTCTAAATTAAGCAAACTCAGTTCAAACTTGAATAGATAAAAGATACAAATTTGGCCAGCAGAAGGCCCTTGGCTAGGAATCCAAAAACAATTTATTCCATTCTGAGGTACCATAAGTAAGATGAATTTTACAACTCGACAAGCATTGCTATTTGGCACATCACTTGGATATAGTGAGGACACTTGTCATATATTTTCTTCAATATTTATGGAAGAAATGGTGTTGCTGGTTGAGGGGGGTGAAACCCCACTCAAGCAGAAACAACAATCCTTGTCAGGGTGAAGTCACAAACAAACTCCAAATTACCCATTCTCAACCCCCTGGTAGCTGGGCACAACTTAGAGGCAACGTGTAAAGTATTTCTGCAACATTTCATAGAGTAACACAGTGAAAACACACCCCAAAAGGATCCCACACCAGAATAGGCTGATACTTCATAACTAAAACAACACCAACACCACAGAAATCCGATCAGTAGAACCGAAGATGTACAATTTTAAGATTACAGTAAAAATAGCGCAAAAAAGCACATAGCCACAAGTTCAGGCCTACTGCAAATGGAGCACAGGCCGGCAACAGTGACCCAGCTAGATCCACTGAGCAAGAGTACCTTTAGTTCTGCTGTGGCCCATTATGAAGTCCCATGTGGACCTTGTGGAGAGGTGTGGCACAGCGGCCAGAGTGGCTGCCTCCGGAGCACGGGTCTCGCGGTTCGATCCCTGGCACCAGCAGCAGCTCAGCTCAGCATCACGTGACTCTGGGCAATAACTCACTTAATCTCCCCGATGGCCCCCAGCGCCTGGATACCCTTAGGAATAATAAGTTTGTGCTTTACAAATGTGATATTATGTATTTATTATTAATTATCATGCCAAGAGTGTGTTGCGCAGCTAAGGTGATGCGTCGGTTCCAAGGTGCTGCAGAACTGCAACGTTAGGTCCTGCTTCATCGTCGAGGAGTGCCTATGATGCAAAGTCCGGCATCGAGGATGAGTTGCACAGTTGAGGCGATGCGTTGGTGCTGAAGAACTGTGAGGCTGTAGTCGCCAACCTGTGTCATTGTTGAGGCTGTGGTTGATGAGGGATATGTGATGCTAGGGCTTGTGGCAGGAAGCACGAAGAGCCTGATTAACAAAGGTACTTATGTATAGTAAAGTTATGAGTGTGAAGTCTCTGCACTCATGGCAGAATCTCGGCACTGAGCACTGCAGTCTGGAGATTCAGCCACAAATGCGGAGACTCCACACTCATAACTTCACTACACATAAGTATCTTTGTGAATAGAGCTCTCATTGTCTACTGTAAGTAAGCCTCCCTGTGTGGCCCAAATACAATCTATTTGTCTGCATGCCCTTTCTGCTGCTGCTTGATGACTGCTGCTCTGTTGCCAGGTTTGAAATACTAAAGCAAACACAAGCAGATGATGGACGGAGTGCTGAAACTTTTCAAACACTCACCCCCAGTCACAGATCTGGGTTGAATCCATCATCATTCTTTAGCTCACTTTGCCACCCCAGTTCAGACAGAGCTATATGCAAATTAGTCTTGACACTGTGCCTCATGGGAACAGTCGAGTCCGAACTGCCAAACCATGTCTTCCCTGGACCGGAAACAAGCATCCTGGGACCGGTTTCAGGCTAACAGTCCTCAACAGCCAGGCTAGCTTGAATCCAGTGGCAAAGTGAGCAAGGGACCCACGTCTGGGCATGCCCAACCAACTTAGGGCAAACAAAGCAAACACAAGCAGATGATGGACGGAGTGCTGAAACTTTTCAAACACTCACCCCCAGTCACAGATCTGGGTTGAATCCATCATCATTCTTTAGCTCATTTTGCTACCCCGGTTCAGACACAGCTATATGCAAATCAGTCTTGGCACTGTGCCTCATGGTAACAGTCCAGCCCGAACTGCCAAGCCATGTCTTCCCTGGACCGGAAACAAGCATCCTGGGACCGGTTTCGGGTTAACAGCCCTCATCAGCCAGGCTAGCTTGAATCCAGTGGCAAAGTGAGCAAGGGACCCACGTCTGGGCATACCCTGCCAACTTAGGTCGAACAAAGCAAACACAAGCAAATGATGGGCGGAGCGCTGAAACTGTTCAAACACTCACCCCCAGTCACAGATCTGGGTTGAATCCATCATCATTCTTTAGCTCACTTTGCCACCCCAGTTCAGACACAGCTATATGCAAATCAGTCTTGACACTGCCTCATGGGAATAGTCCAGCCCGAACTGCCAAGCTGTGTCTTCCCTGTACCGGAAACAAGCATCCTGGGACCGGTTTCGGACTAACAGCCCTCATCAGCCAGGCTAGCTTGAATCCAGTGGCAAAGTGAGCAAGGGACCCACGTCTGGGCATACCCTGCCAACTTAGGGCGAACAAAGCAAACACAAGCAGATGATGGACGGAGTGCTGAAACTTTTCAAACACTCACCCCCAGTCACAGATCTGGGTTGAATCCATCATCATTCTTTAGCTCACTTTGCCACCCCGGTTCAGACACAGCTATATGCAAATCAGTCTTGACACTGTGAATCATGGGAACAGTCCATCCCGAACTGCCAAGCCGTGTCTTCCCTGGACCGGAAACAAGCATCCTGTGACCGGTTTTGGGCTAACAGCCCTCATCAGCCAAGCTAGCTTGAATCCAGTGGCAAAGTGAGTAAGGGACCCACGTCTGGGCATACCCTGCCAACTTAGGGTGAACAGCCAAGCTAGCTTGAATCCAGTGGCAAAGTGAGCAAGGGACCCACATCTGGGCATACCCTGCCAACTTAGGGCAAACAAAGCAAACACAAGCAGATGATGGTCGGAGTGCTGAAACTTTTCAAACACTCACCCCCAGTCACAGATCTGGGTTGAATCCATCATCATTCTTTAGCTCACTTTGCCACCCCAGTTCAGACACAGCTATATGCAAATCAGTCTTGACACTGTGCCTCATGGGAACAGTCCAGCCCGAACTGCCAAGCCAAGTCTTCCCTGGACCGGAAACAAGCATCCTGGGACCGGTTTCGGACTAACAGCCCTCATCAGCCAGGCTAGCTTGAATCCAGTGGCAAAGTGAGCAAGGGACCCACGTCTGGGCATACCCTGCCAACTTAGGGCGAACAAAGCAAACACAAGCAGATGATGGACGGAGTGCTGAAACATTTCAAACACTCACCCCCAGTCACAGATCTGGGTTGAATCCATCATCATTCTTTAGCTCACTTTGCCACCCCGGTTCAGACACAGCTATATGCAAATCAGTCTTGACACTGTGCATCATGGGAACAGTCCATCCCGAACTGCCAAGCCGTGTCTTCCCTGGACCGGAAACAAGCATCCTGTGACCGGTTTTGGGCTAACAGCCCTCATCAGCCAAGCTAGCTTGAATCCAGTGGCAAAGTGAGTAAGGGACCCACGTCTGGGCATACCCTGCCAACTTAGGGTGAACAGCCAAGCTAGCTTGAATCCAGTGGCAAAGTGAGCAAGGGACCCACGTCTGGGCATACCCTGCCAACTTAGGGCAAACAAAGCAAACACAAGCAGATGATGGTCGGAGTGCTGAAACTTTTCAAACACTCACCCCCAGTCACAGATCTGGGTTGAATCCATCATCATTCTTTAGCTCACTTTGCCACCCCAGTTCAGACACAGCTATATGCAAATCAGTCTTGACACTGTGCCTCATGGGAACAGTCCAGCCCGAACTGCCAAGCCACGTCTTCCCTGGACCGGAAACAAGCATCCTGGGATCGGTTTCGGGCTAACAGCCCTCATCAGAAATACTAAGCAAGCACAACCTCTCTTCAAAAGAAGTCTGACGCTAGCATAAGGCCTATCATAAGAAGCCCAAAAAGAGACCAGACCTCAAAAATCAAACAAAATAGTTATGTAACATGTTTTAAAACTATACTCTTTATTTTTTGAAGACAGTCAAACCTGGGACCGGTTTCGGACTAACAGCCCTCATCAGCCAGGCTAGCTTGAATCCAGTGGCAAAGTGAGCAAGGGACCCACGTCTGGGCATACCCTGCCAACTTAGGGCGAACAAAGCAAACACAAGCAGATGATGGACGGAGTGCTGAAACCTTTCAAACACTCACCCCCAGTCACAGATCTGGGTTGAATCCATCATCATTCTTTAGCTCACTTTGCCACCCCGGTTCAGACACAGCTATATGCAAATCAGTCTTGACACTGTGCATCATGGGAACAGTCCATCCCGAACTGCCAAGCCGTGTCTTCCCTGGACCGGAAACAAGCATCCTGTGACCGGTTTTGGGCTAACAGCCCTCATCAGCCAAGCTAGCTTGAATCCAGTGGCAAAGTGAGTAAGGGACCCACGTCTGGGCATACCCTGCCAACTTAGGGTGAACAGCCAAGCTAGCTTGAATCCAGTGGCAAAGTGAGCAAGGGACCCACGTCTGGGCATACCCTGCCAACTTAGGGCAAACAAAGCAAACACAAGCAGATGATGGTCGGAGTGCTGAAACTTTTCAAACACTCACCCCCAGTCACAGATCTGGGTTGAATCCATCATCATTCTTTAGCTCACTTTGCCACCCCAGTTCAGACACAGCTATATGCAAATCAGTCTTGACACTGTGCCTCATGGGAACAGTCCAGCCCGAACTGCCAAGCCACGTCTTCCCTGGACCGGAAACAAGCATCCTGGGATCGGTTTCGGGCTAACAGCCCTCATCAGAAATACTAAGCAAGCACAACCTCTCTTCAAAAGAAGTCTGACGCTAGCATAAGGCCTATCATAAGAAGCCCAAAAAGAGACCAGACCTCAAAAATCAAACAAAATAGTTATGTAACATGTTTTAAAACTATACTCTTTATTTTTTGAAGACAGTCAAACCTGGGACCGGTTTCGGACTAACAGCCCTCATCAGCCAGGCTAGCTTGAATCCAGTGGCAAAGTGAGCAAGGGACCCACGTCTGGGCATACCCTGCCAACTTAGGGCGAACAAAGCAAACACAAGCAGATGATGGACGGAGTGCTGAAACTTTTCAAACACTCACCCCCAGTCACAGATCTGGGTTGAATCCATCATCATTCTTTAGCTCACTTTGCCACCCCGGTTCAGACACAGCTATATGCAAATCAGTCTTGACACTGTGCATCATGGGAACAGTCCATCCCGAACTGCCAAGCCGTGTCTTCCCTGGACCGGAAACAAGCATCCTGTGACCGGTTTTGGGCTAACAGCCCTCATCAGCCAAGCTAGCTTGAATCCAGTGGCAAAGTGAGTAAGGGACCCACGTCTGGGCATACCCTGCCAACTTAGGGTGAACAGCCAAGCTAGCTTGAATCCAGTGGCAAAGTGAGCAAGGGACCCACGTCTGGGCATACCCTGCCAACTTAGGGCAAACAAAGCAAACACAAGCAGATGATGGTCGGAGTGCTGAAACTTTTCAAACACTCACCCCCAGTCACAGATCTGGGTTGAATCCATCATCATTCTTTAGCTCACTTTGCCACCCCAGTTCAGACACAGCTATATGCAAATCAGTCTTGACACTGTGCCTCATGGGAACAGTCCAGCCCGAACTGCCAAGCCACGTCTTCCCTGGACCGGAAACAAGCATCCTGGGATCGGTTTCGGGCTAACAGCCCTCATCAGAAATACTAAGCAAGCACAACCTCTCTTCAAAAGAAGTCTGACGCTAGCATAAGGCCTATCATAAGAAGCCCAAAAAGAGACCAGACCTCAAAAATCAAACAAAATAGTTATGTAACATGTTTTAAAACTATACTCTTTATTTTTTGAAGACAGTCAAATACTCCTAGAACGTAAACTGCGTGCCATATGCTGATGCTTTTAAAACAGAAGTTTGATGCCTGCATTTCTTTTTTGAATAATAAAATAACATAAGTGTTTTTTATTGAAAATTGATTTTTTAATCTATAAACATCTTAGCTTAATCCATGCACTTACCTTTGTACAAACTAGTGTGCATTTCTATATGAACCTACTTATAAATGCTTCATAGATGTTACATACATGTATGTATTCCAGGTGCCTCCAATATCCTATACTTTAAAAACGGCCAATATAAGACATATGTAGTGAATAAATGAACAAAATACTAGTACTAGTATTCATACAGCATGATATCTTGAGATTTGTATTTGAACAAGTTTTGGACATTTTTTCTGAATGCTGCTAAAAGTTATTAACAGTTTTTATGTAATGAAATGGAAAAAAAATATTTTGCTTGAAAACAACTCTGATGTAAAGTTAAAAAAATCTCCCATTTGACTTCTATCATGGGCATCCTTATTTTCTAAACAAAATAAAACATTGAGATATTTGTGGATAATATGCTATTATGCAGTTGCAGATATGAGCAGCTTGCTGAGAACAAGAAAATTATAGGCTTGGAATACAATAGCTTTCAATCAAACTGGCATTCATCTGCTGTGAAAAAAAACCACATTTAATGTAGTAATATTTTATTTAGGATTTCCAGCAAAGAGCTTTTACAACTTCTAAATACTCCTTTTGAACTAAATATATATGCAGTTGTAAACGCAGAGGAATATAACCAAAGGTTCATGGAAATACATTTTATACACTGAGTGCAATACTAAAGGTGTGAGATTATTATTCTAGAAGCACTGACAAAGCTAAGAAGTCTGGGTTGCCTTTTCAATTACAAGCCAGACCTGTTGGTTTTGGCAATGCTTTGCTAATACAAGTAACTATATTTCATCACTTAACTTTAAGAAAGAAATTGTCTTGTTAGACCACCAAAAATTCCAAACAGTTGTATAGTACCTGTGGCTACCCCTAAAATTATGTAGCGCGTGTTAGAGTCACCAAATCAACTTTTTAAGCTTTCTGATAAGGTCATGGAAAGGGGCTCTGAAAATGGCCCAATGGCATGCAAGTTAAATGTTATATGTCAGCTGCAGTGGGTATTTGCTCCACCCACGTGTGACAAAATCATATGTCTTCCAGGAGCATTACTGTGCTCTTGAGGAGCTGCAGTGTAAAAGAACTGAGGTGACATATGGAAAAGGAAAGTACATTTGCCAAGGCAGTACAAGGAGGTTTCACTGCCGTCCGAATTTACGAGGTTGCTTCCCGACTAGCTGACTGTGGCAGTGGGACTGCCTGCTTTGAGTCGGCGGTAATGAAAGATTTGGGGTGCATACTCACCCATTCCCTTTTCTTCCCTTCATTCTCTGACGTGGATCCCTTTCTCCAGGTCTCCCCTTCACAGCAGCATCTTGATCCAGAAGGAAACAACCCTGTTGGTGCCGAAATACAGGTAAGCTTGTCTAGCAGTTGTTACCCATTGACTGGACTGGGCACATATGGTCCAGACTCCAGCAATGGGTAGTAGGTATTTTTTCACATGTATTATGCATGTGTGTGCATTCAACACTTGTGTAGTCAAAAAATACACACCAGCATCGACATATATGAAGAAATATACAGCGCTGTCAGAAAGACCACCACCAGCCTATCAAGAACGTCGTAATACGGCAGGCGCGAGACCGCTGCTGCAGCAGTCTTCAAGGGACTGCCACTGCTGTGGTATGGCGGAACTCATAATCAAACCCTAAGTCTGAAGATGAAACCTTCGATCAGGGCAAAGTGGCAAAAGCATCCCAATGATGAAAATACCTCAGTGGATATAAAATCCCACTTTTTCCCATGCAGAGAATTTTTGAATTACAAAACCACCAGCTTCAGCGGTAGATTCATGATTTTGACAGATTTTCAGGGACCCTCTCTAGTTTCATTCTTAGGCCTTGCCCAGCTGGATGACGTTGACCTCCAAAAAGTAGACCAAGTCGGAAGATGAAAACGTTCACCGAGGTGACCCATTTTTCTATCTGACCTCTGCTCCATCCCACCAGCCTGAAATAGTGTCTAGATCCCACTCAACCATGAACCAAGACTCTACATTGGTACTTTTCTTCTTCTAGGTGCTTTTTGCCCCAAATAATTTTTAAAACCATATATAACCGTCCCCTTATCCGAATATAATCAGTTTGATGTCTTTTTGGTTAGGAATTTTTTCTACATTGATTTGAGAAATTTCTTGTGCTGTTTTCTTGATTTTAAAACTGTAGTGAGTGCTTGAAGCTAACACGCATGTCTCCCTGGAATTGCCTGCTGCTTATGCCATAGCTACCAAGAGATAACCAGAGTTTCATAGAAATTATTTTTGTGGTATAACAAGCTTTTGTTTATTAGGTTGCGAAGAGTTTCCCTTCCCAAATTAATAACTCGGTACCTGACACTTGTGCTTAGAATTTCATCATTTTTGGATCAAGGATGTACGATACATTGTACATTTTTCATATGTAATAAGGAACAGTGTATGTGGAATAAGAAACAGTGCTACATGGCTGACGGGGTCTCCAGCATTTTACTTCAACTTTGCATCAGGATTTGGATTTTTAGCTGCAAGATTAAATCAATAATTCACACAGGAGGGAATTTCGAATTTGGCGAAGCTGGAGCACTGCTGAGTATTTGTGGTGCACACCCCATTAGACTCATGCTTTCCCCACCACATATAGCGGTGTTTCTATGGGCTACACCTTAGGTGATTTTGCCAGCAGAAACCCTTGCTTGGTGGCCCGTCTGAGACTGACCACGAGGTCTTAGTAGTGGTCACCATGCCCTAACTAGGGCTACTGGTGTACGAAATATGTGTAATTTGCTTTCACATAATTATTTGAAATTTCAGGAGAATTATGCCAAATTGCCCTAGCTACACAAAAATTTAAATACGTCATTTAGGGCTATATTTTAGGGGTAAATGCGTACTCGCATCAATTTTTGATATGAGAGAGCACATTGCTATACAAAATAGTACGAAAAGTAAAAGTACAATCAAGTACTGTGAATTACGCATAATTACATGAAGTAGCGTAATGGCGTAATTTCGGTAGTCCAGCATAACAATGGCACAAATTATGCCTGTGTAATTTAAATGATCCAATGCCTAATCAGGACACTAGACATCTGTGTCCAGCAATCTCAACTGGAGTAAGATGCATGGGCCCTGATCCTAATAACTAAGTTAATACCGAAGGAGCTACAAACTCAGTTTGCACCTGCCTCAGAATTACAACACTTGTACCAATTAAACACAGGTGTCTTTGTTTACATTGATACCAGTGACCTTGATCTTACATAACTAAAACATGATGTTACAAAATGGCATCAATGCAGCTAAAGAAACTAGCCATGAACTAATCACCCTACGCATTTAGGTCTGATTTTAGAAAATATTTGGCAGATTGCAGCATGAGCTGCAACATATGTCATCTTACCAATAAAATAAAAAAACTGAAAACACATTTCTAGCTCGAAGAACGTTTTTACAAATATGGATTCCAGCTATGCAACTAACAAAGAGCATTGGGACTAAACATAAAATCAACCTATTGTGAATTTGGCCTTTGAAGTGGAAATATGCCCGCAAGGGACTAACAGCGCATTGTGTAAATTAAAAATAGCACTGAATGTTTCCCTTAGTCATCCAATTTCTTTCACAGGCAGTATTTTAGGACTTTTATGTCTGAAACTGTATGCTTTATATACAATCCTGATGAGGGTAAACAGTAAAAGCTTGGACAGAGGAAACGGAGAATACGTTTATAGACTACTGCGCAAAGGACATATCCAACAGAATGCATAAGGAATCTAAGCATTTGAACATTCCACTGTGAGCTGTAACCAGGAAGGAATGTCCCTTTGCCTCCCTCTTTGCCTCACAACTCGGAAGGGTTTGCAACGAGAGCATGCAATTTCTAATGAACACTATGAATTACAATGACTTCAATTCTTTGTGCACTGGAACTTTACCTTTGCAAAGTCAGCTTCTGGCTGAGGCTATGACGTTGCTGAGGCTATGAGCTGCCCAAACATTGTGGGATATTGTGATTAATGATCGTTTAAAAGAAACACCGTTTGACCCTGATTACGGAGATTCCACGAGCCTGATTCATTGTTATCAGCTGGTATCTCCATATGGAGTCATGCCTATCACAAGTTAAACCCCTTGAAATGGGGAATAACTGTCCAGACAAAAAATTACAGCGCAGAATTCCCTATGGTATTTGCTATTCCAAGATGTTTAATACATACATTTAATGCCTGTCCTGAGCAGGGAGTAATGGTGTGTTTGGGCTTTGTTGTAGGGTCAAGAAGGAGAGAGGGGGATAAGGAGTGTAGTGGAGGGAAATGGAATTATAGTTATGGCAGAGTGTGCATTGCATGCTCCCCCTTGAAAGAGAATAAGGTTGGCAGGTACCAAGGGACGAGATTTGGCTGCTGTCATGAAATAATACCAGAACGATTTACGGGAGTGTTCCTACTCCCAGGAAATCCAAGTGCTGTACCACTGAGCCAGTTGTGATAAGGTGAAGCGGCATCCCACCTGGGATTTCTGACAGACGTATGTGATGGGTGAAGTAGGGCCATCTGTGTTGGGAGCATTGACTGTCTGGATGAGGCCTGTGCAGTTTAAACCTCCCAGTCCATGCAGGTAGAGATGACAAGCTACCACTAAGAAGATCTTCATGTGCGATGTTGGGGACCGACATTATGTGCCTACAGCACTGGTCTATTGAGAGAGGGTAAAAAGCTATTGAGACTAGCACAGGCATCACGACAACTCCTGGTCATGTTTTCCTACTAGAATGGTGTGTAATAAGGTCTGCAACATGCAGTTGGTAACTCAGACTTCCTAGGATTTTACTATAATGGAAAGTACAGTGATTAGATATTTGACTGATTCAAAATAAGTCACACCACCTCCTGTTCTCATGCAGTGGTGCACCTCACATATGAATAGGTAGATTAGGCCTGGTTGTATCATATGTAGATAAGGCAGACTTAGACAAGTAGGTAAATGATCAGAATTTAAGACTTGATGCAGTGGTTGTCTACAGACACCAGTGGACCTCAAACAAGCCTGTTTGCCTAACTTAACTTCAGTGATTAGCTACAGTATTGAAGATAATCATGGATCATTAGTTGAGATTTAGGACCAAGGCCTGCTTAGTCTGAAAGAAACTGTCCTAAAGGTTGGGGACACATATGGCCTTCATCTTCACAAAAATCAGGCGGAGGCCACCCACTTTTGTGAGGGAACTTGCATTCATACTCCTGTGCTTTGCAGGAAACTAGCTAAAATCAATGATTGACCTGCTCATCAGATAGAGCTTAATTCCTTAGAAGTTTCAAGACTCACAAACCAGCCGTGCACAGGGTGACAACTAGTCATTTTGGTAATCAAAACCCATGGCCTGTTTGAATCTGTCTCAGCCAACATGTTCTGATCTATCTTTGATTGTGATCTAATAAAGAGTCAGGTTCCCTCATGATATTCTGTCCCAGTAATAATTTTTTTAGAAAGGAGTCCCACAAATGTTTTCAGACATCATATGAAGAATCATGTTGGCATCGGCTATCCTTTCTACAAAGGTGTCCAAATAGATCAGAACCTCAGATGACAGACAGCACAAAAATTCCAACAGTGATCATGTAAGAAATGATGGATGCATTTTCAAGATAAATTAAGAAGGAAGTGGGTATAGTACACAGGATCATCAATTGGAACTGCCAGAAAGAAGCAGGGAAGTAGAAAACATTGGTAATTGTCTCATTGCTCTCTGCTTAGATCCAGGATTCTTTAAGAACCCACTTGGAAGAAGCCCCATAGTGATATGTGCTGCTCCCAAAAAAGCAGTAGACATAAAAAAATTATTTCTATCCACATCAGATGAGTGAAAGCAGAATATACATAGTAGAATATACATACATATGGATCTGTCTCTGACCACAAAGTAGTCCACATCAAGCTTTGCGCACCCACTAAACTGAAAAGAAACTTCCTCCTGATCTCCTTTACAGGGATACATTACCATCAAAGAAGAGATAATGGGCACGATAAGGGTATACAAATAGGTTACTTTCAATGGAGATCATCTGTAGTTTGTTCAGTACTTATAAGATTCAACTCTACAGAAGAGGTGGGGGTAAAGAAATCCTAGGAAAACAGAAGGTGCATAACAACCGAGTGACATATTCTGGAAGGACTGTGAATGCTTGTTGGAAATATGGTAGTAGGCCATTAGCATCTACTACTACCAGTGTTAATGTACTGCCAATGAAAGAATAGCACCCATTAACATAAAAAACCCTTAAACATATTTTAGTGTCATAGCATAGGTCCATGGCTTACCACCTTGTCCATTGTACCTTGTACATAGAATAAGGCTCATGGGACAATCACCTGACAGCTTCTCTGATCAGTATAATGTGTACCATGGTGAGACACAGTCAGCTATATGAGAGAGAGAGCACAGTCTTGATGGCTGCTCCAGCAAAGCTCCCATTATGCCAAAGAAAGACCCATAAAGGTGAATAGGTTTCAATAAGGGTAAACGTATCTCAACTTTGGTAGCCCAGTCTAAGCAGCAAGGCAATTATCAGAGAAATTATGTGCGATATTGTGTATAACAAAACAACCAAACCAAAATAGAGATAACTCTAGCAGAGTAAGGGGGTTATGCACATCAGCCAGTGATGTTAGGATCTGTGCAACAGCGTGCCCATCCCATTTATTTACCTCTGGCACCAAAACTGGTGTCCATGGTATGTAGATACCTAATTATGCCCCTTGTCACACTGTATTACTCTCCACCCTTCACCATCTTAGATCACAAAGTAACAGCAAAGAATATGGTCTCTTTAATAATCGCCATGACCAGTCTCTCTGTCTTCAGGGTGTTATGGGGTTGGACAGAGGTTATACAGACCTCCATCATGGCAAGGTTATTCACCTTCCCTTGTAGTCTTCTCTTCCCCTTTCTCGTTGGACATAGGTTGCTCACCTCCACCAGCTGCATCCCTGTTTGACTAGGCTCTATTCTGTTGTCATTTTTCCAGCCTGTTAATTTGTCCAGTCTTGGTTCTTGGGTTGCACTTGTAGCAGATGTGCCGCTCAGTGGTGACCTTTCAGTTTCTTAAACACTGAATAGTATGTGGTTAAGTTTTCACCTCTCCACCTCGCACTCACCATAATGTCTTGGATCTCAAACATTTTCCAGGACTTGATTATGAAAAGCTTCTGTTGGATGAGTTGATCTAGATGATATTGGAGCATGGCTTTCTGTTGTGGCATGAACATACCGTGTCATTTAGCATATGCTTAAACAGCATGGTCGCTCGGGTGCCAAGCTTATTACAATCTTGGGTGTTTCATTATACTTGTAGGAAGTTAGGGACATGCCATTAAAAGTTCTCTTATTATTATTTACATATCCATAACGTTTTACTGAGAGGGCCCATAAACCTTTCTACTAAATTGTTAGCTTGTGGCCATTGTGATTTCCTGATGATAGATTTCCAAATTGTTTGATGTGAGAAAGTGCTAATTTTTTGCATTGTCATCCCCATTTTTGACAAATTTATGCACTGTTTTTATACACCTCACATTCCAGCAATGCCGCCTAGGGCCCAGTGTATGTGCTCTGACCCCTAAAACATTTAGAAATTGGCTAAATCTGAACTCGCTTAATTACCTTTTCTTTAAGGCCATAGTATATGGTGAAGAAATACACCGATGGTATTAAAACTTAAATGTCACCTATGAACTGCATCTCTTATTGTGCCATCTACTAGTGTGGCAAAGGAAAACATGGCTTCACCCCTATCATTATAGCCTGGCTGACTGCTGCAGTGTAAAACCTGCAGTGCAACCTGTTAAAATACCCCTTTTAAACAAGCAAAACCTCCCTTTTAAATATCAGTAAGTCAAACCTATGTGTGCTTTGTTGCCCACAAGGTAGGGTGAATGGTTTTGAAAAGTGGGGCATGTAGAAAATTAACGTTTTCATGTCCCTACAGTGGCATGGCCCTAAAGCCATTTTCACTGTAGCAGGCCTAGCTGACCTTTGGAGAACACCAGATTACACATTAAATACTAATACTGTTATCTCAGTAATGGGATAAGAGAGAAAAATAAATAATGAATCCGTTATCTTTAATACCTATTAAAAATCCAATTCCATGAAGAAGTCTGACTTTTAAATAAATAAATATTTTGGAAAGTTAACTTTAGAAAGACACCCTTTGTCTATCTGGCCTGTCAGAAGACCTATTAGCGTAATCCTTTGCCATCTCCCAGCCTGTGCCCAAGCCTGGGAAAAGGTATGAAAGATAATTGAACTGCCTCTTAGGAGCAAATATTAGGCTGACCTGAAGGAGCAGATATAACTCATCTTAACTCCACAGAATGGTCAGAGTCGGTGATGTGGGCATCTTGTTGACACAACACTGTCAGATCCTGCTTGACAGGTCTGATGAGACACATGCAACCCAAGGGGTACACTTGAAAGGGACAGAACTGGATGCCAAGAAGATTCTTGTGAATTGCATGCCTGGTTGCTGAAGGACAGTGCTTTTGTCCTACCAGACATCCGTTCCTGGGTCTGTTGTGGGTACAGTGCCTGCTTCAAAGTGGATTTTAGTGTTAGATGTGAGAGGACACTAGAGATATCCCAATGACACTCCCATACACCCACAGCCCTCAGAGCCCAAGTTTAGTGTAGCTGAAAACTATCATTATTTTGAAAATTCCCTGTCAAATGGCATTTTGGGATTATTACAGTAAAGCAAACAGAAATTACTGAAAAGGTGGGTAGGGTTGCCCCTGGTAACTTTTACCACATTTGTTGGTGACTGCTCTTGAAGTCACCCCCACCCACTAGCTGGTGCAATGCAAACATATGGCACCCCAAGGCACCTTTATCAGAACACTGCCGGCAGTGCGAAAGGATAACAGGAGGACTGAACCTGCTGCACTTGGCATCTGTGACTTGTGAAAAGGGCCTGATGAGTCTGGACCCCCTTTCACTTAAATTTGAATAACTAAAGGTAAAAGTGATCATAAGGCTGATTCCTGGGTGGCTACAGAAACATAAAATGCTGAAGAGGACATACCTGTGAAGAATCCCATCTGACCAATGACAACTGGACCTGAACTGGACTTTGCTGTTGCCCTTGGTGACACCCTGAGAGCTTCTAAGTGTTCCCCCTGAGATTCTGGAAGCCTTGAGAATGTACTCCTGCCATCGTTTGGTCACTAAAAGAAGTTTAAGAACTTTTTCAAAACCTTTGCTCCAGAGTTCCAAACCTTTAAGGGGACCGACCATGAACAGGGCCCGAGCAGCATTTCCACAGCATTGGATTGAATTTCAGATTTGTCCACGTGTGAGAAGAGTTTGTCCTCTGAGAAATGAGTCCCTTTTCAGTTGGGGAACTACCCTACTTTCAGGCCCTAGCGGGGCCAATCTACTTTGTGTATCTGACCCGCGCTACATCGTGGCTGGCCTCCAATCGTGCCTATATCCTGGTCTACCATAACCATTTAGTACCAATGGTACTTGCCACTTTTTGGAGCTTTTTTCACTCAAATCTTTAAACATTTGAATCTTCAGATTTTTTTTGTGTTGTGTTTTCAACCTTCAACTGTTTTGCTACTTCTAAATTCTTTACACATTTTTGTTAAGTTAAGCCTATCTGCTCCATGCCATAGCTATCAGAGTTTCAGCTCAGGTTTAAATTATTGAAGCCTTTGATCGGACCTAACAGCATAGTGACTTTATTACTTGTTGTGGATACCAATTCACCCCAACTAAAAAACTCATTCTTACAGTCTACAGATGTCTGAAACTCAACTCCTTGAAATCCATTGTCTGTTTTTATGATACCCGGGATTTCAAAAGTGGACATAATCATCTTTAGTTTCCGAATCCGAATCCAAAAAGCTTTATTCGACACATTGTCATAAAAGCATTTTACATAAATATCCATGATCTTTCCAAGATATGACTAAAACCCAAAAAAAACATGTGACAAAAAGAATAGATATCATGTGATAATGATTACCACTCTAACAAGTTTTCAGTAAAAAATTTTTTTTTTTTTTTTAAACTTACCACTTTTATAACACATTTAAAAGTTCACAGTTAAAAATTATACAGTATCATTGACTCCTTTTTAGTTGATTCCGGCCATAAAATAAACATAAAATGACCCGCTATTTGAGCGATGTGGATTTCATTGCATCACTCAATCAATGACTTTCTGGTTACAGTCAATATAATTCAAGCTACTTTTGGGTTGGACCTTATGACCCACATCCACCCTAAATATTTTGCAACTCCTATAGAAATATACGGTAGGGTGCTGGTGCGCATTATCCTTTCTGCCTCCGCGCTCTTCCTCGTACCCAACATTTTGCATACGGGCTTCAACCAAATCCGGCGCGGAGCGGCATAAGCTGGGCACACAAATAACATGTGGGCAATCGTTTCGCTGTGTGACAAACAAATTGGGCACCTGTTATCACCTGGGCTCGACCACCGTGACGTAAAAGATTTGAGAGGCAACGAGCCCACCCTCAACTGAAAGTACAGCTTTCTATCCAGTGGTTTAGTTATGGTGTCCCAGTAGGGTTCAAGGTTCGGGATGTGTTTAAAATTCAAAAAGGATCCTGTTAGTGAAGATGATTTACTACATCTCAGGGTGTTATACACCACCATCTCCCAATACTTTTCTTTTAGGACCCTTTTTGAGGGAAAACATGCTGAAATTGGATCCACCCAAAGGGATTTCATCCCAATACATATTAGTACATCCCTAACTCCCCGTAACCAGCTTATCTTATGGAAGGTATCTGATTTAATAACATCCACAAAACTCAAAGCCTATGACATCAATTCCGGCGTGGTCCACAATCTGCGCCAGTATAATACAGGGCGTAATTTTGCAATGTCAGATATGGACTTTCTACCAAGCTCATAAAGTAAAGGGCACAGTGGTGTACTTTGGGGGAGATTAGTGATACTACGTAGGAATCTATTTTCAGAAGCTCTAAGTTTAGACATGTTCTCAAACCCCCAAACTTCAACGCCATACAGGGCCGCGCTAGTCACTTTCATGTCATAAACCTGGAGCACAGGCCTAATAGGTTTTGCAAGTGACTTTTTGTGCTCCACATTTAGCGCTCCTGACAATTGCCGGTGTTTAAGTGTGGCAAGATCAATTTGCTGATTCCACTTGAGATCACTCTGGATATTTACCCCCAAATATGTGAACGTACTAACTTGTTCCAATGGTCGGTTATTCATTAAAATTTTACCTTTAAAAACACTAAGTGAATTAAAAATCATAAACTTCGTCTTAGATACATTGACTTCTAGACCACGAGTGGAACAAAATTCTTCAAAAATAAGCAAAGCTCGCTGGAGTCCGCTAGGGGTCTTCGAAATTATCAAAGTATCATCGGCGAACATTAAAATAGGTATTTTAATCCCTGCTAGTGTTGGGGCATCAGTATTCACAGATGATATACAGTCCACTATGCCGTTGATAAACAACGAGAATAAGGTGGGTGCCATCGCACATCCCTGCCGCACCCCGCGCTCTACTGGAAATGTGCTAGTGTCCATACCCTGAGAACCCCATCGGATTCTAGCTGAGTTGTCCTCATGCAGCCTTATTACTAGTGATAAAAGTTCGCTTGGCAACCCCAAGTCCTTCAAAGTTGCCCACAGTTTGGTGCGAGGTACTAAGTCAAAGGCTGACTTCAAATCCACAAAAGTGGCATAAAGACTGCCTATGCTCAGAACCACTACTTTCCAGTATAAAAGAATAAAGCGAAACACCTGGTCGATGGTGCTAGTAAATGCCCGGAATCCGGCCTGCAGGGGGGACAGGATATTATTGTCATCTATCCAGTCCTGCATTTTATTAAGTATCAGCCTACCCATGATCTTTTGTAATGAGTCAATCAAACTAATGGGTCGATAATTCCCGGGCAATGATTTATTCCCTTTTTTATATACAGGGACTATTACCGCACCCTTACAGGAATCCGGAATGGGTGCTCCCTGTGCTATGGCATTTGCCAGCATTTCAATATACCTACCCCATCGTTCCTTGTCATGTATGAACACATCTGCAGGGACGCCATCTGGGCCTGGTGCTCTTCCACCTACCACCGCTCTAAGGGCCAACTCAACGTCCTTGCTATTAAAGGCCTCTTTAGTATAAAACACATGATTAAATTCTTCCCCGTATTCCTCTATTGGGCATCGGGCATACTGCGGCTTAAAATGCTTAACCCAGTCATCCTGAGAAACATAATTTTGTGGTTCATCAGGTTGGCCATCACATTCCCATTTTAATATGCTCCAAAATCGTTTACTATTGTTTTGGACACTAGCCTCTTTAAGGTCTTGCCAACGTTTCTTGTCCCAGGAGCACTTAGCTTTATGCATCGAGTTCTTATAAGTCTTCCTAGCTATCCGTACCTGTACAGCTCTCCGATTTTAATCACCCTTCCAAGACTAGCTCGCGCCTGTCTACACTCATTATTATACCATCGACAGGATTTTTGGGGTTTCGGTTTCTTAGACTTACAACTCATATAAAAATGGGTTCTCATGTGCACAAAAAATCTTTCATGTGACTGGATGACACACTCTAAATTCCCACTAGTGGATAATATATTTTCTATCTCTAGCAGGGCATTGTCAACATCTTTGGAAATGCTAATCAGTACATCAGCATGTTTAACTAAATTTGCCCACTTGAGTCGCCTCATATCATGGGTAGGAACCACATCTAGTGTACACAATTCTACCTCACTACATTGTGGATGCGTGTGCCACCACTTCCCAAGGGTTACACACAGGGGATTGTGGTCACTTTCCAATCGATCCTTTATTTCCATGTCATCTATTTTGCGCCACAATTTCAGACTCACCAGAATGTAGTCTATTCTGCTATTGCTATACCCATTGTTAAATGTGCTCAGCCCCGGTCTATCATGCGGCGTCCTCCCATTTAGTGCTCTTAATCCCTTGTCAAGACAGATGGAATTAATCTGGATGACTACCTCCGTCCATTTCTTGACAGGGGTAAGTTCCAGTTGTGGGATGCCCCATTGAGCATCTTCATCATCAGTAAGGCGCCAGTCGTCTATATCAAGTGGCTCAAATGTTACATTCAGGTCTCCCGCTATGATAATATTAGAACCCACAGAATGTTGCTCAAGAAGATCTTCCAGTGCTGCTAGAATTTGTGACCTACCCCCCTTGTTCCCCTGACATAAATGTTGTAGATGTCAATTGACTCTAGCGGGCTTAGCTTTAGTCTTAACACCTGGATGTCATTACTGTTAGAGGGGAGTTCTTTTATGGTGATGTTTAATTCCTGACGAATCCATATAGTTAACCCACCAGAGGGACGACCCTTTCCACCTTTCACCGCTGGGACATGATAGTTTAAAAAACCCTCACAGTGTAATGGTGTCAAGAGCCATGTCTCCTGAAAAAGACAAATGTCAAAACAATTGACAAAAGCTAACCACTCCGGTGACAAGAATTTTGAACTCAACCCTGCAATATTCCAGGATAACAATGTACCCCTAGTGGGGATAAGACAAGTGTCCATTGATTCATTTACATTCTCCGACGGAGTATGCCCTGTCTCATCTAGACGGTCAGAGGAAGTTTTACATATTAGTGTGGATCGTGAGTGCTTTAAAAGACTATTCACACAGTTGGAAACTACCCCTGGACTACTACCATCGGGAACTGATGTATCAATAACCATCAAAGGACTATGGTCATGCTCACACTCCAGTCAATCAATACCTTCAAGTGTCGAGCTACCCATCCTTTCTATTCCAACCCTGGGGGGTTGCCCAAACTGGAATCTGGGCAAAACAGTAAGTGGAGCCCTCCGCATCTGAATCAATGATGAGTCAGGCGAGCAAGACCTAAATTCCAAGGCACATAGATTTTCTGCCAACTCTTCATTCCTTAGGGTCAGTTCAATACAGTCCCGTTGGCTGCTTGGGGAGGTAAGCCTACGTGCCTTAGTAATATCTTCTCTAATCATGGAACGACACCCCCTAACGTGTCGTATCCAGTGGATCGCCTTATTAGTTAGGGAAACAGCACTTTCCCTACTACTGCTAGAAGCTAACTTTGGGACATTCACCATGTATATTGTGTGGGCGTTATATGACTTAGTAGGGCATTGTTCACCCTTTCTGTCCAAACCTTTATTTTGAATGTGGCTCTGTGTTATGGTACTATGACTACGTACATCTGGTGAGAAACTGGGTGCTTTATCCATGTAAAGAGGCTTAAGGATATTTGCTTCTTTAGGGAAACCTCTACTTATATTAGTGAGCGATGGTAGAGTCTCTTTTTGTTTAGCCACCTCACTATACCAGGGGGCATCCTTAATCTGACCAACATTATTTTGTAGAACAGGCGCCTTTACATGGGCAGGTGGTTGATTTGGTGGAAAGAGAACCACAGCATCACAGGTTGCACTATCAGGGGTGTTTACCTCTCCACGTATCGGGAGCCCAACCATAGTTCTCAAACTCTCCAACAACACCCTCATAGACCTGATTTCATCCCGCAGGGTGTGCACTTCATGGATAACGTCATGCAGTGTTGGTGTCTGTATATTTTCAGCAGCCACCCCTTTTGTATTGTGCGTATTTGTTGTGTGTGAGGTAGTATTACAATCTCCCTGAACCTCAGACAATACGGCATACCTATTTGAGCAGGTAACTGCAGCCTCTTGGGGTTGAGACTGCAGCTGACTATCATCTAACTCAGCAGTTTCAGCGTGAATGGGTTGAGAAGTGTCAGCTACCCTTGCCATTTTCTTGCTAGATTCTGCCTTCGGGTTTCTGGAGTTTTTCTTGTGTGATAAAAACATTACAGGAATAGCTGGACCTTTGTTTGGACTAACCCTCACTCTATGCCCTGCACTTGTGCGGGAATTATCACTATCATGATTGAGTTTTAGGTTTGGAGCTAATATATCCACACATTCTTCAACTAAGATGTCAATTCTGTCCATTACACAGTTACTACCAGCATTCTTCATTGACTTCCTTGCTTTTTTCCCTTTACTGATTCTTCCCACGATTCCACCATCCCCCACACCTGCTCCGCCCTCCATGGATTTCCTTTTACCCATAGTGAAACACTTGCTTCCAAAACAATCTTACTAGATGTCCAACTAAACAGCAAGCAACAGTCAGTGGCTTCCACACAGATAAACAAGTGTGTCCTGCGAACAACAGTACCTTTTTTGACCGGTGATTGGCACACTCGGCGCCCAGATCTGAAATACAGATGAAAGGGGGGTAGCCCTGTCCTGTCTCTTCCTGGCGATGACGGGCGAGGACGGGCCCGCCCTTGGCCCGGGCTTCGCCCGCGCGCGTCCCGCGCCGCGGTGGTGTCCCGCGCTTTTTAGCGCGTTCTGGTCAGCAAGGTGCCTCCCTCCAGGGAGAGCAAAGGAGCCTAGGACAGGTAGTCCCCAACGAGACGGCCAGCAGCAAGCAACAAGGCGTTTTTTCACTCAAATTTTTAAACATTTGAATCTTCAGATTTTTTTTGTGTTGTGTTTTCAACCTTCAACTGTTTTGCTACTTCTAAATTCTTTACACATTTTTGTTAAGTTAAGCCCATCTGCTCCATGCCATAGCTATCAGAGTTTCAGCTCAGCTTTAAATTATTGAAGCCTTTGATCGGACCTAACAGCATAGTGACTTTATTACTTGTTGTGGATACCAATTCACCCCAACTAAAAAACTCATTCTTACAGTCTACAGATGTCTGAAATTCAACTCCTTGAAATCCATTGTCTGTTTTTATGATACCCGGGATTTCAAAAGTGGACATAATCATCTTTAGTTTCAGTCAGATGCACTAAAAGATATCAAAGTTACAATCTCAACCACTAGGAATTTCATACATATGTCTATGAGTATTAGGAGATATTTCCTATCTGATGGTGTGCAAAATACTGTATTGACTTCATCCTTCCTTTGCTATCACTGGGGTTGGGCAGTGGCTGTGCCTTGATATGACAAACACTCAGTGATAATATGTTCCACCTGGTTGTCCACATTGCAGAACCAGGCCATTTTCTGAAATTGAGCTTTTGTGTTTGCCATCCCTTGTTGGCTTTGTTGTACTGGTTGGGTCAGCCATGACGTTAACAACTAGGGGACTACAATCCTGCATCATGCAGCATTAGGTATGAAATTACGTTTTTGTTAAAGAGAGAGACCCACTTCAAAAAAAGAGAGTTGACAAGGAAAACAAGCTATTTACCTTTCAACATCACAGTTGAGATTCATGTTAACAAAGGCTACTTTTGAATTCATGAATGAAGGACTTTTTGACACAGTGCATGGGGCTGAACGTGGACAAAAGGTTTCAATCCTCAGCATTGTCAAAATTTCAAAAGTGCAAAAAGCAAACAATCTGGGGGTAGTACCTTATGCACTTGCATGAATCATTAGTCTTGATGCCTTGCTACCATTTTTGATTAGGCTGATGGCCTCTTCCTGGACTTTGCCATTAACCAATTTGTTGCAAATTCTTGAATGCAATATGAAACCCCTCACAGTTTTCATATTTATATATTATTATCTGCCATTCTATCTGGTATCTAGTGGCTCAACATCTAATCTAGGCCAACCATTTCAATGGATGGTCTGAGATCGCCTTAAGTGGTATGTACTACACTTTTTATAACTTAGCCATGCATTGTTTTTAGAAGAACCGGCAAAGAAAATGAGACATCCAAATTGTTTGGATTCAGTTGCCATTCGTCTCCCAAAGGGAGGTGTTGCAATATTGCCTAAAAGTAAAACAAAGTGATGCAAAGCAGCATCAGGGGGGCATTACATGGGTGGCACATGGGCGGTCCCATGCAACCACCCATGTTTTTTGATGCAAAACCCTATCTATCAAAAGTTTGAGACAGGGTTTCGCATAAAAAATAAACTCCACTTATAAGCAGCAGCTTCAGGAATGGAAAAGGTAACTTTCTAAAAGTTGCTTTTCCTAAATATTTATTAAAAATCACATTGGATTAGACATATGATAAATATTAAATGTTGTGTTTGAAATATCTTTGTAGATGGCATTAATTTATTAAAATGTGTTACTTATTATCTCTTATTGTACTTGTTTTTTGATGCTCATTTTGTGTGACATAAATATTATTTTAGTCTTCAGTGCTTGTCAAAGTGTGCAAATTAACAATTAGCAATGTTCTGTTTGACTGTTTTGGTTATCAAGTATACAAGGACGGTCTCACTTGGGTACCTGTTCATTGTGAAGCAGAGTAGCTGTGCTGGGCGGCCCCAGCTTTTGTATTATTTATTTCAGTGCACAGTGTTCATGTCGGCGCATTGCGTTATTTACGTTTTGCAGTTCGCTGTAGTCACTTTCTGAAGGCGTGTGTTCTAGTCACAGAGACTTCATCTTCCTTTTTGCAATATTAATGTGGATTTTGTTTAAATTTGCAATTTGACTCTTGTCTCCTTATTGAACATCATCTTTTGGATGTGTGCTTTCATTTAGCAAAATTTGCTTTCACGATTGCTGGATGGTCTTAGATGCTATGTCATAGCCTTGCTGGATCAAACCAATTATTTCTTTCACACAAGGACTCAACCCAGTCCTGGAATGTGAATCCATTTGTCATATAATCAAACCTTGCGCTGTTTACATTCCCACTATATTTTTTATATATTGATAAATATGTATTAACAACCTGCATCTCAAAATTCCCAGATCTGTGCTACTTTAAGTAGTTTTATCAGTTCTAGTTGATAGTGAAGAGTAACACAAGTGCATAAAAGGGGTTCCACACATTTACAAGCACCCACGAGGTCATAAACAATAATAACTTTTTGTAGTGCAGTCATGTGCTTGCCCTATTAGAGGTCCCAGTCTAGATTTCTAAACAAGGTTTAAATCTCAGTGTTAGTATTTCTTCAACAGGCAATACAACTTCATAGCGTCGTTCTGCAAAGCAGTTCGGTCTGTTTGTCTCTTACGAGCAAATCAAAGAGAAACCTATGCCTTACAGTAGTGAAACATATCTTGTGAGTTTTTTGAGGAGTAAATACTAATAAGCTCTCATGTATTTAGATATCAATTTATTTTTGCATATATTCATGAATTTAGTTACATATGCATATATTAATGTGGTATTGAACTACACAAAACTAGCTAAAAATCAGCTGAGCACTGGACGAGGGCCCAGTGCTTAACTTGTTTCACTGGTTGCTGGTGCTCAGCACAGGCACTTATTTCTATACACTGGCACAGATTTATGAGAATCCACCACATGGTGGAGCTGCGTGTGTATTTTTAAGCTAAATTAATTTGTGGAGCGTTCAAGTATTTATTATATCGTTACAAAAATGGTAAAAAAATCTGCAGTTTATAGTCACATGTGGGGTTCTCCAGCTGTAGTGACCCCATGTGAAATATCTTGGGCCCTGGCACTTAATTTTTTACAAATTAAGCACTGCAGTGGGCAAAAGCAAGTCCGAAAGTAATTAGAATGGTAGCTGTGTTCTAGACCTGAAGAGGATTGTTAGCACAGGTGTTATATTTGGGGGTCTCTAGTTGGCAGAGGTAGGTACCTTTGTCCAAATAGGGACCCTTGCTTCTAGTCAGGGTAAGGGGGATACACTACTAAAATAACCCCTGCTCACCCCCTTGGTAGCTTGGCACGAGCAGACTGGCTTATCTCAGAGGCAGTGTGTAAAGCATTTGTGAACACATACAGTAATATAGTGACAACACTACAGATGGACACCACACAGGTTGTATATCAAAAATAAGTATCCTTTATATAGATTTACCACAAGACCACAAACGACAAAAATCCACAATACTGTACTTCAAAAATGGTAGAAATAGCTTAGTTCTCTTTAGATGTAAAATGCGACACTTTGAGTTCAATGTACCTTTGGATGCGTAACGCTATACAACGAAAGTGTTGCAGGGAAGGTGATGCGTCGGTTCCTTACAAGCAAGAATGGTGATGCGTCGGGTCCCTACTGATGCGTAGGGGATGCATCGGTTCTTCTCGGCGTGGGGAGGTGATGCGTCGGTTTCTTACTGCGCTTCCGTGGCGATGCGACCAGCAGCGCCGTGATGCGATGAAGATCCGGTGCAATGAAACAAAGATGGCGTCTTCTTCTTGATGCGACATGATGCGTGCACGCCCGGCGGCCGTGCGGCGACTCAACGATTCTTCTGAGCCGCGACAGGCCCTGCGACACACTACCCGGTGATGCGAGGCGCTTCGGCGATGCGACAGCTGCAGCGGCGACACCCTTCTTCAGTGATGCGACGACAGCGGCTGCGGCGGCGACACGCTTCTCCGATGATGCGGCGGTGTCTGATGCAACGTCGATCCTCTTCTCCGGCGATGCGAGGCGCTTCTGCGTTGCGAAGCGACAGCGGCGACACCCTTCTTCAGTGATGCGACGACAGCGGCTGCGTCACGCTTCTTCTTCGTGAGTCGCGCTTCCAGCTCCTTGCGACACGCAGTCCCTCAGAAGGCCCAACACAACAGCAGGCACTTCAAAAGAACTCTTGGGGAGCTGGCGGGTGAAGTCTGTTGTCCCTGAGACTTCAGCAGGAGGCAAGCTCTCTCTCAAGCCCTTGGAGATCCTTTACAAGTTGAATGAAAAGTAGCACAAAAGTCCTTTCTCCTTTCTTTGGCAGTCAGGCAACCACTGCAGGCCAATCCCCCAAACAGCACTCAGCATAGGGATAGTCTCCTCCTCAGTTTCTCTGGTTCCTCTCCTCAGCAAAGGTTCTTCTTGTTTCCCAAAGTGATCTAAAATTCTGGGGTTTGGGTCCCCTCTTTTATACTCATTTTCCCTTTGTTCTCTGAATGCAGAGAGGCCTTTGCCTAGTCCAAACCAGTTCTGGTCAGTCCTGGAGCACTTTGTTGACAAGACTCCTTCTTTCCTTTCACAGTGTAGGCCAGGGACATCAGACGCACCACAGGAGGTGGAGCCAGCATTGTGGAGGGAAGGCACAGCCCTATTCAGGTCCCAGGTGCAACTCCTCCCACCCATCTACATGCAGATCTCTCTATTCAGCCCTGTGCTGACTCACCCTGTCTCCTGGAATCCCCCAGCCCCTGTCACTCACAAACCAGACATGGAATACACAACCTAGCAGAGGCAGGCTTGGATAGTTAGGCAAGAAAATGCCTACTTTCTAAAAGTGGTATTTTCAAACACTTAGGGGCCGATTCCGATCTCGGCCGGTAGGGCTCCGAATAGGATTCGGCTTTACCGGATCCGATTCGGAGCCCTTTTTCCCGACCGAATCGTACGCGGGTCCGGCCGAGCGAGTACGATGCGAATTCGCCGACCGACTCGTCCGGGCGACCCGACCGCTCCAACCGACTCGTACCCGGATCGTACCGCTCCGACCGACTCGCTCGGACCCGATTCGCACCGCGCAATGGAGACGTTTTCCGGCCGGGTAAGTACGATGCGCACCTCGACCGCTCCGACCGACTCGCGCCGTCCGACTCGAACTCGCTGTCAGAGCCGTACTTTGGGGGTCCGTGTCGGACCCCCTGTACGCGTACCCGTGCGAGGCGCACACAGGGGGACCCATGGGTCCCCCTACCTGTGCGTGTACGCCGCGAAGCGCTTAGCGGCGTACTCGCTGTAGGGGCGCCCTTGTCCGCCTCGCACCCATTGAGGCAATGGGAGCCCGCGTACGCGTTGTACGACCGGCTCCCAATGAGTTCAATGGGAGTCCGACCGACTCGTGTCCGGTGGCATACGAATGCATCGGACTCGTCCGGTCGGACTGCACGGGTCCGATTCGGTCGGAAATCTCTCTGGGTCCGGCTCGGTCGGAGAGATTTCCGGCCCGAATCGGAATCGGCCCCAGAATGTTAAAACCAACTTCACTAAAAGATGTATTTTATCATTCTGAGTTCAGGTGTACTAAATTCGTTTTTCTACCATGTTCCCTGGGTCAGTTAGGATTATAAGATGTTATAATCAAACTGCCCATTCTGGCCTATGGGGAACAGGTAGCCTTGCAATAGTGAAAAACGAAAATGGCTGTAATTCACTATTAGGACATGCCACACACACCAGGGCATGTCCTACCTTACACATACAATGCACCCTGCCCTAGGGCCTACCTTAGGGGTGACTAATATGCAGGAAAGGGAAGGTTTGGGGACTCGTAAGTGGGTGCACTTACCAAGTCGACATGGCAGTACCAGACTGCCCACAGGCTCTGCAATGGCAGGCCTGAGACACACTTTACAAGCTGCTCCTGTGGGTGGTACAACCAGTGCTGCAACCCCACCAGCAGCATTTGAGTCACAAGCCCTGGGCACAACCAGTGCACTGTACTAGGGTCTGACAGTGAATCAAATAGGCCAAACATGGAGTCACTAATCCATACATCAATTTATAACAGAGAGCATATGCACTTTAGCACTGATCAGCAGTGGTAAAGTGCCCAGAGTCATAAAACCAACAAAAACAGGTCAGAAAAAGTACAGGAGGAAGGCAAAAAGTTCAGGGATGACCCTGCAAAAAGGGCCAAGTCCAACAACAGGCATATCATATCCAGATCATGGGTGCAAAGATGGAAAAGGACTGTTACCTTGTGCTTTTCTTTTTTGCCTTGTTGCTTCTAGTCTGACGTGCCCTGGTGCGCAGATGTGCCGAGAGCCACTGGAGGTGGTGAGCATGTCTGCCAGATAGGCAGGACCGCTGGTCCAAATTGCTTTGTGTATGACAGTGGAATTCCATCAGGGTATTTATTTGACAGTTTCCTGAAGCCGGATCAGATCCAGATGTTGTCTCAGACTGTACACTTTGGGTTGTCTAATGGGACCTAAAACAAACATATTTGCAGCACACCTCTCATCAGAATTACATTTTCACTTAGCATAGCAGCTGCATGCACATAAAACATGTATTAGCAATCTGCTGGTAAGCAGTAATTAGGAAAATAAACCTTCAAATATTCGTTTACTCAGTTTTACTCATTGGCTTAGGCCTAGCACAAAAACTGGTGGCTTCGGAAGGGTAAAGTTAGATCAGCATTAATCTTCCTCCTGACACATCCAGTTCTTCCGAGATATTGGCCACCCAGGTTGTTGAAAGAAGAAATACTGCATATTGATTTTGCATCTCATGAAGAATGGGCCAATATACTGGATGATGGATGCAGTGGGTGGATTATTCGCATTAGTGCCAGAGCCTCTGTTAGCGCAGTAATAATAATGAAATCCCATTTGCTCTTATTTGCTGGTTACTGATGTCCTCGCTAGGGCTCTTCAAATGATTTAAAGCTTATACAAAAACACTGCTGCAGTTGCCTCTCCCCTTTCGAGTTCCACTCTGTCTTACTAGGATTTTAATGCCTAAGTATCATAAACACGTAGTCATTTGTGGCATTATACATGCATTGGGGCAGATTTATTATTTTTTAACGCAGTACAGAAACTAAATTTGCATTGGGCGAGGGGGAGAAAATAGCGCAGAGCTATATTTATTAATAAAAAATGAGTCTGGTATTTGTTACTGCCCCTCTGTTGGTGCACAATTGGGCTGTCTGGTGCCACGCAAAACCTTAGAATCATGGTGCACGCCTTTGTGTGTTTTGTCTAACATAGATTTGTACTAGAAGGATTCCTTTGTAGTATGAACCCTAGGCCTAGATACATTCTTAAGCATTTCACATAGTATATGTGTGTGTTGTACAGTGTAGCACACATGTAATTTGTGGAATGATTGGATAAATTAAAACATTTCTCCTTGCTAGCACATGCTTCATAGATGCATTATTTTATAACTCAAAGCACAGTACCCAGTATGACTATCTTTATAGATGTGGCTTTGCTTCAGAAACTAAGGGTGTTTTTGCTGAACACACAAGTGACCTCCCCTTCATGTAAAGTGGCAGAAAGCACCACACGGCGCTGGTGGTGCTAATAGAACGTGCATCTTGCAAGCACAACATCGTTTTTGTGCAGGAAAGTACCCTTGGAAGAGTTTGTGCCACTTTGCATGACTTTGCACCAGCACAAACTCTCGGTAAATCTGGCCCATATTAGGTGTGCACATTTTATGACTCTGTTTACAAACTCTGTATCTTGCTAAACACTGCTGTCCCCGGTGCAATGCCTGACAGTGCTTGTTTAATTTCCCATGCTTGAAAATTAATGTGATACGTTTGCTAGATAATATCAGACATCTGGCTGTCACTTAGAATGGAATGTTAACAAAAATTCGATTGAATAATAACCTTAAGAATTTCTGATATTTTACAGGAAATACAAAATATACGTGATAAGCTCATGATTTCTAATTGCAAAACAGAGCAAGGCTGCACCTCAAGTGTGAACTGTAGACCATAACCCACTGCTGAATTTCAGTTCTCATTCGCCTTCCTGGCCACAACCAAGGGTGGAAGTCACTCAGCACACACCATGGATTAAATAATCCCTTTCCTCTCCAACACTTGCCACTTCATCCTTAGCCACTTCATCCTTAACACTTAACAGAATTCGCCTCACTATATGGCACACTCAGGTCACTCCTTTCTTTAGTACAATCTCATGTTCAAATCTCATATGTTTTCCTACAGTCCCCGAAAAGACATCAGGAAACTCCCTCTTAATTTTTACCATCTCATCAAATTCCAATGGTCCCACTAACAACACTTGGTGCCCTCATTTACAAGAGGCCTGTGCCACAGGAGTGTCACTTTTTATGACAAGCAGGCGGTGCAGGCATCTCAATCATATCAATGAGGCGACGCAAAGCCACCCTGCATGACTTTGCATGGCCTCATAGATGTGGAGTAAGGCTAGGAAGCACAAAGCGCTGCCTTGCCATACTCTACAACAAGGAGGCGTTCCATGGGCATTGCTGGGGGTGTGTCCACTCAACGCCCATGGATTTTGACACTGCCCCAGATTTACAACTTCTTTTTTTTTTTTTTTTTTTTTGTCCTCATTAGCCTCGATTACCAATCAATGGTATAGCTTACTCCGGGGCCTCCCTTTGATTTGCACCAGCCAGAGAACTATGTTCAACATCGAGGATGGGTCACTCTATACCATGCTTGTTAACCTCCAACCATAGGAAAACTTATTTTCAGCTAAAACTGCTGCGAAGTCACCAAAGGAGTATTCCAGCAATATAGTATAGAGGCCTAATCATTGGACTATATTAACTACAATGTTTCACCCAGTTCTCATACGGAAGCCAGAAATCATTTCGCTTTCTCTTAATTGACCTGTCCAACTGATTGGTGTACTTTATTGCCATTAACCATTCTATTTTTGTTGGGGGGTATATTTGACCCAATTTTTACAGATTTCTCTGCGAGCCAAAAGTATCAAATAAAAAATAATGTTTTTTATGTTATTCGTCATAGCTTCGCCGTGCTCCATCATCCCAAAAAAAACAAGAATTTTGCTTACCTGGAGTGGGTCTCCAAGTATAGAAGATATTGTACTACTCACATCCTCCCAAAACTCCTGGAGAGCAGGACACTCCAGGAACATGTGAATGTCGTCTCCTCTTTCCTTACCACACTTTGGGCATCTCGGAGTGGGGCCTTTCCCCATTTTAGCCAGTTTATACGGAGACCAGTAAACTCTGTGGAGACAGAAAAGGTGGTTCCGCCTTAAATTTGCAGCACGAACCGTGGAATATAAAAGGTTACAAGATACTTGCCACAAATCTTCATGCTGCTCTCCCGGCAAGATCTTCTCCCAGAGTAATGATGGTAGGTTGAAATCTCCATCTGCCAATTCCAATAAGAGCCAATACCAACTTGCCACCTCTTTTTTCCGGGGGATATTCATCGCCATCTTTGATTCCAGTTCATTAGATAATCCAACACCGTCCCCGATGGAATGAAGCCAGCTTTTTATTTGAAAGTATTTAAATCTTGAAAGCTGATTGTTGGTCAATTCTTGGCATTTCTCCCATGAGATCAAAATTCCATCCACTATCAGATGACCCCAGCGTATTATATTAACATTTTTCAAAGGAAGAGCCAGACTATCTTTGGACCACTCTGGTGAACCGGGGAGTTCCAAATAGGAGCCATTCCACTATAATAACTCAGTTTTAATTCTCTCCTGATTTTGTACCATGTTTCCGCAAAGGACTGCAGAATTTTAAGTCTCACCCTTTTAAAGAAGCGCGGGTCCCCATATTTGTGAATGAAACTATATTTACCCCCTTCCACATCTTGCAGCATTGCTTTAAACATATTTCCTAGATCCGTAGAATCCAGAAAGCTAAAAAGCATTTTCCCAGATTTTAAGAGAAATACCCATGCATAATACGACAGATCTGGCAATCGTATCCCTCCTTTATCATATTTCCTCCTCAACTTTTTCCTTGAAATACGGACCCCTTTTGATGACCAAATAAAACTAGTGATTTTAGATTGAGCCTTATTAAGCCAAATTTCCTTGAACGCCAACGGAATATTCTGAAACAAAAAAGTGTATTTGGGCAGGATGGACATTTTAATCAGATTTATTCTCCCATATAAAGTCAGTGGAAGATGTGCCCAGCTTAACAACAATTTTCCCACTTCTTTGTTTACTTTATTAAAATTGGCTTCCGGGATTAACTCTACTTTTGGAACTATCTTGATGCCCAAGTATCTCATCTCCTCCTGAATACACTCTAGCTGAGAATCAATATTCCAGGTCATTACCACCGTTTTGTTTTCATTTATCTCATATCCTGAGATGGCCCCAAACTGCGATGCTAACTCATAGACCATCGGAATGGAGGAATCGACTTCTGAGGAGTACACTACCAGATCATCAGCATATAATCCCACTCTTTTCTCCCATCCTCGAAACTTAAAAGAGGGGATACTCTCATGGTTCCTTATCTTTTCTGCTAAGGGCTCAATATATAAATTGAACAAGAGGGGAGATAAGGGGCACCCTTGCCTAGTTCCCCTAAAAATTTTAAACGATTTTGACAGGCTCCCATTCACTACAATTCTAGCTATGGGGTTTCTATATAATAAATCTATCGCAGTACAGAAATTCTCACCGAGATTAGATAATTTTAAGATCTTCTGCAGATAGGACCAATTAACCCTATCAAAAGCTTTAGTCGCGTCAACTGTTATCACTGCCAATGGTAATTTATATGTGGTAGCTATATTTATGGCCCCAATTAAACTGAATGTGAGGTCATTAATTCCCCTGCCTCGCACAAACCCTTTCTGATCTTCATGCAGTAGGTGCCCTACCACTCCGCTAAGCCTATCCGCCAAAATTTTTGAGAAGATTTTATAATCTGAATTAAGTAGCGAGATAGGCCTATAGGAGTCACAGGAATTTGGTGGTTTGTCGGGTTTTAATATCAGCGTCACTATGGCCTCATCCCAGGACGATGGAATCTCACTACCATTTTCAAAAATGGCTAAAAATAGTTTAACCATTACAGATGTTAAACAGTCCTCTAATTTTTTATAAATCTCGATAGGGAGACCATCAGGGCCCGCTGCTTTATTTGATTTCCCTGCTTTAATAGATTTCCCTATTTCCTCTACTGTTATTGAGCTGTCGATATCTACCCTTTGGGCATCGGAAATCTTCCTTGGAGTATCCTGTCCCAGCCATTCTTCCACATCCCCCTCTCCTGTATTTAAATCCTCCATGTATACTTCTCCAAAATGGTTGAGAAAAGCCTCCTCGATACCCTCCCTTGTCTCAATTATATTTCCTGAACCCTTTTGCTTTAACTCTTTTATGAAGGATTTTACCTGGTCTTTTTTTGTCTTCCACGCAAGCAATTTGCCACATCCTTCTCCATAATTAAAATGGGCTAGTTTACTTGCTTGCCACCTTTCTTGTAGTCTACCTTCCAATACGCCTGCGAGGTAGTTTTTTAGAGTCTGAATAGAAAGTTGAAGAGGTTCTTGTACAATCTCTTTATTTGACAACTGCTGTTCTAAAAGCCAGATCTTTCTCTCTATATTAGCTATCTCTTCCCTTCTTTGTTTATTCTTATGAGATTGAATAGATATTATTTTCCCCCTTAAAAAGGCTTTATAAGCATCCCACACTATGCCAATTGCTGCTGTATCCAAATTATCCTCAAAAACTCTTTGGTTTCCAATCTAAGTTTCCTTACTATATCATCATCGAATAGTATAGTACAATCCATTTGCCATCTCTTCTGCGCTACTTTCTTTGAGGGTATCAGAGACAAAGTAATGGCTGAGTGATCTGACATGTGTGATCCCAGATGACTCACACTTCCAACTCGTTCTTTTATAATACGACTGATCAAAAATAAATCAATTCTAGATTGATGCCCATATTTTTTGTTATTAAAAGTGTAGCTCTGAAGGGGTCCCTTCCTCTCTCTCCAAATATCACACCAGCCTCTATCCTTCATTGAATTTTTAATCAAGGATCGTGTTTTATTGTTTATCAATGCCCTACTTTTAGTTGAACGATCCAGGTTGATATCCAAAACTATATTAAAATCACCTGCCAAAATAACAGGGTCGGGGAAATCCAAAAGTTCTGTTAGCAAGTTACCGAAGGGAATAGGGTCATCTAAATTTGGGCCATAATAGCCAACCACTGTATATGCCTGATCATAACATCTGACCTTGGCTATCGCCCATCTACCTGCCCTATCTACTTTACTACGCTCTATTACTATCTGAGGATTTGTTTTCACTAAAATTGCTACCCCTCTAATAGTAATCTGCTGATCAGTGAATACCGCTTTTTGTATCCAGTTTCTTGATTTGAGGACCACTTTCATCTCTTCACTTGTTAAATGGGTCTCTTGTAAAATTATGATCTGGGCCGGGGCATCTTTCAAATATTGCAGCAACTTCTCCCTTCTGTATTTCACTCTAAGCCCATTAACATTCCATGAGATAAGTTCTATCTGATTTATCTGGCTGACTGTCATTTTATATTATTTAGAAACATTAACTTTTTTATTAAGGCTTGATTATATCTTTTCCAATGAGGACTAAAATTTTTTTTCTTTTTTACCCACTGCTCCCTCACCCGTGTACTAAAACCTGTCTGTGACTCCCCTCCCCTCCCTCCCACCCTTAGAAAACCCTCCTCTAGCTTCATGTTGGCCTAAGCCTTAGGAGGCCCCCTTGCTTGAGGAAACCAATAATATAAAATATTGATAGAAAAGGAGAAAAGAGAGAACCAATAATAATCTTTCTACTATTACGCCATAGCAGTTCTGAGAGAAAAAAGGAAGGAAAAAACGAAACAATACCAACAAACCTCACCAAAGGGGTTTCAAGTGATACTCAAAAGCTTACATCTCTGGAGGAAAACCCTAGCTCCGCCCTGTCTCTAGCGACTTCAAAAATTCAGCTGCATCCTCTATCCTTCTAAAGTTATACAGTTTGTTATTGTGCATCACCCGAAGACTGGCCGGAAACCTCAACTGGGCAGTCGCCCCCATTTTTTTGTATGGCTCAATCATATTTCCGAATTCCCACTGCTTATTCGCTGTTATTTGAGATATGTCAGATCTGATTTCAAAAGTCATTCCGTCCATTGTTAGACTTTTCTGTTTTAAGGCCTTTATTAGTATTTCTTCCTTGATCTTATAAGTTTTAAAATTAACAAGAACTTTCCTTGGTTTAGTTTTACCCGGGGATGCCTTAAAAGGGTCTCTATGGGCCCTCTGAATATCTTCCATTAATTCATTTATCATAGACTCAATCTGTATACTTGATTTTATAAGTCTTGCAACAAAAGCCTTAATGTCTTCTCCCTCTGAACCTTCTGGAATTTTTAGAAACCGGAGATTGTTTCTTCTCATATTATTTTCTAATGATTCCATTTTATCTTTCCAGATCGTCTCATTTCCCTTTAATATCTTTATTTCCTTAGTATTAACTTCAGTTTGAAGAGTAAGTTCTTTTACTGAAGACTCCAGCTGAGTGGTCCTACTAGCAAGGTCATCCATTTTTCTCTCTAGGCTATCGCATGTGGATCTGATCTCCTTTTGATTTACTTCAGAGACTTCAAACCTATTCCTCACTTCCGTTGTTAACACCCTGATTAAATCAACCACAGATTGAGACTGTGATTCAACTTGCGGTTGGGAAATGGTATTCTGAGACTGATTTACCTCCACTCGCCCGTCCGAGGCTAATATCGAGGCTTCCTTTGCCCCCTCCACTACCTCTTGCTGCATCTCGGCTAAAAGTGGAGTATTAGGCTCCATACTCCTAAGAGGGGAATATTCTCTTTCTTCGACCAATGATGGGCTGGGCTCCAGCTCTGCCACTTCTTCCTGAGGGTCTGGGAGACTTGCCAGTATCTGATACCTATTGGGGTTAACTATTTCTTTATTTCCTCCCTGATTATACAATGTATCAGATTGTGCTGGATTTTTTAAAAGCAAGGTTTTCGGAACTACTTTAAAAAAAGTCCTTACAGACGGGGTAATTTTTAAACTTGTTATCGGTATCCCTTCTTTATTGCCTCTTTGCTTCCTTCTCCTGGGAATCTCCCAATCACTTTCTTTTACACTGTATTGTTTTAGGCCAGAATCACCTTCAACCCCTACAGCTTCTGTAGTACCAATTGTACAAGTTGCCGTGTCGTCTTCTTGGTTTTTACTTGGTATTTTTTTTTTCATAGGATTTATCCGATTTCTCAGCTGATACCTGTTCTGGTACGTGCCCCTTTCCGGGACCTGGCCCTCCCCACTTTTTTCAAATTTCTCGATGCCACTTTACCTTTTGGATGTTTTACTAACAGAGTAGGAAGAGGACTAGATATCTGACTGAGTATCGGTTTTCCGATTTTCCTATTTTGTGTCTGAGTTTGTGTCTGAACTCGACCTCCTTCTTCTCCCTCACATTTAGCTTCCTCCACTTTTGTTAACTGATATTTACTAATGATTTTCACTACATTGTACCACTGACCTAGTTCTAATCCAGCTCTGCTACTCCGTGTGTATTCTGCCGTGTTATTAGTACTCAGAATCCAGCATGCCTTCCCCTTCTTATTTACCAAAGGCTTCAATACCCCAGCACAATCTTCTTGTACAATGGAGCTCTCTATTGCTCCTGTTCTGCCTCTGCCTAGACTGCCCTGGATGGGAATCAGTGCCGCCGCCCTCCTTCCTTTCCCTACCTCTCTTGCCGCGCGTGACCAGCAGGAGTCCCGAATCCCGGGTCCCAACCCCTATCCGTCCCCCCTACGGGCCTCAACACATCCAGGCGGCTGCCGTGCTTCTTTGCTGCCAGCCCTCTCACCGCCAGCAGGCCATGCCCTGCAGTCCCGTAACAGCTGGAAATTCTGCTCGCTCGAGGTAAGGCTGCTTCCTTGCACCACAACTCCGTTTCTTCTTATTTGCCTTAATTAAAAAGTGTCCGCGATATTATTCTGTGCCCGTATCGTATCTGTTTCGCATTTAATATCACGTTTGATATCCTCCCTGTTTACCTCCTTATCCACATCGCATTATCTCCTCAAACCTCGGGGGCCTCTGCGACCGCGTCTCAAGCGGCCGCCATGTTTTCCCGATCTCCCCTGACCCCAGATTTACAACTTCATGTAAACCTGGGGGAGCACCAAAAACGTTCCCTCCCCCCCCGAGCAGGCATATTGAGGAGAAATGTTTACATTTCTCCTCGTTTATTCCTCTTTCCATTTGTGCTGCATTCTGCAGCATTCATAGAATGAGGAAAACGCTTCTCGTGATGGTGTTATGCACAGGAAGGTGCTGGCTAAAAGGACAGGAATGCAATGTATCTTGTAAATACAGTGCATTCCTGCCCTTTCAATTTGGCGTAGGGTAGAGCAGCAAAATAACTTGTAGTGCTGCCCTACGCCAATTCTTTGTAAATGAGGCCCTGGGTCTCTACTGTTGGGTTTTAACCTGACACCCAATGCCCTTTGATCAATCTACCCTAAAACTGATGGTGCCATTTCTGCTACATACAGTTTGCCAACTGTTTACCTTCCCTTGAACTCAAAATTCAACATTTTGAATGTTCTCCCCCATAAAGTTTGCCCAATGGATGTCTGTCGGTACTAGACTACTGCCTAGTACATTTACAAAATGATCCATCGACACAGATTCATTTACAATTTTGTAAGGGGACCCTGAATCCCCAACTATGGAGATATCAACCCCACTAATCTTCATGTCGCACACAGGTTTGACATTCGAACCTGTTTCTAGAGTTAATATAGGAGTGTCAATACATAACACCCCTTCCACTTCACTCAACCCCCCCTTCCACAGATTGTTCTGAATCAGATTTTTCCACTACAAATTTTATGGTTGGATCCACGTTCCTATTTTTCTTCCTGCACAGTATCGCAATGTGCCCAATTGCACAACAATACGAACATTTGGCTCTAATAGCAGGGCAAGATTTTTCCCTGGCAAAATGATCTTTGTTGTCACACTGAAAACAGCTAAAAGAGATTTACACTTGTCAGATTTTCCTTTCACACTCTTTCTCTGATTATTATTATCATTAACACTCCTAGTGCCTCTACACTTGGACATTTTATCATTTGATACTTTACATACTGGAATCACCTCTTTATCTTTGCTAGAGGATGAAGTAGCTGCCTTGGTTTACCTTTTTGACAGCTCATTTTTCTTTACGATAGCTACAATATCTTTAAGTGATGAGTACCCACTCCCCCATAACCTGTCTTGTAAATATGAATCATTCATGTGCATTAATATTTGATCTCGAATAAGTTTTTCCTGTAATGTTCCAAACTGATAAGATATAGCCAATTTCCTTAATGCAGCCACATAATCCTCTATAGGTTATGCTTCCCTTGTTTCCTTTGAAAGAATTGATACTTGTGAATGGCGGCACAAACAGCAGGATGATAACAATTATCCAGATCTTCAATTGCATGTACAAAAACATCACCCTCACCCTCAATTCTTACTTTTTTCTATTTAACTATAGACCGGTAAACCCTCTGGGCCTAGACTGTGTAAAAGTATTTTCTTTTTCATTGATGCAGAAAATTCCTCCAAGCTATCTTCTTCAATGGCTGAAAGGTAGCTCATAAAATACTCCTTCTTCCCAGGCCACATCAGTTTGGCTCCACAGGAAATAGACGCAAAGGTAGTGGTGGTGTAAGAGAAAATGATTGTGCGCACATTATGCGCTATAAAAATGTAAAGCACCTTATAAAACAGCAATAAATAAGAATATCCTAAAAGTATTAAGCCTCTCTTGAAATAACTGTTCACAGTTAAATGTTAACATGTGGCATAGAATAGAGTAATACATATTTGTGTGTATATTGCATAACATAAAATGCCCTCTAAAAGTGCACTGTAGTGTTAACTTGGCAAACATAAGTCTCCGTAGTCTTTGCAGTTATGCGCAAACCGGTATGCACATCACCGCATGCCTTACAAAAATGAATAGACACAAGCCAATGTTAAACTCGCAATGGTGTGTGTGTCACTGCTGATCAGAATTCCTAATTTACACACAAATGATCCCCTTTTGGTGTGCTTATAACCATAAAGAAACACTCATTGACTTATAATAGTTATACTTCAAATGGTGTGCGTGTCACAGATAAAGAAAGATGACACACAAATGCCCCTTTTGGTGTACATATCACCATACGATGCCCATAAGTTTTGGAAAATGTTACCTTCACAGATGATGTGAATGTCACCACACGGCACAGATACTGACAGACACGCCAATGCGCACATTTGGTGTGCGAATCACCTTACATCAATGGAGCACTGACATGGTGATCGCAGCCTGCTGGAGAACAAGCCCATTCCAAGATGACTGTTCCCAACGTGACACTGTATGATATGAACGACATGCCACGCCTACTGTGACAGATGAAGAGGACGCCCGTATCACGCACAGAGGACTGCTTGCGCACAGTGCTTTAAATGGGAAAAAATAAGTGCAGGTACTCATTAAAATGAGCTAGAGGTGTAGTGAGGGGGCGGGGCTAGGGGCGGGGCTAAGGGCAAGACATGATGATACTTAACAACTTCTATATTAGTTGCAGCACATACCAAAACACATGAGAAATGTGTTTATATAAACAAAGCAGGTTAACTCATTACACAAAATGAAAGAGAAATGCAATAATATGTTAACATTTCCTTTTTTTGCAATAGTTGCACCTTCTTAATGTCATACTGTTAATTACTGTTTGGCACAAAACTATATATTTTTGAGCACGCGAGTAGGAAGAAACTGAAAATACCCCCACATCGCACCAAAGCTCTTATGGCACCAAGCACATGAAGTAACTCATCATGACCCTCCCCAGAAGATATCTCTTGTCTCTTCCATCAATCTATCCATTCATCCTTTCATCCTATCATTTACCTGCTGATGTCCACCATTTAACCTTTACATTCTATCGTCTATTCAGTCTTTCATCAATCATTCAGTTTTTCACCATTCCGTCTATCCACCCTTCATATCCAAACCTATCCATCCATCTCCAAACCTATCCATTCATCCTTTCACTCATCCATCTCTTTATCCACCCTTTCCCTCATCCAGCAATCCTTTCGCTCATCCATCCATCAACCCTTTCACTTCTTTATTCCATCCACCCTTTCACTCAATCCCTCCTTTCACTCATCCATCATCCACCCTTTCATCCATTCTCCCTACCTTTCATTCATCCATCCAATCTTTCACTTATCCACCCATCATCCACCCTTTTATCCAATCATCCACCCTCTTTCACCCATACATGCTTTCACTCATCCATCCATCTATTCATCCATCCATCCATTCATCCACCCTTGCTCACTCATCCGTCCACTCACTCATCCACTCACCCACCCACCCACCAACCCTCCCTTTTACGTTATTTATGAATCTTTGTCGCCGAGCAGACATGTCCAAACAAAGTGCCACACATTTTCTTTAAAATACATCCTGAGAGTGTTTTGATTCTCTCTCTCTTTCTTTCATTTTTTTCTTACAAAATCAGGCATACACACAAACATAGCAGACACACAAAAGACTCAGGTATGATAAAAGCCATCTTTTCTGTTCACCTACCATGGCTTTTTTAATTGCCACCAGGGCCGGACTGGCTGTAGCCTGATTTCTACTGCCAGGGAACTGACATGATTCCTGTGCTTGCAGGAACGCACAGGATAGTGTGAATGTGATTGACAGCACAGGGCCTGAATGGACCCTGCTCTGTCAAGCACAGCGTGATGGTGAGCACCCGGACATTATTCAAATGAGCCCTGCTGAATAGCTCAGCTGGGGCTCAGATCGGGGCTACAGAAGCGGCGCCTTAGCTGCCAGAGACACGTTCCACTCCTGCTCACCAGCACAGCCAATGAGCCTACCTTTTCATGAGTACCGGTACTCTCCAGGGCAGTAGAGAAGTGCCGGTACTCAGAGTGATAAATCTAAGAGGTGCCGGTACTCAGTACCGGTGAGTACCGGCCCATTTAAAGCACTGCTTGCGCACCATATGTCCTCTTGCCCATATGATCGCTGGCTCTGCTCACGCACCGTAACACTGACCCAATTGACCAGTGGTTCTCCACTGCTTGCCCTTGCCCTCCCCGATGAAGATGATCAGGAATGACGAGGTCGGACGTGTCCCAAACGCCACAAGCACAGTGCTTCTAAAAACTAGAGATTCCCCTAACAACGACCGATGCAGCATCGGATGAATTCCCGGAACAGACACACAACAGACACACAACAGGTGTGTAAGATTGTTGCCAAATTGTAGTAAGACTTCAGGCAGAAATAGTATAACTTCAGGTTTATTTGGGAGAGCAAGCAGTTACCAACCGATCATCTCAAGTGCATCACCAACTGTCACCCCCCAACGTCTCCCTCTCTGCCCGCATTATAGTCTTTGAAATACACTGGTAACATTTTGTAGTGCGAGGGCAACCTAGATACTACATTATGTTTGTGCTTTTGTCTTGACCCACTGCTCCCACAACAAACACCACATTTTCTTTACGCCAAGGGTGCTGTCCCGGTCAATCCAATTTAGGGCTAGCCCTGCCTATCATCATTTAACTCTATAACAGAAAAAACAATTACAAACAATTTTTTCCAAAAACTAAAATCAAGATCAAATAAAATTCTGTCATGCACCTCATTTTAGTGGAATAGTACCTATAACCTGAAAGACATATAACATACTTTTTTAAAACAAAATATGTGGATTGACAATTTGCAGGCAAATACAAATATAGTGACCTTGCCTGTTTTCACATCAAAACTCAAAAGTGAAAAACTTTATTCTCGAATATTCTCTATAGTCTGTCAGTGAACTATGCAATCATTCTTGTGGGTACTACATTTCATCGGAGATGAATCAATCAATCAATCAATCAATCAATCAGGGTTTTGTGAAGTGCACTACTCACCTGTGGGGTCCCGAGATGCTGGGGGTGGGTGTGAACAGCTCCGCTGAGGTCATTCGAAGAGCTAGGTCTTGAGGTCCTTCCTGAATTGGTGCAGTGTCGGTCTCCATCGGAGGTGAAGGGGGAGTTTGTTTCAGGTCTTGGCTGCGAGGTAGGAGAAGGATCTTCCACCTGCTCAGGTCTTGTAAAAAGGTGGGACTGTGGCTAGGGAGAGGTCGGCTGGGCGGAGGTTTCACTTGGGGACGTGGAAGAGATTCGGCCGTTCAGGTATTGGGGTCCGGTGTTGTGGAGGGCTTTGTAGGCGTGTGTGAGCAGCTTGAAAATTATTCTCTTTTCAACGGGGAGCCGATGGAGGTCGCAGAGGTGTTGGGTGATGTGGTTGTGCCGAGGGATATCGAGGATAAGTCTGGCTGCGGCAAACTGGACGGTCTGGAGTTTGCAGAGGAGTTTTTTGTTGATTCCGGCATAGAGTCTGCAGGTGATGAGTGCTTGAGTGACGGTTTTCCTAGAGTCAGATGGGATCCACTTGAACATCTTGCAAAGTATGTGGAGAGTGTTGAAGCATGCGGAGGATACTGCGTTGATCTGGCAGTTCATGGTGAGCGATGAGTCGAGTATGATGCCGAGGTTGCATGCATGGTCCATAGGGGTGGGTGGGTTTCCAAGGGCGGGGGGCCACCAGGTGTCGTTCCATGCAGAGGGGGTGGAGAGTGTGGCGCTGAGGGAGGATCCTTGGGGTACTCCACATCTGAGCTCTGTTGGTTCTGAGAGGAAGGGCAGGAGTCTTAATCTCTGTGTTCTGCCTGAGAGGAAAGATCGTATCCAGTCTAAGGCCTTTCCTTGGATGCCAGTGTTGTGGAGCCTGGTGGGTAGGGTGCGGTGGGAGACAGTGTTGAAGGCTGCTAATAGGTCCAGGAGGATGAGGGCGTCGAGGAAGGCTCGGATGTCATCGGTGGCAGCGAGGAGGGCGATCTTGGTGCTGTGGTTGCTGCGGAATCCGGATTCAGAGGTGTCTAGGATGTTGTTGGTTTCTATGAAGTGTGCTAGCTGGGTGTTGACAGCCTTTTTGATTACTTTGGCAGCAAAAGAAAGCAGTGAGATGGGTCTGAAGTTCTTGAGGTCCTTCGGGTCTGCGGAGGGCTTCATTAGGAGGGGGTTGACTTCGGCGCACTTCCAGTTGTCGGGGGTGCCATTTAAACAGTAAACAATCACTGCATTAGAAAGCTTTAGACCCAAGGAGGGTATTCATTCACATATCAATCAGCAGTACATTTAGGCATCAATGGAATTACAGAGGTGCAGGCAGGACTGTGTCATGCGTGTATGTATACCACATTATGAGGCAGACATATATGACCCAGTTCGCAGGGAGAGGCCGTACCTTCACCTACTGATCACTTTGTTACATAAATTACATTGTGTTCAATTCATTGATGTATGTATGCATCATCTTACCAACGATCCCTAGCCTTAGCCTGAACTGCTAGTAATTTGGTACTGTTGTATCCTGCACCTTTGTGCATGGCCTTCCTTCGCAAGCCGGGCATTCCAGAGCATGATTGTGAGGTGATGCAGGCTCTGGAACGCTCCACACAATAGAGAGACCGTTACAGGTGCGATGCGGTGGAGGCGACAACTGATTTGTTGCGGCCGGAGCCCAGTACTAATAACTGAATAATCTTTGCTTCAACACACAAGGATATATCTGCCTGATGTATTACTCTCTGTGACAGGTATCCCAATCTGTGATGTTGGTTTCACCTCCCCGTCCCCTGTTCAGAAACTTTAATTCCATTATCTCAGCTCTGGTGCATCTCTGGACATCTACCCACCATGTTTTATAACTGAGGGATGTCTGGCCTAGTCCGCCATAGCTATGGCACGTTTGGCCACTATCAGTCCAAAGTCAAGGAACCGAAATGTTTTCTTGCCTGCCTTTGATCTATGCATCCATCCTAGTAAGCAGGACAGTATGGTCTGGTGTATTGATTTACCCTAAAGGTCTGTCAGGATCGTTACTACCTGAGTCCTGTATTGTACAATTATCACACAGGTTCAGACCATATGAATAAAATCTATACGAGGTGCTCGACATCAAGGACAACTGAATGCAGAACCTGGGCTGATCCACAATATTTTTCTGGGGGGGGTTAGGTGGTGCAAATAATTAAATATTGCATATTTAAATCTTGTGTTTCTCTCTTGTGACCTTCTTAGTGTATTGCAGTATCTTATCCCATTCCCTGGCCTCGAGCTCCCTTCACGGTGGCACCTCATAATGGGCTCTAGTGGCATGTAAATTTATGTAGAGAGCTATGGAGATGGTGTTGCATAGCCAATATATGGCTCGTTTAACTGCCCCATGTGTTAACATCACCTAAAGGGTGTTGCTCATAGGTGGTTCTACATCTCTTTTTCCCTAGCTATTGTTGGCTCCTGTCATTAGAGCATTGTTGTAATAAAATGGCCTGTGCTACACTCCCAAGATCTGTAAGATATCATACAAAAACAGCGTTCCACTGGAATATAAATCCCCTACCACCTGTATTGCATTATCTGTCCAAGCATGGTTTTTGTGCAGTTTTGAGAGTATTTGAATTCTGTGAGGAGCCATAGCAGGATCTCTGAAGCATAAAATTCACAAGAGCCTAACAGCTTCCACAATCATTGCCAACACTGTCTGGCCACTTCCACAACTTGAGGGCATCTGTCAGGGACAGGGATATTGCCTAGTACTGCCTCATATAAAGTGGCCTCTTTTGTGTCTTGAAGTTCGGACTGTACGCTGTCAAAGCCTGATGACAGCCATTGCATTGGCCACTGCAGTTGAGCAGCCAAATAATAAGCCTTATAGTTTGGATCACCTATTTCTCCCTTATCTAGAGGACTCATGAGTTTACAAAGGGCCTCCTGTCTTTGCCCCAGATCAAATGTATGAGTGAGATGTTCATCTCATTGACACATTTGATAGGTAAAAACACTGGTAGGCTCACAAAAAAATAAAGAATGAGTGGAAGAAGTAGATTCTTTCCTATTGCAACGCTTCCCATGTGAGAAAGTGGGAGACTGCACCAGAAATTGAGTGAGTGCCTGTCAGTCACTAGGACCCCACCAATATTACCAGTAATTATGGGTGTTCTGGCTCTATATATATTTGGATGACGATATATCAGAACATGTCGACTTCCCATATCACAGATGAGTTTTTTATCTCCAACCTGTCATGTGTAGTGAGTGGCCGCAGCGGGAACAGGCAGGACATATTTCAAATGACCTGAAATATCTAAGATATATAAAGTTCTTAATATGCAAAGTGATTTGTAAAGTGATAACATTTACCTTCAAAGCCTCCTACACATTTAGGTACAGCAGTTCAACTGCAATTGCTATAGGCAATACAGTTTCTGTTACAACTTGGGGAAAGCAGTCTATGAATGCATCATTTGTACAGCTTATAATCATATCTGCACACTTGAGAATCAAATTAATAGCTCCTGGTGAAGGGACTTGTATGTTCTTGCTAGGTGGCACTCAGGATTCTTGAGTTGTTTGCACACAATTACCTCCCAGGCCATGTTCAGAGCCAGGGCAGGTCACCTAGGATGTTATTTTTGTTGACAGGCTTGTCTCTGGCCCGGGCTCAGCACTTATTGAGCCTGGGAACAGGTACACGCTGTGGACGCATGCAGTGAGCGCTCCACTGGCACGCCAAAGGCAAGCCCGACTGTGGCCATCCACTCCAAGGCCGTGCCAGGTACCAGGACGCCTGGTCAAACTGCGCCCCATGTGTATGCCAGGGAGCAGTTGCTGCAGCTGAATAAGGGTAAGCTTCTACCATGCAGGGTCTTCAATCTTATTCATGGTCAGGGTGATTCTCATTGCAGTAATTGTAAGTGGGCATGCTAAGTGGACCAATACACCTCAAATGGCATTACAGGGATTTTTCTGTATATTATTAAGCATAACACTGAATTCTTAAATCACTTAGAGACCTGTACCCCTGATATGGCGTTTCTAACTGAGACCTAGACGGATGAAAGCTAAGACCCAGATCTGGTTGACGCCCTACCAGTTGGACTTTCCATTACCAGATTAGACGAATTGGTAAGAGAGGGGAAGGCCTAACTGTGGTGTACCAAGACCACCTTGAAGTCACATGTGCACCTGTTACAGTAACAGATAGCAAAGCTATGCTATTCAGCTGTAAGATATCAAATCATTCCCTATTCAATGGTTTACTGATATATAGGCCACCTGGTCCAAAAGTTAGTTTTTTAGAAGGCTTGGAAGATACTCTAGAATCATGTATGCAGTATTCTAATTTTACTATTTAAGGTGATTTAAATTTTTATCTTGAAGATATTAAAACTAAAGAGACAAAACAACTTCTTCACATTTTAAGTAGTTTTAGTCTTACTCAGGAGGTGACCACTACTACTCACATAGCAGGCCTTACAATGGATGGCATTTTTTCCAAGTCAGACCTAAAGGTTGATGATAGCTTATCTATTACATGGTCAGATCATAAAGCCATCAATTTCAGTTTAGAGTCTACTTCATCCACTAACGGTAGGAATATATAAGGGGTGGTTAAAAGCTTGGGTTAATAAACTCGCCCCTGTCAAAACTATCAAAAATCATAGATGAAGACCTTCCACCCCCTGGTTCTCTCCCCATCTTAAGAAATTAAAACAAAAATATAGAAGGCAGGAAAAACTGTTCCGGAACCACTACAGGAGTGATGAAAATGTTAAATATAATGAATTAGTCCAAGAATATAAAAATTTGATTGCGACCAAGAAGGCTAAATATTTCTCAGAAAAAGTTTACTCAGCAAAGAATTCCACAAAAGAACTCTTTAAAATGGTTGAGATTCTCTCTCATCTGTCCTCAAACTGCACTATGACCCCTTGCCAGCAGTTTTGTAGTGAACTTGTGAATTTCTTCAAAAATAAGGTGGAGGAAATCCATGGTAAACTAACTATTAAAGGCAGATCTTCAGCCTCACTCATGGAACCTAACAATACAGTTTCTGGGAAAAATACATTAATTAAGTTTCCCCTGCTCATGGAGGCAAGAGTTGTAGAACTCATAGGCCAAACTAAATCTGGGGCCCCCTGTGACCTCTGCCCCCTGGGAATAGCTCATGAGATTGTCAAAGTAATTACTCCTTCCCTCACTTTGGTATTCAACTCCATTCTAGAGCCCGGAATCTCTAACTCCAGGACAGTCGATGTCTACAAAATCAGAACAAAGAATTGGGGAGATAGGTATTTTATCTACTCCACAGCACAACTGTGGAACAACCTACCTGAACATCTGAGAGACCAATTTAATTTTTTCTGTATTAGGAAACAGCTTTAAACCTGGTTATTTTTCTGCCCAGTGTGATAATATGTAAGCAGTTGGCTCAGCTTTATAGGATTGTTCCCTTGTTAGTGCAGTTGACATTAGCACCAAGAAGCCATTGGCATGCGGGCACTTTATAAAACAAATCAATATCCTGTCAGGAAGACCCACTCCCCTCTACACCCAGGCCCTTCTGTGCACTGTCTGGCTCCAACATGCATTTCCCGGTGGAAGAGCCATCACCAGCCCAAGCAGCTGGAAATAACCAGAAACTTTAGGCAGATATATGCCAACTTTCTAAAAGTATCATTTCTAAAATAATAATTTAAAATCCGACCTCACCATGAGAGAGAACTTTAAATTACAATTCAACAATGTGCAAGAATTTGTTTTCCCCTCCGTCCCTTCCCTTGTCTCCTTTTCAACTGTCAATAAAATGATTTTTTTTTTTAAAACAATGTGCAAGAATTATTTTTCTAGCTGCTATCAATCCAGATTCACTATTTGTTAAGTACACCCATGTTACTCTATGACTCCCAATGGCAGCAGCCAGCCTTGCTACAGTGAAAATCATTTTCGGAAATATTCCACTGTAAAGACATGTTTAGCATTAATTTCTACATGTGCCACCTTTACATCTCTGCACCTTGCATTTATTGAAAAAATCTGACTATATATGGATTGTGAGAAATTGGGTTGTTGGTTGAATGTGGTGTTCGCCCTGGTCAGGCAACAGCCACAGCCCCTGGCAAGGTGAACCACAAAAAGTCACTAAATTAACCTGTAGTTAACCATGGGTAGCTTGGCACAAAAAGCAGTCAGGCTTAACTTTGAGACAATGTGCAAAGTATTCATGCAGCACACAGACATTAATAAAGTGAAAACACAACACAAGAAAAATGTCACTCCAATTTCGAAAAATAGAGTAACTTTTAATAAATTATTTGCCTCCAAAACAACAAAAATCCAATCAAAAGAACCGGATCTTTGATTTTTTAAAGTTTTTAGTAAAAACTAGTGCCTAAAGATCAAAATGCCAACCATCTAGTTGCATGAGACCCGGCCAAAGCCGAAAAATATGGCCAACTGTGATAGAGCGTGGTTAAATACAAGGAGTGAACTGGGCCCGGTCAGTGCTTACTTTCGGACTTAGAAGAATTTTCAAGAAAAACATAAATTTCAGCCAAGCAAGGCTGCAGACGGTGTCCTAGGAGGGAGCATCGTCTTTGGGCCAGCAAAGTTGCGGTGACAATTTCTACATTTTGAAGTAATCTCTGTTTTGAAGTTGAAAATCTCCAGCGGGACGAGGCAGGAAGCAGTAGCAGAATACAGTTCCAGGAGGTTGGGCACTCCTTTGGCGAAGGACCACTGAACAGGATTTGCTGCTGCAGAGAAGAATGTAGCAGGAGCAGCAGCAAAGTCAGGCCTATGGGCAATGCATCTTGGGATAATCGACAAGCATGCTGGTCCAAATCTTCCCTTAGTTCTCTGGGCAGTTTTTAGCCATACATTATCTAAGCTCTAAGTTTTTTATTCCAGCTATCTGGGTACCTTTAGCACCACAACCAAGGTTTCAGGACTGGTGGGACACCAATTAGGTTCAAGACTCACTCAGGCTGGGTCTAGTTGCTGGTTCTAAATGGTGGAAGCCTTTTATGTCTCTGTGGCTCTGAACAGGAGGCCAGAAAACTAGCTCTTGTAGTCCCTCTGGTAGTCTTGGGTTCAGGTGAAGATGTAGGGTTCAAACTGCAGGGCTGGCCTCTGAAGGAAGTGACCCGTTTAGGGTCACCCGGGTCACTAATGACATTCTGTCAGCCTTCCATACCAAATGAAGAGTCGGCCAAACAGTAGAGAATACAAACCAATAACTGTTTATTCATAGACACTCAGAGCGGAGCCCGGTCTGCCCAGTCGCTAGGAGTGCTGCAGGGGGGACTGAAATCGACAAGCATAAAGATACATTATGTACATTTCGTAACTGGGCTAAAACACGCCCACAGTGGAATTTTCCAGGCAAGTGCAGCTAAACAGTGAATTAGAAAAAAAATAACGGTTTCAGCACTTCTATCTTTCACAAAGTATTTCAATTCCAAGGTCGTTCCATCCGGGCCCGTCACCAGACTAGTGGGCCTCTATCTAGTGAGAAAGGTATGCGCTAATAGGAACAGTGGGGGTCATTATGATGGCGGGCGGACTCGAGTCCGTCCGCCACCGTAGCGGTGCCTGGGACCGCCCGCCTGCAACGCGGCAGTCCCGCACGTCAGATTACAATGCGACCGCCACCATGGCGGTCGCATCGTGCTTGTTTAACATTGTGGCGGGTGCTGCAGCCAGCAATGCTAAACATGCATGGCCAGCTTTTCACTGCACTACATGGCAGGCACCACGCGGCGCCTGCCACATAGTGCAGTGAAATGTAGGGGGGTACCCATTGCACCACCCCCCCGCAGCGGGCCCCCGAATGCATTCTCCGCCAGCCTTTCAATGGTGGTTTGCCCGCCACGGAAAGGCTGGCTGCGGCCAGCATCGTAATCTGGAGGACGGTGCCTGCTAGGCACCGCCACCATTTTACGCTATCTGGACAGTCCACCAGGCAATCGGAACCATTGCCTGTGGCGGATCTGTGGCGGGCGGTCTTTGCGCCCGCCACAGTCACGGTACGATTCCCCCCTCCATCCTAATATGGTGGGCGGAGAATCATCGTCTGATGGCGGAAGGCCCGCCACCGCACGGCTGGCGGTGGTGGACCCCCCGCCATCGTAATCACCCCCAGCGTACTCATTACGGGAACAAGTCTAACATGTCCGAAACAAAACTTATAGTGGAGCATTTCTCGGAATTAAACTAGATCAGTTTTGAACAGCCTAAAATGGCGCCTGCAAAGAAAATGGCGCAGCGAATGCTAACTTACATAGGGCAATGCACAAACGTGAACATTTCTAATCTAACAACTCTGAGGATTCAAGGTAGTCTCTAGGCAGCAAAGCAGTCCTTTCAGGTGTAGCAAAGCAGTATTTGGAAGTATAGAGCAGGTCCCAGCAGCAGACACTCCTCTGAGAGCCCTTCTGCAGGTCCAGAAAGTGTACTGAAGAGTGAATCTGGGTGCCCTATTTTTATACCTGATGCCTCTTTTGAAGTTGGGAGACGTCTTTAAAGGTTTCCCTTTGAAGTGCTTGGAATTTCCTGACTCCTCTGCCCTGGCTCCAAATTGGCTGTTTAGACTATGTGGAGGTGACAGGCCCTTTGTGTGAAAGCAGAGCACAGCCTTTTCAGTTGCAAATTGGGCCCATTTCAGCTCTGTCTCCCCCATCCTGCTTGCAGATGGCACATTCACGCACACCTAATCCCTCCATTGCAAGACTGTCTGGTTGGAATTCACAAACTGGCTGTCGGGAGGAATTCTGTCAGTTGCACCCAGTCATGTGAACCAGGAGAGGCTGCAGGCACCAAATGGCTAAGGACAGGAAGATGCCCACTTTCTAAAAGTAAATAACAAGTCAGGTGTGAGAATGCACTCCTTCCCTTAGCCTTTTTCATTTCCAAGTCAAGATAAAAACTTGACTTGGAAATGAAAAAGACTAAGGGAAGGAGTGCATTCTCACACCTGACTTGTTTTTGCTTCGCAACATATCGTCCCTATATGAGTTTGCACCCCATGGAGTTTGAAGTTGGACATTTTACGATTATCAGACAGAGCATTTATCACTATGGAGGCAGAAAAAACGGAACATTTGAAGTGGACTTTAAAAGTGGAACAACTTTCAAGTTAAAATCGAGATTTGTTTAGATTGACAGCTGAACTTTGAAATGTTCAAGTTGGTTTCTTTTTACATGTTGAATTTTCAAGCACACAGTATTTCTGTATTCAAAGCATGCGCACGTAATTGGTGATTTTGAATAGGTATGATTTTCGTAGATAATATCATGGTTTCATTCTCATGTTATTGACACGAGTGAAGGGGTTGGGGTGCGGAATGCGATTGTTTTGTGTTTAGTTTGGTTTTGGAAGGGAGAGGGGAGTGCATTGTGGGATTTAGAGTTTTATCAGCATTCATTTCGTATACAGGCACTGTTATAGGATGAATAGGTCACAGGGTCACTTTGAATCAGCTAATCACAATTGAGGCACGGGAGACACGAGGGAGGGCACTTCTTTTGATAATGGGTTAAAAAAACGGGGAGAGAGCTAGAAGTTTAAAAAGATGGAGTGAAGTGCACACAGTGTGTAAGACCGCCGATTGAGGCTCTGAGAAGGTAATACCACACTCTGCATGAAAGAGATTAGACCAAACCCTGTGCTACCCGAACACTTCCACTCAGTCCAGAGCCAGGTGTCAGAAATTGTTGAATCAGAGAATGCTGAAGCTTCCAATGAAAACAATATTTGCAAAATTAAAAATGCTAAAACCTCCAGCTCTACTCGTGACAACCCTAACAAATTTAAATGTTACCGGTGCGGTAGTAGCAACCACCTTGCCAATAATCCCAATTGCCAAGCCATATCAGCTATCTGCAAGAAATGCAATAAGAAAGGCCATCTAACTAGAGTTTGTCACAATAAACAGGTCAGTGCGGCAGTCACTCCTGAGCATAAAATTCAATCAGTGAAGAAGATTGTCTTCCAAGTTCACGACTCCAGCACCGTCAATCAAATAAACTACCCACAATGCGAAGTTGGGTTGGATGGCAAGAAAATCAACATGTTTGCGGATTCTTGTTCCCCTTTCACCTTTGTGAACATTACTGACTTTAAAAATATGAACCTCTGTAAAGAAAGTGAATTAACTAAACCTGACATTTCTCCGAGTAGCTACACCAGAGAATCTATCCCTTTGAAGGGCATGGTCAAAACCCGCATTTCATTCAAAGACCGTGTCACCCTTGGTAAAGTCTACATAGTTGAGGAGGGGTCCAATCTCCTGGGTTGGCAACACCAAAAAGAGTTAGGCATAAAACTGGACCCTAACAACCCAGAGCAAGTTCTCACCATTGATTTTTTCCACCCAGGGTAAAACCTTCGTCAAAGAGTTTCCTGAGGTTTTCACTTCTAATCTAGGACTCCTTAAGAATTTCCAACATAAAATAAAATTGAAACCTAATGCCAAACCTATTGCGCACAAAACGAGGCCCATACCTCACCTTATGTGGGAACCCTTAAAAACTGAACTGGCCAGACTACAGTCTCTCTGTGTTATACAACCAGTTGACTGCACCGCATGGGTCGCACCTGTGGTCATCGCCAAGAAAGCCCACGGGAATGACATTAGATTATGCATCGACCTCAGAGACCTTAATGATAACATCATCATTGAAAGACACCCACTTCCACGCATCCACGAGGTTTTAAGTACCATGGGGGAGGCCACCTGCTTCAGTGTACTAGACCTTTCAAGCGCCTACCACAGGTAGAATTACACCCCGACTCCAGAGAACTAACGGCTTTTACCACTCCACTGGGGTCATACATGTTCCTCAGAATGCCGTTTGGACTCGCTTCAGCGGCAGCGGTGTTTCAAAAAATAATGCAACACATACTTGACGGGGTCCCCAAAACTATGTGCTTCCAAGACGATGTCTTGATTTACGGAGCAACCCCTGATGAACATGACTCCTCTCTCAGGACAGTCCTCGAGAGATTCAAAGAGGCGGGCCTTACCCTTAAAGAGGAAAAATGCCAAATCGGTGTGGGCACTGTTGATTACCTTGGGCACACCATATCTAGGGATGGATTTAAACCTAAATTAAGCCTCCTTGATGCTGTCAATAAAGCTAATGCACCCACCTCCAAGCAAGAACTATTATCCTTCCTGGATCTTGCAGAATACATGGCCAAATATGTTAAGAACTTTTCTGATATTTCAAACGATCTTAGGGAGCTCACCAAAAACCATACTCTTTTCAAATGGCTAGAGGTACACCAGGCAGCCTTTGACAACATTAAAAGAAACATTTTAAATGCCCCTCACTTGGGCACTTTCGACCCTTCCAGGAAAACCATTCTAACCACCGACGCCAGCAATAAAGGCCTAGGAGCAACCCTCTCTCAAGTCATAGGTGGGAGAGAACGCATTGTTGCTTTCGCTTCCCGCACCCTTAACAACTCAGAAAGGAACTATTCCGTCGTAGAGAGGGAAGCCCTGGCCTGCTTTTGGGCGATTAAACATTTTAAATTCTACCTGTGGGGGATAAAGTTTACTGTTTGCACTGATCACAAGCCCCTCATTTACATGTTCAGTTCTAAAGGTTCAGCCAACAGCAAACCCAGGGTAGCTAGATGGGTATTAGGCCTTGAGAGCTTCATTTTTAAACTCGAATATTTCGCAGGTGACCTCAACACCGCAGCTGACTTCCTTTCGAGGGCACCATTAGATCTTTCAGAAAACTTTGAAACATCTGAATTTCCTATTTTACTGGTCCACTCATCCACAATAAAGCAAGATGAATGGTTCGAGTGTATGACCCAAGATGCCACACTTTCCCGTCTTGAAGAGTATACTATTCAAGGTTGGCCAGATTCGCGTAAAAGTGTCAGCCAAGACCTAGACAAATTCTGGGAAGTAAGACATGAAATCAACTTGAATAATGGTTGCATATGGAGAAATAACAAAATCATCCCCCCAGAAGGTTTGAAAGACAAAATAATAGACTTGGTTCATGAGGGCCACCTAGGGAGAAGCCTTACAAAAAATAGACTCAGAGAGCACTATTGGTTCCCCAACATGGACTCTATGGTTGAGACCAAAGTCAAGAACTGCACCATATGCGCCAACAGTGACAAAACCAAACGCACCCAGATGGCACCTCTTTCCCCAGTTTCCATTCCGGACAAACCATGGGAAAAACTGGCACTGGACATTATCGGCCCGATCAATAAGAGTGGTGTCACCAAAAGATTTGCGTTTGTTCTGACGGATTTTCACTCGCACTGGGTAGTTATTAAAATGGTACACCAAACAACTACCGAATCCCTGATCAATTTTTTGCGAGACACTTTCACCACTGAAGGCATTCCGGCCACCCTGGTCACGGACAACGGTGTACAATTCACCTCGTCAGCCATGTCCAACTTCCTAACCAGCTTAGCCGTAACCCACTTAAAAACAGCTCTGTACTGTCCTCGTGCAAACGGCTTAGTCGAAAGAGTTAATAGAATGGTAAAGGAGAACATACAGCTTGCTTGCATCAACAACCTACCTGTTGAACGCTCTATTCAAGATATGCTCTGGGCATACCACACCACCCCCAACTTGGTCACTGGGATATCCCCTTTCTCATCGCTCAGGAGAAGAAAACCCAGTACAAAATTCTTTCCTACCTGGATAGGGGTGGAGAGGTAACTGCACACTCTTTTGACAAGGCAAAACCTAAAATAGCTTCCCATCAAGCCAACTACAAAGACCGATATGATCTTAAGCTTGGAACAAAAAACCGAGAATGGTCTGTAGGAGATTGGGTCGCTGTGAAAAAACCCACTCTCGCAGGGGATCATGAATCGAAGTTCTATGAACCCAGAAGAATTGTGGAGATCAAAAACAACACTGTGGTTCTAGAGAATGGGCAAAACTGGAGCATGGACCGCTTGGCTAAATGCCCAAACCCAGAGAACACCACTCATGAAAACCCCCAAACATCTGGGGGACCTGAAGGCTCTGTCACTCCTCCTAGGAGTAGTACCAGAAGACCTACTGTTTCACCCAAATGGCATAAAGACTTTGTTATGCAATAGAATTATTTTTCTCTCCTTCATTGTTTTATGGGGGAAGATGTGTTATAATTCACCCACTTTCACTAATTGCACTATTGTATTTCCATGTACCTTCTTTGGTCTCTCCTCTCTCTCTCTCTGCCCCCCTTCCTTATTCTACCCTTTGGAATGTTTCTACAGTTGAGCCAGAGGCTGCCTTGGAATGTTGACAAGTGCAGCCTGACTGGCAGAGTTCGTGAGCTGTGCCTTGACAGCGACGTGTTAGAGGTTCCAGAGTGGAGGCCGAAATAAAAGAGTAACTTGAACTTCACCTACCTGTTCCAGGTGTCTTTGTAACAGGTTGATACTGTGGGAAACTTAGTTGACAAGTAGGGAGGGGATGGGGGGGTTTAGCGTATGGGTAGAGAGGTAGTTAATAAACAGGGGGTTGACATGAGTTTCTTTTGATTAGTTGTCGCATTATTTTATATAATTTTTGTATTTTGGTTTGCAGGGATTGAATATGCAGTGTGAAAGGTTTCTTAATGCTTTGAGCACCTGAGGGCTGTATAGAGGGCAAGAATGGGAGTGAATGAGGGTGGAGGTAATGGGTGATGCAGTAATTCATGTTACACAGCAAGTCCGTACTGAACATTAAGTTGAGCTGTTTTTCATCTGTTTCAGTGACCCCTGACGAAGAGCCGTCAGGCTCGAAATGCATTGGGTATAATTTCAATGAGCCCACTCTGTAATATGGTTGACCTCACGTGCAACTGTTGAAAGCCTGGATGGGCAGCAGCAGGCATTTGAAACTGGTGAATAAGTAAGAAGATTGGACGATAAAGTGTTGAAAAAATATTTGGTATACAGCGTCAAATATGGTTAACTCAGGAGGAAGTGGTTTACGTCGAGGGGTTATTCCCCATTTTGCAGTGCGACAGGAGGGTGCGTGAGTGAAGTGCCCGTGTTTTGTGCACTTTCTAAAAGTGGCATTTTCAAAATTGTAATTTAAAACTTAACTTTACCATTATTGAATATTTTTTAATGACAATTTCATAGATATCATACATGCAATGCTTATCTATCCTCAATCAAAAGTAAGCACTTACTAAATTTAATAAGGCAACCCAGTGTTACCAATGATAGGCCTCACAGTAGTGAAAAACAAATTTGAGAGTTGTTCACAACCAGGACATGAAAAACATAAAACTACATGTCCAACTTTTCATTACAATACACACTACCCTATGGGCTACCTAGGGCCTAACTCAGGGATGACGTATATGCAATAAAAGAAGAATTTAAGGCTTGGCATGGAGGGTATATTGGCAAGTCGAATTGGCAGTTTGAAACTATATTCAGGATGCAATATCAGACCCAGGACATGTTTTGAGGGGCTACTTAAGTGGGTGACACAATATGTGCTGCAGGCCCACTAGTAGCATTTAATTTACCAGCCATAGGTATATGGTACACCACTTTACTAGGGACATATAAGTAACCTAGATATGCCAATCAGGTGTAAGCCAATGCAACCATGTTCAGAGGAGTAAGTACAAGCAGTTCAGCACTGGTCAGCAGTGTTAAAATGCACAGAGTCCGAAGGCCAACAAAAGTTAATTTCAGCAGGAAAATTGAGGTAAGTAGGCAAAAAGTCTTGGGGGAAGACCAACCTAAGGCTGACAGGTCTAACATGGCTGACTTATTAATATTTACAAGGAAAGTTAAGCCTGTCAAAAGGGGTATTTTGACATGTTACATTTGCAGTTTAAAACTGCCACAGGCAGGTTACCTGTGTTCAGCTACCAGGCTTTGCACGAACTGTAGTCTCTCACCTGCAGCCTGTACCAGTGTGCACATGGTTTCACATGTAACCAGTACAGTGTCATTTACCCTAGCTGCTTTGCAGTGACCTTATCTTTAAAGGCAGACTGGTGATAAGAGCACACAGTCCATGAAATTACTGGGGGTGAGACTCATGTAGTGAGACCCATCCACTTTAAAGGTCCAAAACTGGATGATCAAAAAGAAAAAAATCCTGGCATACTAAATGAGTGGGAACCTTTTGCAACATGGGCCATTTCTTGTAGTTTTGAAGGAAATATTATTTTGGGAGTTCTATGCATTCAGCATTAAAGCCCGTAGAGAAGCCCTATTCTACAAGAGTTGGTAACTGTATTACCATTTAAGACAATGCATGTCTAGAGTGAGACTAGTCAAGGTTTCACTCTTTGCCTATCACTCTTTGTGGTAATCATATGAATTCACATCAGACAGAGAGCCCAATCTAGATTGACTCGAGGCACTATGGATTTTCAACATCAGAATGATAAATATGTGGAGAACACAAAGACCTACAAACAAGTATACAATTATAAGAATGCTCATTATGTGTACTAAAAATATTTTTCAACACATTAAAATTGCTGTCACTCCAGGTTTATGAATACTGAAAGTTTCTCTCAGTGCAATGCTTTTGAAGCCTCATCCTTTTCACAGTGAAGTGCTCTACTTAATGTTTCAATCTGCAGGTAGCTGTGTATAGTGTTGCAGTCACCACCTGCCTATGTATGTAAATACTGTTGGATTTAGCTGTGTGCTACACTGTACAAAGTAGCAAAGGCAGTGATGGAAGCCTGCAATGCACAGCAAGGCCCCTCGTCATGTCATTTAGTTTTCCCAACTTTCACAAGGTGCTTGCATTGCGCCCCTATCCTTTGAAGGGTTAGGTGTAACAATATCTCAAAATGGGGCAGCAGGTGACAGGGTCATTGGTCTCTGGCATCACTGTTAGCTCCTCTCTATACCGGAAGCATGTGCTTGAAAAGTGGAACTTATCGATTAGTGACTCCATCCATTTTTCAAATTATTATCCTCTCCTCTAAGGTCAGTGATAATTCCATGCTTTGCGACAGCTGAAGCAGACACAAAGCATGTTTGCAATCCCTTTTGGAATAGAAAGGAGGATGAGATGCTCTTAGGCCACCCCTCTCCTCTTGTGAAATCTGGACTGCATTCGTGTGAAAAAAGCTGTGTACTTTTATAAATCAGGCCCTAGATGGAACTCCTTTTTGAGGTGGCTTTTGGTGTGCTTGGCTCAATATTTTTTTACTTGATGGCACCTCCTCCGGAGGCTTTGATAGGAAGCCCAGACCCGATTGTAGAAACAGACTGATCAATCACCGAACTGAAATATTTAGCATGCAAGCGGTTGGTAAATCATATGTCTCTATAAAAGAAAGCAATATGCGCAGGCTTGCATCATGAAAGCAGGTATGCTACATAATATAAACCTGCACATATTCTTCTGATCACAGATTGGAGGAATCTGGAGTTAAACCTACTGTGAAAATGTAATTATTCCTAGGTAGACAAAATCTAGGAATACAGTGTATGTAAGACTTGTTCTCAGTGGTTATGTTTAAAAAAATAAAAACCCTGAAACTGCAGTTTTTCTTTCGGTACACAAATCAATCAATCATAATAAACTTTATTCGGTCATTATGACCATAAAAGTGTAAATGCTTACAGTACATTAATCCGGTAATAAATACAGAGTAGAAGTTCACTAAGTACAACACATCAGTAGCCAATAGGTTTGAGCCATCACTATTAAATGTTAAAACAACATTAAAAAGATAAAATCTATTTTTTCAAAAGCGTATACTCCAAATACAGTACAAAGAAGAACCCATCTAGCAGCAAAAATTGATCAGTATGCATGGATGAAGACGTACAATTAGGGTTTATAACCTGGGCTATAAAAATGTAATACAGGGTAAGAAAGTGCATACTATTGCGTCATGGGCGCGTACCTTGTAATGATCAACATTTTGCCGAGAAACTTGGCGACTGAGGGCCTGCAATCGGATTTCAGGATGCAAAGCGCTTCTTGATGGCAATGAGTTCCCAACAATCTGCAAACGGGAGCTAGTCAATTGTTTCTCAGGAGATTATACAGAGGGCAAACAAAAAAGATGTGGCTAATTGTCTCGATCGCTAGGGGGCAACCTGGACAGTGCTGTGATACAGGCGAGGACCGCCTCCAGGCTGCTGTAAAAGAGTTCACAGGAAGGGAACCAAATCTAAATTGAATATAGTTTCCTATCCTGTGGAATAATGATGACATCCATATATTGTTCGTAGGCGCTTGTCAATTTGAATTCCATGAATTCTAATGTGAGACGACCCACGGATGGTTGTGTGACGAAGGTCTGCGCTACCCAGGTCCAGTATTGGGTTTTAACCAAACCTTTACTGGGCAATAAACAAAGATCTTTGGCTTCCCATGAGCTCCCCAAGCCTATCGCTGTGAAAAATGACCTACCTTTGGTGAACCACCCAATTTACTTAAACCGGTCAAGCGTGCAGACTTCATCAAGCGCTGCAGCATAGTGGGAGAGCTCAGGGGTTAGTTTCAAGCGCAGCCAAAAAAGCAAGGGGTGAAGCCTAGCTTTATCCACCGTTGAAGGTCTGCCCTTGTCTAGAAGTAATGGATGAAGTGGGGTACTCTGGGGAAGGGAGCAAATAGATCTTAAAAATGTATTCTCAGTAACCTTCCCTATTTTCAAATCCCTAGAGTTCAACCCCATACAGAGCGGAACCCACTACCTTATGATCGTAGATCTGGAGTGGGGCAGCTATTGGTTTAGTTTGGGACATAAATCATAAATCAATCTCACGCAGGCACTGCTCATGGCTTCACATATTGATTAGACATCAAATGTCTTCAACAATGACACCACCGAGGAGATCACATCATTAATGCATATCACATTGATGGTGCTTGTCCTCTGGCCCGAACTTAGCATGAAACCTTTTAACGTGAGCATAAATTAAATGAGATACAATGAACTAATTTTGGTTCCCACTGTTGACAGCAAACAATTAATGCTGGGCAGTCTATTCTGGGCTCTTTCTGATTTTGTTGTTGTTGAAGTACTTTCTCTAGAGTACTGTGCCTCACTACTTTTATGCCATCTTTATCCTGTTTAGTATTATCCTCCTCTAAGGTGGTTGGCTTCCTCCTGATTTTATTCCTCTCATGCTTAACCTTCAGATGCCTTCTCATAGTAGAAGCCCGAAATGAACATAGATCTCCTTACCACGACTCAGTACCAGCTCACGGAGTATTCATGTTGGTCTTTTTGCATTTGCTTTATTTTCTGAATGGTAATGGATTTCAAATTCACATACTGTTAGCTTTGTGCTAGATTTTCGATCCTCTGAAATATTTGGCTCAAAAGTTGATGCCATAGCCTTGGTTTTCTCTAGATTGTGTATTCTGTGATGGGCCATCTCTCATATCCAGTGCTGTTAAGTTTGATGGGATCAACACTCCTTTTCAAAAGGCCTTCTACCTGTTCGCCACTGGCAGCAATGGTGTAGTTCTACCTGTGTTCAGATATTGGATGTCTCTCCTTCTCAGCAGTCCCCAAAGAATGACAAAGATTCACAAAGGCAGGGGGTTCTTTCAATTAATCAGTGACTACTTACTGCAGAGAAAAGAGATATAAACTTTCAAACCATAGGAGCACTTACAGCATTGTGTCATGCCACTAAACTCAGCTCCTTCCTGGGGAGGCTCATCTTAATGTTTTGGCTCTGCTGACTCCAGTCAGAATCCTCGGACTTTACCTATAAAAAAGGGTTTTTAATTTATAAAAACATTTATTGTACCTAAAAACAACAACTGTATAGAAGGTGACTCAGTTCAAACTAGTAATTGTAATGTACTTTCAGAGTGAACTGATTGCTGCAAAAAATTCAAAAGATCCATGGGGCAGCAAGGTAGTGTTTTGGTCTTCAAACAGGAATTTCCATTTAAGAAAACTTACAAGGAAGATAGTTCTTCCTTTGGAGTCCACCACTTAATTTTTGGTACTCGTCCTTTTAAAAAAGTTAACAAGAAAATTAAAATTGTCAAAGTCAGATATTAATCAAAGTAACAAATAGTTTATGTTTGCTAAAATATTCCCTGTCAGTGTATTTCCCTCATTATTTTCGGTTCACTGACAGAATATGGATGTAAAAAATATAGAAGTAAAAAATATTGATGAAAAAATATAGAATGCAAAAATATCAACTCCCTATACTTAAACAGGTAAGTACAAAAATATCGACAAAAAATATCGATGTAAAAAATATAGTTGTACAAAATATCGATTTTCATATATATATATAAAATAAAAAAAATTATATTAAATATGTTAAATAATAAAATTAATTTAAAAAATAAAGTAGATTTGATATAAAGTTTAACAAATATAACAAATAAACTTAATTAAAAAAAGTTAAACACACATACATAATAAATAATATATATATTTACTTTAAAACAATTAAACTTTTTTTTTTTTTTATAATTTGAATATTATATAAAAATGTACATATATATACATATATAAATATACATATATATATATATATATATATATCCACAAAAGTTTGCCCTGAAGCAAGGACGCAACTTCCCAGCTGAGTTGCTTTTCAAAAGCCTTTATTGTTGAAAACCGGCATTTTCAGCTCCAAACATAAACAAAATCCTGACGCGTTTCAGAGTCCCCAGGCTCTTTCTTCAGAGGATGACACTGCCAAACTGAAATGCAAGGTAGGCGCCATTGACTGCATGCATTAAATATATATATATACACACACACTAAAATTTCACACTCCAGTCAGTGCAACAGTAGGGAAAGTGTTGGATAGTGGAGGGGTAAAAATTACTATTCCCAGTCCAGTGCGTGCAACAGTAGGGAAAGTGTTGGATAGCGGAGGGGTCAAATTACTATTCCCATTCCAGTGAGTGTAACAGTAAGGAAAGTGTTGTATAGCGGAGGGGTAAAAATTAGTATTCCCACTGCAATGAGTGCAACAGTAGGGAAAGTGTTGGATAGCAGAGGTGTAAAAATTACTATTCCCACTCCAGTGAGTGCAACAGAAGGGAAAGTGTTGGATTGCGTGGGGTAACAATTAATATTCTCACTCCAGTCACAGTTTAAAATTAAAAACAAACAAAATATTAACAACAAAAATATTTAAAAACAAAATAAATTACAAAATATATAAATATGTTAAAATTTAAAACGCAAATATATTTAATAGTAAAAAGTTAAAAAAATATTATAATGTTAAATACATATGACAAATACTTACAAATATTACATTATGTAAAATAAAAAATAATTTTCAAACAAATAAATATTTTTAATTAGAAATTATTTAGGGGCCCATTCCGATACCCGGCGTAAAAAAATCCGCCAGGCATGGAAGCGGCAAAAATCCGCCCGCACACACCGTCTGAACACCGACCACGCCATTACGATTACACAAACCGAAAACCGCCATCGGCGGAAAAAACACACAAAATACCGCCCGCCAACGTCGGAGTCGGAGTAAAACCGCCCGCCACGGACGGAAACACGCACGACAACACAAAACCGCCCGCCCTCACGGCCGACACACCGCACGTGAAATTACGATTGCACCGCCATGAGCGCGGAAAAACCACAAATATACCGCCCGCCAGCGCAAAGAACGCCGATGAGAATCGACACGGCAGAAGCCATGGCGCCCACGTACCTGCACAGAAACCATCCGCTCACAAAACCAATAGCACACAACATGGCCAACAAGTCCACACAGCAAGGCACGCACAAATACACAAGCACAGTACACATCCCGAAAACACCCCCCGGACAAACAAAAAATACAAAGGCCAGAACCCCAGACACAACACACCTGAAAACAACAGACCATGAGGACACACCCACATAGGTGAGTACAAAAGCAGCACTCCCACAGACCACAACCCCTTGCTACATTGCAAACCAGAGAGGAGAGGAGAGGACACAGTGACACAGCAAGGACAGCAGCACACCACAGAAACGCACACATCACTACCACCACCACCACCACCACCACCACCAAACACCGGCACCACAAACCCCCTGCACATTACACAACACACACCGCACCAGCACCACAAACACCATGGCACCACAAAGAATGCCCAAGTACACGCCCATTGAGCTGACGGTCATGGTCGACGAGATCATCAAGGTGTACCCACAAATCTATGGGAACATGGTCCAGCACACACCACTAGCCACCAGAAACAGAATGTGGAACCGGATCGTAGACCAGGTCAATGCAGTCGGGACCCTGCCCAGGAACAGAGGTGAAATAAACAAACGTTGGAATGACGTAAAGAGCCTGGTCAAGAAGAAGGAGGGCAAAAACAGAGAGCTGGCTGCCGTCACTGGCGGAGGGAATCCCACGCTCTTTAAGACCTTCAAAGCGTGGGAGGAGAAGGTGCGAGTCATAATACATCCGGAGATCCTCGCCGGAGTAGCAGGGGGAGTGGAGGCTGGTAAGTACAAACTAATGTATACCAGCACACCGCTATGTTCTCACATGCACTACCACCATGCCACAGCTCCCAGGGACAAACACCCCCATGTCCAGCACACAATACACAACACATCACACACACATGCAACAGACACCACCACACACAGCCCAAACCGAACAACTGTAACATACGTGGGGACATGTGTACACTCAGCCAGCCACATAACCACCAACAGGTCCCAAATATGCCAGAAGCGCCACAACGAGCACCCACCACACCCATGTGTCCGCCACAGCTGCACTAACCGACAAGTAACAGGTAAGTGGCAGGAACACAAAGTGCAGTGGGTGGGAGGGTGGACAGCCCAAGTACAACACACACCAGGCCCCAGTCCCACAGCACAGCAAGGAGGAGCATCCCCCACACCCCACAGCCACGTGTCAGCCACCGCAGTGCACAACGACAGCCGAAAGGCAGACATCACGGTCCACAGCAATCGGTGTCAGTGGGTGTCCAGCCACCCCCACGACCCACAACACCCCCCACCCCCACAGACCTGCAACATGGAGCACCCCCGCTTAGAGCCATGTGGCATCCAGTACAGTGCACGCACGAACAACTTGCAGGTGGGAAACTGGACAGGGCTGGATTACTGGAGGCATGAGGACCATAACACGACCAACACATGGGACATGTCACGTAGCAGACGAACACGCAGCACCGCCCACCGTCACGAACAAGTGAACAATGTGCACACGGACATGAACAACAGACTCACACCCCACATGACCCATCACATACATAGCAACACCCAAGGAGCCACGTCTGCATGCACAAGCCACACTGAATATAGTACCACACGGCAGCCACTGTGCAACTCATCACACACAACCGAAACACCATTGAAGTCCTGTCCATGTAGCCCCTACTGCCTGTCAACCACACACCCCACAACTACGCCTATGTAAGACAAACAACACTAGACGCAACAGAGCGGAACAACAGAAATGCACACGAACACCACTGAACCCATCAAACACACAGACACACCATGCACATACAACATACCATCCATCCCATCCGTCAGCCCCAGTCTCATGAAAGGCATGTCATCCGCACAGCTGCCACACATACAGCAGTCACGCTAAGATACATGCCCATGACCAACCATGTGCCAGAAGTCAATGAAGCGCACGACACACTGTGAGCAACAACACACAACATGGGCCACACCCCCCCGAGCACTGCAGTGATGCACATGGCACAGGGCAGCACGCACACCAAGGAGATGGGACAACTGCAATACGTTTGCTGGCACACAACCATCACTCACTCATAACGATGCGTCCAATGCCATGTCCAGTAATCACAACAGACAGCAAATATGCAGGCCATGTCAAGCATGCACACACCTCAAACCATGCACTGTCATGCTGCCACAACACATGTCACGTTCGGCACCCATGGCTCACAGCATGTACCCCAAAAGCATATTCCCTCCCAAATGCGAATCTGGGGCATGGCCCCCATGTTGCCATATGCGTTCCTAAGCGTTCCATTTGAACCCCAAAAGCATATCCCCTCCCAAATGCGAATCTGGGGCATGGCCCCCATGTTGCCATATGCGTTCCTAAGCATTCCATTTGAACCCCAAAAGCATATTCCCTCCCAAATGCGAATCTGGGGCATGGCCCCCATGTTGCCATATGCGTTCCTAAGCGTTCCATTTGAACCCCAAAAGCATATCCCCTCCCAAATGCGAATCTGGGGCATGGCCCCCATGTTGCCATATGCGTTCCTAAGCGTTCCATTTGAACCCCAAAAGCATATCCCCTCCCAAATGCGAATCTGGGGCATGGCCCCCATGTTGCCATATGCGTTCCTAAGCGTTCCATTTGAACCCCAAAAGCATATTCCCTCCCAAATGCGAATCTGGGGCATGGCCCCCATGTTGCCATATGCGTTCCTAAGCGTTCCATTTGAACCCCAAAAGCATATTCCCTCCCAAATGCGAATCTGGGGCATGGCCCCCATGTTGCCATATGCGTTCCTAAGCGTTCCATTTGAACCCCAAAAGCATATTCCCTCCCAAATGCGAATCTGGGGCATGGCCCCCATGTTGCCATATGCGTTCCTAAGCGTTCCATTTGAACCCCAAAAGCATATCCCCTCCCAAATGCGAATCTGGGGCATGGCCCCCATGTTGCCATATGCGTTCCTAAGCGTTCCATTTGAACCCCAAAAGCAAAGTACAAACCAGACCCAGGATGGGCCAGGAGCCCGCATACACCAGAGTCACAATAAGTAGGGGCACAGCAACACACCCATCGGCATGGCCAATCCGTCCCATGCCACATGTGCACAGCACACAGTCCCATTGCCAAGCACACACAACTACAAATGCTACAGCCACACACACGCCTCCGGGAAACCCATGTACGAGATTGCACGAACTGTTAATGTCAGACGACAAATACATACTTCGCCAGGTGCAACACAATAACAAATCTCATTCTCTCCACAGGTGACGAACTGCTGGATGCTGGGGATGGAGCCAGCAGCCAGCACAGCCAGCCTACAAGCCCCCAACGAGGACACACGGATCTGGAGGATCTGTCCTCCTCTTCGGACACGGACCACCAAGCAGGCCCATCTGGTGTGGCAGGGCCCAGCCGCTCCCCAGGACCCCTCCTACCCACCAACCCATCATCCAGGGCTGCTGAACATTCCCAGCCCCCTGCTGCCACTGTTGTTGCGGCCACACCCACGGTCATTGTGGCCACTACCACTGCCGCAACCGCCACCATCGCCGCACCGACCACCACCGCCGCCACCACCACCACGTCTTCGCTGGCACCAGCCCCAGCGCAGGTGGTGGCCCGGCCGACTGGATCCACCCTGGGAGCCACAGCGAGGACCGTGGTGAGCAATGTGGCTAGTGGGCAGGCCGGTGGCAGCAGGACTGGTAGGAGGAGCAGGGTCAGGGAAACGCCAGCCTCCCCTGGGAGCCATGCCCTGCCTCAAATGGCCAGAGTCCTTGGGGCCTATGAAGAGGCCCAAGGACAATGGGTCCGGTCTGCTTCAGACACGCGTGAGGTGCTGGGGGTGCTGAGGTCCATGAACGCCCATATGGGCCAACTCGTGGACCTCATGGGCCAGCTGGTGGTGGCGGTGAGGTCACTGCCAGGGACAGCAGCTCCCCTCCGCCACCACCTGCCGGGGCGCAGGGTGGAGCAGCAGTGTCCAGTTCCCCTGCGTCCACAGCCAGTGAGCACACCTCAACCACCAGCATGTCGCAAGCAGGCACCCCCTCGCAAACGTGGAAGGGGCCGTCCGAAGTGGAAACAGATCTCCCGGGAGGACTTCGCACGCTCCAAACGCAAGTGAGGCAGCCAGCCAGCCTCCGCCAGCCTTCCTTGACCAGCCACTGCATTGACTTGGACTACGATCCCACTCCACACAGCCATCTGGATGGCATGTGTGTGTTGGACTATGGACATAGAACCAGTGGGTACACCCTGAGCATCACGCAGCCATGACCGACAGCTCATTGTCACTGCACGCACCACTTTTGTCATCACCTTACACACAATCACATGTCACAGTTTGTAATAAATGCACCTTTTTCACTAACTGCTGTTTGTGCCCTGTGTTTTATTTGTACGGAATACAACGGCCACCTTGGGCGGAAAGGCACCTGATGCGTGGCATGGCAATTGAATCCGGAGGGCCTGTAGGGACCTAGGGGTGGGAGACAGAACAGGAGCACATTCAATGAGTGTGTCACACACCCATCACACAGTACATGTCAACAACTACAAGCAATGTACACACATCGCACAGAGCAATAGGGCACAATGCCACAGCCACCAACAGTGGCATACTACCCTGGCCATGGAGCGTTGACACACAGCACGCAGTGAACAAACGGCCACCCTGACACAGCACACACACACCTGCACAGATACAGCCACATCAGCCGTCGTACATGGACACTCACCGTCAAGTGAAGAAGCGGGCGATGAGCTGCTGCCGCACATTACCAGCTTCCTCCTCTCCGCTGTCCTCCTCACTCGAGCTGTCCTGGTCTGCGGGCTGGGGCCCTGGTTGATCTCCGTCATCCACGATGAGGGGGATCTGCTTCCGAATGGCCAGATTGTGCAGCATGCAGCACGCCACCACTATCCGGCACACCTTCTGTGGGGAGTACGCCAGCGCACCCTCGGTGCGGTCCAGGCACCTGAACCTGGACTTGTGGAGGCCAAAGGTACGCTCGACCACACGTCTGGTCCTCCCATGTGCCTCATTGTAGCGATCGTCTGCTGGGGTGCGAGGATTCCTCAATGGACTGAGCAGCCATGCCCCATTCGGGTACGCAGAGTCACCTGGGTGTGAGGGACACAGAGAACCGTTGCAATTCCAACTGGACAGGGGACAGCATCGCACAACCAGCACGCTACACCACTCCACATACTCACCGACAATACAGGCACGATCCTGTTGCATATTGGACATCAGTCGTGGCAAGATGCTGTTGCGCATTATGTGTGCGTCATGGGCCGAGCCTGGGAACTTTGCACACACGTGGGTGATCACCATGTCCGCAAGGCACACCACTTGCACATTCAGGGAGTGCGTGTGCTTCCTGTTGCGGTACAGGTGCTCAGTGGCCTGTGGTGGAACAAGGCCGACATGTGTGCAGTCAATGGCTCCAACGACGTGTGGGATTCTGCCAAGGGCATAGAATGCACCCTTCACTGCCGCCAATTCACGAGCCCTGGGGAAGCGGATGTACCTGTTTCGGTACAGCATCATGGCTGCCAGTACATCCCTCAGCACCTTGCTGAACATGGGCTGGGACATCCCTCCTCCAATGCCCACTGTGTGCTGGAATGACCCAGTGGCGAAGAAATGCATGGCGGCCATCACCTTAGCCGTGGGGGTGACAGCAGTCGGATACACCCTGCGGGGACGGAGATGGGGTTCTAACATGGCACACAGTCGATGCAGGGTTGGCCTGTCCAGCCGAAACTCCTAATAACCTCTGTATCGTCCATGTCCGCCAGCAATTGGTATGGGCGGTCAATGTTCGGTCTCCGCCTAGGGACAATGGCAGAGGACACATGTCAAAGCAACACGACACATAGCAATTTCGCATACACATCACTGACATGACTGAGCAAGCACATGAGCCACAGCCCAGCTGTCAAGCTGGGACGGCACGGCCACAATACACTTACACAGGTCTCCCAACAATGGCAATGGCTAGTGATACAAACCACTGCCATGTGCATGCACATGGGGATCTAGGCCCCAATGACTTGCGGGGCGTGCTGATGGGGACTGACTGCATATCCGTCAAGCGGCAACGCCACGGCAACATGAATGTCTGCTGAGCATGGAACTGCTTCCGCGGCTGGATGAGTATGGCACACGACGACGACGATGTGGGCACAGGCTGAGTGGCCAAAACAAGTGGGACCTGTGGCACGAGGGGACATGAGACAGTAGTAGGTGTCAGCACTGCACCCTATGTACAGCACTGTACGGATCACATCTCCCGAAACATTGACAGGTGTCCACATTGACAGCCCCATGCCAAGACGGCTGTGTGCTTGCAGTCACACGTCACAGGTGAGAGGTTACATTGCACGTGCCAGGTGGCAGACGTACATAGTGGGAGCTGGCATGTGTGTGCATGTGTCTCCTGTTCAGGATCCACCAGATGGGCGCTGACTCTGTACTGACCATTGGACACAGCATGTTCCGTGGAAGGCTTGTGTGTGTGGGATGGTGGCACTGGATGTGCCTCCGTTGGGTGGGGGGCCATGCACAGGGCGGGTACGTCGATGATTGCGCATTGTTGGTCACGGTGGGTGCACCAACTAGGATGTGTTGCCCTGTGTTCAATTCCTATGTCCGCATGATGATGGACTGTAGATGTGGGCAGACTACACATTGGTCGATGTGCTGTCTATATGCATGTGCCTTCACACCAGGCACAGCTGCCCCTGCACATGTGACCCCTGCTGGACTCGCTGCTGGGTCTGTGGAGCTGATGCACCTTCTGCGCGTGGGGCGGACAGCTCTCCTCACTTCCCTCATTGCGCATGTCATGACTTTGCCGCAGGTGACATGGATCATGGAGGGCCCACATGTACACGTGGGTAGGCTACACATGATTGTACACTGGTCGCCACCCCCAGTCAGTGTTTCGAATGGGAAGGTTGTCGTGCTGGTGGTATGTTCGATGTGGCGGATGGGCGGGCCTAGGTGCGGGCTTACATTCCGGACATGGGGAGGTAGTTGGATTGGCGACTAGTTGCAGTACACACGGGACACGTCTCTTCCTTTCCACATCTGGGTCATCCCTTGTACTAACTGACAGTGATACAGTCATCTTCGCCCCAGCCCTCATGTCCTCCCCTCGCTCCCCCAATATGCATGCTCACCTGCGAGGCTAGCGCTTGCACAGGCAGCCCCAAGCTCGCACCAGAGAGGGCAAGGAGTGTATGTGTGGGTCCAGTTGCACGAGTGGGCTGTCTCAGGGTATGATGTGTTGCGGGACGCCGTCCACCTGCGTGGTGCCCCAAATGGAGACCCGGCCTGCATGGACTATGCATCACAGTCTTCGCCTTCCGGATCCGCCACCTGCGACACCCAGTGGCTGTGGCTGCCCTTGCGGCCATGCCGCGTCCATCTGTGACTGATGGCCCACACATTCACTCTTTGGCCTCTCTGGGGAGGGCTCGGGGGTGGTGGCGCACGCGCTTGCACTTAGTCGCAATGGCATGTGGCGTGGTTGGTATGATGGGCAATGGATGGGATGGTGCGAGCCACCTCCCGTGACGTCAGTGCTGCTCGTGCTGTGGTGCGTCCCCCTACACTTCCATTTGACTTGTGCCATGCTAGACGTTGAGGTTCTATTGCCTGCGTGATATGACCAGGAGGAGCGCGAGGAGACCTCTCACACACCATGCTCCACTGCCATCCCGTGCCCTGTATCGCCTGTGCAGATTGACTATGTTGGGGTTACACCTGGTCGACTGGGGCTGTGTGTGCCTTGTCAAGGGGCATGGCGGGCGCACAACAGGATCCAGCTTGTCCACAGAGGGTGGGCTGAGGTGCGCCTGGTACCGCTTTGTACGTGTGCCCGGCTGCTGTGCACACACGTGTTCACTCCCCCCGACAGGTGTCCTCTCACAATGCCCAGGGAAGCGGTGGTGTACTGTTCATGACCCCTCCCAACACGGCGTGCTCCAACTTGGCATGTGCGCATCTACCCGTCGCACCCACCCACCTGAGCACTGCGTCCATACGACTTCACACGACACATGTGTGTCTTCCACAGTTGTGCTACTCATTTGCGTTGACATCCAATACCAGTGGACTACATGGTCATGTCACGACTGCCGTGTACTTCACATACTCTCATCCTCTCTCATACGTACTTGTGAAATGAGTTAGCGGGGACAGTTTTGGTTTCAAACATTATATTGAGTCTTCTGTCCTCTGTGATGCAGTATAGTGGACACTACTGGCAGCGGAATACATGTTGAGGATATACTGAGCATGATTGCAAATGGGATAGGGTGTGGGGTTACATGTGATTGGCTGTTGCATGTGGGATGTGGGCTTCAGAGTGACATCTGCTTGGCCAAGGCTGTGCTAATGTACATTTACGTATTGCTGCGGAGCTGCGGACTTTGACACAGACGGTATACATGTAGCCTACCAGACCGCTTGGCATCATGGGCACAGTCCATCTCAGTTCCATGTGACAGGTTTGCTGCGGTTGTTCCTCATGCACGCGTGCATGTGAGATGACATCAGGGCATGTGCTTGCGTGCATGCAGCGGCGTGCCACTTGTTGTTGCACTGTGGTGGTTACTGGACATGTCACAGTCACTGGGGTCGTGTTGTTGTTGTATGCACTTGTTGTCCATGCAAAGGTCCTGGTATGGGATTCCCGGGGCGGGGGTGGGAGGGGTGCAGCACCCACAGACTCCAGGCGACCTATTCATGTCCACTGAGCGGTGTGTGTGTCCATGTGCGCTGGATCCATGTCGTGTCCTGGTTGTTCGTGCAGTTCCGTCCATGTGGGTGCGATACACAGAGCCCATGCCACTGCCTCCCACGATGCATGCGGTGTTCCTGGATGTGATGGGGAAGTGTGTGCATGTCCCGGTCATATCCGATGTCATGGCGATGTCGTTGATGGTGTGGTTACAGTTGCCGGTCGTTTGGTATGGCTGTTGTGGTGGTGACTGGCCAGTCCGTGCGGAAGCTAAGCATGGGTGCGGGGTTGGACATCATAGGTCACTCGGGGAACCTGCGTTGTGGTCCGACGAATTTACAGGTTGTCAGGTATGCGATGCCGTCCAGCAGGGCTTCCATGTCATTGGTGGTGTACATGTTTGCCAGCCAATGTAGCGGATGGTGGCTGTCAAGGTGTTGTTCGTAAGTTGTCCCTTGGAGGACCATGATGGGGCATGCTGGGTGACATTCGATGTAGCTGTTCTCGATGATCCGTCGTGTGGAGGCACAGTGGTCCCATTTCAGTGCGGGTGCGATGTTGGCCACATACGCCATGCCCCCATAGGCAGAGCAGGCCCTGTCGTGTGCGTCCAGAGGGAGGAGTAGTGGTAGCAGGTCCGCCTTCAGACATGCCGGGTTGGAGAGGCATATCTCCACGGGATGCTGGTAGGGACACCTCCGACAGGAGAAGACGGGCATGACTCAGCTGAACAATGTGATGCGGTAAGTCAGTCGGTAACCTACGTTCAGCAGGGACAGGAGATCGCATCCCAATGTATGAAACAGGTTGGTTTTGTACAGCTTGAGTTGTTCGGCGTAGTTGGGTAGGTGTGTTGCGGTTGCCATTTCGCAGCGGTGCGTTGTGGTGGCGTGCTCCGGCTGTGTGTGCAGTCTGCAATGTGCACGCTCCGAGGTTGCTGTGAGCTCTGTGTAGTCGTAGGGAGACAGGACTTGTGTTCTGTTGGCTTGTTTGGAGGACACGGGCCCTCTTCCCACATGCTTCTCAGACAGTTCAAGGTCAGTGATGTGTGACTCCTTCCAATTAACTTGCATGTGGCCGACATGGGGGAGTGTTTTCTTCTTTCTTCCCCGTCCGTTGTGTGCTTCTGTGATATGCGCTATCTGCCCTGTGGTCGGTCTCCTCGGCATGCCTGTGTTGGTCTATTCTTGGACAATGGCTGTATTCACCGGCTTCTGTCGTAGGGCTGTGGTTTCGGAGTTGGAATGGAAGGTCATTCAGTGCTGTCTGCTCTCCCTTGTGTGGGCGGCAGGCTGCCTTTCCGCTCTGCGTTGGGCCTTGTGTGTGAATGTTATTCTTGGGCCACCTGTTGTCGGTCCCCGGGCTCTTTGGTGTTCCGTTTTATATGTCTTGTTCATATGTGCAGGGTGGTATGGGTGTTTCAGTGTGGTACTGGCGTTCCTCTTCCCGAAGGGGCCCTGCTTCTCCTAGTTGGTGTTGCCGCCGCTGTGTGCTACGCCATGTTTGTTACACTGGGGTGTGTCCTGCTGTTGCGTGTCTTCACTGACATGTGTGCGTCGGTTGTGTGGCGTTGGGTGTTGTCCGTGAATTGGGCGTTGGGGACATGTCTGTGGCAGGCCTGTCACGTGTCATGTGCGTTCGGGGTGGGGCTGATGTGTGTGCTGCTTGGTTGTGTCCCTGTGTCTGTGTGCGACGCATGCATGGCGCTGCGGTTGGCCTCTGCGTTGTGCGCATGTGTGGCGGCGTCATCGGCGCTTTGGGGCCGTGACGGGGTGGTTGGTTCCTAGTCCCAGGTGGTGTGTACACATGTGTTACGCGATGTTACGATTTGGCCTGTGTGTCATATGTGGATGCAATGGTGGATGTGTAGTGTACACGCGCTGGTGGGGGTTGTCCGCTTTTTCCGCCCTTGCACTGTGTGCGCTGTTTGCGTGCACTTGTTGTGTGTGTGCCTACCTGCGTCTCCGCGGTACGTTGCGTCCTTGGTGGTGCAGGAGCATGGGGAGGGCCTGCAGTGCTGGATTCATGCTCGGGGAGCCGCTTCTTCGTTGTCCGTGCTCGGCATCCGTGTTGCCGCTTCGGTTTGTCGTACGGTATCTCTTGGCCGTGGGAGCCGTTTGTTTGCGGCATCGTAATTTATGCGCCGGGCGGGACGTGTTTCGTCGGACGGTGTGTGTCAGTTGTGCTGCGCCGCTACGTGAACGGGCGCACTTTGATGGCGGACGGTGTTGCTGGCTTGCCGGCGGTGTTTGGCCTACTTTTCGCATCGTAATTGGGCGGGCGTGTGGACTGCTGCGTGCCGGCGGTAACTGGTGGTTTTTGCATCCGCCAGCACGGCGGTGGTGCTTCCGCCCGCCATCGTAATGGGCCCCTTAGAAACAAAAACATTAATTATTCCATACATTTCCTTTTGTTATTTCCTACCCACACCACACAATTCACAAACCACATCTAAATTTTAAAAAAATGAACTTCCTTAATTAACATAATTAATTACCAATTAAAGAAATATTATTAATTAAAAAACAAATTAAAACTCATAAATATTAATTAACTTCCCACACTTTACCCATATAATCCCCACAACCCATAGCTAAAATTAAACTGTAAAAACATTAATTACACAATTAAAATTTATTTTCAATTAAAAAACTAATAGTATTTAACTAATTATAAAGTAAGTAAAATGAATTTACTTCCCACACTGTACCCCTATAAAAGTAAAGCCCGCACACAAAAAAATATAAACAAATACCCTAATTAAACATCAATTAATTAATTAATATTAATGATCAACTAATTAATTAAACATAAATTACTTCCCACCCTCTACCCCTAGAAACCCCACAACCCACACCTAAAATTAATTACACAATTTCCATAATTAATTTTCAATCAATTAATTAATATAAACTAACAACTTATTCGTAATTAATCAAAACTTACTTCCCACCCTTTACCCCTATAAACCCCACAACCTGCACCTAAAATTAATTACACAATTTCCAATATTAATTTTCAATCAATTAATTAATATAAATTAACAACTAATTATTAATTAATCAACAATTACTTCCCACCCTTTACCCCTTTAAAGCCCACAACCCACACCTAAACAAAATTACACAACTCCCATAATTAATTACCAATTAATGAATTAATATTAATTAACAACCAATTAATTTAATTACAAATAAATTACTTCCCACAATTAACACCAGAAAATCTCACTTAAATAAATATTAATAAATAAAAGATAATAATTAATTTATTACAATTAAATTACTTCCCACCCTATTCCCCTATAAACCCACAACCCACTACGGAACCAAAAAACGCAAAATTTACTTAAAATAAAATTGATAACTACTAAAAATGTAACACATATATTAAAAAACATAAACAATACTGATACAGAAAAACATAAATCACATACATTTAAAATATAAACTAAAATACCTAACATTAATTAAAAAAATCGATATTTTAAACAACTATATTTTTGCAAACGATATTAATGACTTCGACATTTTTGAAAACGATATTTCTTACCTTAAATTCAATATTCTTCACCACGTTAATCTTGCTGTCGATATTTCTGTGTCACGATATTTACAACTCGATATTTGTGTAGGTCGACATCTCCAACTCGATATTCTGTCTCAATACCATTATTTTCTAAGCAAGTAGAGAGAGGAACATCTAATGCTGCATCTTGTCTGACATGACTGATGATCCCAAGCTCACAGCACAACTCCTCTACTGCTACATGAAGAAGAAAAACAATGTGTCCACATTGTTGTAGAAACTTCAAGGACAACATACAAATCCCCAAAAGAAATACTGATTTCTAATTTTTTCATAAACCCCACGCAAAAACGTGCACAAAGGTTAAATGCAATTTGGGTAACCTTGAGTTAGGGTGTGGGCATTTATGCAAATGTTCATCTAGAAATTTCAACATGTACAAAAATCTACGTAAAATCATTACAATGAAGGTTCCAAAGGTGAGCTAGAATGTAAACAGAGGAAATTCACTACCATTGATGTGTTTGAAGTAGAGGAAGGCCATGAAAACACAGTTGAAGAAATTTGAAGAGAACAAGCCACACACAATGACCCATTACTTAAAATGTTTGGACTGGGATATCACGATTTTTTTTCAGTTGTGGAGCAGAGACCAAAATAGCTCACTACATCAATAATGAAGTGGCAGGTTGCCACAGCAGTCTTTTTGGTGAAACAAAAAACAAAACTCAAGATGAAAACGCAAAATCCAAAATCATAAGGTAAAGTTTCTTTTCACAGCTTCACACTTAGATAAAAACCCTGCAACCAACCCGACCTGACCAGGGAGGGTTGTCTGCACACATTGTGTTTGGCCATCCCCAATTTTTACATAGACCTGACCTCCATGGAGGCCAAACCCCTGGCTCATGGCCATCCACCACGGTATTGGCTTCATGGAAGGTATAAATAGTTAAATATAAAACCAATGGCGTTGGATATCCAGTCAGCACTACACCCAACTCCCCAAGTCAGCTGCATAAAGACTTAATCCCATAATGGCCACTCCCAACTTCAACTGTGAATAATATGGGTTGGCCACAGGGCCTGAACTTTGGACATGCCATCTTGCTACCTGCACACACCTTAAGTGTGACAAACATCCTCTGTGCATAGCGTATGGCTGTATGGCATGAGTTATGGCTGCTGGATGGATTGAACCAGTTGATCCAGCATTTGTGGGCCCACGGTGGGAGGTTTAGGGTTTTATCCTTTACTGGATCACTAAGCCATTTATTTACTTTCTATCTTGGTCCTCCAGTGGATCTTTATAAGTTTCAATGAGGGGAAAGAGAGTTAGCATTTCTTGTATGATCAATGTTCAATTTCAATTAACAGTGTAACCAATTTGGCTACACAATGAGGACCAGGAAATGGTTGCCAAGTTCAAGGGTGTTTATTACAAAATAGTAATTAAGTTCAAATAGATCACTCTTAGGACCATACTATATATGTACAAAATTGCAACAAGGAGACCAAGTATACTGAAGAAATTAAGGTGAGCCATAATTAGACATACAAGTAGCTCAGTTGCAGCAATACAGAACAATAACATGAGAATTTGATGCTTGGGTATTAAACTCAATTGGTCTTGTCTATGCAATAGCAATCTAATTCTTCCAAGCACAGACCAAGGCACAGAAATACTCAGAGTTCAGAAATCAAATATCTCTATAGAAAGCGATAGGGATAAGGCACAAGAGTATTAGCAACATCATCAGTAGCATTGCAGAAGCTCGGTCTGGAGTCTTCCGTAAGCTGAAAATAGTTGTCAGTCGAAACCACACTTAGGGAAAACATCGGGACATAGCGGAATGTCTTAAAGAGTCCATTTAAAGGGCAATGGGGATTCAGGTAATTGTTTGGGTAGGAGTCCAAGTAAGGTTCTGCATAGGGTCTGCTGAAAGGGAATATATGACGTTACAATGCAAACAATTACAAAGCATGCTTTTACAATGCAGTTTTTACATCGCAACTACCATTACATCGCATGATTTTACAACGCATGCCATTACCACGCATTTTTAAAAATTACCATTACAACGCATTCCATTACAACGGATACCATTACAACGCATAATACTTTTAGGGCAACAGTAGGGTAAGTGTTGGATAGTGTAGGGGTAAAAATTACTATTTCCACTCCAGTGAGTGCAACAGTAGGGTAAGTGTTGGATAGTGTAGGGGTAAAAATTACTATTCCCACTCCAGTGAGTGCAACAGTAGGGAAAGTGTTGGATAGTGTAGGGGTAAAAATCACTATTCCCATCTACCCCAAAACCCATACCCACCCTAAAAGTAAAAAATCTCTATTACTTACCATAAAATGCATTGTAATGCATGCGTTGTAATGGTATGCATTGTAATGGCATGCGTTGTAGTGACATGCGTTGAAATGGCATGCGTTGTAATGGCATGCTATGTAAAGGCAGTTGCGTTGTAACAGTTGCGTTGTAAAAGCAGTGCGATGTAATGACTGCGTTGTAATGGATGTTTCCCACTGAAAGGGGTTCAGCAAAGAGTGTACAAGGAAAATCCGAAGTCATCTATAGGATTCAGAGGCGAGTCTGAAGAAGCTCTGGCCAGGTCAACATGGTAGTCGATAAGTTATAATCCACAAGTTCATAGGGCAACACCCCTTCAGGTGCATCATCAATAGAAGTCCATTGTATTTGTTGCAATCTCTTTGTGAATTCACATGTAGCACACTGCAACAGTAGAGAAAAATCCCACACTGGACATAGGAACACCATCTTGGTCATACTCTCAGACTAGAGCATAATATTCTTTTATTCTTCCATAGGTTTCTCATGTGCTTGTGGTCAAATTGCATTCGCAGACATGTATCTATTGCTGTTACAAGAAATGTATCTATTCTAAACTAGCAATGCATGAGAAACCTGCAAGAAAAGCAAGTCAGCAGAATAGGGGAGCACGGTAAATTATGAAATGAAATACAGGCCTTTTGAGTATATGCTAAATAAAACATTAACTCAATGATGAACATTTAAGATACGTGTGCACATTTCAACATATATGAATATTGGGCCCGATTCGCAAACAGCCTCTGCATTCTTGTGGAAATCTCCACAATGAGAAACTGCGGTGCAGAGATTCCGCCACGACTGCGGAGACTCTTTGTGAATCAGGACCATAATATTTCTTCAGTACTTTTAGTTCATATTGCATAGATCACACAATAAGCAATCAAACTGCACAGCAGTAGGTATAGATGAGAACTAATTTCTGAACTCAGCGCAATTTGGTTTTAGGTCAAATCATAGCAAGGAGTCTGCTCAGTTATGGCTGCAGACCAGGTGAGAAGTATAATGGATGGTGGTAGGAAGGCTGCTATGTTCCTATTAGATCTGTTGGCAGCCTTCGGCACCGTAATTCACATGATTCTGATTGCGTGCCTGGCAGAAATCAGAATCCAAAGCTCAGCCTTAAAACTGTTCCATTCTTTTCTCTCAGAGAGAACATTTAGTGGCTTTGGGGGACCTGGTTTCTAAGGGCCTGATTGTGAGTTTGGTGGTGTGGGAGCAGGCCGCCACACCACCGCCCCACTCCCACACCACCAAACGTGTCCACATACCATCTGCCAGATTACAAGTTAATTCGTGGTCTGGCAGGCAGTGCTTTGGCGGTCCCACGGCGGTGCCTGTTAGAAAGGCACCGCAATGTGAGCGCCAAAGTGCATTCTTGCATGGCATGGACTGTGAAGTCCATGCTGTGCAGGAACTAGGGGTGCATGGAGACAGAGGGGCACGCCATATGCCCCCCTGCATGCTTCCCCTTACCCAGAGGCAACAGGGGGCCCTGTAGGGCCTCTTAGTTTCCTCACCGCCAGTTTTCATGGTGGGCTCACCATCATGAAAACTGTGGCTGTGAGGAAACTCATAATATGCTTGGTGGTGCCACAGCGGCACCGTCAGCATATTGCTGGGCCTGACTGGTGCGCCACAGCCGAGGGATCACAAATCCCCGGCAGTTGAAGTGCTCCTGTGGCAGGGGGACCGCTGCACTCATAATGCGGTGGTCGGACTGCCAGTGCGGCAGTTCCTGCCACGCAACCGTGAGTTTGGCGATCCGATGGACCACCAAACTCGTAATCAGGACCTAAGTCTTTCACAATATCCTGTGGGGTTTTACAGGGCACATCATTGAGCCTTACTTTATTTAATATCTATGTGGCCCCATTGACAAAACTAATTCGATCCTTCGTCTTTGCTCCTGTAGCATATACCACACAGCTTATTGATTCCATTTCAAATAATGTTGCAGAGACAGCCAGACATTGTGCAGTGGATGAATGTAAATAGCCTCATGCTCAACTCAGCAAAAATTAATGTTCTCTTTTTTGAGAAGAACTTACCATCCTGGAACCAATCTTGGTGGCCACAAATGCTAGGCTCACTACCTACACCAGTAGCTACTGTTATTAACTTGGGAATATTTTTGATTCCACTCTGTCGTTCAACACTCAGATAAACAACCTCACTTCCACCTGTTTCTTTCTACTGCGTAATATTAGGAAGATCTTTTTATACATACCTTTCAAACCACAAAAAACAGCAATAACAGCACTTTTGCTATCAAGATTGGACAATTGCAATTCCCTATATGTAGAAGTTCATCAGCACTCTGAAAAAACTTCAGTGCCTTCAAAATGCAGCAGCCAGACTGCTCAAGAAAATTCCTAAATTTAAGTCTGTGTCAGGGACAATAATAGAGCTTCATTGGTTGCTGGTGAAGAATAGAGTCAGATTCAAGGCTTGCTATTTTGCTCACAAACCCCTATACGGAACTGCACCAGATTACTTCAAAAGAAATCTTAGTTGGTACAACCCCAATAGGTCAATATGCTCGACCAATTCCAGGACTGTCAATGTTGGTAAAATCAGATCATCTAATTGGGGGGAAGAAGGTTTACCCACATTACAGCCTATCTGTGGAAAAATTAACTTGAACAGCTAAGAAGGTAGTCCAACTTCTTGAGTTTCAGAAAGCTGGCTCTTCACTTACTCATTATGAAGGGTAAATAAAACAAGTTTCCACCCTTTGACTCCTGTTTAACCAGTATGGTAGGCACGAGCACCAAGACGCCATTGGCACTCGAGCGCTTTTGAAAACCTATCAATATCAATATCAAAATACACACATGTAACATTAATGAATACATTAAATAATTTTTGTCTTTAAACCTATGTTAGAATCCTACACGTAAATGGATCACTGAGAGCTAAGAACGATATCTCTAACAGTTACACCGACAATATAGCACACATTTAGGGATCTTAAGTGAAGTAAAGAGGATGGGTTTTGGAACAGTTACACATTACTAATTTTCATCTTTGCATTTTAGTACACATTATAACTGTAATCCATTTAGTTGTAATGTAGCATGTACGTTTTATCATTGCATGTCAGTCACTTTATCAACTTCAAATGATTATTTCTAGATTATTTTATTAAATGCTGCTCTTATTTAATAAAGACGGTTCCTAAGTTAAACATTCAAAAGCATTTATTTTCGACAATAGTAAACATTCTATATGAGAACTGTAAATTCTGCATTAAAGATCCTCCTGCAAAAGCAGTGTCAAATGCAATGTGTGCATGAATCCTTATGACTCGTAGGACTCATGCCAAGTGCAAGTTCATTTTCTGTGTCAGGTATCATTTGTATTTAGGTTTTAGTGATGTGTAAAGAGTGGGCAGTTTTGCACAGCACCACCGTTAAATATAAACATTGGTATTTGATATATTATGGGGCCGATTCCGATTCGGGCCGGAAATCTCTCCGACCGAGCCGGACCCGGAGAGATTTCCGACCGAATCGGACCCGTGCAGCCCGACCGAACGAATACGATGCGCACGTATGCCATCGGACTCGAGTCGGTCGGACTCCCATTGAAGTCAATGGGAGCCTGTCGTACAACGCGTACGTGGGCTCCCATTGACTCAATGGGTGCGAGGCGGACAAGGGCGCCCCCTACAGCGTGTACGCGGCGAAGCGACTCGCGCCGTACACGCACAGGTAGGGGGGACCCATGGGTCCCCCCTGTGTGCGACTCGCGTGGCTACGCATACAGGGGGGTCCGACACGGACCCCCAAAGTACGGCTCCGACTGCTCTTTCGAGCCGGAGTGCGCGGCTCGGTCGGACTGCTCGCGGCGCGCATCGTACTTACCCGGCCGGGGAACGTCTCCATTGCGCAGTGCGAGTCGAGTCCGAGCGAGTCGGTTGGTGCGGTTCGACCCGGGAACGAGTCGGTCGGAGCAGTCGGGACGCCCGGACGAGTCGGTCGGCGAATTCGCATCGTACTCGCTCGCCCGGATGCGCGTACGAATCGGTCGGGAAATAGGGCTCCGAATGGGATCCGGTTAAGCCGAATCCGATTCGGAGCCCTACCGGCCGAGATCGGAATCGGCCCCAATGTCGTAACAAATCATCGGAAGTTCCTCCTTCTGGTCCTATGAGTATGAAACAAAACCTAAAAATCTTGCCAAATGTTTTCACAAGGTTTCACAAATTCATAAATTGCAACCATTTTTAATATGAAAATGATGTGGTTACATTGCAGTCTCTTGAATTTTTTTTAAAATTGTCGTTACCACTTTGTCTCCGTTTGATGAATTTGCATGAAATGTGGCAACATTCAGCGTGCTTAAGTTACCCCTAGGGTATCATGTTTTAGGTATCTCTCTCAAAGGAGGGTGATGTTAAAGGTGTGGCAAAAACGTTTACATTTAGTTATAATGTTATCGCTCAAATTTGACATGCCACATCCTGTTAGCACTTAAACAGTGCTAGCCTCTCACATTTTATGCAGATCTGTCATGAGGGGCGAGGGGGTCAAATTTAAAGGGAAAGGAAAAGCAGTGATTTGTTAATACTTTGTCACCATTTGATGGATATGAATTAAAGTTGGCCTGTGTTTAAAATGCTGATATTCTGATAAATTACATTCCAGTTTAGTAAATGACACTCTCTGTATCATCAGCAGACCAAACAGAGTTGATTCGAATGGGTTGGGGTTTTTTGTGGTAGACTTAACTGCAATGTAGGCCTGGAGCTCAAGGCCGCTTTGTACAGCCCATTGCCATGCACAGTGTGCCAAGGGGTGTAGGGGCTAGTGAGTGACCAGGCCACATGCTGAGCACTGTATACAGAGCATGCTCCACTTGGTGAAGGTTTTTTTTACAATGTGCCTGTTTGTGTGGGGCAAAGAACGGGGCCGAGCCACAAGAAAGATTGCCCGTACCCAGATCCTTCTGCACACTGCAAAGACTGTTCACAGCAGACATGATGGCACCATGCAGATGCAGGTCCTTCTCACAGAGCCAAGTGCGCAATACCAAAGGCCTTGTGTATTGGGATTGGTGGCATTAGGACCGGTAGCATTAGGTCTGGTGCAGGGCCTGGCCGCAGCCATGTCCATGGATGGAGTCCATGCTAAGTGGGGACACTTGTTAGCGCCAAAGCAGATAATGCCTTCCAGAAGAAGCCCCTGTTGGAGGAAAAACTCCACTGGACAAAAAACCTCCAGGATAGCACTGGAGTACCAGGAGCGAGAGAATGGGATCCAAGAAGCAGGCAGACCATCCAGAAGCAGAACTGAAGAAATCCCCGTGGACCAGCTGAAGACAGAGTGGTAGTGAAGAAACTCTCAACAATACTGCCGATGTGCAACACAAAGAAAAAGGTATCTGACCTGCATTTGCACTAGGCCTGGGCGGAGCTCGTGGACTTTCACACCACGGAATTCCATGGAGTTCACGAAAAACTCTGTGTGATTCCGTGAAGTTCTGCAACTGGTGGAGTAACTCTCAAGTCAACTCAGGCCCACACGGAATGCACGGTAGTGACCAGCAGGGCTTGTCCTCCAGTAGTTATGATTCAGGATCAGTTTCTGCCCAAGATAAGATACAGTAGGCACAGGGACTGCTATTAAAATTACAAGTGAAAACTCCATTTAAAACCACCAATCATGTCACTGCCGTGCTACGGGGTTGGTCAGAGGTCTTCTATTGTCTGCCGGCTCATGAGACCATGCATCCCCTGCAAAAGTCAGTGACAATGAGTCCTGCCCTGGCATTGAATAATTGAAAAGTGTGGAATAATTACAGAAAAAGCTAGTAATTATTGCTGAGTGGACAGGCGTCACCCGACTAGCTGCTGGATCGGGTTCGCCTCTAGTTTTTCTAAACATACTTTCCCACCCCGGGTCAGGCCATGATTCACTTCATTTCTGTACTTCTCAAGCAACTCTTACCCCAACAATGTGCCTTCCCCACCCCATGGTTACATCCCAAACACTAGAAACAGTGAAATGCATCATGCAGCACTACATACATCCTTTGTGTTTTTCTGTCTTCCCATTTGTACAGTAACATCGCTGTTCCAAACAATTTCACAGTTGCATATTGTAAAGCTCGTACCGGTACAAGCTCCTTGACAGAGCTCCAAGCAGGTTTCAGTTCACCTTCCTCCAACCTCTGGGCTCCGGCTCCTGTTCAGGACGTACTCAGGCCCAAGTCCTGCATCTGACTTCCCAGAGACCACAATTGCCCACAAAGCCACAATCGCTCCTCGCAGCTACCAATGAGCTGCAGCAGTAATAGACAAGAGTGCCACTCAAGGAGCAATAAGAACTCCCAACAGGTATAGCAGACCGTGAGATCAGGAAGCACAGACCATAGAGAGGTGGATGAAGCTAGAATCATAGAACAACCACAGAGAGGTAGAGAGAGAGAGAGAGGTGACTATAAAGTAGACAATGGGTGAGCGGGGGACTCTGCTACGTGGCCGTCTGCAGAGTTTTTCTGAACTGTGCGCTCCAAGAGGAGCGCGGAGTGGGCCGAACTCTGTGAACTCCACCTACCCCTAATTATATCCCAACAAGCAGGAAATTACATCAAGAATGGATATTGCCATGATGGATAAAGAGGGCCTATTGAAATCAATGGCCATCAGCTTGGATTGGGAAGGTTTATGTCCCAAGAATGCTTGCTAGAGTATCCTCGGAAGAAGATTATTTTGCAGAATGGAGGTACTAGAGGTGCCTCTTTGCAGCAGCCGCCCAGGAGCAGATTGGATATGAGGGAGTCTTACCGGCATACTGGCCACCATTAGGTAAGTGCATGTGAGGAGCTTGGTGGTCCGCTGGCACTCCCTGTACCCTCCCTGCTGGAGTCGGCTGAGGCAGTGGCCCAACAACATAAGGCAAGTGCAGCACATTATCATGCACCTGCGACAGTACTATGTATAGTTTAATATTGTTCACCACACACTTTTTCCATATTAGAAGTATTGAAGACAGGTAAGAACTGCAAAATAATTGCTAGGTCTGTTTTAGAGCATCTCTTGAAACCTAGCATAGAAGTTAACACCCACAAACAGACTGTTACACCTTTCCCTTTTTTCAAGATTATCCCCAAACTTTTTGCCTTTTGCCTCCTATTTTTGGGACCCTGTTTTCGTTGGCTATAGGATTCTGGGCACTTTACCACTGCTGATCAGTGCTAAAGTTGTTATATTCCATATAGGTACCCTATATAGGCGCAGGTGACACTGCAACCTTTCACCTATATCTTTCCCTACATTACATACATAACGGTTCTTAGGCACTGACCTTTTACCCAGATATGACACTACATTCAGAACGCAGGTTTTTCCCTGGTTCGATTCTCATACATTATGCATGAGGCTTCCTGGAAGCACAGCAGGACTAACAGTAGGATTACCATCTCCTGTATAATATCTCTGTATAAAGTTCAGGCCTGACGTCATCCTTTAGGCCGACACAGTAACACAGCAAGGTAGGACCCCTGGGGAGACCTATGGGTATATATACATCATGTCTTGCTTAGACACACAGAGTAGACCATGACTTCCCGTCTGACACACTGACCAGAGACGCTGAGGTTCCTGCATGCAGATGCTCCAGCTAGCAGTGATCTAACATCCCTCGCAGGGTGTCCAACTCGAGACCAGTACGGGGTCCCACATTCTCTAACTCTCAGGTAATGGGGTGGACTAGATCCTAGAGGGATTCTTGGCATAACACCTACATAGATGCTAGGTACATTTAGGTACATCTAGTTAGGGAGGCATCGTAGGAGTACGCACCTTTTATCATGTGTTTTATGTACATGTATATATTCATGATTTCTGAAAGATGGTAGAGCTATACCATCCTTTTACTTTGATAGTATTGCTAATCATATATCTCTGCTACTGTCTAATGGTTGTTGCAGCTCATATATTATACACTAGAATAACAACTGTTCAATAAAACTTATTGAAACGCCCAGACTGTTTATTCTGTGTATCTCTCTGAGACAAACTAAGTGAGCGCGAGTGACTGAGCGAAAGGTCGTATATTGTTTCCACAATTCTGAGGGATCAGGGTTGTCATGTTCTGAGGTTGCCAAGAACTATTCTCTTCTTGATAAGAGGAGACTCTAGTGGCACTGTGAGCTAGCTAATGCAAACAGGCTAACGTATCTGGTGGGGTTGCTCGGAACCAGTCCACCACGAATCCCACAGTTTATGTTATCCAAACGCGCAGATCCTGTATAGTTAATATAGGAACTACACGACAAAGTGCATATGCTGTCTGTATAAATTGTGTGAGTATGATTGGTTATCCATGATTGGCATATTTGATTTACTGGTAAGTCCCTAGTAAAGTGCATGGAGTGTGCCAGGGCCTGTAACTCAAATGCTACTTGTGGGCTTGCAGCACTGGTTGCGCCACCCACACGGGCAGTCCTGTAAATGTGTCTGAGACATACCACTGTGGTATCTGCACGCGCAGTTGTATACTGCCATGCTGAGCTGGCAAGTCCACCCACTTGCCAGGCCCTAACCTTCCCGTTCCTTACATGTAAGGCACCCCTAAGGTAGGCCCAAGGTACCCCCATGGGCAGGGTGCAGTGTATGTGAAAGGTAGGACATGTACTGGTGTGTGTGACATGGCCTGATAGTGAAATACTGTGCATTTCGTTTTTCACTATTGAAAGGCTGTCTGTCCCATAGGCTTATCATTGGGGCTGCACTGTAACCTTTTTTACATGTGTAACTTTCAATTGGGACAAGATAGAAAAATGGAGGATAGAAAAATGGAGTTTAGGCTCTCTGAACTCAGAATTTATTAATGCACCTTTTGGGAAAGATGGTTTTCAAATTGTGTGTTTGGAAATGGCACTTTTAGAAAGTGGGCATTTTCTTGCTTGACCATTCTCTGTGTCTCTGACTGTTTGTGTATTCAGCGTCTGGTTTTGGAGTGACAGGAACTGGGGATGTTCATTCACTCTAGACAGCCACAAGGAGGATTGAGGTGTGTCCTGCCTTGCCTGGGTGACTCATCGCTTGGCTGAATAGACCTAGTCTGCATCTAGAGTGGTGGGAGGAGTTTTGCTTGCACCTGAATAGTCTGTGTCTCCTTTTCACAATGCTGTCTCCACCCACTGTGGTCATGCTGCACCAGGGACGGCAGGACTGGTTTGGACTGGGTTCAGAGACCCTTACCAGAAAGAGAACAATGACAAAATGGAGTATAAGTATTAGACCTTAAACCCCAGGACTTTAGATTACTCCAAGAAATAAGAGTACCCTGCCAAGAAGAAGTGTGGAAGGACTTTGTGAAAAGCGATGCATTTTCTGTGTGAAGGATGGGTAGGCCTGCAGTTGCTGCTTCTGTCGGTGGTGGAGAAAAAGGACTGACTCTTTTTGCCCTGCTGTAGTATCCTGCTTGTGGAGAATCTCCAAGGGCTTAACAGTTCTTGCCTCATGTTGGAAGTCTCAGGGAGATAAAAGACTTCAGGAAAGATCCTTGCTGGATCTAAAAGTAACCTGCCTGGGAGGAGGGCTGGAAGCTGAGTGAGGAGCGCTGCCCCTGATTTGTGTGGGGTGGGACGACCTGCAGTTGTTGCTCCTGTCTGGATCAGGGGAAGGACTTCTTTGTTCTTTTTCCCAAATTACCCAACAGTGCATGGTGAGCGCTGTGTTCTTCTCCCGTGTTTGCCCAGAAGGAAGCGCAGGGTGAGCGCTTCATTTTTCCTTGTGGTTGTATCCCCACAAATGGCTAATTTGAGCGCTTCTTTGCCCTATTTCTGGGCCAAGCAGTGCATGGTGATCGCTTCAATTTATGGTGAAAAAGAAGTGTGTGTTTGAGCCTGAGAGAGCAGGAAAAAGCTGAGAGTGGCCGCCGGACTGCCGTGTGCTGCCTCGCAACTGAGCAAAGTGGAGTGTGCCCCCCCTGATTCCCTGGAGTGCAAGACCGCGCTCTCCAGGAAGTAAGAGGAGTCACTGGCATTGCCAGGCAAACAACGCAGCCGCCTGGAGTTCCTGACCTCACCACTAGGAAGCCGACGGGCCATGCACCGCAGAGAGGAGCAGCGCCTCCCACCCCGAGACAGCGGGGTGAGCTCTGGGCCAGACCAGGCATGTTCCTTCTGCACATTGCAGCTGCACCACACTTGCAGGCAGCTGCTATTGGGGGCCATTCTGCCTAAGGGAGACCCAGCGAGGTCTACCCACCAACGGTGGCAGGGCGTGTCTGCCCCCCATTCTGACCCCATCCTTGGGTGGGCACCTTCCTTGCTGGCCATACCGGGTGAAACCTCGAAGGAGGCCCCCGGTCCTGGGGTGAGGAGAGGCAGGGAAATTACACATAAACATACAAAAGAAGCGCAAGTGCGCTGAGACTCCATGTTTCAGGAGGAAGTAGGTAATTCATGGATCTTAGTAAGTGTAGCAGCTTGGGGATGTGGGAGTCTCTCCCTGGGCTTTTGCCAGAACTACTGCATTTTTGTTTTATGCCCTGCTGTGTTTAGGCATGTCATTTTTGTCTTGCCTGGTCAGGCTAGCAAGTACTGTTACTCTCAGAACTTGCATGTGATGCCCTAATGTTAGGAGGTATGTTGTTTTACCCCTGGCAAGGATAGGATAACGGGTACCCATGTCAGGAAATTCATAGTATGTATGTGCTGGTGGAATATGAGCAGTAATATGGTTTTCACAACGTGTTTATGACGTGCAAATTATAAATATGTGCTTTAGTTCACTTGCTGTTAAGTTTAGGACAATTGCCTTATGGAAAAGTGATCTATGACCTATGTAATGTTGTGACTATTGCCTAGTTGGAATGTGATTATTGATTTATGTGACTGTGGCCTAATGTGTTTTATGTATAATACAAAAGCTATTTTTATATAACCTTGTGCGGAGTCTCTTTTTGTGTTGTGCCTAGTGTGTCACTGGTGTGTATGTGTGTTGCGCAAATGCTTTACACATTGCCTCTGGGATAAGCCTGACTGCTCTGCCAAGCTACCAAGGGGGTAAGCAGGGGCTATCTTGTGTGTGTGTAGTTCGCTTACGCTGACTAGGGTGGTGGGTTCTGCCTTGCTTAGGTGCATACTCTAGTCAACCAGAAACCCCATTTCCAGCACAGATACATTGAAATGTTCTTTAATAATCTTTTGCTAGGAAAATTTCCATGAAACATAAAACATTATCTGTTTATGACCTTGTTCGTTTTACTTTAAAACTACTCAGTGACTTCAGTGATACCTAAGCAATGATCCAGGCCAGATATTCAGGATTTCATTTCCTACCAAGCAACACCCTTTGAACTACTGAATACATTAAGGGAGCAATTTAGGATTTAGCAAGGTGAGACACCATAAATTGGCTGTGCACCCATTCTACCAAACTCATCTACCCAATCTCATATAGAGGTGAAGGAACCTCAGGTTTCCAATGGCGGAGAGTCAACTCTCTCCACAGTTAGAATTTTTTGATCATTCGCTACAGGGTTGCTGGTTTATGTACGGAACAATTGTCTTATTTAGGGAGTAAGTACACACAAGGGGTCTAATGGGAGAAAGAAACCTATCCAGAAAAGTGGGGGCGGAGCTTGACTGAGCCTAAAATGGCTGCGTAGTCCGTTCGCTCCAGCGAGCCGTCTACAATATCCTTAAAAATCCGGCAGTAGTGCGGACTAACCCTCGCTGAAAAGAGCTGTTGCCTGCTCCGGAACATACAGCGACCGTCCGGAGCTGAAAGGCAACTTCCCTGGACCCTGTAGCGTGCGGTGGTGAGATGTGAGTGGGTAACCCCGCAGCCCAGGCTGCACCACTCAAGCAGCGACAACGAAGTGAAAGTGGAGAAGACGCGCTGTGAGCAGGCCCCTGGAGACGCGCTTGGCAGAAGCGCTGGAGGGGGAAAATAACAGAGACTTGGCAGCAGCGGTGCTTGAGCCGCGTATCACCGGGAATGGTGCAGACAGAGTTGTGCGCCCCCCCTGCGCTGAGACCTCGCGGGGTTAGCCTGGATCGGGAGCTATCACGGGGCTGCGAGTGGAGAGCTGTGTCCGCAGTGCGGTCAGGCCGGTGAGTCGCGCTGACAGTGCAGAGAAGCCCTGATAGCGGCAGCGTTGGTGATTAAGGGGGAGCGCAAGGGGACACGGCAGAAAAAGATAGAGACCGAAAGCGGCCCCATACAGAGTGCTGACCAGACAACGGTGAAGAGCACACTTGCAGCCCGGAAGCATTCCTATAACATAACAGGAGAGCGCAGTGGTAGGACTCAAGCCAGGTGGGATTAAACAACTTCTGATGGGGTCAAGAACCGGACCTGCGTAGCACGATTACGGCAGCGCGCAGCGGAGGCGAGTTTGAACGAGTGGAGAAGTACTGTGGGGAGAAGAGCTAAGAAGTACAAAGGACAGTGGTATTCAATGTGGAGAGGCCGAGGCAGGAGCCATTCCAATAACGGGTCAGAACTTCACATCGCTGACGCACTTGGATGGGCCCCAGCTACAGTGGGAGTGACAGGCCCTGACAGCGAAGCACGGGAGGCACTGGGAGGGACCCGGATGGTGGTGAAGCGCCAGCGGTCCCTGGCAAGCTCCCATACTGGCATACCGGCCACCGTAATTTTGTTGTGGCGGCAAGATAACGAGTGAAGCAGGCACCTACACAGAAGAAGACCAGACTGGGACGGCCATATTGCAGTGCAGTCATGGCAACAACTACCGCTAGAACCGCACGCAGCCAATCCCTGCCCAGAAATCTCCCAAAAATGGGTAGAGTGGATAAAACGCAGCCCAAGCTCACTTTCGATCAGCGGAAAACTAAAGGACGTGAGAACGCGACGGATGAAGGGGATAATTCACATGACCAAAGCCAGGAGGAGGCAAGTGGAGACATACGTGCCATACTGGTGGCTATGGAGAAGGGCCTGCAAACTAGCCTCTCTAACTTAGGGTCCAAAATAGACTCCCTATCGTACAGAATGGACAGGATGTCCGAGGGAATGGACAAGCACGCAGAGAGACTAGATATGACAGACCGCAGGGTTACTGAGGTTGAAGAAGCCCAAACGGAAATAGCCACGGGCACTAAGCAGAAGGGAAGGCGCTGCAAGTATTGCAAGATAAAGCCAAAGACTTGGAAGCAAGGTCCCGGCGAAGCAACTTGAGAATCACGGGACTGCCTGAGACGACATCGACAGGCAACATGGAAATCTTTGTGGAAAACCTCTTGATCACACTGCTGGGCCGGGAAACGTTCTCTAATATATTTGTGGTGGAGAGGGCGCACCGGTCATTGGGCCCTCGCCGGTGCCTGGGGCACCCCCACGCCGATAATAGCGAAGCTGTTGAACTATCGAGACCGAGACTCAGTGCTGAAAGTGGCCAGAGACAAACAAACATTGCAATACGAAGGCTCCAACATCTCCTTGTACCCGGACTTTACTGTAAGGGTACAGGATGCGCGCAGGCAGTTCGCGCCACTCAAAAAACAGCTACGAGATCAGAATCTGGACTATGCAATGCTGTACCCTGCCAGACTTCGAGTGAACTGACAGGGCACGTCGAGAATTTTTACAGATCCAAAAGCCCTGCAGAAAGTCCTGAAGGAGTGGCATAAAGAAATACGGAATAGTCCGGAGCGGAATACAACGGAGGGGGCAGCAGGCGGCAGTTTGGATGAACAAGACTGAATACTGGCACACAAGACTACTCAGATAAGAGGAAATTCGCAGGAGGGTTGAATCGAAGATTATTGCAGAATGCAACACGAACGGTGGTCTCACGGGGGATACGTATTGGGTGGTACGGCCGGGGGGGATACAAGATGTTGCTATCAGGATGTAGCGAGAGGGAATATGCAGGGGGGTAAGAATATAACACAGCGAATGCACTACGAATGCAGACGGCAGGAGCAAGGAGAAATCCAGCTTGGTCAGATACGACTGACCCTTTGGACAGGCAACATCTGCCCACGCGTGTACTACACGCTTGGGGAGTGCACTTGTTTTGTATTTTGTTAGGACTGTTTGGGGATTGTTTTGGGAGTGGGGAGGAGGGAGATCCAACACAACAGTTATGTTGTTTAGAATTACAATTCATGTGTTATGTTAAGGGAGGGTTTTTGGGTGCACTTCGTTGGGTCACAGTTGGGGATGCCCTGATGTGGGTGGGGGGTGGAGGGCACATGAGACTCAGTCAACATAACCCACATTGTGTTGCGCATTGGCATACACACGCGCACTGCACTTCATATTTACGACTCAGACAGCTTTGGTGCAACAACATAGACTCATCTCATGATGCATACTGTTGAGCCCAGTCGGGATGCAAGAGTAGACACTATCAGAGCACTCACTTGGAACGTTAGAGGGCTTAACGATTACAGGAAGCTGTGCAAAGTCCTTACTTACCTGACGAGACAAGAGATAGATGTAGCCCTGCTACAAGAAACTCACCTCCTGCCCCACTCCCCTATGCTGCGTAGCAGAGGCTTACACGGCAACATTCAAGATGCAGGTTTCACCACTCATGCGTGGGGGGTACTCACTTGGGTCAACCCTAAGTCGGCCCTCTCCCTTGACCTGGGGGACACGGACAAAGACGGTAGATACACAATTTCTAGGTGCAGGGGGAAGGGCATGGACCTACTCATAGTTAATATCTATGGCCTTAACTTTGATAACCCTGAGTTCTTTTCTGCACTATCGGACAGAATATGCTGTGTGGGCGGGGGATTGCAGCTCTGGGGGGGTGATTTTAACTTGGTTAGGGACCCACGACTAGATAGATCGGGGGGTCCGGAGAGGCACATCACGGCGGCGGCTAGAGCAGTGCAGACCTATCCAGAAAAGTACCACTCCCTGGAAAATTGCAATTCACACAAAGAGTACGTCTGGTATCTCAAAATAAATAGGAGGAAAAAAGGTGAGAAAGTTGTCTGTTGGAAAATGCTTTTCTTAGGACAAGAACCCTCACTCACCCGAAGGTGACAAGCTTCATCATTGGATTCTGTCCTCACACCAGGGCCGCATGGTTCTGGTGTGGGCTACAACTCTCCTATGGAGAGGAGCAGATGTGTTTTGGGTTAGATGAGCAGTAGGTTCAGAGTGGGGAGCAGAGTGCAAGCAGAAAGAAAAAGGGGTATGGTTAGACCTATCTCCTGGTGAGCTGGATATCAGCCTTTATTCTGGTGCCCCCGGTGGATAGGATTAAAAAGCAGGAGAGAACAGGGCTTTAGAAAGAATATCCTCACTACACGGTCAACATGTTTCTGCGGAGAGAAGACCCTATCTATGGTTGAGAGGCATTCATCAGTACCAAAGTGGTAACGTCACTCTGCAAATCTAATAAAATCCAATACCGGCCTCACAAAGGTAATTCAGGTAGAACAAGAGATGGCCCATAGTATACAGTTCACAGGTTCCACTGTAATTCTAAAGGGTAAAGAACAAGGAAATAATTAAAATCATTTGGACAACATGACAAAGGTATACGATGTATACTGCTGAAGTGAAGTGTACAGGCTTGTGTCAAATGGTGCGATGAATGCCCGTTACCAATATGCAAATTAATAATAAAGGCAGTATAAGGGGTAATCTTACCCGTAATAAACTTGTTCAACTCACTCTCAAGCCTAAAAAACCACCTAACCACAAAGCTGTGTGATACAACAAAAGAAAATTGCTAACAAACAAGGGAACAAGGACTGCAAATCAGTGGGGAGCACAATGATCTTAGGGGGGCAAAATATACTTTAGAGTGAGTGGTCCCTTTAAAGATAGCTCAGATGGGGTCTCATTGAAACTGAGCTAGAGGGGTCCGAGTTAAAAGCATGTTAAGTGCTGCAAGACAAGTGAAGTGCATTGCTACTGTTTGTATGCCAATGCACTTACAAGTAAATACAACTATGCATGTATGAAGGCACTATATTGCCAACTATAGCGTAGTGAGATGGAGCAAGGAAGGCTCATACCACAAATTCATTGTGTGGATACTGCATGTATCTATGCAAGGACATACAGTTGAAATACATCCAGAGTTAGGCTGAACACAGTGGGTCAAGCACTTTAGCACTAAAAAGGGGGGGGGTTAAATACAAAACAAGCCACGCAGAGGGATCCCAAAATATAGAGTACTGTGGCTCCAGGCAACCATTTGCGTAGGAAGTGACACAGTTTGTGGTCACACACTCGTGTGCCAAGACTACAGGGCAGATGGTGCTGTGCATCATTCGTCAAAATATAGTGTTCATAACAATTAAAAAGTAAAAAATTCGAAGGTGTATCTACCTCACATAACTCTGCTGTGTCTGTCGATAAGCTTGATGGCATGCCCGATGAGAGTGAAACAGAGACGCTATGGTATTTTTAAACAGAGAAGAATGATATGTGGCCAGGGCACCAGGGATTATGGGGATTCTAGTCTAGGGAGACTACTGGACGCCAGGCATACGGCGTGAGTGGAAAAATGGGCTGCAGCATAGGGCTCCCAGAAATTAAAGTCACAAACAGGTACAGAGGGTGGAAAGGGTTCTACCAATAAGGGAGGCACAAACAAAAACCACAGAGGGAGTCAGACAGGAGGGGAGAAGATCTAGCACATTGCTACTGACATCCAGTTTAAAGGTTGCTGGCCCGTTGTCAATGACAAGAGCATGCTGTGCAGGTGCTATTGTCAGTCAATGCTAGGTCTCAGAAGGGATGTGGTGAAAGACAGAAAATCTCTATCATGTAGGTAATGTATGATGACACCCCAACAGTGCAACAGGATGTGGGGGTGTGGCAACAGTCAAGGGAGCCATCAAGAGGGGTTCATGTAACTGGCTACTGTAAAGCTGGGTGGGAGCATGGGTAAGATTTACGAGGAAACCATAAGACGTTCATGTGTTGGATAAACAATCAAGGAGCTAAAGTTATAAAAGGTGGTCCACGGAATGTCATTGTTCAGACCCCATAAATGGCTTTTAAGTCTGAAAATCCAACGTTGTTCCCTTTGGAACAACACCATATCCAAATTACCCATATGTGCAGTGTAGTAGAGTTTATCCAAAATCACCCATCTGATGTCATCATCTGTATGTCCGGATGTTAAATAATGTCTGGTCTATTTCGTGTTGGATTTCTTGCATCTTTTTGAGCTGCGATGTTCAACTATCCTTGTCTTGGCCTTGCGGGTAGTCATTCCCACATATTTAAGTTTACAGAGACAGGTAACTTTTATTTAGGGAGTACCTTCGTACATTTCTCAAACCCAAGGAGGAAAATTAAAATAGTGCTCTCAATATAAAGGTCCAAAACTCCCTGCACATCAGTTTCATTTTTCTTTTGCATTCTGGAAAAACACCTCTGCTTCGTGGATATTTTTTTCTGAAATTTAAAATCAAACAAAGTAGGCTGCCATGACATAGTGGTCCCTGGCATCCATTTTTGCCAAGTGTGCTTCAGTTGTTTTGGTTGGAGTAACTTTGGTGAAAATGATTCACCAGTGCAGTGGACAGTCGGAATGTCATTGGTAACGGGTGCTGCAGGGCAATCAGATTTTAGTGTGCACAGCAGAAGCGGCTTGGTGTCCCGACCACCTTGTGCTAAATATGACTTGAATATTAGAAATTAAATAGAGGCTAAAGTCATGGATTACTTGCAGATTTTTAATTAGAAGAGTGCCTCTTTCTTCTATTTTATGAACTGTTATGATTAATTTCCTGGCTGACTATGCAGCTAGAAATAGCCTATTGGCAACTTGTAAAAATCATTTGTGAATGTTTCACTTTTACATGTACTAATCATTAATTCCCACATCAACCTTAATAGTGAAATGGTCTGTTGAATCAACATCTGAGAAGGAGGTTCCCAGAAAGTAAGCAGTTGGCGAATGTGTGAAAAGCGGAAAATAGGGTATGATTACATCGAGTTCCCTGTAAAAATGATTGATGGGGATGATTCACTTTTGACACATTGCCTCTGAATTGTAATTAGAATTAATTTAGCATGGTGCCAAAACCATTTGACAAGGCCACTTTGCTAGTCAAGCGCTCATGTCAGTAAAATCCTGCCCCTAATGCCTGCCAGTGGAAACACTGACCAGTATAAACAGGAGGAGGGAAAATTGTGACAGTTCTGAACTGTGCACAGTGCAAGCATTCTGTTGCACTCCTTAGGAAAGGACATGCTATAAAATCTAAAGAATAATAAAATATAATGGCATCACAGATGTTGTAAGGCATTATCAAGTTGAGCAATTGCCTACAGCCTCTACTTTGGAAGAGGCACCCCAGGAAAATAGATCTTCTCTCTCTTTTACCTCTGTCTACTCCATTCCTCTAACCCTCTATGCCTACCTTTGACTCTGACTCTGTTTCTCTACACTGTCACATTTTAATGATTTTTGGGGTCTCAAGCAACACATACTTTAACTGTTTTTTGTGATCCTGTTAAAGTTTAACATACAATTTAGTATTGTTTTTGGCATCACGAGGGCTTAAATAAGTAGCAAAGGAGTAAAAAAACATCTAAATTGTTCCATACAGGGAGCCTCCAAAAATGTTATGCCAGGGGGCCCCATAATCCTTAAGATGACACTGACCGTACAATCACTTTAATTTTGTACCAGTTGCTGGGGCTAATAATATTACGCCACTTTATTTTAATGAATAAAGGACTTTGGAAATAATGTCATATAATATGGCAGACTGGAAGAATGAGGATGCGAGTTCCCCCTACTTTCAATTCACAGTGTGGTTTACAAATGTGTTGCAGCCAAGCAAATTCCGATTCTCGTCACACCTGGCCAGTGGTTGCGTTTCTCAACCATGAAGGGGTCCAAGACTATGGACAACAATTCACAAAAATGTGAGGGGTAGGTGAATTGGCATTACACATCTTTTAATTCTAATATCATCATAGGAAGTGACAACATATGACCTTCTCCCCTGAATCTTCCCAGCAAGTCATGCCAAATTAACTTAACCCTGATGACATCACAGTAAATGACATCAATGAAGTCCCATCTTAAATGTGTGATTAATATGACAACACAGCACATACAAATGCCTATTTTGAATACCACCTATATTAGTGTGCTGACATCATCTTTGAAAGTGTTAAGAAATACCTGCCCTTAACTGTAGATGGTGAAGCTAGAAAGACAGACCTCTTCAAGCAGTGGTTTAAAGGGATTCTTTGGAAAAAATGGTGTCAAATAGTGCATTTAAAGTTCAATTGTAACATTAATTTGCTAAAAAGTCATGGACTCTGAAGGGGCCCTCTATACATATGCAAGTCTTTTCATGGTTGATTTGCCAAGTAAAAGAGACCTGACACTACCCTGGAGATGACCCCATATTTTTCTATGGATGTCCACACAGATCATAAATGATCTCCAGTTTATCAGGGCCTACATTTAGTCAAGGGTATACCCACATGGATGCCCACACCCCCATATACCATGGGTGCCTTCTTGTGCCACAAATTGCATAAAATATATTAGGGCCATCATTTAGTATTGATTGTACTGCTTCCATATACCACGGTTGTCCTCCATCATGCCAAAAATTACAACCAATGTGCTAGTTCAACATTTTTCCATGGCTGCCTTGTATGTCAAGAATTTTCTCAAGTATGCCAACTTTTTTCATGGGTGGAGCAAATACCAATAGTTACCTCTAAGATTTCAGCACCAGTATTTTACCATGGGTGCCTGGTACTACCACCAGATTTGCATTGCCAGAATTCTATTACAGGTACCTGTCATGATAAGAATTACCTCCTGTAGGCCAGCACCACTGTGGCATTGTGGGTGCCTCTATAAGACAAGAATTGCCTTCAGTATGCTAGGGCGAATGAAAAATTGACACACAACACAATATTCTCACTTATGTTCACTTTTATTCACTCATTCACACTTATTCTCACTCACTTTGTTACACTCACTCTTTCTCTCACTCACCCACTCATTTATACTCACTCATGTTCATACTTGCATACTTGCACTCACTTGAACTCACTCTTAATCTCACTTCCCTCATTCTCACTCACTCTCTCTGACTCACTCATTCTCACTCTTTCATTCGCATTCTCTGACTCACATTCATTCTTACTCTGACTCAAAAATACTTGCTTGCTCTCACTTGCATTCACTCTTATTCTCACATACTCTGACTCACTCATTCTCACTCACATTGCACTCAATCACACTCTTTAACACTTACACAAACTCAATCTCTCATTAATTTTCACTGACTTCCAATATCACTTACTACCTGTCACTGACTGTCACGTACGTTCACTCACATTCACAGGCTTACACATACAAACATAATCACACACTCATGCATACACACATTCTCTCTTACTTAAACACACTCTCTCCCACAAGCATACACACAACATACATTCATAAATGTTTGTTTACTTACCTCAGCTGCCTGGGAAGGTCCCATTCTAAGTAATTGTACTCCATTACAGTAAGATTCACTATTAGTGTAATACAAAATGGGCAGAATATAAGGTGGTGAGATCCACCTCTCCATTTATCATTGCCTCAATTTGGTGCCGCTCCTTCTCTGTGCATATGGCAGGTACAATATTCTTATGTCCCAGTGGGTTAAATGTTACTTCATCCAGTTCTGAAGTCATCATGTCATGTAAGTCAAATGCTGACTTCATTCTTTTACCTTATCACATTTGATCTCTTCCATTCACATCATCAGTGCTGGTATATTACCATTATCAACCTGATCTCTTAGAAAACAATTATTCCTCATTTGTGAGCCTTATCTCTTTATCTTCATCCAAATGTATTTCTATGTACCTCTGCACTAGTCACCCTTCTTTCCCTCTCTCTAGACCCCTAATGCGAACACCATAAAAAGCTAGCAGTTGGGGAATGTAGTCAGGTGCCCAAGCAATTAGCTTTCATTTAAAAGATTAAGCTAAAACAGGTTAATGGAGCAGGATTCTTCACACCTCACATCCTAAGGCCTCTCATGGGGAGATTAACATGACTGGTTTGCTGATCTTGATTTCATCACTAAGCCATATTAGTGAAATGGATCAACTTGCCTCAAATCAGATTATCCAATCTCCTTGGTTCAACTTTCCTCTAGAATTGATCTTCGCACCAAGATGAATACTCAAATGTTGAACTCTATTGAGAATCTTAACATTTGCGGTATTTCTGATCATCATCCCAATCACATTAATATGAACAACTACCCCCTGTGGTGACAACACTGAAGAATAAGTGCCCACCCTTGTCTTGTAAGAATGACATCCCCTGTGGAAACAATGACCTACATTGCCCACTGGAAGGTTAAAGTGATGCTATAATTAAGTGAAAATGTCAGTTACAACATACCATTTTAAACTAAACAAACACTGAAATTAATCAGTTATAGTTAATTAAAGTAACTATAACTTCCACCTGAAGTAGCTATAATTCTCACCTTTGCCATGCACTGCTTATGCCCTCACACATTACATGACCCATGACATGTTCAATGACAGCAAGGATAACATTGCTAATGACATCTGAAATGAAAAAATTGATGACAACACTTTGCATGGCTGGGGCATGAGATATAATTATAGTTACTCCAAGGTGCGAGATAGAGTTGCTTCCGTTAACAACAACTGTTACATTTCAGTGTTTTTTTGTTTAAAATGTTATGCTGTGGCTGCCATTTTCTCCTAGCTATAAAATCACTTTAACCTTTCTGTTTTCAGTGAAACATATATATATATTATCTACTGGCGGTCGCCAGTAGATAGTTATAGTTAGGACCTATTTTCCATAGGAAATCCGCAACATTCTATTTGAAATAACGTTGGCGCCGGTTGATGAATCTTCGCGAAATTCTCGAACTTGTTGGGGCGCTCCGGTCCGCTCCTATCCTGAAAGTCTCGGGGTGATTCGTCAAGCGGGGGCCGAGAAAAAAGGGGGGTCCCAAAACGCGTCTTCCCCATTCATTTTTCCATAGCAACCGTTCATCGCGGCTACAGCCCGAACTGCTGAACGGAATTACACCAAATTTGGCAAAGAGGTAGCCCTTGGTTCAGACTTATGGCTTTTGCTTAAATGGTGTAAATCCGTTCAGTAGTTCCTGAGAAAATCAAAAGTAAAGTCACATATATATCTATGGCCGAGTAGGGTCCGCGTACCCTCCCGATCACGAGCTGCATGCTAATTGGCTGTCAAGTGGCTGTCAACACTCCAAATCAGGAAGTGTTGGCAGCCATTTTGTCCCTCGGTAGAACCGAGGGACAGAAACAAGTGCGCAAAGCGCAAAAAGGGGGCAGGGTAGAAACACCCTGACCCCCTAGGTCTGCTCAGGGGGTCCCACAAGGACCCCCTTGGCAGAAAAAAGCATTTTTTTTTTTAAACGGCGGGATGCGCTTAGGGTGCGCAGATCCCGCCGATTAAAAAAAAACCCACAAGAAACAAGTGCGCAAAACGCACAAAGGGGGCAGGATAGAAACACCCTGACCCCCTAGGTCTGCTTAGGGGGTCCCACAAGGACCCCCTGGCCAGAAAAAAGCATTTTTTATTAAAAAAAAATCGGCGGGATGCGCTTAGGGTGCGCGGATCCCGCCAATAAAAAAAAAATCGAAGCGCGGTCTCCCGCGCTTCGATGTTAATTTGCCCCCGGGTGGCCCAAGTCCTGGGGGCATGCGGGGGTGGGTTTAGATTTTATGGGGGGCCTCTAAGGCCCCCCCAAGCCCCGGGGACCACCACCCCCCGGGGCTTTAAATACAAAATGGTGCGGGAGGGCTCTCCGCCCTCCCGCAGCCCCGGGGACCGCCACCACCCGGGGCTTCTTTTTTTTTTTTTTTAAACCTGTGTGGGGGGGCTCCGGCCCCCCCACACGCCCGGAGACCACCACCTCCCCGGGGCACTTAGAAAATAAATGTGGGGGTCCGTTTCGGACCCCCGAAGCCCCGGGGACCACCACCTCCCCGGGGCTGTGCAATTGAAGGGAGGGGGGCCGCGCGGCACCCCTCCTGGAGCTTGTGGTGGCCCTGGGGACCGCCACCCCTCAGGGCCGGCTCCTGCAGTGTCCTGGGGTGCCTACCCCCGGGACACTGCTGTTTGCAATGGCTGTGACGGGAGCCTCGCGGCTCCCGCCCTGTCATTGCAAACTTGCTTTGCTTCATTGAAGCGAGAGCAGGGAAACCTGCTCTCGCTTCAATGAAGCAAAGCAGAATTGCTTTTCCATAAGGGGAGCTGCATGTCAGCAGCTCCCCTTATGGAAAAGCAATCCCGGCTCCCGCAGGACGCGGGGAGCCGGCGGGACCGTGCGGGGATTGGGGACCCCCCTACGGTCCCCAACTAGTGGCCAGGCCCCGGGGGATGGGGTCCCCGTGGCTATTAGTGGCCTGGGAGGGGGGCCACGCAGCCCCCCTCCCCAAAAATCAAAAAATGTCAACAAAAAAAAAAAAGGTTAAGGCCGGCCCCGGGGGATGGGGTCCCCGGGGCCTTAAATGGCCTGAGGAGGGGGGCCACGCAGCCCCCCTCCAAATATTTTTTTTTTTTTAAAAAGAGGGCATGCCCCGGGGCCAATAGAGGCCCAGGGAAGGGGGGCCACGCGGCCCCCTTCCCGTTTTGTTTTTAAAAAAGAAAATCATCAGGCCCCGGGGGATGGGGTCTCTGGGGCCAAAAGTGGCCAAGGGAAGAGGGGCCACGCAGCCCCCCTCCCATACAAAAAAATAAATAAAAAAGACCGGCATCGTGCCGGAGGCCCCGCCCGCTCTCTGCAGCAGTCTGCAAACGCGCCCCCTGGCGCGTTTGCAGATGGGGAACGAATTCCCCTTGAATACTGGGGGTCCCTGGGGGCCAACTAGCCCACCAGGAACCTCCAGTATGCGCCAGGGGGCTGCCTTGCAGAGAGGTGTACAGAGGCCACGCCCCTTTTACACCTCTCTGCAACGCAGCTCTGTGGCGCTTTGGAGGTACATGGTGGGCTTGTTGGACTCCAGGGACCCTCAGGATTCAAGGGGACTTAATCCCCCAACTTAAAATGCGCCACGGGGCGCGTTTGCACAGTGGTGAAGGGAGGGGCGGGGCTTCAGGTGACATGTGTGCAAACAGGCCCCGTGGCGTGTTTTAAGATGGGAATTAAATCCTCTTCAATCCTGAGGGTTCCTGGGGGCCAACTAGCCCACCAGGTACCTCCATAAGCGCCACGGAGCTGCGTTGCACAGTGTTGTAAAAAGGGGCGTGGCCTCTGTACACCTCTCTGCAACGCAGCCCCCTGGCGCATACTGGAGGTTACTGGTGGGCTAGTTGGCCCCTAGGGGCCCTCAGGATTGAGGAGGAATTAATTCTCCAACTTAAAACGCGCCACAGGGCGTGTGTGCAGACATGTCACCTCAGGCCCCACCCCCTTCCTTCACCATTGTGCAAATATTCCTCTAAAATCAGCCGAACTACGAATTCCGATTTACTCACCAGTTATCAGGAGAGACCTCAGTGCTGCATCTTTGAGCCCAGTACTGATCCTGAAAAGTAATTTTAACCGTACTTACCAGTAACTTGAATTTCCTTCCATAGGATATCATTGCCTGCTTTTTGCTGAAAACGTTTCTAAGTGTCGATTTTTGAAACATACAAATATTCCTCTAAAATCAGCAGAACTATGAATTCCGATTTACTCACCTGTTATCAGGAGAGACCTCAGTGCTGCATCTTTGAGCCCAGTACTGATCCTGAAAAGTAATTTTAACCGTACTTACCAGTAACTTGAATTTCCTTCCATAGGATATCATTGCCTGCTTTTTGCTGAAAAAGTTTGTGTCGATTTTTGAAACATACAAATATTCCTCTAAAATCAGCAGAACTACGAATTCCGATTTACTCACCTGTTATCAGGAGAGACCTCAGTGCTGCATCTTTGAGCCCAGTACTGATCCTGAAAAGTAATTTTAACCGTACTTACCAGTAACTTGAATTTCCTTCCATAGGATATCATTGCCTGCTTTTTGCTGAAAAAGTTTCTGTCGATTTTTGAAACATACAAATATTCCTCTAAAATCAGCAGAACTACGAATTCCGATTTACTCACCTGTTATCAGGAGAGACCTCAGTGCTGCATCTTTGAGCCCAGTACTGATCCTGAAAAGTAATTCTAACCATACTTACCAGTAACTTGAATTTCCTTCCATAGGCTAACATTGACTGGTTTCACTTGGAAATTCTTCTAAGTGTGGAGTTTTGGAACGTTATAATATTCCTCTAAAATCAGCCGAACTACGAATTCCGATTTACTCACCTGTTATCAGGAGAGAACCCAGTGCTGCATCTTTTAGCCCAGCACTGACCCTGAAAAGTAATTCTAACCGTACTTACCAGTAACTTGTATTTCCTTCCATAGGAATCCATTGTCTGGTTTTCAGCAGAAAAGTTTCAAAGTGTCAATTTTCACAAACTACAAATATTCCTTAAAAATCGCCTGTATGACTTAAACGCATTCTTTCAACTGTTTACAGGAGATGCACCAGTGCTGGATCCAGGATCCACCACTGAGTAAGAAAAAGTAACGATAACACTACTTACCTGCTAAGTGAATTTCCTCCCATAGGATAACATTGGTGATTCTATGTGCAAAAGTTTCTAAGTGTCAACTTTTAAAATACAATAATATTCCATAAAAATCACTACTGTAACCAAAACGCTTTTACTCAACTGTTTACAGGAGATGTCCCAGGACTGAATCTAGGATCCAGTCCTGTGGTTAGAAAAGTAATCCATAAAGTAACTAATTGCATTCAACTAGAAATTCACATTGAGCTCAATGTTGCATTGTGTTTGAAATTGTGTTGCCCATTGCAACAACTGTAACTACTGTACTTAAAAGTCTATTGCCTATTTGCAAAGTATTTAAACTAAAGTAATTCATTCTGAGAAAGTATATTTTGTAATGTAATGTATAATGTAATTACAATGTAATTTAAAAAATAAAATATCTAAAAATAAATAGTTTAAAAAAATGTAGTAAATCAGTATCCAAAAAATAAATATAACAATTAATACATTTAAAAATTGTCATTTACAAAACCTTTGAAATTCACTGCAAAAAACCATAGGTTTCAGACATGTTATAGTTAGGAATTAGCATTTAAAAAACCTTTGAAATTCACTGAAAAAACCATAGGTTTCAGGCACGTTATAGTTAGAAATTAGCATTTAAAAAACCTTTGAAATTCACTGAAAAAACCATAGGTTTTAGGGACAGTTATAGTTAGTTGGACATTGCACTCGTACAAAACCCGTGAAATTCCCCCGTTATAGTTAGTTCAGGTAACTATAACTCGCGCCCCCGCAATGCACTGCTGATGACGTCACATATTACATCACTCATGACATGGTCAGTGACATCACTGATGACATCACTGATGACATCTCAAATGACATCACTGATGACATCACTGATGACATCATCCGTGTGATAATTTGATGCATCTTCTCACACCCTAATATAACTTTTGATACACCCACTGTAAATTACAGACTGCCATTTTCAAAACCATAGACACTCCAACACCAAATACTATATACACACTCACTGATTCTTAGGTCTACACACACAGATCTACTCACTCACCCGTACAGTCACTCATACTTATAGTCACTCAGTACAGGACTATTATATGCACTCATACACCTATATAAACATTCACACACCGCCACTCATCCATAGAGGTACTCACACACCTAGTCAGTCATGCAAAAAATTAAGCACACACCCATTTACTCACCTATACAGTTATACACACACCAGCTCACTTACTAATACAAATACTAGCACATTCTTACGCTCTTATACAATCTCTGATACAAGCACACACTCATCCATACAGTCACTCTCACAATCACACACTCTCGCTTATAGCTATTTATATACTCCAACACACATATATACTGCCTTTCACATATGTAGTTACTCACACATGTACCACTGGGACATACATTCACTCACTAACACACTCTTACACACACTTACCCACCCATACAGTCTATCACAGATGCACTCTTGAAACCATCCCCCCAGTGAATCACCCACTCACACATCTATGCACAGAGTCGCACACACCCCACCCACACAAACACTCAGGCACCCATACAGATACTGAGACAACCAATCAATATCTCATATAGACACTCATGTAGCTATTCACAAACCCATGCAGCCGCTTACACAGCAACAGACAGACGGATACAGACATTCACCCAGTTTAGTCACTAACCCATGCATTCAGTAAGATACGTTTAATCACTCACTTATAGAGTTAGTCACGCACCTACTAAACCATCCATTCAGACACTTATACACCCACTCATTCTTCAATACGCCTTTCCCTATATATATTAAACATATTTAAACTTTACAGAAACACACAGTCACTGGATGATGTCATCAGTGATGTCATTTGAGATGTCATCAGTGATGTCATCAGTGATGTCACTGACCATGTCATGAGTGATGTAATATGTGACGTCATCAGCAGTGCATTGCGGGGCGCGAGTTATAGTTACCTGAACTAACTATAACGGGGGAATTTCACGGGTTTTGTACGAGTGCAATGTCCAACTAACTATAACTGTCCCTAAAACCTATGGTTTTTTCAGTGAATATATATATATATATATATATATATATATACATATGTGCAAAAGCAAGCAAGGAACTCTGGGCAGTTCCCAAGTTTAGGTGGAGCATGGCTCCAATATAGAGTGCCCTACAAAATCAGCGACACTCTGAATCTGCTCACTTCATATGTCTGTTTTTCTAGCAAAGTTTTTAGACAAAGGATTAGTGCAGTGCCTCCCATACTGAGCTAGAAACTGACAAAGCCTTTTGCCATATTTACAGCAAAGCCTTTAAGCATATGAATAGATAGTGCCATCCATGCAGAGCTGAAAGTCGACAAATGCCTTTTACTACTCCAGGAACGGTATTACAGATGTGGATTGGTAAAATACCATCCAAGCTAATCTGGAACGAATAAAAACTACCCTTCACATGTGTTTCTTGTTATGAACTCTTCATAGAGGTATAGCAGAATTACACAAAATTTGTCAGGAAGCTGGACCTTGGTCCAGAAAGTGTGCTTTTTGTGTTTTGGTGTAAATCCGTTCAACAGATTTAAAGAAATTAAGGATCAAAAATGTTTGTATATCCAGACAGTTCGGCTAGAGGGACTCTCGCGAGAATCCCCCGAACCATGTTTAAAAAGATAGAGCATTCTGATTGGTCGACTGGGCTTTTTTCCCTTGGGCAAACTCACTAAAACTGGAGTAAGGGTCCCATGGGAGCAAAAGCTCTTATTGGCTGTCTGCAACATGAGAAAACATTTTAAAGATAGCCATTACAAAACTCGGGGACCTGGCCTCTGTCCTGAGATTAAACAATAAAAAAGTATAAGGGGGTAGGGTAGTATTCCCTCCCCACTAGCCCTTGCTAGGGGGTCGCAAAATGTTTTTGAAAGCCGCCTGGCATTCTTTTTTAATCAAATTATTGGGGTGTGCAAGGGCCCCAGGATCTTTATTTAAAAATATTTGAGGAGGACAGTGTAAGTGGGACCCCCATCCCCGAGCCACTTCTGGCCCCAGTGATCCCATCCCCCAGGGCTTAATTCATAATAATGTGGATGGGGGCAGGAGTGCAATACTTTACAGTGTCCTGGGGAACTCACCCCTGGAACACTGTGGTTCCCTTTCCAGAAGAATGCCTGCCCACACTCTCTCAGTCAGGAAACTCTGATTTTCTCTCACCCTAAGGGACCAGTAGAAAAATGCTGCTCCCACCCTTCGTGCCCTTGCCATGTACTTCTAATTACCCCACATATTTCATCACTCACGACATCTTCTATGACATCATTGATAATATCACTGAAATTATTGATGAGAAAACTTTGCATGGCGGGTGTGCAAGTTATAGTTACCTTAGGGCACGAGTTATTGTTTCTGGAGAGTATAACTATAACTACTGAATTTCTATGGTTTTGTGTGTGTAAATTGTGAACCTAACTATAACATCCCTTTAACCTTTGTTTTTTTAAGTGGATTTCTTAGGTTTTTAAAATTATGTTTCCTAATTATAACATCCTTGTAACGTTTGTTTTTTATCCAAAATATATATATATATATCTCTCCTCCGTGCTTAAGTTACAGCCGCCGCTGCTCCAAAACAGAGGGTGCGTCGTCGTGAACGGACCACCCAAGCAAGGTCCGGTAATATATACAGATACCTCGTAAACCAAGGAATGACGATGCCGTGTTCTGGCCAAATTTCATTTATTTAGACAGCTGTCTATATATAGACCTGGGAGATTTTATATGCTTCCCAAAATTCACAAAAAGAACAATCCTGGCCGTCCCATCATCTCTGGCAATGACACAGCCACTGAGAGACTATCTTTATTTGTCGACCTGCACCTCCAGCCCATTGTACAGGAACTTCCATCATTTGTTAAAGATACCAGTCACTTCCTTCAGATTATTGAAAAATTAAACAAAACCTACACATTTGATGATGATACTCTTCTGGCTACATTTGATGTTACATCATTATACACCAATATACCACAGGAGGATGGGCTTATGGCATTATCTAAATCTCTTAATAAAAGAACTGTGAAAAAGCCATCAACAAATGTGCTTACCAACTTTGTAAGAGTTATCCTTAAATCCAACAATTTTACATTCAATGGTAAACACTACCTGCAGATACAAGGGACTTCCATGGGCACTCAGATGGCTCCATCCTATGCAAATATCTTCATGGGCAAACTAGAGAACTGTATACTTGCTACTTCTAGCATCAAACCACTGGTATGGCTACGATACATTGATGACATATTTATAATATGGAAAGCAGGAAGTAGAACATTGGAACAATTTACAGCTTATATCAACAATATCCATCCTACCATCAAATTTACTAGCAGCATTACTAAACAGAAGCATCATCTCCCTTTTCTGGATGTGCTACTCACCATTCATGAACAAAAAATTACAACTGATCTATACCACAAGCCTACAGATGCTCATTTGTATCTAAACTGGACTTCATGTCACCCACATCACACTAAACTGAGCATCATCTACAGCCAAGCACTCAGAATAAGACGCATCTGCAGCAATGAGGAAACCTGTAAAGACCATCTACAGGAGTTTGCTACATTATTTAAAAGGCGAGGCTATCCTCTGCATATCATACAGCAACAAATTGACAAGTCTTTGCAGTTACCCAGAGATGCACTTATTTGGAATACCAACGGCAGAAACAAAAGTGACAGAACTCCATTTGTGGTTGACTATCATCCATCAGCTCCCAACTACAGAAATATAATGCAAAAAACATTTCCCTTACTGTCTACTTGTGAAAAATTGCAAAAGGTTTTTCCAAAACCACCAGTCATTGCTTACCGCAGAGCTCCAAATTTACGATCTCTTATTGTGAGAGCTGAACTCAAGCAAGTTGTAACAAATGCAGGGGTTCATTGCTGTGACTCTAAAGGTGCATCACGTGTGAATACCTTTTACAAACATCATCAGTAACTAGTTCTGTTACGAGAAGGACCTATGGAATAAGACAGCATCTTACATGTCGCTCAACATGCATTATTTATGTGATTCAGTGCCAACGGCAAAGCTGTAAAAAACAATATGTAGGCCAAACAGTGAATGACCTCCGTACACGATTCAGGAACCACAAATCGGCAATAATTAATAAGAAAATTGACCAGCCTGTAGCCAATGATTTTAACCTTGTGGATCATTTACTATCAGATTTGAAGATTTTCCCCGTGGAACATGTCTCAAAGAAAGAACTACTGGACTCCAGAGAAAACTTCTGGATGTACCGTTTAAAATCACTGCATCCAGATGGACTGAACATTACTGACAATACAACCTGATTACTGCATATCTCAAGAGCTCTCAGGACTGCATTGATTCCACATTCCAAATGGAATCTTCACTCATGATGCTTTTTGAAAATTCAGCTGTGTCATCTGTGCAGCCACTGAGCAAACCTATCTTGTACTACCTGAGGAAGGCGGAAGCTGAAACCTTGTAGTGGAAATATATTTTTGTTCTTTGGTGAATCTATCTGTTTGAGTCACTTCTTTCTTGGATATTTTATTTCTTTGTGACTCATTGTATCCTTTGGGATCCAGATTTTTGCCCTGGCTGGCTGTTGTTTTCTTGTGATTCTTCATCTTCAAGTATACTGTTTTTGGGATTACAAACCTGTATCCTCCCTGGATCCGACACTCAAGCCAGAAGCAACCACCATGTCAAGAACAAATCTACATCCTAGATATGCGCTGTTCATCCAGGAGAAAATCAGTAAGTGCCAATTTACAATAGCACATTTACAAATCTATAAAAAACTTAACATCTATCCTATGGGGTTGGAGGTTAAGTCTAAGCCACCTTTTAAACTAACTAGTTGTGAATGGTCTGCTACATGGAATATTTTACTGCATAACTCATCAATGGCCCTACTATTGGCATCTATTAAAGTAACCATTCAAAAAATGCAGATGCTTAAAGCCAAGCTACAAAAAGAACTGGAACTTTTAAAGAACACAAAAAGTGACTCTGAAGTGGCACACATACTACAGAGGGTTGCAGTAGTAAAAAAGATGACTGCCAGGAATGCTATTGAAATTAAATCTGCAAAGCTAAAAAGAGATATGTTAAGATTTCATATACCTCCTCTTCCAACTCACCACTTCCTAAATCATTCTGTTTTTGGAGATTTTCTTGTCAGTGTAAGCCCTGTGAGTAAACAGCATAAAAAAAACAGAAGATTTATTAGACAAAAAAGGCTGCATAGCATCAGCCAGCTACAACCCTTCCAGACATCCGACCCAGTTATTGACTTGACTGGAGGGCTCCTATCACCAGGTGAATTGAACCTCTTGAGCAAAGGCCTCTATTTCTGTCCTGTACCGAAGGACCATAATACGGCCAACATGATGAGAGACCTAAAAACCTTCGAGAGAAGATGCAGACTTGCAGAATACTTTTACAATAATTCTAATGTTGGTCTGCCAAGCTAGCTTCCAGATCCATTTAAGAAGTTCCGCCATCCCAAATCATGGACTCCTCAATGTGGTAGAAATCCTGTTCTTGATACATACATTTTATCCATCAACAAACTCATCAAGGAATCAACACCTAAGAGGATTTTTGATAACATTACCCGAGAAGAAAGAAAAGCTCTCCACCTCCTTCAACAGAGAATGGATGTCATTATAAAACCGGCAGACAAAGGTGGTGCAGTGGTTGCCATGAAAGTAAGTGATTATATTGAGGACGGAATGAGACAACTAATGGATACCAACACTTACAAACCTTTAGAAACTGATCCCACAGAAGTCTTGAACAAAGAAATTAAGAACATGGTTGTAAGGTACAGGAGCTTAAACCTCATTGATGAAACAACAGCAGATATACTTGTTCATCCCAAACCAAGACCTGGGAGATTTTATATGCTTCCCAAAATTCACAAAATGAACAATCCTGGCTGGCCCATCATCTCTGGCAATGACACAGCCACTGAGAGACTATCTTTATTTGTCGACCTGCACCTCCAGCCCATTGTACAGGAACTTCCATCATTTGTTAAAGATACCAGTCACTTCCTTCAGATTATTGAAAAATTAAACAAAACCTACACATTTGATGATGATACTCTTCTGGCTACATTTGATGTTACATCATTATACACCAATATACCACATGAGGATGGGCTTATGGCATTATCTGAAGCTCTTAATAAAAGAACTGTGAAAAAGCCATCAACAAATGTGCTTACCAACTTTGCAAGAGTTATCCTTAAATCCAACAATTTTACATTCAATGGTAAACACTACCTGCAGATACAAGGGACTTCCATGGGCACTCGGATGGCTCCATCCTATGAAAATATCTTCATGGGCAAACTAGAGAACTGTATACTTGCTACTTCTAGCATCAAACCACTGGTATGGCTACGATACATTGATGACATATTTATAATATGGAATGCAGGAAGTAGAACATTGGAACAATTTACAGCTTATATCAACAATATCCATCCTACCATCAAATTTACTAGCAGCAATACTAAACAGAAGCATCATCTCCCTTTTCTGGATGTGCTACTCACCATTCATGAACAAAAAATTACAACTGATCTGTACCGCAAGCCTACAGATGCTCATTTGTATCTAAACTGGACTTCATGTCACCCACATCACACTAAACTGAGCATCATCTACAGCCAAGCACTCAGAATAAGACGCATATGCAGCAATGAGGAAACCTGTAAAGACCATCTACAGGAGCTTGCTACATTATTTAAAAGGCGAGGCTATCCTCTGCATATCATACAGCAACAAATTGACAAGTCTTTGCAGGTACCCAGAGAAGCACTTATTTGGAATACCAACGGCAGAAACAAAAGTGACAGAACTCCATTTGTGGTTGACTATCATCCATCAGCTCCCAACTACAGAAATATAATGCAAAAAACATTTCCCTTACTGTCTACTTCTGAAAAATTGCAAATGGTTTTTCCAAAACCGCCAGTCATTGGTTACTGCAGAGCTCCAAATTTACGATCTCTTGTTGTGAGAGCTGAACTCAAGCAAGTTGTAACAAATGCAGGGGTTCATTGCTGTGACTTTAAAAGGTGCATCACGTGTGAATACCTTTTACAAACATCATCAGTAACTAGTTCTGTTACGAGAAGGACCTATGGAATAAGACAGCATCTTACATGTCGCTCAACATGCATTATTTATGTGATTCAGTGCCAACGGCAAAGCTGTAAAAAACAATATGTAGGCCAAACAGTGAATGACCTCCATACACGATTCAGGAACCACAAATCGGCAATAATTAATAAGAAAATTGATCAGCCTGTAGCCAATCATTTTAACCTTGTGGATCATTTACTATCAGATTTGAAGATTTTCCCTGTGGAACATGTCTCAAAGAAAGAACTACTGGACTCCAGAGAAAACTTCTGGATGTACCGTTTAAAATCACTGCATCCAGATGGACTGAACATTACTGACAATACAACCTGATTAAGGCATATCTCAAGAGCTCTCAGGACTGCATTGATTCCACATTCCAAATGGAATCTTCACTCATGATGCTTTTTGAAAATTCAGCTGTGTCATCTGTGCAGCCACTGAGCAAACCATCTTGTACTACCTGAGGAAGGCGGAAGCTGAAACGTTGTAGTGGAAATATATTTTTGTTCTTTGGTGAATCTATCTGTTTGAGTCACTTCTTTCTTGGATATATATATATATATATATATATATATATATATATATATATATATATATATATATATATATATATATATATATATATATATATATATATATATATTATCTACTGGCGGTCGCCAGTAGATAGTTATAGTTACAACCTATTATCCATAGGAAATCCGCGACATTCTATTTGAAATAACTCTCTTGCCGGTTGACGTATCTTCGCGAAATTTTCAAACTTCGTGGGGCGCTCCGGTCCGCTCCTACCCTGAAAGTCTCGGGGTGATACGTCAAGCGGGGGCCGAGAAAAAGGGGGTCCCAAAACGCGTTTTCCCCATGCATTTTCCCATAGGAAACTTTAGACACGGGTACAGCCCGAACTGCTGAACGGAATTACACCAAATTTGGCAAAGAGGTAGTTCTTGGTTCAGAAAGAACCCTTTTGTTAAATGGTGTAAATCCGTTCAGTAGTTGCTGAGAAAATCAAAAAGTAAAAGTACATATATATCTATGGGCACGGAGGATTCGCGCACCCTCCCGATCACGAGCTGCATGTTAATTGGCTGTCAGCTGGCTGTCAACATTCCGATTCAGGAAATGTTGGCAGCCATTTTGTCCCTCGGTAGAACCGAGGGACAGAAACAAGTGCGCAAAGCGCACAAAGGGGGAGGGTAGAAACACCCTGACCCCTAGGTTTGCTCAGGGGGTCCCACAAGGACCCCCTGGGCAAAAAAAAAAAAGATTTTTTTAAAAATCGGCAGGATGCGCTCAGGGAGCGCGAACCCTGCCGGAAAAAAAAAATCGAAGCGCGGTCTCCCGCTTCGATGTTAATTGGCCCCCGGGTGGCCCAAGTCCCGGGGGCATGCTGGGGGGGTTAATTTTATGTGTGGGGGGCCTCTAAGGGCCCCCCAAGCCCCGGGGACCACCACCCCCGGGGCTTTATGTACAATGGTCCGGGAGGGCTCTGAGCCCTCCCGCAGCCCCGGGGACCACCACCTCCCGGGGCTTCTTTTTTTTTATTAAAAACCTGTGTGGGGGGCTCCAGCCCCCACACGCCCCGGGACCACCACCTCCCCGGGGCACTAAGAAAAATTACAATGGGGGTCCGTTTTGGACCCCCAGAGCCCAGGGACCACCACCTCCCCGGGGCTGTGCACTGAATGGGAGGGGGCCGCGCGGCCCCCCTCCTGGAGCCCTTGATGGCCCTGGGGACCACCACCCCCCAGGGCCGGCTCCTGCAGTGTCCCGGGGTGCCTACCCCCGGGACACTGCTGTTTGCAATGACAGGACGGGAGCCTCGCGGCTCCCGTCCTGTCATTGCAAACTTGCTTTGGATATTGGAAGAGAGAGCAGGAAACCTGCTCTCTCTTCCAATATCCAAAGCCGATTGCTTTCCACATGGGGAGCTGCATCTTAGCAGCTCCCCATGTGTCAAAGCTAATGCCGGCACCCTAGGGACGCGGGAGCCGGCGGGACTGTGGGGGTATTGGGGACCCCCCACAGTCCCCAACGAGAGGGCCAGCCCTGGGGGATGGGGTCCCCGGGGCAAGTAGTGGCCCGGGAGGGGGGCCACGCGGCCCCCTCCCCAAAAAAACAAAAAAAAACGATCGGGCCCGCAGGCCCCGCCCCTTCCTTCACCACTCTGCAAACGCGCCCCCTGGCGCGTTTGCAGAGGGGAACGATCCCCTTGAATACTGGGGGTCCCTGGGGGCCAACTAGCCCACCAGGAACCTCCAGTATGCGCCAGGGGCTGCCTTGCAGAGAGGTGTACAGAGGCCACGCCCCTTTTACACCTCTCTGCAACGCAGCTCTATGGCGCTTTTGGAGGTATATGGTGGGCTAGTTGGACTCCGGGGACCCTCAGGATTCAAGGGGACTTAATCCCCCAACTTAAAACGCGCCACGGGGCGCGTTTGCACAGTGGTGAAGGGAGGGCGGGGCTTGAGGTGACATGTGTGCAAACAGGCCCCATGGCGCGTTTTAAGATGGGGAATTAAATCCCCTTCAATCCTGAGGGTCCCTGGGGGCCAACTAGCCCAACAGGTACATCCAGAAAGCGCCACAGAGCTGCGTTGCAGAGAGGTGTAAAAGGGGTGTGGCCTCTCTACACGTCTGTGCAACGCAGCCCCTGGCGCATATTGGAGGTTCCTGGTGGTCTAGTTGGCCCCTAGGGACCCTCAGGATTCAAGGGAACTTAATCCCCCAACTTAAAACGCGCCACGGGGCGCGTTTGCAAAGATGTCACCTCAGGCCCCGCCCCCTCCCTTCACCATTGTGCAAATATTCCTCTAAAATCAGCCGAAATAGGAATTCCGATTTACTCACCTGTTATAAGGAGAGACCTCAGTGCTGTATCTTTCAGCCCAGTACTGGTCCTGAAAAGTAATTTTAACCGTACTTACCGGTAACTTGAATTTCCTTCATAGGCTAACATTGACTGGTTTCACTTGGAAATTCTTCTAAGTGTGGAGTTTTGGAACTTTAAAATATTCCTCTAAAATCAGCCGAAATACGAATTCCGATTTACTCACCTGTTATCAGGAGAGACCTCAGTGCTGCATCTTTCAGCCCAGTACTGATCCTCAAAAGTAATTTTAACCGTACTTACCGGTAATTTGAATTTCCTTCATAGGCTAACATTGACTGGTTTCACTTGGAAATTCTTCTAAGTGTGGAGTTTTGGAACTTTAAAATATTCCTCTAAAATCAGCCGAAATACGAATTCCGATTTACTCACCTGTTATCAGGAGAGACCTCAGTGCTGCATCTTTCAGCCCAGTACTGATCCTGAAAAGTAATTTTAACTGTACTTACCGGTAACTTGAATTTCCTTCATAGGCTAACATTGACTGGTTTCACTTGGAAATTCTTCTAAGTGTGGAGTTTTGGAACTTTAAAATATTCCTCTAAAATCAGCCGAAATACGAATTCCGATTTACTCACCTGTTATCAGGAGAGACCTCAGTGCTGCATCTTTCAGCCCAGTACTGATCCTGAAAAGTAATTTTAACCGTACTTACCGGTAACTTGAATTTCCTTCATAGGCTAACATTGACTGGTTTCACTTGGAAATTCTTCTAAGTGTGGAGTTTTGGAACTTTAAAATATTCCTCTAAAATCAGCCGAAATACGAATTCCGATTTACTCACCTGTTATCAGGAGAGACCTCAGTGCTGCATCTTTCAGCCCAGTACTGATCCTGAAAAGTAATTTTAACCGTACTTACCGGTAACTTGAATTTCCTTCATAGGCTAACATTGACTGGTTTCACTTGGAAATTTTTCTAAGTGTTGATTTTTGTAACATACAAATATTCCTCTAAAATCAGCCGAAATCCGAATTCTGATTTACTCACCTGTTATCAGGAGAGACCTCAGTGCTGCATCTTTCAGCCCAGTACTGGTCCTGAAAAGTAATTTTAACCGTACTTACCAGTAACTTGAATTTCCTTCCATAGGCTAACATTGACTGGTTTCACTTGGAAATTCTTCTAAGTGTGGAGTTTTGGAACTTTAAAATATTCCTCTAAAATCAGCCGAAATACGAATTCCGATTTACTCACCTGTTATCAGGAGAGACCTCAGTGCTGCATGTTTCAGCCCAGTACTGATCCTCAAAAGTAATTTTAACCGTACTTACCGGTAACTTGAATTTCCTTCATAGGCTAACATTGACTGGTTTTCAGCAAAAAAGTTTCAAAGTGTTGATTTTCACAAACTACAAATATTCCTTAAAAATCGCCTGTATGACTTAAACGCATTCTTTCAACTGTTTACAGGAGATGCACCAGTGCTGGATCCAGGATCCAACACTGAGTAAGAAAAAGTAACGATAACAGTTTTTACCTGCTAAGTGAATTTCCTTCCATAGGATAACATTGGTGATTCTATGAGAAAAAGTTTCAAAGTGTCAACTTTTAAAATACAATAATATTCCTTAAAAATCACGACTGTAACCAAAACGCTTTTACTCAACTGTTTACAGGAGATGTGCCAGGACTGAATCTAGGATACAGTCCTGTGGTTACAAAAGTAATCCATAAAGTAACTAATTGCATTTAACTAGAAATTCACATTGAGCTGAATGTTGCATTGTGTTTGAAAATGTGTTGCCCATTGCAACAACTGTAACTACTGTACTTAAAAGTCTATTGCCTATCTGCAAAGTATTTAAACTAAAGTAATTCATTCTGAGAAAGTATTTTTTGTAATGTAATGTATAATGTAATTACAATGTAATTTGACAAATAAAATATGTAAAAAAAAATTGTTTCTAAAAATGTAGTAAATCAGTATGAAAAAAATTAATATAACAATTAATACATTTAAAAATTGTCATTTACAAAACCTTTGAAATTCACTGAAAAAACCGTAGGTTTCAGGCACGTTATAGTTAGAAATTAGCATTTAAAAAACCTTTGAAATTCACTGAAAAAACCATAGGTTTCAGACACGTTATAGTTACAAATTAGCATTTAAAAAACCTTTGAAATTCACTGAAAAAACCATAGGTTTCAGACACGTTATAGTTACAAATTAGCATTTAAAAAACCTTTGAAATTCACTGAAAAAACCATAGGTTTTAGGGACAGTTATAGTTACTTGGACATTGCACTCGTTCAAAACCCGTGAAATTCCCCCGTTATAGTTAGTTCAGCTAACTATAACTCGCGCCCCGCAATGCACTGCTGATGACGTCACATATTACATCACTCATGACATGGTCAGTGACATCACTGATGACATCACTGATGACATCTCAAATGACATCACTGATGACATCATCCACGTGATAATCTGATGCACCTCCTCACACCCTAATATAATCTTTGATACACCCACTCTAAATTACAGACTGCCATTCGCAAAACCATAGACACTCCAACACCAATAACTACATACCCACTCACTGATTCTTAGGTCTACACACACACATCCACTCACTCACCCGTACAGTCACTCATACTTACGGTCACTCAGTACAGGACTATCATATGCACTCTTACTCCTATATAGACACTCAAACAACGCCACTCATCCATAGAGATACTCACACACCTAGTCAGTCATGCAAATAATTAAACACACTGCCATTTACTCACCTATACAGTTATACACACACCAGCTCACTTACTCATACAAATAGTAGCACATTGTTACGCTCTTATACAATCACTGATACAAGCACACAATCATCCATACAGCCACTATCACAATCACTCACTCTTGCTTATAGCTATTTATATACTCCAACACACATATATACTGCCTTTCACATATGTAGTTACTCACACATGTACCACTGGGACATACATTCACTCACTAACACACTCTTACACACACTTACCCACCCATACAGTCTATCACAGATGCACTCTTGAAACCATCCACCCAGTGAATCACCCACTCACACATCTATGCACAGAGTTGCACACACCCCTCCCACACAAACACTCAGGCACCCATACAGATACTCAGACAAGCATTCAATAACTCATATAGAAAATCATTTAGCTATTCACAAACACATGCAGCCACTTACACAGCAACAGACAGACGGATACAGACATACACCCAGTTTAGTCACTAACCCATGCATTCAGTAAGATACGTTAAATCACTCACTTATAGAGTCAGTCACGCACCTACTAAATCATCCATACAGACACTTAGACACCCACTCATTCTTCAATACGTCTTTTCCTATATATTTTAAAAATATTTAAACTTTACAGAAACACACAGTCACTGGATGATGTCATCAGTGATGTCATTTGAGATGTCATCAGTGATGTCATCAGTGATGTCACTGACCATGTCATGAGTGATGTAATATGTGACGTCATCAGCAGTGCATTGCGGGGCGCGAGTTATAGTTAGCTGAACTAACTATAACGGGGGAATTTCACGGGTTTTGTACGAGTGCAATGTCCAAGTAACTATAACTGTCCCTAAAACCTATGGTTTTTTCAGTGAATATATATATATATATATATTATCTACTGGCGGTCGCCAGTAGATAGTTATAGTTAGGACCTATTATCCATAGGAAATCTGCGACATTCTATTTGCAATAACGTTGGCTCCGGTTGACGAATCTTCGTGAAAGCTTCCAACTTGTTGGGGCGCTCCGGTCCGCTCCTACCCTGAAAGTCTCGGGGTGATACGTCAAGCAGGGGCCGAGAAAAAAGGGGGGTCCCAAAACGCGTTTTCCCCATTCATTTTTCCATAGGAACCTTTAGTCGCAGCTACAGCCCGAACTGCTGAACGGAATTACCCCAAATTTGGCAAAGAGGTAGCCCTTGGTTCAGACTGGTGCCTTTTCCTAAAATGGTGTAAATCCGTTCAGTAGTTCCTGAGAAATTCACAATTAAAATCACATATATATCTATGGGCGCGTCGGATCCGCGTACCCTCCCGATCACGAGCTGCATGCTAATTGGCTGTCAACACTCCAAATCAAGAAGTGTTGGCAGCCATTTTGTCCCTCGGTAGAACCGAGGGACAGAAACAAGTGCGCAAAGCGCAAAAGGGGGCAGGGTAGAAACACCCTGACCCCCTAGGCCTGCTCAGGGGTCCCACAAGGACCCCCTGGGCAGAAAAAAGCATTTTTTTTTAAATCGGCGGGATGCGCTTAGGGTGCGTGGATCCCGCCGAGAAAAAAAAGAAACAAGTGTGCAAAACGCACAAAGGGGGCAGGGTAGAAACACCCTAACCCCTAGGCCTGCTCAGGGGTCCCACAAGGACCCCCTGGGCAAAAAAGCATTTTTTTTTTTTAAATCGGCAGGATGCGCTCAGGGAGCGCGGATCCTGCCGAAAAAAAATCGAAGCGCGGTCTCCCACGCTTCGATGTTAACTTGCCCCCGGGTGGGCCAAGTCCCGGGGGCATGCTGGGGGGTTTATTTAATGTATGGGGGGCCTCTAAGGGCCCCCAAGCCCGGGGACCGCCACCCCCGGGGCTTTATTAGAAAAGTTGCGGGAGGGCTCTGAGCCCTCCCGCAGCCCCGAGGACCACCACCTCCCCGGGGCTTCTTTATTTTTAAATTAACCTGTGTGGGGGGCTCCAGCCCCCACACGCCCGGGGACCACCACCTCCCGGGGCACTAACAAAATTGAAAATGGGGGTCCGTTTTGGACCCCAAGCCCCGGGGACCACCACCTCCCGGGGCTTTCAAAATGTAGGGAGGGGGCCGCGCGGCCCCCTCCTGGAGCCCTTGATGGCCCTGGGGACCGCCACCCCCAGGGCCAGCTACTGCAGTGTCCCGGGGTGCCTACCCCCGGGACACTGCTGTTTGCTATGACAGGACGGGAGCCTCGCGGCTCCCGTCCTGTCATAGCAAACTTGGTTTGCATTTTGAAAGAGAGAGCAGGAAACCTGCTCTCTCTTTCAAAATGTAAACCAATTGCTTTTCCACATGGGGAGCAGCATCTTAGCTGCTCCCCATGTGGAAAGCAATGCCGGCTCCCATAGGACGCGGGGAGCCGGCGGGACTGTGGGGGATTGGGGACCCCCACAGTCCCCAACCAGAGGCCAGGCCCCGGGGGATGGGGTCCCCGGGGCCATAAGTGGCCCAGGAGGGGGGCCACGCAGCCCCCCTCCCCAAATAAAAAATAAAATAAAAAATAAAAAAAATAAGGGCAAGGCCGGCCCCGGGGGATGGGGTCCCCGGGGCCTTAAATGGCCTGAGGAGGGGGGCCACGCAGCCCCCCTCCATATTTTTTATTTTAAAAAAATGCTCAGGCCCCGGGGGATGGGGTCCCCAGGGCCAAAAGTGGCTGAGGGAAGGGGGGCCATGCAGCCCCCCTCCCATAAAAAAAAAAAAAACGGCATCGTGCCAGAGGCCCCGCCCCCTCCCTGCAGTACTCTGCAAACGTGCCCCCTGGCGCATTTTAAGAAGGGGAAGTAATTCCCCTTGAATACTGGGGGTCCCTGGGGGCCAACTAGCCCACCAGGAACCTCCAGTATGCGCCAGGGGGCTGCCTTGCAGAGAGGTGTACAGAGGCCACGCCCCTTTTTACACCTCTCTGCAACGCAGCTCTGTGGCGCTTAATGGAGGTAGCTTGTGGGCTAGTTGCACCCCAGGGACCCTCAGGATTCAAGGGGAGTTAATCCCCGACTTAAAACGCGCCACGGGGCGCGTTTGCACAGTGGTGAAGGGAGGGCGGGCCTGAGGTGACATGTGTGCAAACAGGCCCCGTGGCGCGTTTTAAGATAGGGAATTAAATCCCCTTCAATCCTGAGGGTCCCTGGGGCCAACTAGCCCAACAGGTACATCCAGAAAGCGCCACAGAGCTGTGTTGCAGAGAGGTGTAAAAGGGGTGTGGCCTCTCTACACTCTCTGCAACGCAGCCCCTGGCGCATACTGGAGGTTCCTGGTGGGCTAGTTGGCCCCTAGGGACCCTCATGATTCAAGGGGACTTAATCCCCCAACTTAAAACGCGCCACGGGGCGCGTTTGCACAGATGTCACCTCAGGCCCCGCCCCTCCCTTCACCATTGTGCAAATATTCCTCTAAAATCTGCCGAACTACGAATTCTGATTTACTCACCTGTTATCAGGAGAGACCTCAGTGCTGCATCTTTCAGCCCAGTACTAATTCTGAAAAGTAATTTTAACCGTACTTACCAGTAACTTGAATTTCCTTCCATAGGATATCATTGCCTGCTTTTTGCTGAAAAGTTTCTAAGTGTTGATTTTTGAAACATACAAATATTCCTCTAAAATCAGCCGAAATACGAATTCCGATTTACTCACCTGTTATCAGGAGAGACCTCAGTGCTGTATCTTTCAGCCCAGTACTGGTCCTGAAAAGTAATTTTAACCGTACTTACCAGTAACTTGAATTTCCTTCCTTAGGCTAACATTGACTGGTTTCACTTGGAAATTCTTCTAAGTGTGGAGTTTTGGAACTTTAAAATATTCCTCTAAAATCAGCCGAAATACGAATTCCGATTTACTCACCTGTTATCAGGAGAGACCTCAGTGCTGCATCTTTTAGCCCAGCACTGACCCTGAAAAGTAATTTTAACCGTACTTACCAGTAACTTATATTTTCTTCCATAGGAATCCATTGTCTGGTTTTCAGCAGAAAAGTTTCAAAGTGTCGATTTTCACAAACTACAAATATTCCTTAAAAATCGCCTGTATGACTTAAACGAATTCTTTCAACTGTTTACAGGAGATGCACCAGTGCTGGATCCAGGATCCAACACTGAGTAAGAAAAAGTAACGATAACAGTTTTTACCTGCTAAGTGAATTTCCTTCCATAGGATAACATTGGTGATTCTATGAGAAAAAGTTTCAAAGTGTCAACTTTTAAAATACAATAATATTCCTTAAAAATCACTACTGTAACCAAAACGCTTTTACTCAACTGTTTACAGGAGATGTCCCAGGACTGAATCTAGGATCCAGTCCTGTGGTTAGAAAAGTAATCCATAAAGTAACTAATTGCATTTAACTAGAAATTCACATTGAGCTGAATGTTGCATTGTGTTTGAAAATGTGTTGCCCATTGCAACAACTGTAACTACTGTACTTAAAAGTCTATTGCCTATGTGCAAAGTATTTAAACTAAAGTAATTCATTCTGAGAAAGTATTTTTTGTAATGTATAATGTAATTACAATGTAATTTAAAAAATAAAATATGTAAAAAAAAATTGTTTCTAAAAATGTAGTAAATCAGTATGAAAAAAATAAATATAACAATTAATACATTTAAAAATTGTCATTTACAAAACCTTTGAAATTCACTGAAAAAACCGTAGGTTTCAGACATGTTATAGTTAGGAATTAGCATTTAAAAAACCTTTGAAATTCACTGAAAAAACCATAGGTTTCAGACACGTTATAGTTAGAAATTAGCATTTAAAAAACCTTTGAAATTCACTGAAAAAACCATAGGTTTCAGGCACGTTATAGTTAGAAATTAGCATTTAAAAAACCTTAGAAATTCACTGAAAAAACCATAAGGTTTTAGGGACAGTTATAGTTAGTTGGACATTGCACTCGTACAAAACCCGTGAAATTCCCCGTTATAGTTAATTCAGCTAACTATAACTCGCGCCCCGCAATGCACTGCTGATGACGTCACATATTACATCACTCATGACATGGACAGTGACATCACTGATGACATCACTGATGACATCTCAAATGACATCACTGATTACATCACTGATGACATCATCCATGTGAGAATTTAATGCATCTTCTCACACCCTAATATAAGTTTTGATACACCCACTCTAAATTACAGACTGCCATTCTCAAAACCATACACACTCCAATACCAATAAGTACATACCCACTCACTGATTCTTAGGTCTACACACACACATCTACTCACTCACCCGTACAGTCACTCATACTTACAGTCACTCAGTACAGGACTATCATATGCACTCATACACCTATATAAACACTCACACAACGCAACTCATCCATAGAGGTACTCACACACCTAGTCAGTCATGCAAATAATTAATCACACTCCAATTTACTCACCTATACAGTTATACACACCAGCTCACTTTCTCATAAAAATACTAGCACATTCTTACGCTCCTATGCAATCACTGATGCAAGCACACACTCATCCATATAGCCACTCTCACAATCACACACTCTCACTTATAGCCATTTATATACTCCAACACACATATATACTGCCTTTCACATATGTAGTTACTCACACATGTACCACTGAGATATACATTCAATCACTAACACACCCATACACACACTCACCCACCCATACAGTCCATCACAGACGCACTCTTGAAACCATGCACCCAGTGAATCACCCACTCACACATCTATGCACAGAGTCACACACACCCCACCCACACAAACACTGAGGCACCCATACAGATACTCAGAGAACCAATCCATAACCCATATAGACACTCATTTAGATAGTCAGAAACCCATGCAGTTGCTTACACAACAACAGACAGACGGATACAGACATTCACACAGTTTAGTCACTCACCCATGCATCCAGTAAGATACGTTTAATCACTCACTTATAGACTCAGTCACGCACCTACTAAATCATCCATTCAGGCGCTTCTACACCCACTCATTCTTCAATACGCCTTTCCCTATATATATTAAACATATTTAAACTTTACAGAAACACACAGTCACTGGATGATGTCATCAGTGATGTCATCAGTGATGTCATTTGAGATGTCATCAGTGATGTCATCAGTGATGTCACTGACCATGTCATGAGTGATGTAATATGTGACGTCATCAGCAGTGCATTGCGGGGCGCGAGTTATAGTTAGCTGAACTAACTATAACGGGGAATTTCACGGGTTTTGTACGAGTGCAATGTCCAACTAACTATAACTGTCCCTAAAACCTTATGGTTTTTTCAGTGAATATATATATGACCAAGACCACGGACGTGGTCGAAACGCATCGTCCTTTTCTGCTGTATCGAAAATAAACCTGCTGAACTGACCGAGTGGGCTTGTGTGGATCTTTTCTTTTGATTTGCATTTCCTTGGGATATATATATATATATATATATATATATATATATATGTATATATATATATATATATATATATATATATATATATATATATTATCTACTGGCGGTCGCCAGTAGATAGTTATAGTTAGGACCTATTTTCCATAGGAAATCCGCAACATTCTATTTGAAATAACGTTGGCGCCGGTTGATGAATCTTTGCGAAAGTTTCCAACTTGTTGGGGCGCTCCGGTCCGCTCCTATCCTGAAAGTCTCGGGGTGATTCGTCAAGCGGGGACCGAGAAAAAAGGGGGGTCCCAAAACGCGTTTTCCCCATTCATTTTTCCATAGGAACCTTTAGTCGCAGCTACAGCCCGAACTGCTGAACGGAATTACACCAAATTTGGCAAAGAGGTAGCCCTTGGTTCAGTGTCGTGCCTTTTGCTTAAATGGTGTAAATCCGTTCAGTAGTTCCTGAGAAAATTAAAAGTAAATACACATATATATCTATGGCCGAGTAGGGTCCGCGTACCCTCCCGATCATGAGCTGCATGCTAATTGGCTGTGAAGTGGCTGTCAACACTCCAAATCAGGAAGTGTTGGCAGCCATTTTGTCCCTCGGTAGAACCGAGGGACAGAAACAAGTGCGCAAAGCGCAAACAGGGGGCAGGGTAGAAACACCCTGACCCCCTAGGTCTGCTCAGGGAGTCCCACAAGGACCCCCTGGGCAGAAAAAAGATTTTTATTTTTTTTTTAAACGGCGGGATGCGCGGATCCCGCCGATTAAAAAAAAAACACACAAGAAACAAGTGCGCAAAACGCACAAAGGGGGCAGGGTAGAAACACCCTGACCCCCTAGGTCTGCTCAGTGGGTCCCACAAGGACCCCCTGGGCAGAAAAAAGCATTTTAAAAAAAATATAAATTGGCGGGATGCGCTTAGGGTGCGTGGATCCCGCCGATAAAAAAAAAAATTGAAGCGCGGTCTCCCGCGCTTTGATGCTAATTTGCCCCCGGGTGGCCCAAGTCCCGGGGGCATGCGGGGGTGGGTTTAGCTTTTATGGGGGGCCTCTAAGGCCCCCAACCCCAGGGACCGCCACCCCCGGGGCTTTAATTAAAAATGGTGCGGGAGGGCTCTCAGCCCTCCCGCAGCCCCGAGGACCGCCACCCCGGGGCTTCTTTTTAAAAATGTTATGACCTGTGTGGGGGGCTCTAGTCCCCCACACGCCCGGGGACTGCCACCTCCCGGGGCACTAACAAATTTAAAATGGGGTTCCGTTTTGGACCCCGAAGCCCCGGGGACCACCACCTCCCGGGGCTGTGCAATTCAAGGGAGGCGGGCCGCGCGGCCCCCTCCTGGAGCCTGTGATGGCCCTGGGGACCGCCACCCCCAGGGCCGGCTCCTGCAGTGTCCCGGGGTGCCTACCCCCGGGACACTGTAGTTTGCTATGGCAGGACGGGAGCCTCGCGGCCCCGTCCTGCCATAGCAAACTGCTTTGGTTTTGGAAGAGAGAGCAGGAAACCTGCTTTCTCTTCCAAAACCAAAGATGATTGCTTTCCACATGGGGAGCTGCATCTTAGCAGCTCCCCATGTGGAAAAGCAATGCCGGCTCCCAGGGACGCGGGGAGCCGGCGGACCGTGGGGGGATTGGGGACCCCCCCACAGTCCCCAACGGAGAGGGCCAGCCCTGGGGGATGGGGTCCCCAGGGCAAGTAGTGGCCCGGGAGGGGGGCCACGCGGCCCCCCTCCTCCCCCCAAAAAATAAATAAATAAAGGCCTGCCGCAGGGGATGGGGTCCCCAGGGCAAAAGGAGGCCTGAGGAGGGGGGCCACGCAGCCCCCCTCCATGAAAATTAAAAAAAAAATAAGGTGGCAATGACCCGGGGGATGGGGTCCCCAGGTCGAAATTGGCCACGGGAGGGGGGCCCATGCGGTCCCCTTCCCGTACATTTAAAAAAAATTAAATAAAAGGGGGTCAGGCCCTGGGGGATGGGGTCCCCAGGGCCCAAAATAATTACAAAGAAGGGGGGCCACACAGCCCCCTTTTAAAAAAAAAATCCGGCATCGTGCCGGAGGCCACGCCCCTCCTTCTCAGCACTCTGCAAACGCGCCCCCTGGAGCATTTGCAGAGGGGGAACGAATTCCCCCTGAATACTGGGGGTCCCTGGGGGCCAACTAGCCCACCAGGAACCTCCAGTATGCACCAGGGGGCTGTGTTGCAGAGAGGTGTTCTGAGGCCACGCCCCTTTTTACACCTCTCTGCAACGCAGCTCTGTGGCGCTTAATGGAGGTAGCTGGTGGGCTAGTTGCACCCCAGGGACCCTCAGGATTCAAGGGGAGTTAATCCCCCGACTTAAAACGCGCTACGGGGTGCGTTTGCACAGTGGTGAAGGGAAGGGGGCGGGCCTGAGGTGACATGTGTGCAAACAGGCCCCGTGGCACGTTTTAAGATGGGGAATTAAATCCCCTTCAATCCTGAGGGTCCCTGGGGGCCAACTAGCCCACCAGGTACCTCCAGTAAGCGCCACGGAGCTGCTTTGCAGAGTGTTGTAAAAAGGGGCATGGCCTCTGAACACCTCTCTGCAATGCAGCTCTCTGGCGCATACTGGAGGTATCTGGTGGGCTAGTTGACCCCTAGGGACCCTCGGGATTGAGGAGGAATTAATTCTCCAACTTAAAACGCGCCACAGGGCGTGTTTGCAGACATGTCACCTCAGGCCCCACCCCTTCCTTCACCATTGTGCAAATATTCCTCTAAAATCAGCCGAACTACGAATTGCGATTTACTCACCTGTTATCAGGAGAGACCTCAGTGCTGCATCTTTGAGCCCAGTATTGATCCTGAAAAGTAATTTTAACCGTACTTACCAGTAACTTGAATTTCCTTCCATAGGATATCATTGCCTGCTTTTGCTGAAAAAGTTTCTGTCGATTTTTGAAACATACAAATATTCCTCTAAAATCAGCAGAACTACGAATTCCGATTTACTCACCTGTTTTCATGAGAGACCTCAGTGCTGCATCTTTGAGCCCTGTACTGATCCTGAAAAGTAATTTTAACCGTACTTACCAGTAACTTGAATTTTCTTCCATAGGCTAACATTGACTGGTTTCACTTGGAAATTCTTCTAAGTGTGGAGTTATGGAACTTTATAATATTCCTCTAAAATCAGCCGAACTACGAATTCCGATTTACTCACCTGTTATCAGGAGAGAACCCAGTGCTGCATCTTTTAGCCCAGCACTGACCTTGAAAAGTAATTCTAACCGTACTTACCAGTAAATTGAATTTCCTTCCATAGGATAACATTGCCTGCTTTTTGCTGAAAAAGTTTCTAAGTGTCGATTTTTGAAACATACAAATATTCCTCTAAAATCAGCAGAACTACGAATTCTGATTTACTCACCTGTTCTCAGGAGAGACCTCAGTGCTGCATCTTTGAGCCCAGTACTGATCCTGAAAAGTAATTTTAACCGTACTTACCAGTAACTTGTATTTCCTTCCATAGGAATCCATTGTCTGGTTTTCACGTAGGGGTGGGCGGAATTTGCGTAGTCGCGCTACGCAAAGCTCCGCGAAACGGTAAAAAATCTCCGCGAGCACGCAAAAGTTCCGCGAACACGCGGAATTGCTTGTTCTGCCCGTTCGCGATGCTTTTTTCCTGTTCGCGAATGCTGTTTGCGTGCTCGGGGAGAAATATCTCGCGAACACGCATTTTGAAAGCGCGAACATGCAAAAAATTCCGCGAAGCCGCGGATCGCGGAATTTTTGGTAATTCTGCGTTCTCCGCGGAACGTGAAATTACCCAAATTCCGCAAGCGGAACAGAATTTACCGCCGAGGCCTAGTTTTCAGCAGAAAAGTTTCAAAGTTGCGATTTTCACAAACTACGAATATTCCTTAAAAATCGCCTGTATGACTTAAACGCATTCTTTCAACTGTTTACAGGAGATGCACCAGTGCTGGATCCAAGATCCACCACTGAGTAAGAAAAAGTAACGATAACACTACTTACCTGCTAAGTGAATTTCCTCCCATAGGATAACACTGGTGATTCTATGTGAAAAAGTTTCTAAGTGTCAACTTTTAAAATACAATAATATTCCTTAAAAATCACTACTGTAACCAAAACGCTTTTACTCAACTGTTTACAGGAGATGTCCCAGGACTGAATCTAGGATCCAGTCCTGTGGTTAGAAAAGTAATCCATAAAGTAACTAATTGCATTTAACTTGAACTTCACATTGAGCTCAATGTTGCATTGTGTTTGAAATTGTGTTGCCCATTGCAACAACTGTAACTACTGTACTTAAAAGTCTATTTCCTATTTGCAAAGTATTTAAACTAAAGTAAATCATTCTGAGAAAGTATATTTTGTAATGTAATGTATAATGTAATTACAATGTATTTTAAAAAATAAAATATCTAAAAATAAATAGTTTAAAAAAATGTAGTAAATCAGTATCAAAAAAATAAATATAACAATTAATACATTTAAAAATTGTCATTTACAAAACCTTTGAAATTCACTGAAAAAAACCATAGGTTTCAGACATGTTATAGTTAGGAATTAGCATTTAAAAAACCTTTGAAATTCACTGAAAAAACCATAGGTTTTAGGGACAGTTATAGTTAGTTGGACATTGCACTCGTACAAAACCCGTGAAATTCCCCCGTTATAGTTAGTTCAGGTAACTATAACTCGCGCCCCGCAAAGCACTGCTGATGACGTCACATATTACATCACTCATGACATGGTCAGTGACATCACTGATGACATCACTGATGACATCTCAAATGACATCACTGATGACATCATCCAGTGACTGTGTGTTTCTGTCAAGTTTAAATATGTTTAATATAATTGGGAAAGGCGTATTGAAGAATGAGTGGGTGTATAAGTGTCTGAATGGATGATTTAGTGCGTGCTTGACTGACTCTACAAGTGAGTGATTAAACGTATCTTATGAATGCATGGGTTAGTGACTAAACTGTGTGAATGTCTGTATCCGTCTGTCTGTTGGTGTGTAAGTGGATGCATGGATTTGCGAATAGCTACATGAGTGTCTATATGGGTTATTGATTGGTTCTCTGAGTATCTGTATGGGTGCCTGAGTGTTTGTGTGGGTGGGGTGTGTGTGACTCTGTACATAGATGTGTGAGTGGGTGATTCACTGGGTGCATGATTTGAAGAGTGCATCTGTGATGGACTGCTTGGGTGGGTGAGTGTGTGTATGGGTGTGTTAGTGAGTGAATGTATATCTGAGTGGTACATGTGCGAGTAGCTACATATGTAAAAGGCAGTATATATGTGTGTTAGAGTATTTAAATGGCTATACGTGAGAGTGTGTGATTGTGAGAGTGGCTGTATGGATGCGTGTGTGCTTGTATCAGTTATTGTATAAGAGCGTAAGAATGTGCTAGTATTTGTATGAGTAAGTGAGCTGGTGTGTGTATAACTGTATAGGTGAGTAAATGGGTGTGTGATTAATTTTGTGCATGACTGACTAGGTGTGTGAGTACCTCTATGGATGAGTGGTGGTGTGTGAGTGTTTATATAGGTGTATGAGTGCATATGATAGTCCTGTACTGAGTGACTGTAAGTATGAGTGACTGTACGGGTGAGTGAGTAGATGTGTGTGTGTAGACCTAAGAATCAGTGAGTGGGTATGTAGTTATTGATATTGGAGTGTGTATGGTTTTGAGAATGGCAGTCTGTAATTTAGAGTGGGTGTATCAAAAGTTATATTAGGGTGTGAGAAGATGCATGAAATTATCACATGGATGATGTCATGAGTGATGTCATCAGTGATGTCATTTGAGATGTCATCAGTGATGTCACCGACCATGTCATGAGTGATGTAATATGTGACGTCATCAGCAGTGCATTGCGGGGGCGCGAGTTATAGTTACCTGAACTAACTATAACGGGGGAATTTCACGGGTTTTGTACGAGTGCAATGTCCAACTAACTATAACTGTCCCTAAAACCTATGGTTTTTTTCAGTGAATATATATAAAAATGTTGTAATAGGAATAGTTTAATTAATTTAACAGTAGTTCTGATTGGGTATCATTTTTCTGCTCCATTGCTTTTGATTGATATTTGTTTTCAGTACCTGTGAGTAATGTTTGACTTACTTTAAAGCTGGGCTGGAGTACATTTCAAACTTTTGATACCTTTAAGCCAATAGTAATGTTAGAAGTATAGTTTCTGAATAGCAATGGTCTTACTATTTGTTTTTTCATGAGCATGTTCCTCCCAAAACTTGGCTTTACATTTCCCTAAATTTCTCCAATTTAGGAGTAAGTATTCCCCATTTTCCAGCCACTCTTCCTAATCCCTAACACAAATACTACCAAAACATATACCTGCCTGTATAATCTTGCTAGACAGCTCCGCACAGAAAAGATAAGAGAGGCGTACGTTTCTGACTGTGTTTTTATAAACTGCATTTTACAGTACAATAGTATCTCTACTGCAGCACTTCTTTGTGTTCTATAAAAAGCAATTTGTGAATTGTGCCCATTGTCTTATCCACAAGTCATTACATGGCCACTTTCCAGCCACCTGGCAAAGCTATATGGTCCTGATTAGTCATCAGGACTCCATTCGATGGAATTTCCAAGCAGCCAATAGCTCTAGCTGCCAGTGCAATTCAAATTCTTCCCAAAGTTTTGCATAGAAGACTCCATCATCAGACAGTGAAACCGGCAGCCAGAAGACTTATGGAAAGTTAAAAAAGGCCTGTGATGAGTAGTTTCTTTAAGGACGTCCTCCGTCTTTTCAGATGGTGCAACACCTGCCTAGTCTATTGCAAGTACATTGCAGATTTTTTAATTACTTGATTCATTGTTAAACTGTGCATTTTATATGTCTCATCCCATTCAACCCTACTGCACTAAATATTGGCGAGGGATAGTAAATTGGGTCTGTCGTTTCTCAGTCACAAAAACAGTCATCTTTCTCCATATATTTCTTTACAGAGAAAAGCAGAGAAATATGCAGATCGTCTACGTCAACAGCATTAATTTTGCACACAGATATAAACAACAAGCCAAGTGTTATTGACAATAAGGTTTGTACTTTTATGTTTCCCTTTAAATAATTTATAGTTGAAAAACATTTTTAATGTAAAAGGAAATTGCATTATGAATCCATGTGAGTTGCATGCCAATGAGTCTGCTCAAAATTCCATGAAAGCATCATTGTATGAAAATGCCCCTTTTTGCAGGATCCCTATTTTGTTTTGACTGTTGCTGCTGGTTTTGTGACTCTGCACTGGGACTCTGCTAACCAGGCCCCATTGCATGTGCTCTAAGCATGTTGAAATTGGCTTTAATCCTAACTAGCAAATTTAAATTACCTATAAGTGCCCATTGTATGGAATAAGATGTACCCAGGACCTGTAAGTTAAATGCCATTGGTAGGCGGCAGCACACATTGTGATACCAATAAAGTGAGAATGCAAAACATGACTGCAGGACCACCACCAGTACCCTGGCTGTTTAGGTTTAAATGCAGTTTCAACCTGTCAAATAACCCATTTTGGCATGCCTAAAACCTCCTTTCAAATATTTATGTCACTTCTAAGTAGCCTTAAATACCCATAAGGTAGGGTGCATAATTTTAAAGGAGGCGTGTAAAGGTTTAATTTTAAACATGCCCTTACAGCGCCCTAAAAGCTATTTTCAATGTAGCAGGTGGAGCTGTTCCATAGGAAAGCATTGGGATACATTATTAAAGGTAGTAATGTTAAAACCTACACCTGGGAACCAGATAAAAAGTTATCATTGACTTTTTGAAACATGTAATACAAATCCAGTTCATTGTAAAGTCGGAGTTGTAACAAATAATTTCCAAAAGCCAATTTCAAAAAGTCTCCCTTAACCTAATTAAAGCCTCTACAAGCCCATTTGATGAGCTTTCAACTGTCCCCTAGCAGCTGGGTAGCTCTTGGATGAGATGTGAACTGGCTCCCAGATCTGAGACAAAGACCTTAAGTGTAGAGAGGTGTTTTGCTCCCCTGGCAGGATGACCATCTGGGCTCTGCCCAGGAACTTAATCAACTTCAAAGGATGCCTACACGTTCACTGGCAGATGTAGTGAACACCTACGTCTGCCTCCCTTTTGTCCTCCTTGCCAGCCAGGCTCCAATCCAAGTGGGAGAGGAGCTGTCTGCTTAATTGATTTAGAGCGACCACAGATAAGGGGTTGCTCATTTCCCTGGCCATTCCACTGTCATGGGCACAGGAGCTCGGCACAGGGGAAGAAAGTTTCTGCCATGTTGGAGTTAGGTAGAGAGGGGCACAGTGGGATTGTTTACAGTAGAGCACACAGGAACTCCTCCAAAGATGAATAGAGTTACCCCTGGGGATTTTTTCTGTTATTGGTAAGGGAGGGGGCAGGAGTCTCCCACATGCTGATGCCAGTCATAAATGTGGGGCAGCGCATTTATGTGAAAACACGGAACGGCTGCTTGCGTCCGCTCTGTGTTTTCACAGTGCAGGTGGTACCCACCTGCACTTTACAGGGGATTAGAGATCCCCTTGCAGGCAGATGCACTCAGTGACTGCACCTGCCTGCAAGGGGATGTCTGGGGGATCCATATGACCCCCTTCCCCCTCTCCCTCACCCTTTTGACGTTTGGAGGAGGAGCCACACATTGCCGCTGCTGTTGCTGCCCGCAGCTTGACTGTTTGCTCTGCCGCTTGCAGCCTTGTATCCCGGTGTGTCTCGTTGTGACCCACTGCAGCCTGAGACCTACCTGACCCACCTGAGACCCGCCGCCTAAGACCCGCCGACTCCCGCCTACTCCGCAGCCCCCCTACCTGGTGCCTCTTCTTCTCCTGCCTGCCTGCTCCGGTCCATCGCACGGTACTGGCCCCCCACGGGAGTGTGGGAGTGCCGGTGCCAGTGACGGAGGGTATCCCTGGGGAGTCGCGGAGGTGAGAGCTGCAGGGGGGGCTCGTGCCTGGTGTGCTTGGTGGATAGGCGCCGCTGGGGATTGTGGGACTTGTGGGACTTGTTGGCTGACATCTGGGAGGCTTGAAGCTAAGGGAGGTTAAGTGACCTCCAGCCTCACCCCTGCCAGGCTGCCCCCTGCCAGGCTGCCCCTTGCCAGGCTGCCCCCTGCAGGCACTCCAGGACCTTACTGGGAGTTCTTGGCCTTGGCCTTGTTTTTTGGGCTTCGACTACCTCAAGTTCACGTTCTCTGTCCTTCGACTACCTCAAGTGCACATTCTCTGTCCTGCCTCACCCCTGTTGCTTATTGGGAGCTCTTGGTTTCTGACTGCCATAAGTATACGTTGTCTGCCCCAAGTACATGTTTTCTGTCCTGCCGAGCCTGTGCGCAGAGCAGGCAGTAAACGCCACCACTGCAGCTGAGGAGTAAACACGCGGTAATCACGCCGCTGCCGCTGCCCCTATCTCTGCGACCTGCGACCTGCTGGTAGATTACCACCTGTGCCTCCTGTACCTCCTGTACCTCCTGTACCTCCTGTACAGTCCAACACCTGCAAGCTTCTCTTGCAACGCAACGCACACTGTTGGCATCAAAACGGGCACCAAAACGGAACGCGAATAAAGCCAACCTTATAAAGAAGAAAGTAAACCCCTAGACAAATCCACACCGAGGTCCTCGCTTCTACTAATCACTGGAGGCTTAGTGTTCGCAAAGTGGTCGTACAGTGGTCGCACAGAGGTTTGTAAAGAGAGAAAGTGGATAACTTAATAGAACAGCTTAACAGAACAAATACAATTACTACCATAACCGCTACCGAGAATTACAAGGAAACAAGTGAACATGAGGTCTGGCAGAGAAAGAAAGACTCCAATAAACTCAAAGCCAAAAGCAACAAAAACAATAAAAAGGAAAAAAGAGATTGAAAGTGGGAGCAAGGATGACGGCCCTCTTGGCTTTGATTTAGATACTCAAAAAATAAAACGTGGGAAACTCGACGGCAAAAATGATACGCTGATAGCTACTGTGACTTCCAACTTCCCCAAAAATCTTCCAACAAACAGCTTATCCCACAACAGCTCTCATAATACCTCTCATAATGCTTCTCCAAATAAGGGTAGGACATCACCTAAGGAAACAGAGCCAAAATTTGTGGTCAACACGAGGCCAGGCTTGGTCGCACAAGACCTATTACAATAGAGGAGTCACCCAAACGGACGAATCCATGCTCCTTTCAACCCAAGATATACACTAAATTTGCTTTTCTGAAAGACCCAGGCACAGTGGTATTTTCCAAAACCGGCGAAATTAAAGGGCTGCAAACCCCTATGCAACCAAGAAGCTTCGATCTAACCTCTCAACACGTAACAAAACCTCAGACAAATGAAACCGTTGCATTAATACACACAACAGAATCTTTGCAACCTAAACGAACGGAATAATAAACAGTAACTTGAACATCATCTGGCTAAACAAAAATCAAGACCAAGAAGTAAAAGATAAACCTGAAGTGACTAGAGGATCAAATACAACAGTGGACCTTGAGAGCTCTAACCACAAACTACATCTAGGGGTCACTGATAATGTCATTGATAATGACCGATTACAAGAACAACAGGAACAACAGGATGGCCCAGGTACCACCCCGCTCACCGCACAAAAAATTGACCAACTCTTTCAACCCCCCGTGGCCACCGCCAGAAGAGAATTAGAGGCAGTCACGCCAAAATCACATCAGCAAGGGGGGCCAAAAACTGGATCAGTCTTTAAGCCCAAACAGTTCTTCTCACAGACAGAAGAACCTCATCTTCTCAGTACCACTCAAAGCTTACCAAAACAATTGGGTTTAACTACCACGCTAGACTCAAGCCTCCATAAGGCGACTCGAAACAACATAGTACAGCGAGTAGAGCAAAAATCAAAGGAACGTAATTTGCAAGCAATCAGTTCTTCCCTTCAACACTTGCCACTTACTCAACAGGAAGAAGTAACAACAGTGACGGCCGCCTGGAAAACAGTAGAAAGCACATCGCCAGAGCATAGTCAGGCGACTTCTCAAGACAACCACCATAATTCCAATGGCGACATGTCCTTTCTAGCATCTCAAGAGTGGGAGGAATTAGTTGCCTCGTACAGCCATGACCCTAAAATTTCAACGAACAGTGCGAACATAGAGAACTGCGACAAGAGCCAAACGATTAAAGACTCAATCTGGGCAACAATATTAAGTACGATGCAATATTCAACCCCGGCATTACAATATCAGTCTCATAAAATGGACCACAGCTCACAGTGCTCCAGAACTTAGCAGACTTTACTTCAGGGATCGACAGGAAGTTAGCCAACTTAAACGGACTAATAAAGAGAGGGCAAGAAGTGGCATTTAATGATAAGTTATCACAGCAAGAATGTAGTTGTGCTCCAATAGTGGACAAATTATTTATGTTACCATCACTACTAGGTGACTTACTATCCACTATGAAAACAACAACTGAAACTCAGAACGTAGCAAGCTGGGAACCACCCACAGAGGGGAAATAAAATTAGAACCCCAATCCACTGAGAGGACAACAACAAACAGGACTTACAACATAGGAGAGAGCGGGTCCCTGCAAAACTCCAAAGTGGATTCTCCCGACAAAGTGATATTACCTGAATTACCTGATAAAAATACATCAGTGAATTCCTGTCGCAGGAAAAAAAGGAAGGGGAGGAAGAGGAAAATAACCTTTCAGACCCAACATCCGGCTAATAAGCTACTGTCACGACTACCGGTTATGAATGCCAGCACTACAAATACTCTATACTCCCCAGCTCCATCACTGGAAGAAGATACAATGGACACATTAACTAATATAAAACCGCAACAAATACCGCCAGGGGTCCCACACCCTCCACTAAAAACCAATCAAATTGAGGCTGGGCCTCACGTAACAACAAAAAGACGACCTGTAAATCAATTAACAACAAGCCCAAAATCCCATAGCAATACCGAGGAGTTTGTGCACCAGACACATGCGCAAGCCAAGTCCCCCCGAGCCTGCAATGCACCTACGGTAGATGACCAATCGGAAATATTGATGCCAGGCAGCGGTCTGCAGGACACTCATAAAGCGCTCCATCAACCACTAATGAAAATTCTCGTGCACAGCACTGACGCGCAAGACATAATCAGGAAAGCACATGACCCATTGTCAACTTCCCAAAACATTACTGACAGTAAATCAAACGACTCTAACAACTTTAGGCCTTATTCGCACACAGCCATTACCAGTGACGGCTTCCAGCCTTCGACCCAGGAACCCATGAAGGATGAGGGAACAGACACCATCATATTTTCCCCTCATTATAAGTCGCGAGGTCGAGCAGATATTCTGAACAGAGGGAACGTGCTACGGTTTCTGCAAGCCATCCCAAAATTAGCCAACATCAACACCTCTGACCTACTCTCCATAGAGTTCTTGCCAAACAACAGTCTGCCAAGCTCCAAAGCGTCCAAAACCAGATGGAAAACGCCGGAGATAGCAAGCAGAATCATCCAAGAAAGAAATAGACTCCAAAGCTGGGGGATCACTTTGAAAATAGTGCCAAAACCACTATACCCAGCACCATTTCTAACCTCCGAAACAAACAGTCTATATAGAAAGTCCACCTCAGTGCTAAGGGGAGCAAGGGGTCACTCCCCAATAGAAGGCCAATCCCTCTTCACTGAACCAACACTAATGAACAACTGGCAGAGTATACAACGCACAATACTGTCAGCGCAACCAAATTGACATCGGATACCCAGTCCATTAAATCTTCAACCGGGTTACAATGATATCAATATATGCATTTGGAATATCAACGGCTTAAGCTCCAAACCAAGTGATCATGAAGTCTTAAATTTCCTAAAAACCTTTGACATGATCCTACTCCAGGAGACCTGGGAGGATAAACCCTTTGAGCTACAAGGCTACATCTCTAGTTTTATCCCGGCTACCAAGGGATCTGACTTCGGTCGCCGATCGCACGGGGGGCCTACTTTTCCTATCCTCAATAACACAATAACACAAACTGGCAAAATTCATCCCCTAAAGATTCACATTGCCCCTCCAAGTTGCATCCAGGCTTCAATAGTTAAGCTGATCCTAAACCAGACCGTTCAGAAGGTAGTAATAATAAACGTCTACATACACCCCAAACACAAATTAAAGACAGCCAAGGAGCTGATCAAAGAACTAACAAGGGTAATGGAAGAAGAAGACACAGATAACATCATCTTGGCTGGAGATTTTAACATGCACCTCCTAGGGTGCGACCAGGACGACGACTCTACACAAGATCTTACCGATGCATGGGGAATTCCGACTCAAAGCCGCTCTAAAAAAAGTCAAAACAGCAAGGTGCTTGAATTACCTTCTTTCGGAACTAGAGCACCTAAACTTAAGAGCAGTCAATGGTCGTCTCAAGGGGGACAACCCACCAGCACCCACATACCAGTCAGCCAAAATATCCTCGCATTTAGATTTTACATTTGTGACTTTAACTTTGTTTAACAAAATAGCCTCCTTCCAAATAGGCAACAACGAATTCAGTGACCACATGCCACAAGAAATGAAACTTCAAGCGAACTCAACTTTACTTCTGGAGGTCGATAAAACCATTGTCTCGGTAGAAACAATAAACCTCAAACGAATAAGGTGCAACTCAACAAATATAGAAGCAGTATCAACTACAGCCAAAGACCTACTCAATCAAGCACAGGACAATACAATTCAGCCGCGGGAAAGCTGGGAGAAATTTGTCATCTCTCTCTGCAATAAAATCAAAACCAAAACGGGTCTGAAACAAAGGAACAGAACAGTCCAGCCAATGATGAATGCAAGGAGTCCAGTTTCTAAGAAATTGAAACAAACGATAAATTACACACTAAGGGAACTCCGGAAATCACCGGCAAACCAGAGTCTGCAGCATTCCCTCCGCGAATCAAAGGCTCTTTTTAAGCGAAGAAGATGGACCAGCTAAAGAACTAAGAACAACAAATTTTGGGCCAAACTCCTTCATGATGCAAAACAGAAAAATAGCGCCAAGTTTTGGCAATCTGTTAATAGACTACAGCGGCCAAACCATCTCGGCATCAACTCCCACATTACCGAAGCAGCCTGGGTAGACTTTCTTTTTAACCACTTCAATGAATTAGAGCTAAAGGCAATACCTTCCGCACATCTGGGAAATGAAAGTTCTAGCAGGCTTGCAAAGGAAGAGACACATCAAAACTTGGCCCTATCAGAGGAAGGGGACAGCACAGAGTCAATCCAACAGCAACGGGAGAAGGAATCAATTTCTGCACAAAACAACAGACTCGGAATAGGGGATGAGCATAGCAGCCATGTAGTACCCCAAATAAAGAAACAAATAGCAAGGGGCAGACAGGCGGGAGCACCTGGCCCCAACGGCATTCCGCCAATGCTGTTCAAAAATGACCCGGAATTTTGGAGCAACGCATTAGCACCAGTTTTTAAGCATGCAACCAGAACCTCCACAATTCCTGAGTCATGGAGAGGCTCAATCATAAGCCGAATCTATAAACAAGGTGCGAGGTCTATGCTAAAAAACTACCGCCTGATAGCCCTCGTAGACATCGAGGCTAAATATTACGTGGGGCTCATCTTAAATGACCTAGCCACTTGGGCTTCTGAGAACCATATAATCCCACCAACGCAAACAGGGTTCCGGAAGGGACAAGGTACAATAACAAACATTATGGTGCTGACCTTGCTCATGGACGCAGCTAAGCAGGGAAAATACCCCCTGTTTTTCTGCTTCATAGACTTCACAGCAGCGTTTGACCATGTTGACCGAATAAAACTCTGGCAAAAATTGGACGGCTGGGGGATACCGCCCCCTCTCCTAGACCAACTCAGGAACCTGCACACGAACACATGGGTCAGGATAAAGCTAGGCGCTGGTTTACACATATCCAAAAAAATACCTACCTCAAAAGGGCTAAAACAAGGGTGCGTCCTAGCCCCATTGCTTTTTAACCTTTTCTTAGTGGATCTCCCGGGAGAGCTGAACAGAAGTACAGCCCATGCACCAAAACTAGGAAACATGACACTGTCAAACTTGTTATATGCCGATGACCTAGTTTTGATAAGTCGGACCCCTATTGGACTTCAGCATCTCCTGAACGCGACTCACAGTTTTTCAACACAAAACACCTTAATTGGTTCCTGGACGGTCACCGTTTAGACCAAGCAACAAGCTACAAATACCTGGGGATAACATTAGACCAAAACAACTCGTTTAAACCACAAATGGAATCTTTGCGGAGAATGGGGGTAATGACCTACCTAGCCATAAAACCACTGAAGAAATTGCTAACGGACCTGACGCTCGACCCTTTGCTAAGGGTCCTGCGAGCCAAACTTCAGCCCAAAATAACCTACGGGAGCGAATCGATGAAGGGAAAAGATGCAACAACCCTTGATAATATAATATCCAACTCTTACCGAGCGATCTTCCAACTCCCTAGAGACGTTTCCCCAGCTCAAATACGGTTGGAATTTGGGCTTCAAAAACAGACAATGGAAAGAAGGGGAGCATATGTGAAATGCTGGCATAAAATTAAAGGTGACGAAGAAGGATCCCTGAACAACCAACTCTGGAAAGAACTGTCTCGCCCCGAAAAATCGCCAGCAAGAGAATATCTGCAGGAATCCATCAAACCTTTAGGCCTAACAGACTTGTGGAACATCTCAACGAATCATTTCGTTTTTAAGCAAACTGTAACAAAGGTAACTTGACTATTATCTGTCATAGAGGACAAAAATGCATTAGCCAACCGAGCTCACGGCTGGGTGGTACTGAACACATACAACGCACTCAAACCCCAATCCTACTTGACAACGGGAATAAAATTCACCACCAAGGATAAGTTCCTAAAACTCCGGATGGGGGTGGGGCCCTTCAATCAATTCCTACCTCCTTGGGAGAAAAGTAGAGAAGACCAGCTCTGCCGTTTATGTGGCTGTGGAATCGAGGATGTTATCCACATTATATGCATCTGTAACAGCCTAAGAGATATAAGGATAACCTTGCTAAACCCAACGTTCAGACAGCATGGAGTTAGGCCCTGCAGACAAGCGGTAATGCTGTGCTTTAACCCAGAGATAATACAGCTAAACTGCCGGCTAACTAAATTTCTTGATATAACCGCAAAAAGATTGAAAAACTCGCACGAACTGGCTAAGAACTAACTTTCATCAGAATAGCCACTGTTTGGAACAACATCTACAGACTTATAAGAGTATGGAGCAGAAGTTCTCAACAACTCGAGTCCATCTTTTAATGACTTTTTATTCTCATTTATTTATTATCGTAAAAATGTTGGGCCTTTTAATAGTGTCTTTTACTGTTAAGAGCTAGATATTTTATTTAAAATGTATTAATGTATGCAATGGTTTTAATTAATCAAGCATAATAAAAAAAATAAAAAAAAATGTACGTACTTACCCTCTCCAAAGGGCTGCTCTCAGGGGGCGCACTCACAATGCGCCACCTTTTAGGTGACACTCTGTGAGTGCGCCCCCTGAGATCTTCTTTGCCTCTGCGCCCGTGTCGGTAATACAACGTGGGTATAGAGGCAAAGGAATTCCCTCATCTGCATAGAGCACACCCCCATGCAAATCAGGGAACGCCCCCTGAAGTAGTGCTGGCGCTTCAAGTGCGCCAGCGCTATCGGCATTACTGAAAGGGACGCACAAGCATCTGCACCCCCTTCTGTAATACCAAAGTGCCCCAGGGCGCGCAAAGCAGGCGTAAACGCCCGTTGCGCCCCGAGGGCACTTACAGTAATATGGCCCCGGTTGGCTACTATGGCCGCTCTTAAGCATAATAGGTTGGTCCTGATGCTTAGAGTAGAAGGCCTATAACGTCTGGGTAAACTTGCACTGACACATGGTGATGGGTCTCATTGGCACAATGTATTCGGAAATTGTATTAAAAAACTGCATGGAGTTTACCTTCAAACAGGCTTTATGGCTGAGTGAGTTGATGTCATGTACGTCTATATTTAATACTCTTATTGCAAAAGTGATGCTGCAAGGCTACCTGAAACCGGTGACTAAATTAGATGTTAGAAAGAAATACTTCGGCCTCAGATTGTGCCATACCGAACTGCTTATTCTTCAAAAAAGCTGGCAATGTGTCCAAGGAAACAACAATATTTGTGATTGCAGGGACACTTAAAATATCCTCGGCAAATGTACTTTCTTTCTCTCACAAACGTTCCAAAGATCCAGGGCAGAGTATATTAAACCATCATTAATGAGATATGGAGCTTGTGATAGATGAGAGTTACTGAGACCTGCTAAAAGAGGACTAGCAGGAAACAAGCATTTGGGTCGTAACACTTTTTGATTAATGTGGAAAAACCTGTACAGCTGTAACTAATATGTGTTTAATTGTTTTAAGGATTAGGTAGGGCAGTGTTTGTTGCGATGTGAGTGTGTGTTTATACTGTATATAGTTGTAATTAATCTCCACACTATTGTTTTTAAACAAAACTAGAAAATAGCAGGTGTAAATGCATGTGATCTGTCACTGCACAGTAAACACACTCATAACTGTAACAATTAACACAAATAAGCATTCTCAGGAAGTGTCAAAGTGGTGCTTGGGAAATCGCATGCAGGCGTGGTAAACACCTACGCAGTATGAAACGTGTGGTGATTCAAATATATTTGTTAAATGTACTCTCCACACTTTTCAGCACATTTAGGTCGGGTTAAAGAGTTGTAGAAAAGGACAGACAAGTTCTGCAAAGTCCCTAGTTTTCATAGGCACCTCTAGGAAGATTAGAAATTTGAAGAACATTTTTATTTAAATGCACAAAATCTTCCAGCTTTCCTAAATGAGGCGCATAATCTCTAAACAGAGGAAATGCTAAACGTAGTAGGATTTTTTTTTTTAAACAAACACTTTGCTTGATAAAAAAAAACTGCACACCAAGTAGGTTGTTAAATGAAGAGCTGAACATTGAGAATTATTTGTTATGTTTTAAAGCCCTAGGAACATATCTATTATCAGGTTTCGAAAACAATAACTAATACAAAAAAAAGCTTTCTATCATCAGGCCACCCTCAGCCAGAGCTAGTGACTCATCTTGAAAAACAGAGTAAATTTAGGCCTTTTGGGCATGTTGAAGATCTTTGAGGTAAACCAGGAGAGCCGAGAGCCAGATAAAGACGTAATATGATTTGAATGGCTCAACAAAGATTCCTTGTGAATTTAATTTGGAAGCTCTTACATTCTTTGTAGCTAGATTTAGGGCTATGTATATAAATAAAGGTCTAAACAAGAGGTCATGTATTTGCCACCACCTGATAAAGTGTGCAAGTGGAGCTGTTTTTAGGTGATTCATATTTTGCTCAAGATGTGTCCCATGGCAACCTCTGCCCAGTAATTCTGAGTAACTGCCTTGTTGTTTCGTGGATTTGACATTGTATTTATCAAAACGACCATCCACCATCGCTTGAGCTTCTGGAATCATATCTCTGAAGTGGCTAAGGCCCAGTTTTATAGTGCTTGTTTACCTCTTACTAAGCCCATGAGTAAGCTGGACATGAGACACTCCTGTCGGTGGATTGGGTTGAAGTAATGCAATAAATATTATTTAGATACAAACTATTTTTTTCTGGCAACTTTAAGCCCTATTAAGAATAGACAGAATAGTTAATGCCAGAGAGAGGTTTCATAACTCCAAAAAGAATCAATATATGAAGACCATGCCTCGCATACTGTAAGAAAATGAGACCACAAGAATGATGGAAATGTTCACTTTCTTAAATGAATGTTATATCAATTTGCTAGCATGGGTATATATTATGACTTGATGTTGAAGAAAGTAAGGTTCCCCAACAGATTCTTCTCTTTAGTTACTGAAATCTTCTAACCCACCTCCAATCCAATGCTTCTGGGTAACCATCCCAGCACTAACTTGAATGTCATCTGGCCACCCTGCATGGGCATTGCGCCGGATCCAAAGCCCGAAATAAAAAGTCTAGGTGTATGGTTGGACCAAGATCTGACCTTTAAAACTCAAGCCAGGAAGACGGTGGCCGCCTGCTATGGCATGCTTAAACTGATCCGAAAAATCCTCCCGGTACTCCCATTTCTAGCCAAAAAACTATTGATCCAAGCTCTGATCCTTTCCAGGATCGACTTCTGTAATGCCCTATACCTTGGGTCCCCCAAGGCAGTGATTACCAGACTTCAGACTGCTCACAATTCGGCAGCCCGATTACTTACTGGTACTAATCGTCACTGCTCGGCCAAGCCCGCGCTGCGCGCGTTGCACTGGCTCCCGGTGCAGGAAAGGATCAACTTTAAGGCCTTTTGTCTAACCCATAGGTCTTTGGAGGGTAATGGACCTCCCATCCTTAAAAACCTGATCCATCCGTATAAAGCCTCTAGAAATCTCCGATCTGACTCTCTTCGTCTAGCCAAAATGCCAAGAATCAAGAGAGCTAGAAGTGGTGGTAGGCTTTTTTCCTACAATGCCTCCAAGTTATGGAACTCCCTCCCTCTTCATCTTCGAAAAGAATCAAACCATCTTGGCTTTCGGAAGCTGTTGAAGACATGGCTGTTCATCTAGCCGTCAGCTCGACCTCTCTCTCAACACATAGCGCTGGGATGCTCCCGGGTAACCATGCGCTTTACAAATCCTTTTTTCATTTCATTTCATTTCATTTCAATCGCCTTTTAGGTTTAATGAACATGTTCGCGACTACAACCTTTTTACCTTTCAGTATAAACAAATCTTTATTCATACTGAAGTTTGGGAGAAGCATCTTGTTCAAAACGTAAGACTAAAAAACAGAATAATTATTCTTGCTGGTGGGCCCACTTGATTCACAAATGATTTCTACTGTTTTGGGATGGAATCTAAACAAAATACCTTTCCAAGCTTGTCCAATTTGATATTAACAGACTTATCTAAATACATTTCTTTCAAACATATTCTAAATTCATAAAAAAATCCATACATCAGTAAATATTTTCAGTTTTCAAGTATTAATCAGTAGTTTTCTCATACTGACCTCTCACTTCCTCTCCAGGCCTCCAGATTTAGTGTTGCAGATGGACCAGGATCCAGGCTCACCGATCTTGATTTCTGCATTCTGCCTACCAGTCAGAGCTCGCCAATTTAGTCATAGTGAGGATGACTGCTTTATATCCAATATGTTGTGTTTGATGGCAGTGTAGAGCTTGTGAAAGGTCTTCTTTATCGTCTCTCCATACCTCATAGAATCTTGAGAGGTACCTACACATCCTATTGAACATGCTTGGCATGCCATAGGATTGCCCCTTCGAATCCATAGGGTCAAAGACGTGAAAATAAGGTGCCCATTATCCTTCGGGACCGATGGTGAGCAGTTTCGGAGACGGTGCCTTTACTGAAGTTTTGAAGACCTTTAGGCCTAGATTTCAGGAAACTCAGTGTATTTTTGGAACTGAATCATAAAAAAATCCAAATGTATTCCCTGCAATGATTTAAGTTTACTTATAATTTTCTGCTGGCACCCCGATGAATTAAAATCACTACAGTTTAGATTGATTATTTGGCTGCTCACTGAGTTGTAAGCCTATTAGTTTGCAAAGAATAACTCCCAGGGCCAGACCTAGAAACATTTTTGCCCTTAGTTTGCATCACAAAAATAAAGCAACTTGCGCAAACATGTTTTATGTTACATATAATTTCGAACACTCTGGAAAGTTGCCTGAAAGTAATGTGAAGCAGCTTAAATCGCTTTTTTGCATTACTCTGTATGAAGGGGACATTTTATGGGTGGCACACAGGCTTTACCATGTGGCCACTCATGATTTTTGTTACACAACCTCTCTACTAACAAACGTACAGAGGGTTTTGCACCAAAATGTATGTCACTTTGAAGCAGACGTTAAAATAGAGAAATTATTTTATTTGCCCTAACACTTCCCACTTCGCATGTGTTCTGCACTGTACAGCACAGCTCAAAAGTGGGAAAGGTTTTAAGTTAGCCTAAGCACAGTATCTTGTCCTTGAAGTGTACCCTTCCTAAACTTACAGAAACACCTTGGCACTATGGTGCAAAGAAGTGTGCATGGGGCTGTGGGCTGAGACCCGAGCGAGAGGAATGAAATACAAATGGAGGGGTTATTCTTGTGTATGTTTTATTCTTGCTTAATGTCTTATGGTTCAGAAATCAAAGTAAAGTCCTTATTTTCTCTTTCTCCTGGGTGAGGGCAAGGATGGCCCAGCCTGGCAGCCTCCAACCGTCCTCCGGAGACAACTTGTCCTCAGGAAACGTCCGTGAAGATAAACACAAAAAAAAAAGAAAAGAGAGAAGGTTTCAAAATTCTGTCCTCTTAATATTCCCTTCAGGATAGGGAGTGAGGGAACACCCGAGTGCTTCTAAGCCGGTGCTTAAAGTGAGGAGGTGAGTGCGGGGGGGAAAAGGGAGTCAATACGGCTCGAGAACGGCTTTCTACTCCCCGGTTCTTTCCCTCCTCCCGGCCCACCCAGTGAAGCGAGCACATACCTGGGTGAGCCACGTTCCTCCGGGAACGTGGCTGGGCGAAAGGCGGTCACGTTGGCCTCCTGGCCTCCTGGCATCCTGGATCCCTGCGACTCTGGTTCCGTTTGTTTCGGTAGCGTGCCGTCTCCTCTGGGGCTCAGCTCCTCTGGCGTCCACGATGCCGGTTCCTCGCCACAGCGTCTTCCGGGTTCCATCATTATCAGTCCTCCTCTCGGAGGTTGGTCCTCTGCGATTGGCTCGGGGTAGGTGACGTGGCAGTCGGGGGCGTGGTCGCGTTCGTCATGTTCCCAGTTAAAGGGATATGCCGGCTGGTCGGCGGAGAGGTGTACTCCATCCAGGGCGTACCATCCGTCGTCTGTAGAGAGAGGAGAGAGTCCTCGTCGTCAGGTACTGCCCACCACTCCTCATTGCATTTAGTGTCCCCGCAGTTCTCGGTGGATTCGTGACACACCCTCCCCCTAAGATTCTCCCGATTGGGGAGAGGAAACACCCTAGAGAGGAAGTCCGCATTCCCATGGAGTGTGCCTTTCCTATGTTTCACCTCAAACGAAAAAGGTTGTAAGGAGAGAAACCACCTTAGGATACGGGGATTATGGCCTTTATTCCTACATAACCATTGAAGAGGGGCATGGTCAGTGAATAACAGAAAATGGTTTCCTTCCAGATAATAATGGAGTTTCTCTGTAGCCCACTTCAGTGCGAGGCACTCCTTCTTAATTGTGGAATACCTCTGTTCCCGGGGAAACAGTTTTCTGCTGACGAATAGGATGGGATGTTCCAGGCCATCAGGGAGAACCTGAGACAATACTGCACCTATCCCAGGAGCAGAAGCATCTGTTTGGAGGAGAAATGGTTTGGAAAAGTCGGGGGAGGCCAATACTGGACTACTGGTAATAGCCTTCTTTAGTAGGAAAAACGCTGTTTTGGCCGCTTCGGGAGGGTTTAGTAACTCCTTGGGTTTTACATTCTTGCGTAAGAGATCGGTAAGGGGTCCTGCAATGTCCGAATAATGGGGTATGAATCGTCTGTAATAGCCTAATAGACCCAAAAAGGCTCAGACCTCCCTTTTTGTTGATGGAAAAGGGGTCTCTACGATCGCCCTCACTTTTTCCTCCTGTGGAGCTATCATCCCGTTCCCTAAGGCATACCCCAGATAGTGGACCTTTTGGAACCCCACCCGGGACTTTTTGGAATTAATGTGGAGACCTGCTTTTTGGAGGGCCTGGAATATCGTTTGCAAGTGTTGTATATGGTCTTCCCATGTTGGACTAAATATCACTATGTCGTCTAAATAGGCTGATAATCACGGAGCACAGTGTTCATTAGCCGTTGGAAAGTGGCGGGTGCTCCGTGTAGCCCAAAGGGGATTTATTTGAACAGTTTTATATAGCGCTGGCTATACCCAGAGGTATCAGAGTGCTTTACATGAGATAGGACATTGTTTCAGAACATTGTTACATAGTTACATCAGTTACAGTTGCAGTCACCAGTATATGCTTAGGAGAAAAAAAACTTGCGCTTACACAATAATATAAGACAATTAGCGCGTAGCATATCCAAGACAGACGTCATATGGGGAATGGAAGGTAGTGGGGGAAAGGTGAACAGGGGAGAGGAAAGTAGACAGAGTCAGGTAGATCTGAAGGGGAAAGTACTCCAGGGGGAACAAAGCAGTTAAAGCAGTCGAGGAGAGAGACAGATAAAACCGTGAAGAACCGTGACAAACAATGTCCGATGTCCGGCTGGGTAGGTGACGGCCGAGGGGGTGAACCAGAGCCAGACTCCGCTATAGCTGCATAGGGCAGCTCCACCGGGCAGTGGCCAAGGGTAATCGGGCTCCGCGGTAAGTACAAACAGCTAAAGTTTCAGCCCGTGGGGCATCGTCATAGTTCCATAGAAGGTATCAGTCCCGGTGTTACTGGGAGGCGCCGTCCGTCTCGTCCTCCATCTCGGGGTGAGAGCAGGCAAGGTACGGATGGGGAAATTGCAGCCACCATTTTAGAGTCAGGCAGGTACAGGCAGCATCTCGGGACCGAACGCCGTGAATGGCGGGTACAGTGCAACAGTCAGCAAACAAATGGTGCCCCTGGTGTTCCATTCGGAGTAAGCCTGTGGGTCATCTCACCAATGTAAGAGTTGTAACTCATCGTGGTAAAGGACCACTGTGGCGGCCATCTTGGGGTCAGGCAAGAGATTCTGCCCCTGGTGTTCCATTCGGCCGGTCCCCTTTTTTCTTTATCCTTTCTATTCTCAGTTGCCCCTAGGGTATTCTTGCCGCTTCTTCAGGTCCTCTCAAGGTCAGGCAGTTGGGGTAGGCAGATCTGAGATTGCGGAGTCCTCCATCGTTCTAGCAATCAAACCCTTTTGATGAGGGATAGGCTGAAGAGGAATTATGCAGAAAAATCTTCCCCTTGTATGACCCTTGCAGGCTGCAGTCTCCTACAGTGGTGCTGAAAGCTCTTCCTGGGCACCATGTTAAAGTCAGGCAAAGGCCTGGCCTGGCCCTGCCGTTAATATCTCGGCCTCACTACGCCCCAGGATGAAGAACTGCTTATGAGGGGAACCCCTGCCATGTCCTGACTGGCTAATTATGGTGAGCCCCAGTGCCTCGCTCACCTCCTGTTCTCGTCAACGATGTCGGGCCGCTCCGCAGCTGCTGCGTAAATTGCAGTGTCCGTTCTGCCCCCGCATCACCGGGGGCTCGGCACGGGTGCAGGAAGCTTGCGTCGCTTCTCCGATTGCCGCATTTGAGGTCAGGTAGCCGCTCCCGCTATTTCTGCTGTTAGTGCTGCTGCCGCGGGGCTACGCTGTTTCGGAAGCCCGCCGGAGAAGCGACTGCGGTGCCATCTTGCCTCTGAGGAAAGTGCAGTCTCGGGCCGCGCCACAGAAAGCCTGCAAAATGATCAAATCGCCGCCGCAAAAGTGTACGCCAGGCTTCCCACTGCCTCACGCCACTATTACAATGCGGTACCGGCAGTTTCAGCTCCACCGCTCAGAGAGAACATAGTCCGGCAATTCCGCGGCTCCGGAGCTGAAGTGGATCACGTCCACTCAGCTCCTCAGCTCCTCCTCCAGGAGGACGTTAAACTCGAATAACCCGTCAGGGGTAACGAAAGCGGTCTTTTCTCAATCTGTTTCTTTTAGGGGTACCTGCCAGTATCCCTTAGTGAGATCCAGCGTGGTAATGTATCGTGCATCGCCCAGTTTTTCTATTAACTCATCTACTCTAGGTATGAGTCGAACTTTGAGATGGCATTGACCGCTCTAAAATCCATACAAAAACTAATGGCGCCATCTGGTTTAGGGACTAAAACGATGGGTGAGGACCATTCGCTTTTGGAAGGGCGTATCACACCCATCTCTAGCATGTTCTTAACTTCTGCACTTACTGCTGATCTCCGGGCAGCTGGTATGCGATAGGGTCGCTGCTTTACTATGCGTCCAGGAGTAGTCACAATGGAGTGCTCGACTAGCGTGGTCTGCCCTGGAGTATCTGAGAAAATAGGTGTGTAAGAACCCAGGAGGGAATCTAGGGTCTGTCTCTATGGTGGGAGCAGGGATTCATTAATGACCAGGTGTCTTAAGGTAGTTGGGGACTCCCTGGAGCTGGGAAGCACTAGATGGTTTGTCGTAGGCAACAGACCTAACCATTTCTTTAATAGATTTATGTGGTATGTTTGGATCCGGGAAGGCTTTATCTGAATCTTATAGGATGTTTTGCCAGCAGTGCCCACCACTTTATACGGACCTAGCCACTCCGCTTTTAATTTACTAGTGGAGGATGGTATTAATACTAAAACCCAATCATCTAAGGTTAGCCGCCTTCACTTTTTCCCTTTGTCATAGAAGTGTTTTTGTTTTACCTTCTTTTTCTCTAAATTGGAGTAGGCAAGATCCCTTAATTTTCCTATCTTGGATTTTAGGTTCTGGGGATACTCAAGAAAGCCTCTAGCCTCGTTGGGTTCTTCCTTTTCCCAGGCCTCTTTTGTCATCTCCAGAAGAGTCCGGGTTTCTCTCCCATACAACATCTCAAAGGAAGAACACCCAAGGCTGCTTTGTACTTGGCTACGGATAACGAATAACGCTAGAGACAGGAGCTAATCCCACTCGTTTCCTTCAGCTTGTAACATTTTTTTGAGGGTCAATTTTAAAGTACCATTATACCTCTCTACAAGACCATCAGTTTGGGGGTGGTATACCGATGTTTTGAGGTGGCTAAGACCCAATGTTTTACGCACTTCCTTCATCAATCGTGAAACAAAGGGAGTGCCCTGGTCAGTTAGGATCTCACGTGGGAAGCCCACCCTGGAAAATAGTTCAACTAGTCTATCTGCTATGTTCTGAGTTGTTGGGGCTCTCAGGGGAAAAGCTTCGGGGTATCGTGTGGCGTAATCCATGATTACTAGTGCGTACTGATGGCCCTTTTTGGTTTTAGGGAGGGGGCCAATGAGATCCATACCCACTCTTTCAAACGGGTTTCCTATTATTGGTAACGGTTGTAGGGGCACTCGAGGGGGTTTGTAGGGATTCCTCTTCTGGCATATGGTACATTCCTGACAGTATTTCTTGATATCGGCATATATTCCGGGCCAGTAAAAGTGTTTCAAAATGTTTTGTGTGTTTTTCTCTGTCCCAGTGTGACCGGCCGTCAGGTGTGATTGCGCGAAGAAGAGGATTTGTTCTCTAAAGGGCAAAGGAACAAGTAATTGGGGAGTGTCCTCAGTTGAACCCTTTCTGTATAATAACCCGTTTAACACAATGAAGTGGGGGTAGGAAAGGGGGGCTTTGACCATATTGGTTTGGGCATTATGCCAGGTGTTTTGGAGAGTGGGATCGTTGAACTGGCTGAACTTAAAGTTCCTGTCAAGGAGCCAAGGTTCAGGGGAAATAAGGGCAGGTTGAGAGGGGCCCTCCTGGCTAACTGTCTCCTTACTGCTCTCCCTATCATTTACTGTGGTTAGGAACATCTCTACAAACCCAGGGTTGTCAGTCCCTATTATCAGCTCTTCGGGGAGGTTGTTTAATACTCCCACTCTGATGCGATAGGAAGAGTTACCCCTAGGAGTTATGGTTAGGTCGGCCACGGGATAAGGTTTAATGTCCCCATATACGCAGCGTATGTGGACCAAGGTTTCAGGTAAAATCTGGGATGCCTTAACCAGTTCTCCTTGTATGACTGACTGCCGGCAGCCAGAGTCTAAGAGGGCTTTAACCCAACGGTCATTGACCTGTACACTCACACGAAAAGCACTGCCAAACTCTGCTGTGTAGAGGATGGAGTTTGGAAAAAATCCCACTTCCATGGGCTCTTCAGTTGAATTCTTATTGGGACATGCTCGTGCTATATGCCCCCAATCCCCACACTCAAAGCACTGGGGGCTTCGAAAAGCCGGAACTTCTGGCCTGGACGGACGGTGTTTTGGGGGTTCTGTTGCGGACCGAATGTGACCTTTCTTATCTCCTTTTCCCAGGGGGGGTCGACTTGGTTTTTCAGCTTCCCAGATGGTGATGCGTGGTTGAGCCCTAGAAAAAGTGGTGGCCATGTCCACTGCTTGCGCTGTTGTAAGATTGGTATGTTGGCGAAATCACCTCTGAGTGTTATAGGGAAGCGCCTCTAGGAATTGTTCCAAATAAATCCGGTCCATGATTTCCTCCTTACTACTTTCAGTTGGCTTCAGCCATTTGTCTGCTGCAGCTTTCAGTCTATAGGAGAGAGTTTTAGGGTTCTCTCCTGGGGCCCCCTTTTCTTTGAGAAAACGTACCCTATATGCCTCGGAATCTAATCCTAGGTGATCCAGGATTATAACTTTGATTTCGGCATATGGCGTGTCTCCGATGGCGTTAGCCACCTGATATGCTGCCTGTGCCTCACCCGTAAGTAGAGGGGCCAGAAAGAAGGGCCATTTTGCCACTGGCCATCCACATGCTCGAGCTGCACGTTCAAAGTTGAGCATAAAAGCGTCGGGGACCTCCCCGGGGATGTATTTCTGCAGGGAGATGCCAGGCGGGTTTTGAGGAGTGCTCTTGCCGGATTTAGTTTCCGCGTGTGCTTGCTCTTCTGCAATTTTCTGCAGTCCTTCCATCTGTGCAGCCATTGTATTTTTGAATATTTCCCTGTCGGCCTGAGCCGACGTCATTTGGCGCTCCACCGCCCATTCCAATTTTTCTTGTCCTTTAATTAAGTGTTGTATGATTGCATCCATTATTTCAGTACTAATGGCTAGGTTGCCCGCATTCTCCACCAAAATGTGGGCTGAGACCCGAGCGAGAGGAATGAAATACAAACGGAGGGGTTATTCTTGTGTATGTTTTATTCTTGCTTAATGTCTTATGGATCAGAAATCAAAGTAAAGTCCTTATTTTCTCTTTCTCCTGGGTGAGGGCAAGGATGGACCAGCCTGGCAGCCTCCAACCGTCCTCCGGAGACAACTTGTCCTCAGGAAAAGACAGTGAAGATAAACACAAAAAAAAAGAAAAGAGAGAAGGTTTCAAAATTTTGTGCTCTTAATATTCCCTTCAGGATAGGGAGTGAGGAAACACCTGAGTGCTTCTAAGCCGGTGCTTAAAGTGAGGAGGTGAGTGTGGGGGGAAAAAGGGAGTCAATACCAGCTCGAGAATGGCTTTCTACTCCCCGGTTCTTTCCCTCCTCCCGGCCCACCCAGCGAAGCGAGCACGTACCTGGGTGAGCCACGTTCCTCCGGGAACGTGGCTGGGCGAAAGGCGGTCACGTTGGCCTCCTGGCATCCTGGATCCCTTCGACTCTGGTTCCGTTGGTTTCAGTAGCGCGCCGTCTCCTCTGGGGCTCAGCTCCTCTGGCGTCCACGATGCCGGTTCCTCGCCACAGCGTCTTCCGGGTTCCATCATCATCAGTCATCCTCTCGGAGGTTGGTCCTCTGCGATTGGCTCGGGGTAGGTGACGTGGCAGTCGGGGCGTGGTCCCGTTTGTCATGTTCCCAGTTAAAGGGATATGCCGGCTGGTTGGCCGGAGAGGTGTACTCCATCCAGGGCGTACCATCCGTCATCTGTGGAGAGAGGAGAGAGTCCTCGTCGTCAGGTACTGCCCACCACTCCTCATTGCATTTAGTGTCCCCGCAGTTCTTCGTGGATTCGTGACAGGGGCTCACCAGCCTGAGTTATGGAGGAAGCAGGTTAGTGTCATATTTCTGTTGATATGGCACTTTTCTGCTCTCTCCCTGTCATGCAGCACAGCACAGCGCAGAAACTTTGGTTGCTGCATGTCTTTGGGTGACTGTCAATTTTCAAAGCGTTTTTATGAAAATCCAAGTTTTTAGAAATGATTTTGTGTATATATGTATTAATTATCTAATTTAACAAGTCTTAAGAACTTGCAGTGAGTTTGGCAGGGAGCAGTTGTGCTAAAATGTTAGCAATATTTGACAGCTTAAATGTAGTAATAAAAAAACTGTTACCATTTGCACTTTATGGCATTCTAAACTCCCTTAGACTTCCAAAAATAACTTAGGCTCTTACTTAATAATTGTGTTGTATGTGATATGTGATCAGTATTATGTCCCACAATGACTCGTTAAAGCCACTGGTAGCTATCCTTCCTTATTTAGAAGGTGGGCAGGCTGTGCCTATGAGCAACATGATGGGTAGGCCTGGGCACATCCCTGTGCTTGCTTTTACACCTCTTGGGATGAGGGAATTTTGTGGAGGTTAATACTATGGATTGCTCATGTAGGAAATTGGGTTATGAGTTGTGTGACCTGCACAAGTAATAGGTCCACAATTGTCCTTACTGGGAACCAAACACCCCATTGTAGTGCTTGACTCTCACAGGGTAGCGAAGTGGAGCTGTTCAAGGCCTACTCAATGGAGGTAGCATGGGCTAATAATCACCAATCACTGGCACACAATAATAACAGACAATAAATGATTGTCCAGTCATTACTTTTTCTTTAGAAAAGGGAGAAGTACATTTATTACACACACACTACTAAATACTGAGCAATAATGTACAAATATGCAGTGGTGACTCTTACGCTAAGGCGGAGGAACGTCCCCCCACTGAGCAGGTCAAAAGGGAAAAAAATAAAATGATAACTCATTGTTATTATCATTTTATTTTTCCCCTTGCACAGCTGAGTAGGGGCGGGGCTGCTCTGCTCACAAAGCAGGGCAGGGGAGGAGTGGTTTGCCCACTCCAAGTGCGCAGAACACTTTGGCCGGCCGTCTCCGGCCAGTCAATCCGTCATGCGCACTTTGCATGTTCTCCATGCAGGCTGCATTACAGCTTGCATGAAGAACATGCCCCGCCTCCCATTCTCTGGCTTAGCACTGATCCACGGCGCTCAGACCAATCACAATGCTGCATTGCAGTGTTGTGTTTGGCTTCTGGGAGGATGGGAGCCCGGTGCTTCCTGCTACCTGCTTCCTGCCCTGTAAGGTGAAGAGGGAGAGGAGGCGGTGGTGGCAGACAGCAGAAAGTTAAGTGCTTTATTTTTTTTCTTCATTCACTCCCCCCCCCCATGACCCCTCCCTACCACCGTTAAATACCAGCCACCACTGCAAATATGTACATCGGCAGATGGATCATACCATAGATTACATTGTGTAAATATTGGTACCCCCCTAGAGGGGTCACCCAATCATATCAAGTGAGCTTAATCATTTCATTTTGTCATCTAACACATTAAGATACCTTTTGTAGAAATCATTGCCATTGTTGCAGTCCTCAATAAAACATTTCAAATAATTAATGTGAACCAATAAAGCATTTGTCATAACAGAACGATGTGTTTGTGTGTTTCTTATACATGTTATACCACATTGCAAACATAAAAACAACCCCTAGAGGGCATCACATTGAGATAACCTTGCACTGCATAAAAGCACTTTTAGGCCTTCCAGGCCCTCATGAATGTTACCATACACAAGGCCCCTAGGGGCATACCACACCGGGCTGCAAAGCTAATGATCCAGCCTTTGGAGTGCTTAGTGACATAAAGGAAGTTCAGGGGAGGTGATCATTTTGGAGCCCCCCAACTTAGGGTGAGGACTCGGTAGTTCCATGTAGAGAACAGGAGGCATCCTCTTGAGTTGGTTGGTGGTAGTCCCGTTGTCCTGAGGCCACCATAAAGGATGAAGTAGGTGGCAATGTGGGCAAAATGACAGGGCCCCGTAAGGCATTATGAGGTGATTTCAAGCAGGGAAGTCAATATTGTAGCAGCGGCTCTCTTGCTGCACCAGGGAGAGCTGCGTCAGGCTTTCCATTTGCTTATCTTTTTAATTCAGCAGCCTCAGGCCACATCTTGATTTCAAGAGTGTTGCCTGTTCCCACTCGGGCACCCCGTGAATTGCCTCCTCGCTGGAGGACAGCTCGTGGAGCCCACTTCCTGCTGCCCTCGCCGGCTCCCAGCACTGGCAGCACTTCAGCATGGTGCAGCGGGAGCCGGCAACTTCATTTCTGTCTGCATGCTCCCTCGGGCAGACATACACGGGGGGCTGGCCTTTCCGCTCCCCTGTCATAGGCATGGGCAGCGGCTTGAGTTGGTACCATGAGGGAGCACAGCAGCACTCCAACTCCTCTCTGGGGCCCAGGGATGGGGTCATGGGCCCCTTCTGTCTTCTCGCGGGTGAACACGACGTTGATCATCGCAGTGTTGTAGCTTTGGGGAAGTGCAATGATGCTGCCCTGCACTGATGGGCACTGGGCGGTCTGGGAATGGGGTCCCAACCGCGGGAACAGGGATCCACCCGAGGAAGGGGTCCCCAGGCGAAACTACGAGATGGGGATTAGACCCCATGCTTGCCCTCTCCCCCTCAATAAGCCTGCAGTTTCTTTGCGCCATCCCCCGGGCCCTTGCCCACCCTGGGGAAATTTTACTGGCCTTGCTGCAGAGCCCCACACGCTCCACGGCAGAAAGGGGTCAAAGGTCACCAAACTTTAAAATGCCATAACTCGGCCCCGGTTTGGCTGATTTGGACGATCCTGGGTCCATCCTACTCCTGGAGGCGAGCTCTAACCACCACGGGCAGTTGCAGCAACTGTTTTCACCTCCAGAGCAGTGCAGTTCTCAAAATGCTGGCTCCCTACACCAGCTCTCCTCTTGATTTTTGTTTCTGGGAGCAGAAATGTTCAGGGTTTTCCCCCCACTGGTCCTCAGGGGGTATAAGGGGGCCAGCCTCACTGGCCCTTGGGGAGGCCCACTGGTCCTGGGGTCAACTGGCCAGAGTCTTTGGTCCTGACTGGTGGTCAGGGGGTTCCTCCTTCCAATTCTCCATGATGTTCCCAGGATCCAGCAGCGAAGTGTAGAGAAATCCACAGGCAAGAAAAGTCTTCCCCTTGTACAGGATTTTTCAAGGGGGGGAGGAAGGTTTTAGAAGACAGGCACCCCAGGTCAAATCTAGGGTGCAATATCACCTCTCCACCCCTGTCCTAACCCTCCTGCACAGCATGCTGGGACAGTGCAAGATGGTGTCATCCAGGATCCACTGGTCACATCAGCTCCTAGGGTCGCAGCTCCACCCCTTGCTAATATCAGTGCCAGCGACTTGCACACTGGAATTTCAAAGGACGCCCCCTGTGAGTTGGCTCTAGTTGTCTGGGCACTCTCATTGTTAAGTGGGCTTGGGCAAGCCCATTTCTGATACAGTGTGACAGCTGGGTGATTGATACAGATCATTCCGCCACGTCCCTTTCCTCCTCAAGAGCTGAGAGAAGTACTGCTAATTGCCCCATTTGTGTGGGCGGCCTTTGTTCCTGCTGGTGGAGAAAATGTAATTAACCGGGCACAGCAAGGTGACACTAGGCCTTTGCTCTGATACTGAGCTGAGCCAGGGAAATATGAAAACTCTAGATGATCCAGAAGTGTGTACTGTACAGTTATCATTTTGGAAGATCTATGTTTGGTGTTATTGCACAGGTTGTACTCCAATTCAAGACATCAATGATCTTTGTAGCCCAACGGGGAGTGAAACTACACTCTAAAGCAGTTCTCTCCCTATCTGAATTATGGGGTGCCACTGCAGGCAAAACAGTAAATCACACTGACTTTCCCTATCAGTGTACACTACCCTTATAAGGCCTATCCCAGGTGAAATCCCTAATCCTGTAGAGTCCCCATTGCACCATTCTACCTGTGCGCTCTTACAGGGCTGTGCATGACAGTAGTCTCCCACATGCAACCCACACACATGTTCACGTATAACCAGCCAAGTGCCCTTACCCTTGCTGCATTGAGGCATCCTTATCTTAAAAGGTGGACACTGGTGGTAAACACACGCAGTCCGTATGCCATGTGATTACCATGGGTGAGGCACAAGTAGTGAGACTCACCCATAGTAAAAAGTCCAACAACCAGGTGATCAGAAAAGCAAAAATCCAGGCATACTGAAGAAGCAGTAGCCAATTGCAACAGCTCATATTTCAATGAGAGACAGGTACTCTGGTCCTTCTTTTGGGCATCAGGGAATCCAGGGTTCCTGAAGGAGGCTTGCATTTACTTCAACCCATACGGTGCACCAATGCATTTATAAAGGCTGGTGGTTAGAGAAAAAGACGGGCAACTGTAACCGATCAACTGGCATTACTTATTGCCACAACTCTTTCTCGCAGCTGTTCCTGCACCATGCATAATATTGGATGGTTCCAGTTTACCCTGGAATCCCACAGGTGGAAGCACCTGCAGGATTTTACCATGTGCTAGGTGAAACTCCTGCCTCTGCTATACCTACAAAGAGGAAAGTTTGGAGGAAGTTGTGGGTTGTTTGGTAGATGCATATCAGTGCTTCATCCGATCAACGTTTAATTCATATAGTAACATGAGTTTAGATAGTGGCAATGCCACAAAAAGTAAACTTGCTCCCAAAGGTACTTACAACCACTATGAGTGAGTACTGTACATTTGTGTAAAAGTCTCCCAAAAAACTGAATAAACTAAAAGTACAAACTATGTGATTTATTCAGAGGTTGGGGATGTCCCATCCATCCTACCTAGGGCTGTATTAAGGAAGAGCCATGGGGGGCACAATGGGTGTTTGCACACACTTTTCCGCCCAAGGCACTTTGGTATTACAGAAGGGGCAGCAGACACTTGTGCGTTCCCTTCTGTAATACCAATAGCGCTGGTGCACATAAAGCGCCAGCGCTATCATCAGAGGGCGGTCCCTCATTTGAATGGGGTGTGGCCCCATGCAAATGAGGGAATCCCTTTGCCTCTGCGCCTGCGCCGTATTATAGATGCGGGTGCAGAGGCAAAGAAGCTGTCAGGAGGCGCACTGACAGGCCCTCTCAGTGTGCCCCCTGATGACAGCCCTCTGGAGGGGAGGAAGGGGGTCCCATGGAATGCCCCAGACATCCCCTTACAGGCGGTACAGTCACTCACTGCACCAACATGCAAGGGGATCTCTAATTCCCCTTCAAAGTGCAGGCGGGTTCCCGTCTGCACTGTGAAACACAGAGCGGCTTCAAAGCAGCCGCTCCGTTTTTCACATGAATGCACTGTCCTCAGTACATTCATCCTAATACAGTGCATTTTCTTAGTTTGCGATGAGCGCACTTTTTAAAAGGTGCACCTGGCGCAAACAGAGAAAATGCACTGTTTCTATGATACGGCCCCTAGATTATTTAGAGGTTTGATGCACTCTAAATACGGTGAATGAGAGATCCAACATTTGGTGGATATCCCTTTATACTACAAAAAGAGTTTTTGAATCATACCATCATTTTGTATTTTGTAGTATAAAGAACTACTACAGTACGAATAATCACATACTATAAAAATTCTCAAACTTATGACTGTAGACCTCCACATATCCTATTTTTTCACTGCACAGATCTCCGATCACACAACTATGACAATAAGTTAAAAAAAATAATAATTGGGTGGGACCCAGGAGAGTGTTGGGAAAATGAGCAATAATTACTATTAAATGAGAGTGATTTTAAGGAGAGTTTTGGTAATGACATGCTCATATAAAACATACACCACAAAATAGTAAGGCAATAGCAATCCACAAAATATTCTTCCAAAGTTACTGCATTCGAAACATGTCAATACAGTCTCAAGTGCACTACCAACCAGCCTTGCAGTAAGTCAAGCACCACACTTGGCCAACCACTAATACTGCAAGACACCCTCATAGAAGGCAATGGAGGCAGCAAATTGAAGTAAAGCGTATTAGGAACTAATATTGAATGAATTAAATTAGGTCAACATTTAAAATTATACACATTTTTTTAAATCTTAAAATGATATATAATTATACTCATTTTTAAATGTATTAATACACTTGATTAATTAAATATATAACTTTACAAGGCTTTCTAAATATTAAATACAAATGTTAGTGAGGTTTATTATTGTTCAAAGATTAATATTTAAAAATCGATAAAAATAATTAATTGAATAATCAAATTTATATATTTAAATTATTTAATACACTGTTAAGGTGAGGAGATAATTTTCTGTAACTTTATATTTTAGTATTTCCACATTAATAATTTATAAAAATATAAACTTTATTACATTTTCCTAAATTTCCTAAAGGAATCTGCCCTGGTGGTGGGCATGACTGCCAACTCGGCAGAGCATGGAATGTGGAAGGAAATTTATTTGTAGTAAATTTATAGTTTTTGTACATGGTTCACAAATGGGCAAAATGATCTTATTATCATGAATCACATATATTTATATGTGAGTGGTTAACAACATTTTTAATTTGCAACTCAAAGAAAAGCATGGTAAGTATCAAAAATGAGAAACTGAAACACAGGCGTAGGAGTAACTGACGTGGAAAAACACGTTGTCTTGAACCTTTTAAAGTCACTCCCATTCTATTAAACATTAACAGATAGAAACATAAAAGGTACGCCCTAGTTTTAACTTTATGAAAATTTTAAAAATATCATTATTTAGGTTCCCAAATTCATTTGCTAAACTTAAAAAAAAAAAACAATCTAAGTGTGACAGACAAATGTGTTTAATGTACCCTGAATTTGGATGTTGAAACCCAGAAATGAATTGCTATTCTTACCTCCTTCCTACCTCCTTGATAGAGATCACAAAAACACCATGAACAATAGTTCATGGTGTTTTTGTGATCTCTATCAATTGCAGGCTATTCAATCACTTTAGTATTGTTTGAGATATGCCATTTTGGCTATTCAAATATCAACTTTTTGATTGCTTAAGCTCCTGTTTTATCTGTTTTTCTCTCTTGATTTTGCATGGGTTAGGTTTACATTATCATTGGGTCACTTCATCACCTCAGTTCCCTAGATTTCATTGAGAACTCCATAGAGATCAAAGGCAGATAAATAAAAACACTAGGGTTGAAGAGCGAAAAGAACCCCAGGGATCTACAAAATTTCTAACCAACCCTGGGCGAGATGTAAGAAACGGAAAGTTAAAAGAGAAAAAAGGCAGATTACCCTGCAAGGAGGGAAGAAAAAGACAGAACTTTTTGGCCAGAGTCAAGAAGGCAGAACTAACTAATTTAAAACTATCCCCTGCCAGACCACTCACTTAACTGGCTTTCACTGGGACGTCTAGGGCTATCAGTCGACGTCAGAAATGTCCCCAGGGTTCGATGATTTTATGCCATTTGGGATTTGCCTACCTGGGATCATTTTCAAGCAGTGTTTGTTTCTGTTTCCTTAGTTTTGTTTACATGATTTTAGAAACAAAACTCGGTAATTGTCCTTCAGCCATCTGCGTACCAATGAAATACTCCCCTTTTTGTGAGCAGAGAAAAATAAAGCACAATCATGTTACATTTAAGATTCTTTCCAATTAAAATGTAAATTAGTTCCCAATACAGTAGTTTTGCACAACATATGTC